>ML682025.1:19666527-19806734 GCA_007922195.1 Podocnemis expansa
CCTCCCAGGGTGCTTAGCACCCTGGGAGGAAGGTTCAAATGCTGTTTCGAAACAGCCATTGTTTCGAAACAGCATGTCTCGCTGGCGGTTTCGAAACAAGCCGTTTCGAAACAACACTGTTTTGAAGGGAAACCAGGTTTCAGCTGTTTCAAAAGAACGGCTGCCATTTCGAAACAAGGGGTTTGCTTGTTTCGAAATGGCTGTGCATCGTGTGGCCATGGCAATTCTTATTTCGAAACAACTTTGTTGTTTCGAAATAAGAATGCTGTGTGAACACACCCTGAGGTTATGAGAGCAGCGTGGAGTAGATAATTTGCTCTAAGGCACATAGGAAGTTTATGATGGATCAGGGAATTGAGCTCAGGTCTCCTGAGTCCTAGGCTAGTACCTTATAATCTCTAGGTACTAGTGCCTTCCTCTCTCACAAGGTCCTAGTGCCTATGAGACCCCAATCTCAACTGGGGGTCTCTAAGTGCCCTGAAACACAAATAGTATAAAATGGAGTTGTGACAAATAGGCATCTGCTATGACGCAGAATTCTGCAAAATGAAACCCAATAGCTAAATGGCAATGCAAGATTTGGTTCGAAAACACTCATTTAAGTAGGGTACAAAGACTCCATAGGTTGTCAGCAGATTTTCTGGGAAAGCCTCCATTTATAATCAAGTGTCTGCAGGACTCCTGGGCTGTGTTCACACAGCCCTCTTATTTCGAAACAACAGAGGTTGTTTCGAAATAAGATTTAGGCTGTTCACACGATGCACTGTTGTTTCGAAACAACGGGTCCCATTGTTTCGAAACAACGGCGTTGTTTCGAAACAAGTTAAACCCCATGCGGGGACCAAACAACGTTGTTTTGAAACAATTGTTTCAAAACAACGCTGTGCAAACATGTTGTTTTGAAACAACGGTGACTTGTTTCGAAATAACTGTTGCCTGAACCTGCTATTTCACTTTGAGCTTTTTTCCTTAATTCGAATTAACAAACTGTTAATTTGAATTAAATTATTTCAAAATAAGGCGTTATTTTGATACAAGTTGTTTCAAAATGTATCGAAATAACCCCCTGTGTGTGAACACAGCCCTGGTGTACACTGCAGTCAGATTAGGAGAAGAAGTACGGCTGACGAAGTGGGTTGCAGCCCATAAAAGCTTATGCTCAAAGAAATTTGTTAGTCTTTAAGGTGCCACAGGACTCTCATTTTTGCTGTATACAGACTAATGTGGCTACCCCTATGGAACTGCACTCAGAGGCTCCTGGAGCATTAAAACACAGCAATTTGAGGGGGAGTGGCTGAGAGAGTTTTTGGGGATTGTGCTGCATCCTAGCTTGATGTGCAGAGAAGAGAAAAAATGGGGGCCGAGAGAATAGTTTAACTCACCTGACATCCTGGGGAGAGTTAGTGGAAGGAGAGTTGCTCACGCCCACCAGACTAGGGCACTGCTGCAAGAGTTTGTAGGTCCCTGTTTAACCCTCTCAGCAATAGCTCAGGATTCTTGCCACGTATGGATATTTTGGGGAGGTTAGGGGGGAATGGATTTGAGGAAAACCCTGGTTTAAAGGTGTCTATGTGAGGGTGGCAATTTTCATGAAGTGTTTTATTCCATCTTCAATGCGGAACACTTTTGTCCAAATAAAAGCCCTTTGGCCTCAAAGGTAGTTTTTCAAACTCAGGCTGGTATTTGGAACTGCCTGTTGCATCAGAAGCTTCACCAGACTGGCATGGGAGTATAGGGGGATGGCAGACTGACAATATCCTGAACAAATCTTTCAGAATTAACGTAAAACTCGTTCAATTTGGGTTTATACCTTCAGAGTCCCATGTATTAAAAATGCAATTGTACATTGTATTGTGCCATGGTATGTTCTTTCTTTAGTAGGCAGGAGAGATGCTAATGTACTTCCTCCATGAGCAACCCTTAGAAAACCCCACTCCTGCTTTTCCCTGGGAAAGGTGTGCAAACAGTAAATAAATACATTTGTTAGTCCATAAAAGTGCCACCAGATTCCTTGTTTGTTTTGCTGGACTAGACTAACACAGCGACCCCTTTGAAACTTGGCATGCAATATTTCAAACTGGATTCTTCAGGGATTAACAGACCAAGAAAAAGTTTTTTGGAGAAATAGCATAGTTTTAAACAGGCTGATGGCCTTCTTCCTGATCCAGCAAATGGACAGGTCCCTGGTTCACAGAGGGCCCCAATCACTTAGGGTGGGAGTGCAAGGACTGGGCCTACTAACACCTCATAAAACCAGCTAAGGTTTTGAGCTGAGATTGTGATGAATTTGTGACCGTAAAGCATCCCCCTTGGTTGGGGAATTTGACAGACTAGTCCTGCAAAATTCTATGCTGGTGTTAGGTTAACACAGGGAAGCTCATTAGCATGTGGAGAAGTTCTTTTATATATTTTCTCTACAATTCTGTTCATGTTAAGAATAAAGTAGGGTTGCACAGGAAGTGCTGTGAGATGCCTTACAGGGGTGGCCCAACTTATGGAACTCAAGAGCCACACAAGTTGATTATTAAACCTTTGAGAGCTGCACTGAAGTATATAGCCATATACTTTTACCTACTCCAAAATTACTAAGTTTAAAATTCATTGCACACTTTTATTTCATTGTAAAAAGAGGACAAATATTGATCCTACCACTGTCAGATTCTAACAATTACTTAAGGTGACCATGAAAATTAGGCCTATACAGTAAAAACTTAGCTGCTGCTCGATGTAGAAGATTGCAGGCTAGTGGCAAGTTTTTTTAAATCCCAACTATGTCGCACATCTCCCTGCCACCCCCGACCATGCCACACTTCTCCCCACCCTCCCGAACCCCTCCTGAACTCCTAGGCTGCAGCTGCTTTCCTAAATTGATTGGCTGATGTTCTTCTGGGAGCCACAATTTTTCATTCAAGAGCCACATGTGGCTGCAGAGCCACAGTTTGGCTGCGCCTGCCTTATAATCATAAGCAGCAAGGAGTCCTGTGGCACTTAAAGACTAACAAATTTATTTATCACATGAGCTTTTGTGGGAGAAAATCCCACTTTGCCAGCTGCTTTGAAGATGGGGGAATGTATTATCATAGTAATTACATCTGTTAGCTATCCATGAAAAGAAAGCAAGCAGGTGTCTTCAGGCAACCTGTCTGGGCTAGGGAATACACGGTGAAGGCAAGGAACGGTACAGACTGGAAATACCCCAGTCAGAAGAGAGAATTCCAGACAAACAGTGTTTAATGCACTGGGGTAGGGTAGGGGTGGGGCTGGTGTAATTTACAGGTAGTAACATGTAGCTTTGGTCAGCTTTTGTCTTCTGTTCAGAGAGAAATTAGTTGTCTTCTAATGAAACCCAGGCAGAACAAAAGGGGCAGGGGGGGAGAGGAGCTGATCCAGGCATTAAGCAGCATGTTTCCAGCAGTGAAGCATCCTTATTAGATCATGGGGGAAGGGTGGCTTCCTCCATTTCATTTGTTACAGTTCTGTTGTCTAACAGGATTTGCAATTCAAACAGCATCTCATAGTGCTGTTGACAGCAAAACCATCCACTAAACCAAAAGTGATTCAACGTTACCCCAAATATCATCAATAATGTGCTCTTATCTGGTTTTCTACAGTCACCGCCTTGGTATCCCTCCTTCAGGACATCACCAAAAGCAGAACTGCACTCTAATAACCATTTATAACATGCAACATTTTTTTGCATTGCAGTAGCACTTGGGAGTCCTGGTTGTGAACCAGAACCCAGTGGTACTAAGGGCTGTATGAACACAGAACAAAAGAAGATGGTCCATAGATAAAAGAGTTTTTATGCAAGTGGAAAAGTATGCTTCTCATTTTATCAATGGGGAAATGAAGGCACGAACGCCTTGTTTACACCAAGCCTTTATTCTGTTCTCCTGCTGCAGCTCAATCACTGGAAGTGCTTATGTAGGCTAGCCAACACCACTGCAAATTGCCCCACTCGCTAACACATGCTATGAACGGGGTTAAAAATGCCAGCCTCCCATCTACACCAATGCTCCTATTGTAATTACCACTAATGGAGATGCAATGGTGGTATTTTAAGGGAAAAAAAGTCTAGTGTCGACTAGGCCAGACAAAAAATAAGCTGCTTGCCCAAGGTCACCAAGGACTCAGTAGCAGAGGCAGGAATAGTACCTTGGAATCCTGGTTTCAATACCTTTTCTTTAACTCAGTTCCAAAGGAGCAGCCATATTAGTCTTGTTCAGTAAAACAAACAAGGAATCCTCGGGCACTTTTAAAGACTAAAAAATTGATTTATTGCATGAGCTTTCATGGGAGAAAATCCCACTTTGTCAGATGCTTTGAAGTTGGGGGAACTTACAGAATGGGAGAAAATAAATGCAGGGAAGTGTCAGATATAGGATCAGGTCACACTGACACAGCAAATCAAAGCAGTTGTTAAGATTCAAACACTGGGAAACAGCATATGGAGGAAGATGAGGTCAAATTACCTGTTGTAATGAGAACAAAAACTGAAAGTCTTTATGAAGCCCTGAAGCAATACAGTCAAATCTGCAAATAAATTCAAGCTCTGCAGCTTCTCTTTGAAACCTTAATCTGGTATTCATTTGTCTGAGCACAGCAATTAGTAAATCATCAATGGAGGATCAGGAAGATTGAAATGCTCATGCACCAGTTTTAGAATGCTGCGATTTCTGATGTCAAATTTGTGCCCATTTATTCATTTGCACAGAGATTGTCATGGTAAGTGTGTGGCAGAGAGCCAGGGAGATGGCTAGAATTGACCTTGAAGGTGGTGGTGGGGGAGGCTGGTGTGTCCTGTAGAGTCATGGTATGCCACCAAGTGTGTTGCGACCTGCAAAAGGCTGAGAATCACTACTTTAACAACCAGACAATGCTGCTGACCAGCTCTGAACTTTATGAAATTCATCTCATCACTAGTGCTACTATAACTGAGTCTGGGTAGGGAAGAGAATGGAGCTAATGATGTAGCTGTTATATTTTCCTTTGGCAGAAGGTACAGGAGAGGTTACTGCTTGAGAAATAATCAAATTTCTTCTCATTGACTTTCCTCCACTGAGGCAGAAAGTGAACTAAAAATAAAGCAAGGAACAGCAGGATGGATGGACTGCAGGGATATTTTTTTTTCCCTTGAAACCCAGATTCTCCAACAGGCTGCAGAAAATTATCAGGGGTTTCAAATGCCTTCTGTCAAATGATTCGTGGTCTGCATATTTGTGCTGTGAATAAGCTCAACAAGAAAATAATATTACAGATGTATTAGTGTACTGAAGTACAACCCGAGAGAGAGTATCCCCAGTAATACCTTCTCATTGTACCCAGGGGAGAGTCTGCTCCGTCAAATGACCCCACTCAACTTCCCAAATTAATATAAAAATTGAGTCCCTCTTCTCAAGGGCAGGATAAATTTTTCTTTTAACAGCTAGATGAAGATCTAGGGCAGTACTGTGTGCCGCAATAATAAATTGCTGCTGGGTTTCTCAGCAGTGTCAATCAAGGGATGTGCAGACTAGTTTAAACCTCTGAATAGCCTCCCACCATGCCTATTCTCAGGGCCAGCTACTATTAAGACCACTTGTTTTGTGTAAGCTGTGCAGGAAGACTGGAAACAGAATAAGAGAATTCCCCTTACACTGGAGAAAACAATCTATGATTTCCCATAGCAGCCACCCCCACCCCCACCTGCTTAAGTGGAGAAAGGAGGATTATCAGGGGTTTTCTGAAAATGTGGGAAAGACAGGAAAATGATCAGTTCCTGATACAGACTCTACACCAGTGGCAAAAGTTAGAGCAGTTTCTTGCTATTCTAACTTCCACCAGGAATGGGCCACTCAAGACCAGAGCCTAGGGTCACCAACTGACATGAGTCCATTTTCAAGACAGCATGATCTCATTTACAAGACATGGTGACATTCAAGTAAATAAATCCCTTTACAGTAATCAAGAGCACTAATTTCACCCTGTAGCAAAACAGCCTATTTCAGGAAACTGTAGACAGTTAAAGCAACACATTTAACTAGATTCTGCGTTCAGGAGGTAGTGTCTAGATATTAATATAGTTAGCTTGCGAGCAAGATAAACAACTCCATCCCATGGCCAGCACCCATCCCTTCCACCTAAGGCCTTTTTCCACCTGGCCCTTTCGCCTTTTGTGCTCCCTGCATTCACCTGCTAGTGAGCCCCGAGTCCCTCAAACCTAGGGTTACCAGATACCAAAGCACAGAAAGGAGGATGGGGGATTATGAAAAGGAGGACATTGGAGGACACATGAAGAAAATGTAGTATTAATATAATACTCTTCTGTTTTTAGGGGACCCTGGAAAGCTTCCCCCAAAAAACAGGGTGTTCCAGGGCATTCCAGCATACTTTAATCCCTGTAAATAAAAAGCCAGACAAAATCATATATTTTTAAAATGACTGCCAGATGGAGGACGTGAAGGTAAAAAGGAGGACATGTCCTCCTTTTGCCCAACATCTGGTAACCCTACTCAAACCTTCCTGGGCCTGAGACAGAGGAGAAGAGCCCCATCTGACTGTAAGCCCAGAGAGAAGCAGAACAAAGCAAAGTGGCCCAGCTGACTAGCGCCCACCGCCCAACTCCATTTTTGTGGGACATCGCACAGTTGTTGGAGAACACAGGACAAGGATCTAATTGTGGAGCTGTCCACAGGGCCACCCGGGGGTGGAGGGGGAGTGGAAGGGGCAACCTGCCTCAGTCCCACACCAAGGAGGGTGTCCCCTGCCCTGGCCCCTGCCTCAGCTTCTGACTCTATACGTCCCAGGGAACATTGGGGCTGGATAAAACAAGAGGGGCTTGGTAACTGGAAAGGTGGCCACAGTCTGCTAGGAAAGCAAGAGACCTGGGAGTGGGCAGAGGTGGCATGACTTATATGTAAAGAACAGTGAGTGGGGTCCCTTATATCAAATCTGCCCCAGGCAGGGCCGTAACTACAGCGGGGCCGACAGGGCACAGCCCTGGGTGGCTCAAAGTGTCTCAATGGAGCCGTGCTATTAAGGGGCGGTTTTGCGGTACCGGCTCTGAGCACCACTAATGGGAAGGGGTGCATTCTGATTGGAACACGCCCTGAGCGGCAAAATGCCATGTTACGGCTCTGATTCCAGGCTCTGTAAGTCCTCTGAGAGGCCCTGACTGTCCCACAAATTGCAAGACAGTTGGTCACTCTACCAGCGACTAGGAGTCCTGTGGCACTTAAAGACTAACACATTTATTTACTGCTAGAGCTTTCATGAGAAAAAATCCCACTTTGTCAGATGCTTTGAAGACAGGGAAACACACAGAATGGGAAGAAATAAATGCAGGGAAGTGTAAGTCACAAGATCAAGTCATGCTGTAACAGCAAATCAAAGTAGTTTTTAAGATTCAAACACTGGGGAACAGCATACAGGAGGAAGATGAGGTCAAACCACCTGTTGCAATGAGAAAAAAATCCAAAGTCCCTGTTAAGCCCCATAGCAATGCAGTCAAATTTGCAAATAAATTCAAGCTCTATATCTTCTCCTTGAAGCCTTGAGCTGTCAGTCATCTGTCTGAGCACTACAATTAGTAAATCATCAATGGAGTGACCAGGAAGATTGAAATGCTCACCCATCGGTATTAGAATATTGTGATTTCTGATGTCAGATTAGTGCCCACTTATTCTTTTGTGCAGAAACAATCCTGTTTGTCCAATATATAAGGCAGAGTGACATTTCTGGCACAGGATGGCATAAACCACATTGGTGCATGAGCAGGGGAATGAGCTTTGATGGAGCAGCTGGTATTATCAGGTCCTGTAATAGTGTCTTCTGTGCAGATATGTGGACAAAGTTGGCAGTGTGATTTGTTGCAGGGATGCGTGCCTGCCTTAACGGTTCTGTTGTTAGTTCTGTAGCTGCTGGTGAGTATCTGTTTAAGGTTGGGGGGCTGTCTGTAAGCAAGGAGAGGTTTTTCTCCCAAGGCTTGAGAGAGTGAGCGATCTACCTGTAAAATAGGCTCTAGATCCCTGATGATGTGCTGTAGAGCAGTGGTTCCCAACCTTTTCTCTACAGTGGCACACTTTGAGGCCTTCAATTATGCCATGGCACACTGACATGACAAAATCATGAAAATTCAAATTAACATATGAATATTCATGGCCCATGGCACTGTTTGAGACCACAGCCCAGGGCTCCAGCTCAGGGCCACCCCCCCCCCAGCCAGGCCGCATGGGGCCACTGCCCACAGCCAGCACCAGCTCTGGGACCGCCCCCCCCCGCAACCAGTGCCATTTGGGGCTGCCGCCTGTGGATTCGGGGAGCCCACCAGCCCGGGTTTGCATGGGGCTGCCCCCAACAGCACCAGCTCTGGTTCCGGGCAATCCCCAGGCTCGGGCCACATGGGGCCTCTGCCGCAGCTCCAGGCAACTCCCCCTCCCCCCTGGCCAGCAGGGCTGTCCCTAAGGTAGGGTTACCAGATCCCAAAGCCTAGAAAGGAGGACAGGGAAGTATGAAAAGGAGAACGTTGGAAGACACATGGAGAAAATGTAGTATTATGTAATATCCTTCTGTTTTTTAGGGGCCTGGAACACTTCCTCCTAAAAATAGGGTGTTCTGGGGCATGCAGCATACTTTAAGTCCTGTAAGTAAAAACCCAGACAAAAATCATGTGTTTTTAGAATGCCTGCTGGACAGAAGATGTGAAGGTAAGAAGGACTTGTCCTCCCTTTGTCTGACATCTGATAACCTTACCTTAAGAGGGTGCAGGACCCCGGGCAAATTGCCCTCTGCAGGACACCCGCCACCATCCGGCATTGTGGGGCAGGGCTGGCTGGCCCAGGGGAGGGGCAGACCCCTGCACTGCCCCCCCACATGCCGGGGACCGGGCGAGTGGCCAAAAGAGTGGCCGGTGCAGCGCTGCCAGGCCACCCCCACCACCACGCATGCTGCTCTGGGTTCCCTGCGGGAGCAGCGGTGGAAGGGGCAGCGATACCAGCTTCTCATTGCCTCCCACCCCCTCCCTGCTGCTCTGGCAGGGAGCCCAGAGCAGTGCGCGTGGCGGGGAGGGGTGGACCGGCAGCGGTGCACCGGGCCGCCCTTTTGGCCGCTTGCCCAGTCCCTGGGATGGGGGTGCAGCGGTGCAGCTGCACAGGGCCCCAGGACAGGCCTGCCAGCTGGGACCACATGGGGCCTCCACAGCAGCTCTGGCTTTGGCTGCAGAGAACGCCCCCATCCATGGCCACGTGAGGCCTCCACTGCAGCTCTGGCTCCACGGCACACCGGCCGAGTTGCCGTGGCACACCAGTGTGCCATGGCATACCGGTTGGGAACCACTGCTGTAGAGGTCTGACTTCGGAGTTGTAGGTGATGACTAGCGGCATTCTGTTGTTTTCTTCTGTGGGCTTCTCCTGCAGCAGTTGACTTCAGGGGTACCTGCCTGGCTCTGTCAATCTGTTTCTTCACTTCTGCAGGTGGGTACTGTAGTTCTAAGAATGCTTGGTAGAGATCCTGAAGGTATCGTCTCTGAGGAATCAGCACAAATGTGGCTATTTCTTAGGGCTTGGCTATAGGCCATGGATCACGTGTGTGTGTTTTGGATGAAAGTTTGATGGACATAGATAACTATACCCATCAGTAGGTTTTTGGTATAGGGTGGTACTTATGTGTCTATCCTTAATTTGTACTGTAGTCTCCAGAAAGTGGATCTCCTGGGCAGAGTGGCATTCAGGCTAAGTTTAATTGTGGAGTGGAAACTGTTGAAATCTCTGTGGAAATCTACAAGGGCATCCCTACCATGCATCCAGATGATGATTTCATCAATGTAGCATAAATAGAAGAGAGGTGCTTTGGGATAAGACTTGAGGAAATGTTCTAAGTCAGCCGTAAAAATGTTGGCATACTGTGGGGCCATGGGGGCACCCATAGCAGTGCTGCTTACTTAAAAGGGATACATTATCCTCCAATCTGAAAAGGTTGTGAGTGAGTACAAAGTCACAAAGTTCAGCCACAAGGTGTGCTGTGACATCATCTGGGATGGTTCTTCTAATAGCTCGTAATCCATCCTTTGTGGGATGTTGATGTGAAGACCTTCTACATCCATAGTGGCCAGGATGGTGTCTTCTGGAAGCTCACCAACGGATTGGATTTTTCTCAGTAAGTTCGTGGTGTCTTGAAGATAGCTAGGAGTGTTGATTGCATAGGGTCTGAGGAGGGAGTCCACATAGCCAGATAAACCTGCTGTAAGAGAGCCAAGGCCTGAGATGATGGGGCATCTGGGGTTTCCTTTTTTATGGATTTTACGTAGTAGATAGAATATCCCTGTTCAGGGTTCTTTGTTCCTGTGCTGCCTCGGAGAGTTTCTTGAGTAGGTGGTGTATTTCCTTTTGGTATTCCTCAGTGGGGTCACAGGAAAGTGGTTTGCAGAATGGTGTGTTGGAGAGTTGCTTATAAGCATCCTGATTATAATCCGATTTATTCATGACGACAATTGCACTTCTTTTGTCAGCCTGGCTTATATATTGGACAAACAGGACAGTCTGTGTACAAAAGAATAAATGGGCATAAAGCTAACATCAGAAATCACAATATTCTAAAACCAGTGGGTGAGCATTTCAATCCTTCTGATCACTCCATTGATGGTTTACCAATTGCAGTGCTCAGATAGATGAATACCAGATCAAGATTCAAAGAGAAGTTGCAGAGCTTAAATTTACTTGCAAATTTGACTGCATTGCTTCAGGGCTTCATAAAGACTTTCGATTTTTGTTCTCATTACAACAGGTGGTTTGACCTCATCTTCCTCTATATGCTGTTCCCCAGTGTTTGAATCTTCACAACTGCTTTCATTTGCTATTACAGTGTGACCTGATCCCATGACTTACACTTCCCTGCATTTATTTCCTCCCATTCTTTAAGTTCCCCCGTCTTCAAAGCGTCTGATGAAGTGAGATTTTCTCCCAAAAAAGCTCATGCAATAAATCAATTTTTTAGTCTTTAAAAGTGCCACAGGACTCCTTGTTTGTTTTACTGGACTAGACTAACACGGCTTTCCCTTTGGAACCTACCTGTGACTGGTTCACTGCAGCTGTCACTTTCAACTTACCTCCAAGGTGTGGTTGGACATGGTGAAGTGTCATAGATCAGAATGACACTTCCCTGCCTCATTTCCATGCATGCAAAGTAGTTTTAAAATAGTATCAATAAGATTTCTGATTTGGGAGCAGCCTGTACTCATGAAGCACAGGACAGTGGACGAACAGATGTAGCATACCTCAGGACAGTTCACAGTGTGCGCTTTCTCAGCAGCATGCACGCACGTGGGTAGAGTTTGGAAGGAGAGAAAACTAGTGGAGAGGGGGAATCCTGAATACACTTCCTCCTACTGGTAAATATTTATATTGAAGAAATAAATATTTCTGTGGCTGCCTCTTCTCACTTTTAAGGGACTAGGAGAGATGAGGATGCTACAACAGGCTCTTTACTTGTATCTGATGTTTAATGATATGCCTACCGCTAGAAAGGGAGGCTCAAGCTACAAAGGCTGGATCCTAATAGCAAAGTTTGGTGTATTTGGATCTGGGTATTTGCTTCAAAAGTGTACCTCTCTGCCTATTACCCACTCAAGCACAGACACCCGCAAAGGAAACCATATCCAGCATCTCTCCAAGACAGTCCCAAAGATACAAGACCTTGGAAAACAGCATGCAGACAGCAAAGGATCAAACTGGAGGGGAATCAGGAGACAAACTCTCTCATGAGAGTCATGGCATTTCCCATTCTAGCTGGACAGGAAACATTGCAAAAGCAGCTTCCATTGTGGTGCTCTGACCTTCCTAATCGCAGATGGAATTGGGCAACCAAGAAGCTGTAGTAGAAACTGAACACGGCACGTATAGTTAACCTAACTCTTAAAAACCTCTCACCAGAGCTACACTTCCAATTTCAGGACGAGAGAATATAAATACAAGAATTGAACCTTGAATTGGTTCACTCCCTCCCATCCTATCTCCTCAGCTACACGTGCAGGCTGAAGCCACCATGCTTCGGTTCATTTAATGAGACTGGGGATTGGATTTAATTTAAGGAGGAAATAGGTCATATGATGACAGAATCCAAGCAGCTCAATGAGCTCATAGACCACTATGTAGAGAGACCAGAGAGCTAGCAGTTCCCTTTTGTATGGCTGAGCTTCTCTTTTCTCTGATGAAGGACCCTCTTTAGTTATGGTAGACCATTTCAAAACTCATTTCTGCTCCACTGCAAACTATGGAAGTGTTTTTATGAACTTGTAAAGTGCCTTAGGGGGAAAAGGGGGGGAAAAAACAACCTGATTCTATGCAAGGCCTCCAGCATCTAAAGGGCAAAAAGCAGATGCTAGACATAGACAGATAATTTAAAAAAGGAAATCCGATAACTGCAGCTTGCAGCACACATATCAAGAGTGTGTTTAGATAAGCATGTTAGTAAAGTAACAAGCTATATGACTTGACCAAATATTACAAAGAAGAAACTCAGCCTCTATTATTTACCTGAAAATAGCATTATTTACATGAATTTCTATTTTATCAAACAGAAATATTTTTTACTCTGTTCCAAAGGGGTAGCTGTGTTAGTCTAGTTCAGCAAAACAAGGATTCCTGTGGCACTTTCAAAGACTAACACATTTATTTATCGCATGAGCTTTTCTGGGGGAGACCCCACTATGTCAGATGCTTGAAAAGCAGGGTCTCTTCCCACAAAAGCTCATGCAATAAATAAATTAGTCTTTAAAAGTGCCACAAGACTGCTTGTTCATCTTTTACCCTGTGTTTCTAGTGTCCAGCACAATGGAGCACTGGTCCCTGAATGCAGACCACACTATACATGAACAGAAATTTGAAACTCTAGGCAGAAGACAAAATGGAGTAACCACCATGTTATTTTCCCAGGATTCCCAGACTATATGTTGTAAAACACAATATGGGAGAAATCAATTCCCCATTTATCTCAATGCCCCTTTTTAGAGTTGGGCAAAATTTTTCATGTTAATTGTTTAACATGAAATTGTTTCAAGCCAACCACAATGAATATTGAATTTGATTGAATTATGGCATTTTTTCTGTTTTGAAATTGGAACTAATTTTTTTAAAAAGAATTGTTTGATCAGTATTTTCTAAATAAAAAAGTTTGACCTTTCATTTAAGAATTTAGCTAAATTTACTTAAACGAACCAAGAAAAAAATATCCCCAAATGCAATAAAATGAGAACAACAAAAAAAAATCAATTCTGGTCTCACTAAATATTTAGTTGAACATTAAATGTATGTATGTTGTTTCAACAAAAACAAAAAAATTGCTGGTTTTGGGTGACCCAAAGCCAAAAAAAATCAGATTTTTTTCATCACTGAACCTAAAAACAAAAAAACCCAAAACAATTATTTACTGAGTTCTAACCTTTTTACATGGTTCTGGCAATGTAAAGGTCTTAAAGTGGCCATTATATTGAGAATCAGATTTTGGAATTTAATTACTACAGTTCATCAGGATCTCATTTTTAAAGTCTCATGGGAAACACGACTGTCAGAAAATTCAGACCTCCTACTAATTGATAGGCTGAACCCCATGAATGAGAACTGTTCCACAAAACCCTGGCATCTCATTTCCACTCCATTTTGATTCTTCTACACAAGAGCTCTCCTGGCAGGAAATGCTATTCTTATCAAGTGACTTGGAGTCTATTTTTGTTGCTGCACACTCTTATTAAATACCCTTTGTGCAACCCTCTGGGGAGAGGCCCTCACTTTTATTGAATTTCTGTGTATTCAGTATTATTATCTCAAGAAACAGAAGATGCCGAGTTCTGAGGATCAAGTCACATTATAAGTAAGCTTCACTAGAAGTGCCCGCAAGCTAGTGGTAAATTTAGCTCTTGGAGTGGGGAGTGGGGAGGAAGGGGAACCGATTAGGAGAGTTCAATAGCAACCGCTGAAAGGCTGAAATACATAAATTATCCTCTTGCTAATCAGTGACAGCAGGAAGGTATTTACTTGCAAAAACAAATTGATTGGTATTTAGAGAAAAGCCTCCTGCCCTCCCTGGCAGTGCTGCAAGTGCAGGACCTCCAGTACTCTGGCAAAGGCATCCTCTTCTCCTCTCCCATACAGGAACAGCATGATGAAGATGTAGAAGAGCGATTAAAGATAGAATGGACTCCATGCTGCAAAACCTGGGTACAGAATTTCAAACACCCCAAATCTTGGAGGCTGCTTAGATGTGAAGTTCTGGTTTAACCTTTAATAAATAAAGGGTACATTTGCAAAACTAATATGCAGAGCTTGAATCATTTCTCCTTCCCCAAAAGTTTAAGAAGGATGAGATCCAGGCCTGGAGTCCAAGTCCATCTCTAATCAAAATATTTGGTCCAGATAAACTTAAAAAATAGCCTGGAGCTTTCACAAGAACAAAGTTCCCTATGAAAGCTCTGTTCTTTTCTTCTACCTTTTGGGAGAGAACGATCAGGAGAGAGACTTCTCCTGACTGTCTTCAACTTTCAACCCTTCTGGTTCAGATGTAACTGACAGGAACCACTGCTGCTTTAGTGAAAGATGGTGAAGGAAATGCTACTCTAGCTTCCTGAGCTTTAGGAAAGGTTCAGGTTCCAGTTCTAGATGAAGGTGCAAGCTCAACCTCTTTTACTTAAAACAGATTAATCTGCCCCTGACTGAAAGTCAGATGATGGATTTTTGAGAAGCTCAGAGATAATCATGCAAATTTAAACACTTTTTTTCCACTCTAGGAGAAGCATCATCACCCTTCCTGTATAGTGGAGCTGTGTTGGGAAGCCCACAGCTAATTGAACATGTAGACTGGATTCCCTTTGCTAGTGCTTTACTGAATATGTATGATAATAAACTTTAAAAGCTCAAAATGGTATGCAATGATATATTTTGCTCTGCATCTCCAGGCAATTTCCAAACTATGGAAAGTAACAGGTGCAATTTTTGGAGCAACCACATTATTCCCATCCCTGAGGCTGACAAATGTATCCTCCATATAATGCTTGAGTCCAGTGGCAGCATTCTTGGGAGCTCCTCCTTCTAGCCAGTAATCTCTTTTGGTTTTTAACATGTGCCTTTCACCTGTCCTAGAAGATCCCTCCAAAACCCTCTCATCTGTGCATATGGAACCACTTCACCAGGGAAGTGCTGCCATCGCCAGAGTAAAATGGGGCAGCAAAACAGATAAGCAGCATACTACAGAGCAGAGGAAAGAAACAATGCATCCAAAGACATCAGGAAGACACCAGTTGCTCTTATAAAGGTTGAATCTTCCTTGCAGGGTAGATGGAACTGTGGTTTTCAAGGTCTTGGATAAAAGGAAGCTTTATGGAAATCAGTAAATTCACCTTTGGAGGAGTTGAACCTTCCAGGATTAAAACCTCTGACTCTAAACAGTCTAATATTTCTGGCTATGTTTACACTGCGAACTTAGTTCAAATTAAGGAGGCTTAATCTGAACTAAATTAGTCCATGGCCACCCTGGCTTTCCTTAGTACAAACAAAGGAAAGCTTAGTTCAAATCTCTAAAACCTTCTTTTAGTTCAAATAAATGGTTAGTTCAAACTTAATTCAAACTAACCCAATGGAGTCGTATTAGTTTGAACTGAAGGCAGTTTGACCTTCTTCCTCCCAAGGTACCTTCCTCTTTTTATGGACTTGGTGGGGGCATGGCCCTTCTTAGGTGCCATGTTGCCACACTTCTGATGGTGCCCCCCTCCTAAGCTGAACTAGCAAGTCCTGTGCATGGACCTGCAAGTTTGATTTAAGCTTCTAGTATGGACATGCTAATTCAAACTAAGTTAGTTTGAGTTAATCACTATTAGTTTGAATTAATTTAATTCAAGCTAACTTAGTTTGAACTAGCCCTCTTAAGTGTAGACATAGCCTCTGATACTGGGTTACTATTCCATTCCCTCCATACAGTGGAGAATAATGTGCAGTGATTTCACTGGGTCACCTGTATCCTGGCCTGCTGAGCAAAGGAGGAAAAAATAAATGCACTGCAATGATTCTCCAGTCTCAGCAAGATGCCCAGAATGAGTCTTGCTACTTCTCCAGTGCTTGGGGGCCATCAGAGCTCAGCACGACATGTCAGAATTTTAGGTTTGCTTTTATTAACCCATAATTTCTGCCATGTTTTCAGATTCTATGAATGGATGAAAGAGACACTTTTGGGCTAGAGGTTTTTTAATATGCTCATTTCCCAAGTTATGTGTTTTTAAACTGTAAAGTTCTTTGCTGTACCTACCCTGCAGAGACGTCCCAACTACTGGAACAAACAATTGCCCGGTTGGGGTTTGTGTTGCTGTGACTTACTTTTGTACTAGGGATGCTGTGAGTGCCATCTGGATGTACCCAGCCTGTTGGTGTCTACAGAATCAATTAAAAAACAAGGAATCATGTGGCACTTAAAGACCAACAGATTTATTTTTTGCATGAGCTTTCATGGGAGAAAATCCCACTTTGTCAGATGCTTCAAAGATGGGTGAACTTAAGCATCTGACAAAGTGGGATTTTTCTCCCACGAAAGCTCATGCAAAAAATAAATCTGTTAGTCTTTAAGTGCCACATGACTCCTTGGTTTTTTTTGCTGGACTCGACTAACATGGCTATCCCTTTGGAAATTTACAGAATCAATTCATAGGGGTAAAAGTGGATCAGGGCAGCAGCTACTCAGCCAAACTCTACTAGCCAAACTAGGACAGTATTTCTCAGTGACCAGACCATGGACCAGGATTGGTCCATAGCAGCCTCCTTGCTGGCCCCTGAGATTTCCCTGACACAGTTTAGAAGGCAGCCAGCAAGTCCCTGGTATCAAAATGGTTGAGAAACACTGTGGTAGGAGACCCTGAGCTTTAAGCTTAAGAATATGTTGAAGCAGGATCTACCAGGATGATGCTTATTCTGGCTATTGAAGAGTTACAGATCTTGGCTGCTGGAGATGGTAGGCTACAGGCATGTTTCACAACTATGTTCCCTCTAAGCTGTGCATGTGTGCACATGCACACAGGTTGTGAAATCCACACACACAACAAAATAAAGTGTGCACAAAAAAATTCAACAGTTCTAATATTTTTATGCTACTTTTTGAAGGCAGGAATTTCAAGTAACATGTTTTGTAATTTATAAAATCATTTCCATCACCAGATCAAAATAAAATTTAGATATTATTTGAATCATACACATTTACTTCATTGCACTCACAAGTTTGACCACACTCACTGGAATGCACACAAATTTGGACACTGGCTCCAAAAATTTGCACAAAAGCAATTTTTTGTGCACACAGCCTATGAAAAATTAGAGGTAACATTGGTTCACAGTACAAGCCATCTCCACTGGCAGCAATGGGGAGTAAGGTCAATCTTTCAGCAATGGCTTGTAGCCATTCCACCAGGGTGATCTCTCTGCTGGCATTATCCAGCTTCCCAGCTGTGTTTTGTCTTTGCCACAGTCTAATATCTTGCATTGCTGGAGCATTATGCTACTGGATTCAATACATTTCTGGTGCAACAAATCCCAGCCTCATTAATATACATCTGTGCAGAAAGGAAACTCCTTTTAACGAAGCCAACAGTCCCTGATGCCCAGGACTAGGAGGAGAAACAAAGTCTGTTGATCCATAGAGACAGACAGAAGAGCACTATTTGCTGTCGCAAGTATGCATCAAGCTCTTGCTAGGCCTGTTGAAGTCGTCAAGGCTTGAGTGGAAGTACCCCCATTAACTTTACAACATGGGATATGGGTACTAGTATTGCCTCAGAGGCAAACATAAAACATTTCCTCTGCTCAACTGTTGTGTAGTGTTCCTGTAGTCTGCTATATACACACCACATCTTATCCCAAAGGTAGACAACATTCATTTGCATGTAAAGCAATTCTACACTCCTGTACTTTACAACTCAGTGGAATAGGGCTGCTCCTGAATGTAATGGAAGGTCAAATTTCTCTCTCTTTTTTGCACTGACCACACCCCTCCTCCATTTTCATTGAGCTAAAAGAGATTCCCATTGACTTCAATGGGCCTTGTGTCAGGCCTTTAACCCTTCTTTCAACAAAGACAGTACCGCTCTATGGTCTCTTGTGGATACACACAATGTACCTCCACAGGAATGCCAATTAATTATGGTTTCATCTCTAGGAAGAGTACATTTTGCACATAAGTATTCCATCAAAACATTTTGGAAATTCAGTTTAAATTGCTAAGCACTTGAAAAGCTCACAAAAAGCAGAGCAAAGATTACTACAAATCCTCTAGTCTCCAGGGATGCCAGCAGAGCAGAGAAAACACAGGGCTGGGAAGTCAGAACTAAGCAGAGTTTAGCTGGTGGAATAGAAAGGAAGAGATTATAAATGGAACAGGAGAAACACTATCCCACATGAAATATACAAGCATGGTGCTATAAGTAACATCTCTATGAGCACTATACAGGCATACATTTCTGGGCAAAGTCTTTCACACCGTGTCTAATGTCTGTATATAAATCTTTATTAATAAATACTACTGATTTGCACTTCTATGGCATCTATCATCTGAAGATTTCAAAGCACATTGCAAACTTCAGTAAAAGATTAATTCCATTTCTTTGACTTAGATATCATGATCTTCATCTTACAAGTGGAGGAACCTAGGTACAAAATAAAAGCCAACATTTCTATCAGGGCATCTTAATTTTGAGAATCTAAACTGAGACCCTGGTTTTCAGAGGTGCTGGGCGCCTGCAGTAACCCTACTCCATTTCCTCTGGATTCATGGGTGCTCAGATATCTTTCAGAAGCTATAAATGTTATATCATCTCTTCATTGCAAACATAAAAGAACTTTCTCTTTCTGAAGGAAAAAAAAGTGTTTTACTTGAAACTAGGTAAAACTGCAGTGCTGCATTTCAACTCTTTGGCCTCTTTAAATCTGACAACACTACACAGCCAGAGACCAACCACACAGCTCTGATGAGCACAGTATGGTAGAGTCTCACCTATTTGCAACACTCCAACAGTAGGATGTGTGACTGTAGTTCATTGTGAAGTTGAGTATAGGTTTTAAACTCTTTGGAGAGGAGAAACTCATCTTTTGTTCTGTGTTTGTACAGTGCCTAGCACAAAGAGATCCTGGTCAATGAGTGGGATGCTTAGGTGCTACTGCTACACAAATAAATATTAACTGATTCTTATAGCTGCTTTATTAAAGTGCTCCTAGGTAAGCAACCCCCTGAGTCTGAGTGTGTGACACTTGGCACCTTTGAAATCAGGTCCCAGGTACAAAGCTGGGCACTCAATGAGACCCAAAATCAGGGGCCTTTTCTGAAATGTTAATCCTAAATGATTTCTTCCTTGAGTTCACACAGTGAGTTGCACTGGCACAGTGAGGACCAGAGCTCAGCCAACTGGGTACTCATTACTCTGCCTCCACCTTTAGACCATACATTCACTCCCCACCTATGAAGAACTGAAACTCTGGAAGTGACTAGTGAGAAAAAGGAGCTGCATAGGAAACTGACTGCTATGTAGAGACCACCACACTGAGCTACAAATACATTTCTGATTAAAGTGAACTTCAACACTACTCCCCACCAATATCCTGTTTGTGCATTGATACACCCACCCCACACAAATCCCCACCTCTGTCCCCTGCGCATACATCCACACCAATGGTTCTCTACCACAATAATCCATACTCCTCACATCTCAGATCTACCTTGCACACAAATTTCCATGGTGCCTTTCCCATAATCTATGCCACACCTCACTACCACTGATGAACAGATGCCCTAAGTCACATTTACTCCCTCTTCTCATGTAAATATATAACTGTGCTTTGTCTTGGGGGAAACTGGCCCCCTAAAAGGTTCGTTGCCCAGTGGAGATCCAATTAACCAGGCAAAGGTAGCAAAGTATTGATCTTTTATTCTTGATCAAGAACGTGCTTCTCTCTGAAAACATGACAGAGGAGAACGACACCATACAAGGCTTTATTTCTGCTTTTTACAGATACAAAACTTAAACATGTTAGCGGTTCTTAGGGTTACAGGCTCATCAGTCATGTTCTCTCTTCACAGCAGTTATCAAGCTACTCTGTATACATTTCAAAACTCCCCCCTCCACCCTAATCACTTCTTAATTAGGTTAATACCCAATTCACATTCCTGTAGGTGTCGCTGGCACTGGGCACTCCGGGGTACACGCCCTGAACCCCAGTGCCAGTGCCCTGGATCTCCGATCCAATTGGCTGTGGCGTCCCTCCCCCAGCCAGCAACGTCCCTGGTCTCACTTAGATATCAATCACGTACTCAGTTTTTCTCTCACGCTCCCTAACTCCATTTTATTTAAACCAACTCCATTTTGTTCACTTAGCTATTTCTTTCCCAGGTTCTTGTGCACACATGGCAGGATCCATGTCTCTTGCACACGCCTTCTTACAGTCCAACATGTACTTTGAAGACCTAAAACAAACATGCCTCTAAGACCTTCCTGCATAATGCAATTCTAAGGAGACATTTGCATACATCCATTCATTCATTTGTATTAACTCATTTACCATATGCAGTGGGCTTTCTCCCAAAGAAGAGCATAGACAACACAGAAATGAGAGCTTAATTAGCATCATTTAATAAGCACCTTCCAGCTTGGCTTTTCTTTCCTCTTACATTAAATACCAGCCCACCCAGCATAAATTTTACACAAAGAGCTTTCATCTGAAAGGCAAATGATAGCATGAAATCCTGCTAATTGCACAACTCCTGGTGTCTGATGTTACCTTTTCTGGATTCCACTGGCATCCAATATTTTTCTGCATGGGGGGAATAAAAGACACAGGTACAAACAAAGGACAGAGCTAGCATTTCCTTCTGAAAGATCAAGCATTTGTCTTCTTTATTTACATAAAGAATCCTTCTATGAAGAATATATTCTTGTGTTTCTATAACAAAAGTCCACTGAGTACTGAGAAATGATTTTCAATATATGCTACCAATATATAGCCATGTTTTTCCAGTAAACCTACCAAATGGTTTATTCACTCCAAGGTATGATGGGATGTATAAAGTGGATGGACACTGAAGAGCTAAAAAGTGGAGTAATCACCCCCTCAGCCACAGGCTTTGGGTAGGCTAACAACAGGAGGGATAAAAGGCTGCAACCAAAGAGACAGAGAGCCATAATATAGGGGCTCCAGAGCATCAAATCAGAGAAAACTGCCTAGATAAGTTCTCTGCCAGAAGGATTAGGGAAGACAAGGTAGGTGGTATCTTCAAGGCCTTGTGGTAGGAGTCAGCCCAGGGAAGCAGAGGAACAGTGTCATATCTTCTGCAGTACCTTAGGTTTTACTTGCAGATCTCCCACTGAAAAAGTAATCCGAAATGACCCTCCTTAGCTTGTGAGAGCTGATAAATTCACAGCTCTACGTGGAGTCCATGATGAGAAGGAGAAGTCCATTTGAAGTGACTGGAGAAGACAGATCAAGACTTGGAGGTGGTGGAGGCAGTAAGATTTTTGGGGTCCCACTTTTTAGTTTTAATCCACCTGGACTTGAACAAATAGATCTGAAACACTGTTGTCAGATCATAACCAAAACAGTTGCATCCCTGCTTCTGCTGTCACAACCTCATATAGTAGTCTTTGGAAGGATGAATCACACTGGCCCCTTCCAAATGAAGGGAGATGTGAGATCCCACCAAGGCTAAGCCATCAGCTTCAGTCTGTTTAGCTTGCACATGACATCCTTTTTGCCAGGATATCAACTGGAGTCTCCACTTTCTGCACACAGCATAACTTTATCCATTAAATTGACTAATTCAGCCTCAGGAAAAGGACATGAGGGAATAAAAGAGCAGCTGCTGCTCCCCTTTCCATCCTTTAACCTCTGTAACTGCAACCAGACTCCTTAAATTGTTACCAGGGTGCACTGAGCAGGTCCCACAATAATGGGGAATAGAAGTGTTATTTTTATCTTAGCATTACAGGAGAAAGCTCAGCAATAGCTCCATCTTCTGGCACATGGTAGATCTTCAGTTCTGACTGAGAGAAAAGGCCACAAGACAGAGAGATTTGAGGGGTTTGTGGAAGTTAGCAGACTGATGGGGCTATCCACAAAGCAGGTACAGTGCACAAACAGCAGCCATGCACGTTTTCCTGGCTGCTCCAACCTAAGGGTGCCTTCAGACCTTGGCATCTGCTGAGAATAATTTATCATCCCACATGGACAGCAAACAAGTGATTTTGGTTTCCTGGGATGGTCGGTATTTACTTAGGCCTAGCTAGGACAGTGGGAACTCAGGTGAGAATAGCCAGGAGGTCACTGAGCCATCTTTAGATAACAGTGGCTTTCACTTCCTCCTGATCAGAGTTGGATTTGAATAGGTGACCTACAGGTTCAGGACAAACCTATCACCTAATCCTCCAGGTCATCCAAACTCTCTTCCTACTGATTCTTTGTGCCCTCTCCACCCAATCTGCCTGCAGTGGCAGTACTATCTGCGGATCAAGTTGTCCCAATCAATTAGTGCTGTAGCTGGTTCTAATTCAATCAATGGTACTATAGGAAAAAAAATGTCATTAATCCCCCAGGAATGTCTGTTGTGAAGTGAAGGGGAAGGAGAAAGTTATGCTGTTATTCTAGCACAAGAGCATTTCAAATTCTTATTCCTTTATAGCAGATGAGGCTATGAAGGTTTAACTCATTCAAAACAGCTTTCTAATGACAGCTTTAATGAGTTTGCCTCTGTGATTATTTCCAGCATTCTGGTGGGACTTGTGATGTCCTTTGAAATATGGACAAGACATTAAATTGATTCCATAGAAACAGTTAGAAAATTAAAGTTACAGCTGAAGCGCACTTTCTTGTTTACTATGAGGCTTGAATTTTGTGAAATTTAGTGAATGCACAAGCTGCATCATTCCACAGAAAATGTTAAACAGACATTTTGTATTGTAAACTCTTCAAAGCAAAGGCTGTCTTCATTTTGTGTGTCATGTAATACAGAGCACGTTCTTGGTGCTTAAATAAAATTAAGTACTAAATCCATCACTCCAGTGAAGTGTCATCCTATTTAAGGCCTGAATTTCAAAAACTTCTCCAGGAACATCCTAAAAGAAATCTAATGATTGCTAGGCGCTTGGAGTAAAATTTTTAAAATCAAAAAGGACCTAAGTGACAAAGGATCTGTCTCTGCTGCAATTGGGAGCAGGGGGTTGATTGCAACATGTATAGACACACCTGAGCTGGCTTAAGTATCAATATCAGTGATGCCACAGCCAGGGCCGTCCCTAGGGAGGAGCAGGGCCCAGGGCTAATCAGTTTGTGCGGCGCCCCCCCATTTTAAACTTTGCAGGCAATGTTCCCTCTAAGCCAGTGGTTCCCAACCTGTGGTCCAGGGACCCACAGAGGTCCACGGACCACAGCCTCTCCCTACCCGGGGCTGGAATCCAGCTACAGCCCTGATGCTCCCTGCCAGGGCTGCCTTTCCCCATCTGTGGCTGTATCCTGGCAGGGGATGGAGCCACAGCAGCTCCCTAGCAGGGGCAAGGGCAGGGGACCACAGCTGCCGCGGCTCAGCTCCCCGGTGGTGTGGGCAATGGTGGTGGCAGCGCTGCTCACCAGCTGTCCCACTGGTGCGGGCCAGAGTCTGCCCATGCAGGCCAGATTACATAATCAGCTGGGGGGTCCGCAAAGATTTTTTTTTTTGTTACAAAGGGGTCCCCAACCTGACAAAGGTTGGGAACCACTGCTCTAAGCTGATGATGCAGCTGAGCAAGTTCCCCGCTGGTTCTCCAGACCCCAACGGGCTTCTTCCCTGCTGCCTGCTGGCTCCCCAAGCGCACCCATAACTTGGTCAGCTGCATCATCAGCTTAGAGGGAACACTGGGCAGTGTCATAATTTTTCTTTAATACAATCATAAATGTCTAGCCCTCAGGCTAAAAAGTTGCAGAGAGAAGCAGAAAAACATGACCTGACTTTATCCTAAAGGCTCAAAACCCAGAAGTTAAAGAAAATAGCTCCCCCTCATTTATTATTTCTTTAAACATCTCTTTATTTTTAAGTGAGTTTTAATGATATATTTAAGCCAGACTTGTGCCTATTTTTGATGTTTGGGGTAGGCAACAGGGGCGTCGCTGGGGTGGGGAGGGACCCGGGGCACTGGCCCAGCCCCCCCCAGAGGGCAGGCCCCGCCCCCAGCCAGAAGGCCATGCCCTCGACCTGGGATAGGGCCAGGGGGAGGCCATGCTGCCGCCGGCAGCTAGGCCGCGGTGCGGCGTGGCGTGGCCCGGCCCGGCCCCGCCCAAAGTGGCTGCTGGAGGCCGGGCCTGTGGCCGCAGCCCCAGATCCCTGGCTGGGGATGGGGCTGCCGCAGCTGTGGCCAGGTCCCGGATCCCCAGCGGGGGATGGGGCCGCCGCAGCTGCGGGCGGCCGGCTGGGCCCCAGGTCCCCGGCCAGGGACGGGGCCACTGCGGCCCCTGGCCGCCAGTGGCTGCGGCGACCCAGTCCCCGGCTGGGGATCCAGGGCCTGGCCGCCAGCGGACACGGCTGCAGTGGGCCTGGCCTCCAGCTGCCGCTTCTGGCCAGGCCGGGCTGCACTGCGGCCTAGCTGCTGGCGGCGGCATGGCCTCCCCCTGGCACTATCCCTGGCCAGCGGGCGGGGCCTGCCATGTGGCCAGCTAGGCCCCGGATCCCTGGCTGTAGACGCAGCCGCTGCAGCCCGCCAGGGATTGGGCCCCGGATCCCCGGCCTGATTGGGCCAGAGATCCAGGGCACTGGCTTTGGGACCCAGGGCACATGCCTCAGGGTGCCCAACGCCAGTGACGCCACTGGTAGGCAATACTGAATGTGTCATGGTGATATTTCATCAACCTCACAGCCAAGTGGACAGGAGCATCCGGGGGTACTCTTCTTTGTGGTTCTGGTTTTCTGTTCAAGATGGGCACACAATTTTACAAGTTTAATCATTTTTCTTAGATCAAGTTTTTGTTAAATTGAAAATTGAGAGAGAGAGAGAGAGATGCTATTTTTGGATAATATCAAGAAATAAATCCAGGTCCTCTTTCACCTTAAAGCACTGGATTCCAATTGTCTAATGCATGTTATTTCCTTTATGCTGCCTGACTCTCTCCTTTCCCTTCTTATTTTAATATATGTATTCATACATTCCTCATTGCTTTGCAGGTGATCTAAGTAATGAAACTCAAGTACTGTTTGAGGATGAGAGGAAGAAACAAGGGACCTTTGGCCTCCTCTCAGATACCCTGATGTAAAACAAACAAGTCTTGTGGCACTTTTAAAGATTTTAAAGATTTTAAAAAATTTATTTATTTGTTAGCTTGTAAAAGTGCCACAAGACTCCTTGGCTATGTTCACACACAGGGGGTTATTTCAATACAAGTTGTATGGAAATAAGGCGTTAGCCTTATTTCAAAATAAGTTAATTTGAATTAACAGTTTGTTAATTCGAATTAAGGAAAAAAGCTCAAAGCAAAATACTATGTTCAGCCAACAGTTATTTCGAAACGAGTCACTGTTGTTTTGAAACAACATGTTCAGACGGCATTGTTTCGAAATAATCATTTCGAAACAACGTTGTTTCATCCCCACATGGGGTTTAAGTTGTTTCGAAACAACGCCGTCGTTTTGAAACAACAGAACCCGTTATTTCGAAACAACAGTGCGTCGTGTGAACATGGCCTTTCTTATGTCGAAACAACCTCTGTTGTTTTGAAATAAGACTGCCGTGTGAACACACCCCTTGTTTATTCGACACCAGGGATTCCTTGTTTGTTTCGCTAAACTAGACCCACACGGCCACAGCTGCTTTCCTCTTTGCCTTGCTTTGGAACTGGTGCCCTGACTGCAATCAGTGACAATGGGGCATACTTACAGTGCAGAAGGAAGGACAAAAAACTTCTTTAATGTGTTGATTGATGCCATTAACCCTAAAAACCCACTATGTCCATATAAATGCTAGCCTGGGGTCTTCTCTCTCAGGTATAATAGATCATTATCTGCACAGAGAAGTGCACAAAGACATCCCTGAAGACTGAAAACTCTTGTTAAATGTAGAAGGGAAAAAGTTCCTTAATATCTCAAATGCTTTCTAGAGATGCTAATGTAAATTCAAAGAGAAGGTCCTGTTTTGTAAAGGTTGGGGATGTGACAGTCTCCTGACTTTGTCCCCGTTTGCTTGACTGAGGCTGGCTCCATAAGTTTTATCTCAACACTTGCCCTTTTTCTTCCCCTCAGGGAGCAGTTGTGGGAAGGTGGCTACTTAAGTCAAGAGTTACTGTAAACAAACGCTGCCTGTCTCAATTTCCTTCCCCCTTCCCTGACCAGCTGGAGCTGCTCCCTGGGCAGGCTAGCTCCTCAGCTTGAAGAAGGTCCCTGTTCCATTACTCCCACTGGTTGTGTGGGACCCCAAAAGCGCGAGGCCCCCCAAAGCACGAGGCCTAGGGCGGTTGCCCCTTTTAGCCCCCCTTAAGGATGGCTCTGGCCACAGCAACATGGATATTGGTGCAGGCTAGCCAGCTAAAGAATGTATAGGGTCCCAGATGGGTTTATACCAGTCTGCGCAACTTAGGGAACTCAAGAGCCACACAAGTTGATTATTAAACCTTTGAGAGCTGCACTGAGGCATATATCCATATACTTTTACCTACTCCAAAATTACTAGGTTTAAAATTAATTGCACACTTTAATTTTATTGTAAAAAGAGGGCAAATATTGATCCTACTAATGTCAGATTCTAATAATTACTTAAGGTTACCATGAAAATTAGGCCTATACAGTAAAAATTTAGCTGCTGCTTGATGTAGAAGACTGCAGGCCAGTGGTGAGTTTTCTAAAATCCAACCATACTGCACGTCTCCCCACCATCCCTGACTATGCCACCACTTCTCCTCACTGTCCCTACCCCCTCCTAAACTCCTAGGCTGGGGTTGCTTTCCTGAATTGATTTGCTGATGTTCTTCTGGGAGCCACACTTTTTCATTCAAGAGCCACGTGTTCCTCCCAAGCTGCAGTTTGGCCATGCCTGGCTTATACAGTCTGTGATGATGAAGCCCACACATCACTGCTGTTGGTACCAGAGCTGGCTAGAGTCAGGTTAACTCAGGCCTATCTACATATGCTGAAGTCATACCTTTGGCTATGTTTTCCATTTAGGAACCTCAGTCTCACCAAAAGTCAGATTTACAAATGTATTTAGTCACTCACAGAGGAAAATAGTCACTAAGTGGGATTTGCAAATACATCCAGCTGAGTTGGATGCTTAACCTCCATTGACTTCAGGTGCCTGACCTGCTCAGATGCTTTTTAAAATCTCACAGAAACCTACCTTCAGCTTCAGGTGCCTAAATACCTTTGCAAATCTGGCGTATAGGCACATAAGAAAATGAGACGTAGGAGCCTAAGTTTTTCAAGTACTTTTGAAGCTGTAACCCAAAGCATGGTATGACTGCTACTTACAATGCTGCACTGTTATCATGTGCTCCCCTGCAGTCTATCTGTGGCAGCCCTGGGTTGCCTCTCGTCTCAGACTTTGATTGCAAGCTCTTTGGGGCAAGAGCTCTCTTTCTGTCATGTGCACACACTGGAACTGGCTGAAATCCAGTATTTCAGCTTTGAGAAATATTTTGACATTTCCAAACTTCCTGTAAACTAGAAACTCCAAGAAATTTTCTTTTTTGAGAGTCAGAAACACTGGAAACTCTTGGGTCCCCACTCCTGGCCTGCATGCATAGTGGGATATCCCAGAGCCACAGACTATAGAACAGTGGTTCTCAACCAGTGTGCCATGGCATGCTGCTGTTCCCGTGGCAACACCCAAAGTGTGCCGTGAGCATCCCCAAGAGGTAGAGTTAGAGGTGGGCTGTGCAGGGCTGGGAAACAAAAGGGGTTAAAGTAAGGGGAAAAGCAGTGGAACAGAGTTCTGGGGCCCCCTATTTTTAGGCAGGCAGCCTTCCGGCCCCCCCTAAAAATAGAGGACGGCACCCAAAGGCAGCATTCCAGGGGTCCCCCTAAAAATAGCACAAGCAGCCAGAACACAGAGGTCCAGTGGCTCCACCTTAAACCCCACTCCACCTTAATCCCAGCCAGCGGCAAGCTGCGGGAGGCCGGGAGCATGTGAATCTCTCTCAGCAGCGCCGAGCAGCTTGTGTCAGGCAGCCTGCAAACAGCCCAGGTAAGGGCTTTGGGGGGGCTGCTAGGGGTTGTGTGCGGCAGGTGTGTGTGTGTAGCAGAGTTGGGTAGGAGTGGCTGTGTAGCAGAGGGTGTGTAGCTGGGGTTGTGGGATGGCTGTTTAGTTGGAGGGGTGTGCAGCTGGGGGTTGGGGTGGCTGTGGGGGGGTGTAGTTGGGGGCTGGAGGCCTCATTCTGGCCCCTGCAGTGAAGGGAGGGTCCATCACAGGCAGCAGGAGGCTGGGGGAGGGGAGAACGGGACCCACTGGGGTGGGAGGGAGCAGCAGTGGGGCGAGGATTTGCCCTGGCTGGCAGGGAGCCACTATGGAGAAGGGAGAAGTGGGTGCTGCACCATGCTCCCCTGCCCTACTTCCCCACTCCCCAGGTTCCCACCTGTCCCCCCACAAAGCCACTCTTGTTCTCCCTTCCTCTCTCCTCTCTTGCCACCCTTGTGGTGTTCCCCACATGGCTGCCCTTGTCCTCTTTTGCCACCCCCTGCCCAGCTCTGCTCCCCACACTCACTCCTGCCACTGCACACGACTCCTGACCTCCCCTGTTTTGCCACCCCTGCTCTGCTACCCCTACAATCCCACATAGCAGCATTTCCCAAACACTGTGCCATGGTTCACAAATATTCATAAGTAATTTAAGTTAATTTGAATAGTCATGAGTTTTTTAATGGTGGTGTGTCTCAAAAAATTTGAAGGTATCAAGATGTGCCATGGCAGAGAAAAGGCTGGGAACCACTGCTATAGAAGCCTGAGTTGCCCAGCAAGTCCACAAAGAAACTGTGCAAGGTTCCACAGAGATTCACCTGACAAGCAGAAGTCTACGAAAAAGCTGCTGTGATTTGATGAAAGTTCATCTACCCGAGAAGTTTCCATGAAACATTTTGGGTTTGAATCTGTATTTTTTAACAAAATGCTCTCATTTGAAAACTCCTAACCGGCTCTAGTGTGCACAGGCAGGCCAGGATCCTTGTGGGGGCCAGCAAATTCCACACAGTATAAATGAATAAGTCACAATAACTGCATGACAGGATAGGATCATGCAACCTTAATTAGGTTAGTAAAAGAACCTTCTCAGCAGTTTTTGGTATTTGGAATGCCCTTTCAGTATCCTTGCCTTAGCAAGGGTTCTTCTCATTTCAAATCTCAGATTAAAATTTCTGTTTCTCCTTTGTTGAAGGCTCTTAATTTCCTCCTCACCCAGTCCACCTTTTATTTATCTTTTTTTTTTAATGCACCCAATAGAATGAAAGGACATTATATAAAGCAGGCGTGGCCAAACTGTGGCTCAGGAGCCACATGTGGCTCTTGAATGAAAAACTGTGGCTTCCAGAAAAAGTCAGCAAATAAGTTTAGGAAAGCAGCCCCAGCCTAAGAGTTCAAGTGGGGGTCGGGACAGTGGAGAGAAGTGCAGCATGGTTGAGGATGGCAGGGAAAAGTGCGGCATGGTCAGGATTTTAAAATACTCACCACTAGCCTGCAGTCTTCTACATTGAGCAGCAGCTAAGTTTTTACTGTATAGACCTAATTTTCATAGTAATCTTAAGTAATTATTAGAATCTGACATTAGTAGGATTGATATTTGTCCTCTTTTTATGGTAAAATTAAAGTGTGCAATGAATTTTAAACTTAGTAATTTTGGAGTAGGTAAAAGTACGTGGTTATATGCCTCAGTTCAGCTCTCAAAGGTTTAATAATCAACTTGTGTGGCTCTTAAGTTCCATAAGTTTGGCCACCTCTGATATAAAGTAAATGAATCTACATTGTGTTAGGGTGCAAAGCCTTCCATCTGTGAGGCTCTAATGACCAGTCATCCAAACTGGAAAAAGCTGTAACAACAAAATCCTTTTGAGAGCTTTGTTTGCTTGAACAAGTTCTAAATTCCCTGGAAAAATTTGTAGCTTATATAAGGCCCAGGACAAGCGGCTTCCTCATTCAGGCAAGATCCATTAAGGCCACATTATCACAGCTGGCATAAATTAGTAGATGGGCTGGCCGTGCCATCATTAAACTGAAACACTGAATAGTCCATGGGAAACTGAACTTCCTCTGGCTTTTTCCTTGGATTTCAGTATTCATTTCACTGCAAACAGAAAGCTTCTGGACAGAAAGATCACTAACATATTAAGCAGCAAGTAAAGAAACATTAACACAAGCTAAGTGAGCTTTAATCCCCATTTGAATAAGAAACTACATTTATTTACTTAAGGCATGTAAAATAAATGGTTCTTTCATTTTAAGAACCAACATGCTGCCCTGGATCCTGGCTATAAGCACACACTTCAGGATTGCAGAGGGTGGTTTAAAGCAGTCCTGGGGCCACTTTGCACTGTGATGCACTTTGTTGCAAATCAGAGCAGCCTTTAGACTGCTGTAAATTTTTCTGGATGCAAATAGCCCCAGATGCCATCCCAGTCAGTAGTCAGGACTCAGTAGGGTGTAATAATATCACTGTTAAGTTCACTGTTTCTCAACCACACTACTATGACAATAGCTGAAGCAGGGAGTTACTAAACATTACCATGGCAACTCTGACCTGTGTGAAGGATCTCTCAGGAGCCACAGTCACCAACTCTGCTACATCAGCAAAGCTGCACAAAGCAGCTCCAAAGTAACAGAGAACTGAGACTCTTGGGTCTAGATGATAGACGACAAAGTATATCTGGGGACTCTAGCTTTACTGCAATGTAATAATAATACCTAATTCTTATATAGTACCATTCATTAGTGAGCAAAATTCTAATGGAATGGCCTCTGGTGCTAGGACTCAGAAGAAGTCACTGTCTGTGTGTCTCAGCTACTCACCTGTGAAGGAGCTGTGAGACTTAGCTCACAGGCCTGACTGACGTAGTAACACCCTTCGAAATCTTCAAATGACAGGGGCTGTATTTAGGAAGTGAAAGTCATCATTAAATAATTTCAGTAAAGGAGCAACCATGAGCAGTCTGGTTCCCTGATATACCTTTGAGAGGAATGTCCAATAATTCTGACTTCTGCCATTAAAACTACACATTTTAATGCTGAGTCTAACAATAAAGTTTTCTCCCATTAGAAATGAATGTTAGCCCCCAGAAAGGGATTAGCCTCTATTGCTCCTGTTAGAAGGTCAAGAGAAAGAAAATCCAGACCTGGGGGAGTGATAAGGAACAATTTATTCAATTCAGCATATGGTCCACTTGTTTCACTTTGCTTGCAACCAACGAAGTGAGCTCCAAGTTGACTACTTTACAATTTTTTATCCACAATAACATGTGAACACACATTATTTACTATACCTCTAAACCCTAAATCTGGTAACATTATGATTATAAATATAAATATTCATGCTTATAGGAGGAATATAATTACACCCACCCAGGGATTTTCCTAACACTCCCCCACCCTTCTACACCCGCCCTGAATATCCCAACACTCCCCAGTTGTCAGTTAGTAACAGTGTTATACCAATTTAGTGAGCACCTCCCACACCTTCCCTTAATTTCAAATGCTAAGGAAGCTGCTCCACCCACCCCTGTTATTTACAGCTTTATCTTACAGAGCACAGGTGCTTTACCTTGAAACATTATCTTTGCAAAAGAAATGACTACAGACTCCTTTAACAAGCAAGAAGGGGGAGGGGGAGAGAGATTGCAACTTTTCTCTAGCAGGCCCCAGAAACCAAGACATAACACCCTTCTACTGTATTTTTTTTCCAGGTGATGATATAAGGAATTATCTGCCTATGCTTTAACCCCATCACCACCTGCCAATTAAGCCTTATTTTAGCTTTGTTCCTTCCCATCCCCTTTCCTAAGGCTAAAGAACTGCTGTAGGATGAGTGCAGGATTTTTGCTTGTTTATAGTACATGACTTTTTAGACAAAATCAGGGGTCCAGCAGAGAACAATTTGTGCCCAAAACCTGGACCCAACCCCCAACACCCCAGAAATTTGGCCAACCACTGGCCTCCTTTGTCCCCACACCCACAGCTCCATAAATCTCCCTCCCACACAGAGGTGCTGGAATGATTTTTAGAGTGGGGAGTGCTGAGAACCGTTGAACCAACCTGTGAACCCTACACATAAAGGAAACAACTTCAAGCCATGTCACTGCTGCTCTTCTGAGTGGGAAAGACTGCATCTCACGGATGCAAATTCAGTTGTGTCTGACATTTCACCTGTTTCAAGAGTTCATTTTCATTTTCCTTTAACAGTCCTATTTCTCTCTGTCTTATTCTCTTTTTAGTTCCTTGTTCTTAAATTTATAAGATGGGAAAAGGTCCTCTAGTTCACAAACACACCTGAAGTCCAATCTGCTTCATAATAATAAAAATCAATGACTGCACGCAAGAATTAATGGAACTGACAATTTAACATAAACCGTTGCCACACCTCACAACTCTGGAAAGAAGTGATAGCTTCTCATGATTAGCGCAAGATAGCCAAACCCTTATGAAGCTTTGTTGCATCAGTTACCATGATGACAACATGCTAAGAGTGATATCTGAAAGCAAAAATTCACTCACATAAGCCCTGACTTCCTTATTCCCTTCCTCCCTGTCCAGGTTTTCATCATCTGTCTTGAGTCCTATGACCCTCCACAGGTCTCTCAGGTCCCCATCTTGAGCTTTACGCCACAGAGGGCAACAAGTGAATTATAGAGCAACCTGGGATCCAGAAAACAAACGTCCAAACGTGACAGAGATCTACAATGGAATCAAAATGGTCAAGTGCTGAAAAATATTGGAGAATAAGGGTGAATTGGAATGAAGGACAAACTATTGCTGAATAAAGGGGATATTAAAGAATTGGAAAAAAGAGGATACAAGCTACCAAGAAGAAGCTAGGGCACAAAGACAGCCATGCTCACATGTCCTAAGCTGAATTTGAGTTATCAGGACCAGTGCATCTCTCTTCTGAACACTCTATTATCACCACTGAAGAGCAAACACAGTAAGGAGCATGATTAATAAAGGAACACAAGGCATCATGTCACAAACAGAAACCAGATCTCTCTACCACCTATAATGAGGAGTTTAAGGAAATTAAAGATGCAAAGTTTGATTCCTGGTTTGATTTCTCATGTTTGGATGCTGGATTTTGCCTCAATCCAATGTAAGGCTATAAGTACCAGTAAGCTCTTCCAGGCAGTGGCCATGTTTTCATCCTTTGCACAACACTTAGCTCGTTAGAGCCTTGGTCCATGACTGACACTCTCTGGTGTTGTTGCAATCCAAGTAAATAAAAATAAATAATGTTAATTCATCACAAAGCTCAACCTTGATGTGAGCTTGAACGTGTGGCTCTGGAGGTCTGGTTTGGAATCATCGCTAAATGAAACATCCATCTCCAAAAGGAGCTGGTTTTTAATAATTCTGTACCAGTCTTACCCACCCAAGAGCACTTCCTATGTTGTACATCTTCTCTCCAGCTCTGAATTCCATGACAGCAACATCAACGGAACAGTTTCACCATCAATTTCATTTGTGTTGACATATGCCTCCTTATTGAATGATTCCAGCAGACCATCTTGGTTTCAGTCTCTTCTTCACATCCTGTGTTATGTTTTCATTTAATATCAGTCTCAGATTTTTCTTAGGCCACCTTACAACAACAATTACATTTGTCTGAAAATTCTGGAAGTTGGCAACAATGATTGCTGTGAAATATTAGCACTTTTGTGTTCTAACAGAGGGCATGTTTAGTGCTCACTAGAAAGAAAACAATGCAATTATAATCAGCAAGAAGACAAGGCTACTAGCTTAATAAGCCATCCTGAAATTCTTTGTGTGTAATACATAACGAAAACTGGGATGAAGCCAAACTCAAGCCAGAACATCCTTGAGCTCTAGGGGACGTCCAGGGTCCCATATCTTTGCAGACGGTTCCCAAAAGCTGTGATAGGGAAAACCAAAAGTCAGGATCTAAACAGATTCGCATGTTAGGGAAATTTGAATCTGGATTTGATTTTTTAGATTAAGTATCTCTACTGTAAAATTATTAAAATGTCAGTTTCAATCAAGGATAGCAAGCACAAGATTCATGCTGGTCTTGGGGCACACTTTAAATTGAGAGTTCACCAGTTTGGGGAATAGAGAGGAGACAACTATATGATTGAGTTGAGTCCATGTAAAAGAAAAATGAAGGAACGCGAAAAGAAAGAAGGAAAAAGAAAATCATTGCTGCACTAAATCATCGTTTTCTATGGTGCAATATTTTTCACTTATTGCCCAGACTGCTGGGTTTTGCAACTTAGAGACAAAATTAGTATGTCAGTTCAACTCTTGTTCTCTTCCCTTTATAAAGCAAACAACACTTGATCCTAAGGAATGCTTAGCATAAAAGGCTAGGCTAGACATGATTTTGACCTCAACACTCTTATTAAAAAGAGTATTCTAGAGAAATGGCCCTAAAGGCTATGACAACATTAGTTACAATCATTTGGAATAGCTGCTCTAGTGCTTTTTAAATAAAGACATGTATAGCCGGGACCCCTGTACACATTTAACTTGCCAACACCCCAGAGATCCAAAATGAAATCTCCACCCCTCTGAAAAGGTTTGTTCTATCTAGGGCACTTCTATGCTTCCTAATTCTATAATAAGCATTTCACAGTCTTCAATGAAATTATCCTCACAACACCTTTTTATATGTGGCAAACTGAGGCAGAGAGAGAGTTAAGTGACTTGCTCAACGTCACACAGGCAGTTTGTGATGGACTGCAGCAGTTCCGAACCTTTTCCTTTATGTGGACCACAACATCTTCACTGAAAGCTTTTGTGGACCACCACATAAGCAAGCCAATTTAAACATTTTTTTTAACATAGCCTATGGCTGACAGGAGCCAGACTTGTACATCAAGGGGTATTTAAAACATAGCTATTTCTAATAATTTGTTATGCTCACTCACAAACATACTACATTCATCACAGTACATTTACCTGCAGTAATTATCCTTCCGCCCTCCCTGCGGACCATCTGCAGTACCCTCACAGACCACCAGTGGTCCATGGACCACAGGTTGGGAACCACTAGACTTGGGAATTAAATATCAATCTCTTGCACCTCAAGCAAGCTCTGTAACCATTGGACCTACATTCCATGAAACGTCCCGAAAGGACTACTCTCATGTACATGGGAAACGGTTCTCATTTTGCAAAGCATCCTCCCTTTTAAGTTAATAATGAAGCAGAGCAGCATTCACATAGAAATGAGAATCAGTGGCTGGAATTTTGGCTGCTTCCATTTAATTCACATATATTAGGCCAGGTTCTCATTTATATTAAGGCCTCTTTACAGCATTCTGGCAGTGAATGTAATTGTTACTTGCTAGCTCTTGATGAAAGGCACTTCCCTTTCCACCAGGAGTTGTTAAGTTGGGGTGCCCACACTGGAGTCCAAGGGGTGCAGGAGTAACATATAATTTAAACACAAAATGTCCACCCAATATACTTCAAACATGGCATCATTATGATAGATTTTTTTTTTTTGGTGGGCGTGCACAGTTACCATGGATCACTGTAGGGGTATGGGACCTCCACAAGGTTAAGAACCCCTGCTTTACAGTTCCACTGATCTAAAAGCTATGTCTGTGCACTAATATGTACAGTTCAGTTGCACCTGTACTGCCCAAATGTGTCTTCAAATATGCATCATGTATCTAATGAGGGAAATGGGCTCAGGAATATTATCTCAAGAGGGCTGAGAGGCTATGGTAAAACTGATAGAAACACGACTCACTTGGCATTGCCATGGCAACTCCAAGATCAACTCATCCTGTCTAGTGTAAAAGATACCGAGACCCCCCTCCTGAAACTTCTTTCTTCAAAGCCCTTGAGAGGCATGCAACTAAATTACAGGTTTAACTTAAAAGACTTTTCAATTACTGTGAATATATTGAGCTAACTTGCCTGAGCATGGTATATGTCTAGGAGTGCTTTTTACATAAGGCAGGTCTACCACACAGCCCACCAAATATACAAGCAAAAGATAAAGAGAGAGTCAGAAATCAAATCACTTAGGAAAAACCTGAGAGACAAGAAAGATACAGCCAAGTTGTAATCAACATGCTTTGTAATTATAGATGGCCTTCAAGTAGGAATCAGCTTGTTGGTATGCCAGTCACCCTCTAAAGTTAGAAAGAAACTTTTGCTATGCACACATTAGTGCAAGAGAGTCACATGTTGTCAGGGTTTATCCCACTTCCTCTGAAGCAGCTGGTACTGGATGCTGTCAGAGACAAAATGCAGGACTTGATGGATGGAGTTGAGCCATATGGATTATTGACATCATCTGATGAGAACAGAATGGGAGTTGAGATTGAACTACTTGTTTTATTGGCATAACCCAGAGCAATGGCTCCTAGGAGCAAATCCAAACATCCTCAAACTTTGAGTTTTGGAATCAGAACCAAAATTCCGCACTGGATCTAACTCCACTTGAAAGCAGCATCCATGACAAACACCAAGAGTTTCCTTCAGAGCATGAAAAATGCAAGAATTTCAGCTTTCTGCTGCTAAAGATTATCACATCCTTCTCACAGAAGGGTGTAATCAATGTGACAGAGGAGTATCTGAAACCAAGAGACATTTTCTACTTCACTGTGCAAAATAAGAAGTACAAGAAGGATGTTTTTCCCAGACTATCAGCACTAGCAAATGTGTTATGCACTGAAAACAAAAAAGTCAAGAAAAATTCAGTGTAATGTTGGGGAAAGAGAAGCAATAGGCTCAAGATGTTCAGCAGCTGATCCACCAAACTGAACAAGGTAGTAAAGCAAGACAGACACATTCTATAAATCCCATTTATCAAATTACCATGGTTTATCCTCTGCTGCAAACAGATACAGGTATACATGCTTAATAGATTGGCCCTTCCACTCAAGTGCTCAATATCTTTTCATTTCAGTCACCTACTCGTCACCTACACAGACTATATACAAGAGAATTGGAAAATGAAGCAACTGGCAGTAATTATAATCCAATTTGCCTTTGTTGAAAGGAAGGATCTTTTAGAAAATTTATTACATGTCATGTCTAGAGAGAAGAGGACTGGGAGCCTTGATTTCTGGGTTCTACTCAAAACTCTACCTCTAACTCAATACACAGCCTGAACCAAGTCATTTCAGTGCTGTGTGACTCAGTTTCCCCAGATGTAAAATGGATAGATATGTTCATCCCTCACAACTCACATTCTCTTCTGCTGTTTGCTAAACATTAATGAAGCATTTTGACTGCATCAGTAAGGATGCAGAGTTAATGCAAATGATTACATGACCACTTACCTCTTAGTCATAAAACTTAAAAATGAGCTTCAAAGTAGGACCTATTTCACAGCACAGAGATAGAAGTGACATGCCCAACGTCACTGAGCAGATTAGTGACAGAACCAGGAACAGAAAACTAGCCCTCCTGACTGCCTGGTCCATAGAAGTCACCACCGATCACATTTTAAAAAAACCTGATGTGATCAATTTGAACTAACCATCAAAAGGAGCCTTGTGGATATAATCAAGAATGGAATCTGTCCCTAGTTTGTAATGTGTGTTGTGTGCTTTGGATTAAATAGCATTTAACCATTGATTGGTTTTCATTCCCTTTCTTAATCCACTGTGCTGATTTAGAGTAAAGCATTAAAGGGCTATCCTTTAAGTCAGTGGTTCCCAACCTTTTTCAGGCTGGGGAACCCTTTTTAACAAACAAACAAAAAAAAAATCTTTGTGGCCCCCCCAGCTGATTATGTAATCTGGCCCACGCGGGCAGACTATGGCTCGCACCACTCTGACGGCACCACTGGGACAGCCGGCAAGCAGCGCTGCCACCACCACTGCCCGCATTGCTGGGGAGCTGAGCCATGGCTGCTATGGCCCCTTGCTCTTGCGCCTGCGGGGGAGCTGCTGTGGCTCCATTCCCCTGCCAGGATCCAGCCACAGGAAGGGAGAGGCAACCCTGGCAGGGAGCATCGGAGCTGTAGCTGGATTCCAGCCCCAGCAGTGAGAGGCTCCATGGACCCACTGCAACATATCCATGGACTCCTAGGGGTCCCCAGACCACAGGTTGGGAACCACTCTTTAAGTGAATAATGAAAGTGTCATGGAGGAAATGCAGATCTACTTAACTATTCTGGCCTGCTGAATAGGTTTGCTTAGCACGTGTGCTCTCTCTCTCTCAACACCTCTCCCTCCCACCCACGAAGCTAAAATCCATTTGTCAACCATCTTCGAAGCATCTGAGGAAGTGGGATCTTCTCCCATGAAAGCTCATGCAAAAAATAAATCTGTTTAGTCTTAAAGTGCCACACAACTCCTTGTTTTTTTTGGTTTGTTTGTTTGTTTGTTTGTTTGTTTTAATTCCAGGACAGGTATTACAAAGCGGTAATTTCAGAGGCATTAAATGCCCTGGTAAAACAAGAAACATGATCATAGCACAGATTTCATGTGCCAGTTCTTCACTTGATAGCCAGAATAAACCTCATCCCCAATCTTGTCAGTGACCCTCCCAGGCACAGATTTCCAGTGTGCAAGACATCTGCTGCTTTGCCTTTTTCTGTGCTCACACCAAATGGAGTGAAGAAACAAAAGAAAAAAACCACAAGAGAAAAGCAGTATTGGCTTTGTAAAAATTGGAGAGTAATTCCTAAGCAAGGCTTTTGGAAACGATTCTGAGCTAATAATTGTATGCTCTGAAACAAAGGGGGTTTGGGGGCTTCCCCCCTGGTAACATTTTCATACAGCAATCCTGCCTTGATCTTCCTCTAGGGGGCACTCTAACCCATGCCTAAATAAGTAGTTTTCAATACCTGTGTGATGTGGAGTCAGAGGCCACAATCCAGTGTAATTTAGTTCTCATTTCACAGTTTGGCTTTTGCATATAGAAAGATTACGTGCAATCCAGCCACCTACTGAATTCAGATTTAAATGAAAAGGATTTGAGTTCACAACTCTTAGCAGGCTTGAAGCACCTCATTTCATTGAAACATGATGAATACATTCTATTTGTATAGCACTTTTTATCCAGAAGGATCCTAAAACCCACTAACAAACTACTTCCTCTTCCTAGCAGCATGCATTAGTTAAAGACTTCTGAAACACCATTATTTCCTAGGGTATTGTGTTTTTAATTTCATATTGACATTACAGATGTGCCCAGAGAGGCCATGGTCTGCTAGGCACACCACATGACCCACAGAAACAGGCAGTCCTTGCTCTAAAATTGCTTAGCCTATGCAAACAAAAGAAAGACACCATTATCCTTGTCTTCAATGGGAGACTAAGAAACATGGGTTCGGTAGCAAAGGTGGGAAGTTAACCCCAGATCTCCGGAGTCCTAGTCCAGTGCCTTAATCTTAAAACCAGTCTTCCTTTTCCTACAGAGTTCTGCCTTTCCTTTGGTGCTCTCCCATCCAAGTGCCAACTCAGCTGGGTTACTAACCTATTTAGGTAATACAATTTGAGACCATCATTAGAATCAGAGGGACTGCAGGTCACAGAAGTTGTAAAAATGGAGCTCGCCTACTAGTTTCAATGAACTCTCAAACAGAGGATATGTTCTTTCAACCTCTCTTTCCTTAGTCATTTCTATTTTTAATCAGTCTGGTTTTCCTTATTAGTGCTACAGCCTGCATGTGTTGGCTGGGAATCAAACCCAGGCGTCCTGTGTGGCGGGCGAGAATTCTTCTCCTGAACCACCAACAAAATTTCTTGCCCTGTCCACTACAGTCTCCTGTGATGCAAAAAATCTCTCTGAAGCCTTTTTTTTACTGCAATGCTCAATTATTTAACACTGAAGCATATGGGAATACACATCATAAGATGCTACTAAAGAAAACCATTTAAAACCCACAGATCCAATTGCTCCTCCTCAAAGATTGTTGCCTAGCGAACAGAATACTGAACTGATACTCAGGACTGGAAATATTACTGATTTGACTGCTGGGTGACTTTGGGCAAGTCCGTTCACTTTTCTGTACCTCAGTATCACCATCTTTAAAATAGAGGTGATGATGCTTATCCCGCCTATGTAAAGAGCTTTGAGATCTACCAATGAAAACTGCTAGCTCTTATTACTATTTCAATCTAGAATCTACTATACTAATTTGCTGTGTGCATGCGTGCATGATGTGAAGTGTATCATGTGACACACCATTGAGATGTTGGTGGAGCTCCTTGGAAGCAATTGGTTGAGTCACTTCTCACATCACAATGGCCTCAGAATCTGGGCAGGGCCCAGATATATTCTTGTAGCTGCGTACCTCATTGTAATTCATAAAGGCCAAACGGCTGAGGATTTAAAAACTGGACAGTAACAGCCAGTGAAACACAGGGATGGTTCACTTTGGTGGCATGGCTGCCCCTTTGGAAATTATCAAAATTATAAAATTCTCAGTTATGCTTTCAGCTGTTTCCAATATTTCACGCTAACTCTTCATGTAAGTGTATGTGGCGTTCACTCAGGGAAGAAACCATGAAAATCTGAAAGCTTACATGAAGTATATGAACTGTCAAGGAAAAGTTTTAACTGACCATAGAACTTTTGCAAAAAATGTTGTAATTAAAGTGCTCTTAATTGATCAAAATGAATAAGTATTTAATAAATTCCCTTTTGATCCCCCCCCCCATCCTTTTTGACAGGTTACAGTTACTTTCATCCTAAAAGGCATTTTCAACCACAGTGAAATGTCTGTTTAATTCCCAGTTCAGTTTTCACACAGAGTACTATCCAGTGCTATCTGGACGTCTGTGAAGCCAAAAAGCCGCTTCTGCTAAAACATATACGTACATAAGAATTTGCACTTGCACAATAAGATGAAGTACTCTGTTCTCATGATAGGTCCTTAGAGACACACGGTCTAATAAACTGAATTATGGGCTATGAGATAAGAACATACAAGTTCCAGTCTCCTACCTTTGTGAGCACTTCCCGAGCAATTTTTAGTTATATTTCACACCACCTCTGTTTCCCCTATTTTAGATAGTTAAGCAGACTCAGAGAGGATAAGGTGTTTAGTGCCCTTAACTCCCACTGAAATTAGGATCGAAACCTAAATAATCTGCCCCAGGTCACACAGCAAATCAGTATGCAAGTCAGAACTAGAACCCACATTTTTTTACTCTCAGCTTCAAGAATAATCCACTACAGCCCAGTCTCTCAAAGTCAGAAAGGTTCATCCGTTCCTCCTCTCTCTGCTACAACCACCAGGTCCTATTAGGGCCCACAAAATGTCCGTAATTTTGCTTTGAATTTTTCCCTCTCACTAAAGGTGCATCTGATTCCGAGCCTTACATAGTAAAAAAAGAGATTTCTGCTGCTAATGAAAAGTTAGCATCTGATACTATGTGTGATTCACACATTCACACACAGAGACCTACACACAGAATTTAGGGGAAACTAAAAGCACTAGTCAACACATACACTCAGCCAGAAGTGCTAATCCTAACAGAACACAGTCTATGAATTATTCATGAAGGAGCATTTTCTTTTCTTTTGTGGTTAGACTCTGAAAACCACAATATGCTGCAAGCATCTGTCTCATTATCTACAATGACTTGAAAGTCTGTCTGAAAATCTTTTTATTTTTCATGTATAGGCTTTTTAAAGATGTCCCAAAGGGATATTCCCAGCTACTCGATTCAGAGAGTTGCAATGTCAACTGACAGCTCCTAAAAGGTCCATGCACCAGCTTTGCCATTAGAAACCAATGCAGCTTACAGGGGCACTGATCTCAATGGCAGGGTCAACAACCCTCTGCTTAAATAGCTGCAAGAGGAACTAGCTCTCTAGGGGATCATGAGAATTGCTCAGAGCATCTCTTACCTGTATGGGAAATAAGAGTGATCTTAGAAGACTCTCAAATGCTTTTGTTGTGTCTCAGTCCAGTTCCTAATGGACAGGTGTTCAGAGCATGAGAAAATTTTCACCACCTAACTCTGATAAGCCATGGCAGCTGAGAATTGATTTTGTCTCTTCTCTGCCAAAAACAGGAACTCGCAGAGTCAGAATTCAGTCATACCTGTAGGATGACATGGTGATTATTGTATACTGCTGTCAGTGCTGTGCCCAGTTAATGAATAAATTGAGGGTTCCAGAGCTGTCAATCCAGCACCTTACATGAAAAATAGCATTCTTTTGAAAGAAAAAGTAGAGCATCACTCTACAGCACGACTGATGAACTGTGAGCAATTCTGGTGACCCATCTCAAAAAAATAAAATAAAATAAAAAAAATATTAGAGTTGGAAAAGGTTCAGAGAAAGGCAACCAACAGTGATTAAGATTATGAAACAGCTTCCATATGACAGATTAAAAGGACTGGGACTGTATAGCTTGGAAAAGAGATAACTAAAGTGAGATATGATAGAGCTCTACACAACCATGAATGGTACAGAGAGAATGAATAAAGATGTGTTTATAACTTCACATTACACAAAAAAGAGGAATTAGTCAATGAAATTAAGAGGCAGCAGGTTTAAAACAAAAGGAAGTATAACACCACACAAATCTGTGGAACTTGTTGCGAGGGGATGTTGTGAAGGCCAAGACTATAGTGGACAGGGCTCAGAAAGAATTAGATAAAAATTCATAGAGGACAGGTCCATAAATGGCTGTTAGCCAAAATGACCAAGGATGCAACCCATGCTCTGGATGTCCTAAATTTCTAACTGCCAGAAGCTGGGGGTGGAAGACAGGGTATAGATCAGCTGACAACATTCCTGTTCTATTCACTCCTTCTGATGCTCCTGGGATTGCCCACTGTTGGAAGAAAGGATACTGGGCTACATAGACCAATTTATCTGACCCATTTATATGGCCATTCTTATAAACTACTTTACAGCTGGCAGTGCAGATGACAAGCTGTGCACCTTTTCATTAGTCCCTCCCTGATTCTGGAAGAACAGGAACAGTTTTTGACTTCTCAAACAATTTTTTGCTCTCCTTTTCCACTTCCTGGGATGCAGAAAACAATCCAGCAGATTGCAACAGAAACAGAATTTAAGAAATAACAAAAGGAGTTCCCTTTTAAAAGTATGAAAGAAAAAATATTTAAATTTCATCCTTCATGATGATCCAGTCCTTAAAACCATGGGAAAGAAGACAGATTCAAAAACTGTTGAGGCTACTATTGATTCTTAAACTCTAATTATTCTGTGTTGCTCCTCGAAATCGCTAAAGCTGTAGTAGTGAAGGGCAGGGAGAGGTCAAATCTAATGCAAATTGCCTCAAATTGATGGCGCCTCCATACATTAAGTGGAAACCAGATGACAGACATAATTTAAAATTTACCTTTAAGGGAAGATTAAGAATTATGTTTGTGTTTTTGGCAATGTATTAATGTATCCTGAAACAGTTTTGTTTTAAATGTGAGGGGTTTTTTTAGTCTACGTATATTTAAGGGGGAAAAAAACATCTATTTTAGAAATGCACATCTTGATCAATTTTTCCCAAAAAGCTTTATGAACAACTGGAGAAATTATAGAATTAGGACATCACACATAGTCATAAAGTAAAGCCTAAATAATGAAAAGAAGGGGCTTTTAGCTAGACTACTCAGAGCTCTTTGTATATTTTTAATATTGTTTTTGTTGATTTATTATTTAACTCAAATTCATTCTGTAACTGTTGGAGGCTGGGGAGGGAGAGGACAACACCTCTCTGTGAAAGATTCAATAACCACTTCAAAAGCAGGCTGGAAGGGAAACCAAAAAATGTTCTCTGAAAATTCCAGCTTTATGAGCTTCCAAAGAGTGTAGTGGGAGGGGATTGAGTGAAAGATAGATGATTTTTCTAAAGTGGGGGGGGGGCGGGGGGAGGCAGAACAATATGCATCTTTTCCCAGCGGTGGATGTAGTGATCTTTACATACATGTCTCTTAGGATCTTTAATATGAGAAGAGAAAAATAAAGGCAAGGCAACTGAGAGCTATTTCAGAAGTGTTATTTTGTCTTTTATCCTGAATGCAGACACAGTCTATACTGACGAAACTTACGTCTTTTCAAAAGATTTCAGTTAAATAGCAATTCTTATTTGAAAGGTCAGTTCTGAATAATTTAGAGGTAGAAGAAATACCCACTGAAGGAAAATTCACACATTAAAAGATTTATTTATACTATACATATCCAAATGTTTTTGGACACAATCCCACACATTAATGAACAGATAACAACACACAATACATTGATACACAGTAAGATAATGATGTGCTATCCTGCACACACACACACGTAAGGAAAACGAATAAACACACAGAAGCCACTGTAAAGACAAACCGGCATCACACAATCACACACAAACTGAGGGAGGTATATAATGATTCCCATCTAAAAATATACAATCATGCATGTAAAGAGATGAATAAGGAGCTAGCCTGAGATCTTTTATATTGTGAAATACTCTCCCTTAGGAGTTGTAGCAACTCCACTGTACATTGGATAAAATGCTAAGAAACATACCGTAAGGGAACAATCCCCTGTTTCTAGTGCAGACTGAACTACATAACTATCAGGTCTTTCCTATGTCAGATTGTTGCTCCATTGTATATTAAAAAATAATAATAATAAAAATCCATCTATCCTTTTGGTTTTGACAACTGCCTGCAGAGGAAGACTGGATTTTGGGAATACAGGTATGGTTGAAATCAGCAACATTAGTTAACTAACAATCACAGTATGTGAGACAAGTACAGCACTTTTCCATTTCTGAGTATTTCAGTTTTTCAGTTCACTAGGCAGGAGGTGAAAACCACATGATCGTAATCATCCCTTTTGTCCTTAAGACACATGAATTCCTGTAGTAGGCATCTCTGGTTCTGCCTAGTGTTTTTTCTCAGGATATTAATGTCCTGGCAGCCAGTTACATTAAGAGATTATATCTGACCCTACACCTTCAATTTCAACTCTTGTTCACATGCAGTTTAGGCACAGGTCTATCCATCTACCTGTTTTATATGCACCCAAAATACCTTTCACTCCTGAATTGTTCACCTGCAAAGTGCTCGTTTTACGTATGAGTGAGCAATGTTGCTGTCTCATGAAAAAGTTCTGAGGCTTACTATCGGTATTTTCTCCAAAAAGAAGAGCTCTCCTTCAGCCCAAGTAGTAGCTTATATTTTTGGAGCAGAGGTATCAAGGTTCTCTTCCTGACTCCCTAAACATATGGGACTGTGTGAAAAATTTATTGAGTTTAGATTATCTTTAGATTTATTTTAATTAGATTTTTGCATGTTTATACAGAACCTAGTGCAATCAGGTTGCACTAGTGCAATCAGCTGTGCTGGGTAAAACTGTAATACAAAATAATAATAGCAATTTATCTGTACCATCTAACTTCACTTCTCACATGAAGACTTTCACATGTCTGGAACATCCAGGACACCATGTGATCTCTCTGCTGGCAGTTGTCTCCTTCATCCAAGGCTGCAGAAGTGTATAACTAAAAACCAGCAGAACTCACATGGCTCTCACTTTACAATCTGTTTATGGAAATTCCTGTTAATAGTCATAATAATACATTGTGACAACTCACTTACAGATCACTAAAACATTTATTTAAAAAAAGGAAGCAGCAGAGAAAGGACGCAACTTCTGACAAAGCACCTGTTCCTTATACTGAGAGAGACTGGAAGGAGAGAAAGGAACAGGATGACAACTGGGTAGAAGGTAATAAAGCAAGATTTAGCCCTTCGCTAATGCTTTTCATTTCCAGAACTCTGAGATCAGTACCCACGACAGCAGAGGGCACTTTACAGAATAGTTAGGTGGCCTGTTTTCAATACCCAACTACTTGACAAGTTGCCCTACAGAAAACTCAAGTATTCAGTTCCCAGCTAGCAGACGTGTGGTGTGGCCCTTGGGCCACTGTGCTAGTCCTCATGTGTGGTGTGGCCATTGGGCTACCATACTAGTCCTCATGTAGCCCTTGTGGTGATTTGAGTTTGAGACCCTTGCTATAGAATAACCAGTGAAAGAGATCTCAAGAAAAAGTTAAGGATACATATCAGTTACTCAAGGATAACAGTTATTACATGGCATTATTATTATCATCTCACAGACAAAGAAAGCATTATGAACTCATGAAACTCAGAACTAAGGTTACACTTAAAAAGAAACAAAGTAAGAAATGGACAATTAGCACTTAAAAAACTTTAGTTTTGCCCTTCAGACATGCCATTTAATGACCATGCTATTATAACTGAGATATCTTAGTGTTTATCATCCCAGATAAGATTAAACTGAATTTTTAATTTTTTTTTCATATTTTCATCATTACAGAGAAAAATTATGGTTGACCGGAGGCTTTAACTGTGCATTTCTTTTCAAGCTAATAAATAAGTTAATTTACTTACAAGTCTCAGAAGATTCAGTCTGTATTGAAAAACAAAGTCCCATGGGAATCTGCCCAGTTCAACAAAATTTCAATAATTTTTTTTTAAAAAAAGAAAAAACCAATGAAGTCTAAAAAAGTCAAAATGATTCATTTGTTGATGAAGATTGTAGAAATGTTTCATTTTGACTATCATTTCAAATCATTGTGACTAACACATAAACTGCCATGTTGCATCACATCAACAGTCCAAATACTTCAATATCCTGTCTCTGATGATGGCCAGTACTAGAGCTGCAGGTGAGTGATAAAATATTAATTTTATTATATTTCATATAGCTTATTTTATATTATGTTTTGACACAATCAAAACAATTTGATGGTTGAGAATTGAAACTTCAGAATTTATGTTTTGCAAGAAGTTTTGAAATATCAGCTGTACATTCCTATTTGCAATAACTAATTTTGAAATGTTGGAATTTCCCATGAAAGGGAAATTCTAGTTTCCAGACAGCTCTAGCCTAAAGATTGTGGACAGTTATTTATATAATCACCAGATGTTCTTCCCAAGTAAGCAGACAGAACCTGATACTGTACTGTGTTTGCAGATGAAGTCAGATGGAAAGGGTGATTGGAGAAAGTAAGGAAAAGAGGAAGGAGATAAACAAGTGGAAAGGGATTAGATAATCTATATGGAGGAAGTAGAGTTGGTGTATGTAGAGGAAAAAAAGATGCACACAAAAACTAAATATATTGCAGCATCCTATACTTTATGACCCAAAACAACTGAAGACTTGTAACCTGAGTGCAAAAAGTAGTGTTTTGGATCCTGGCTGCAACAGTTTATAAAGGATTCTCTCACTCAACCTTAGTAAACTCATTTTAGAGCAAATGGAAAAGTTTAGGTGCCTGTGACTAGACTGAGAATCTGCAGAAGGTACAGTCATTTTTTTTAAACAGGAATTTTCTATCTAGAAGCTTACTTAATTGAACCACAATGTTTCCTTCTAACATCTTTCTGCTGTTTTAATAATCCCCAGAGCTGGAAGACTTAAATTAGGTGGAAAATAAACATGTTCCCTCCAGTTCCTGTCCAGGGACAGACAACGATTGCGCAAACATTTCCTCTGTTATTATACAGAGCTTCACTCCAGCAACTGGACACAGCTGGTTATTTTCATGTGATATTTTAGGGGTCATTCAGACCTGGAAGGGTTCAGTGGCCACCTCACTTTAAACGTTGGTACTTTGTGCTGCGTAGCTTTGCTTCAGACTCTTGACACCAGTAGACTGCTCACAAAAACAAGGTATCAGCCTGGCATCTGTCAGCCTATTCACTCTCAACAAGATCATACCAACAGTCTTCTGAAGTCTGAGTTTCCCAAAATCTATTTGCCTAAAGTTTTTAACTTCATCATCAGACAGTTGGACTTCTCCAGTGTGGTTTATCACCCCCAAAAGCATAGAAACCAGCACCCGGGGGACCATCTAATTTTGGCAGACATGCACCATACAGTTTGCATTACAGAAACCTGTGTGAAGTAAAATTAAACAAAATGTTTATTAGAATAGTCATAAAGTCAAAGATGAAATAGTAAGGAAAAGCAAACAATCCAGTTACACAGAAAACATACAAGTTGAGGTTGCATCTCTATTAGATAAAATCCCTTTTCTAACACAAGTTACCTAGTCCATCGGTTTTCAAATTTCTGTCCTCAGGACCCAGTTGAAAAAAAAAAACATTTATGTCTGCAACCCAACAATTACATCTTTCAGTAACACATTACAGTCTTTTGGCAGTGGCAGCAGGGGGACATTGCGAACCAGAGCCCGAAGGTTTGCGACCCAGTACTGGGTCCTGACCCATGGTTTGAAAACCACTGAGCTAGTCCTTCTGAACAGTTTCCCAGCATACCCCTAGTCACAAAGAAGATCCAGTCCCGCATTTGTCAGACAGCACCCACCAAGTGACTGACTGACAGTTTCTGAAATAAAAAGCCTCAGACACGAGTCTGCTTTTAAAATTCTTTCCCTTCTTTTTCTCAGTCCACGGTAACTCATGTTTATTTTGGCAGGGGTGTCAAACTCATTTACTACTAAGGGCCAGATTTGACAAAGGTACTTGATGTGAGCTGTACATAACACAAAGCAAAATACTATGACACTCTCGCAAAATTAAGCCCTAGTCTAGGCTCATCACACTTTTTGCCAGCAGGCAACAGGAGATACGCAAGGTGCATAAAATACCTCGCATATCTCCTGTCACTTTAATAACTTTCACTTACCTTCCTGTACACATTGTACTAAGGTGACCGGAAACGCCATCCAGTCAACTTAGTGCTACTCCAGTTACAGTGTCAAGGTTCAGATTGATAAAGCTTCTCTTACCAGACTGCTCAATCAAACCTGGAAGAGTGCACTGACGGTGCCAAATTTGCTGCCACCAGTATAGACCAGGCGTGGTTAAGCTGTGGCTTGGGAGCCACATATGGCCCTTGACTGAAAAAGTGTGGCTCGCGGAAGAACGTCAGCATATCAATTTAGTAGGTAAAAGTATATGGCTATGTACTGGCCCCAGATCCCCAGCCAGAGACAGGGCAGAGAGTGGTGGCCATGGCTGCGGCTGTGGGCAGCCCAGCCTAGGATGGGGCTGGAAGCAGCCACCACTGCTGCGGGTGGCCAGGCGCTGGATCTCCGGCCGAAGACTGGGAGAGGCAAGGGCTGCAGCAGGACTCGGGGCACAGGTGCTGGGACTCAGGCCACGAGCCCTGTGTGCCAAGCGCCAGCGACGCCCCTGCAAAAACCAACAGGGGAACACTTCAATCTCCCTGGACAGTCTAATAGCCATGAAAGTTACAGTACTTCAGCAAAAAGACTTCAAAACCAGACTTCAGTGCAAGACTGGATAGCTGGAATTCACATGCAAATTTGACAATGTCTCCTTGAGTCTAAATAGAGACTTTGAATGGCTAACTTACTGTAACAGGTAATTTGCCCTCTTTCAAAATTAACACCTCCTTATCTATTGCTCTTTAAAGGCCACATGGACACTGAACTAACACAGCTTGTTTGATGAGCTAAAACAGACTAAAAAATTACCTTGTGACTTAGCTTTCTGCATGCATATATACAATGAACATACTGCAGTTTTCATTTCATGCGTCTGATGAAGTGGGATTACACCCCAAAAGCTTATGTGATAAATACATTTGTTAGTTTTTCTAAGTGCCACTGAACTCATTTGTTTTTCAGTTTGAGAGTGGGGATGTATCAATGTCTTCCCATTAGCTCTAATGATCCACCACTGTATCTTCCTGCTAGAACAATGGGTTGTTTGGAGCTGGTTTTGTATAAATGCCTGGCTTGGGAGATGCTTGGTGTGTGGCACAGATGAGAGATAAGGAGGGAGGGGCAGCTGTATGATCTTTGATTGGACCTACTTCTGTAAAAAACATTACCTCACTCACCTTGTTTCACTCACATACAGCCCCAGGTCCATGCTTTGACATCACAGGAGTTGTCAAGCCACAGCCTAAGAAAAAGTGGAAGTACATCTGAAAACATGACCAAATCTGCCCAATTATTTTTACCTCAACAAAAAGATTATAAATTTTGCAGAAAGTGATCGGGCCCCGAACACACAAAAAAGCCCCATACTGTGTGATTTGCTTAGGGACCTGCATGTCTCCAGAGACAGCCCTGCCAGATACCCAGACCCCTGATTATTTCCTTGATTCTGTCTCAGCTAGATGGTATTAAACACAAACCTCTTAGATTACTGTCCAAGTGCCACACCACTTAAGCACTGACCTCAGAGGTTGTGCCATCTGGACACTAAATTCATGACAACTTGCTCCTGGATGAGGTTCTGTGTTACCTGTGATCTAGTCCTTGGGATGATTCAATTCTTATATTTTATTGGCATGATAAGCAGTGCAACTGCTGACAACAACAACAAAAAAAACCCCAATTCCCTCACATGCCCCTTGGAGACAGGTAGTAAACTATCCTGCATAGGACTACACATTGCATTTTGATTCAGTTACTCAGCCACATCCACTCCTGATCTAATGGCAGGCTGCTACACAGATTCATAGAAATGTACAGCTGGAAGGGACCACAAGCAGCCAACAAATCCAGTCCCCTGCACCATGGCAGGTCCAAGTAAACCTCAATTATTCCTGACAACTGTTTGCCCAAAATGTTTCTTTGTTTATTTTAAATTTTCCAATAATAGAATTCCAAGGGAGATTGTAAAATACCAATTCCAGAGATTAACTATCCTTACAGTTATAACATTTTTCCTAATATCTAACCTAAATTTCATTTGCTGCTTTTTAAGACCATTATTTCTTGTCCTATTTTCAGTAGACATGGGGAACAGTTTATCACTGTCTCTTTATAACAACCAATAATATATTTGGTGACTTATTAGGTCCCCACTCAGTCTTTTCACAAATTAAACAAATCATGTTTTGTTAACATTCCCTGATAAGTCAAGTTTTCTACACTTTTTCCAATTTTTTATGCTCGCTTCTGGACTTCCTCCAATTTGCCCACATCTTTCCTACAGAGCGGCAAAGAGAATGGGACACAGTATGCCAGCTGAGGCCTCACCACCTCCAAGTAATGGGACAATTACCTCTCATGCCTTACACAATAGTGTTCCTACACCCCATAATATTAGCATGTTTCATAGCTGCATCACATTGTTGACTCTCCTTCAATTAGTGATCTATAACAAACCTTACATTTTTTTCAACAGCACTTTCACCTAGCCAATTATTTCCCATTTTGTAGTTGTTCACTTGATTTTCCTTTCTAAATGAAGTGCTCTGCACAGTATTTTTTCTTGTCAAATTCAGACCAATTCTCTCATTTGTAAAGGTTGTTTTGAATTTTAATCTTATCTTCCAAAGTGCTTGAAACTCCTCCTGATATGATGGCATCTTTATTAGCCAAGTAATTAATAAAAATGTTGAATAGTAATGGACTCAGGACTGATCTATGGAGGACCTCATTAGATTGCTTTCTCACTGTGTAGTGCAAAGAAATTATATACAACTGCACAAAAATAAATAGAGTTTACTATGAACTTAATATGGTAACTAACTCAAGAGGGATTAGCTAACCGACCAAACCCCAATCATGTTTAGGAACCACCTTACTGTTTCCTGCATTGTTATTTCACTGACACGAGAAGGAAAGTCCTGTTCCTTGCAATACGAGTTTCAATTCAGGTGAAGAGTCACTGTGATTAAAGCAGCACACAAGGGAGACCTCACCTCATTGTGTCTCTGGTCTCATTCATTTCAGATTCTAGCTTTAGCTGCCTCCATGCTTAACAAAAATTAAGTTGGTTGTGCAAATTTAAGCTGGAGCTTTTCCAGGTTGGAGCTTTCAAGTCCCTGTCAGCAGAAGCCTGTGAGTTACAGTTAGAAATTCGCAAAAATCTGACACCTGCCACTTTCCATTGAGCTTTGGGTGGAAAACATCCCTGGCTTCTTCCATTTTTAATGTCAAAGTCAGCCTGGCGGAAGAGATCACCTCCAGGTAAAGTCATTCAAAAGGGGAGCTCGTGTCTGTTGAGCCCCTCCTCCTCCTCTACAAAGCTGATGCATCAGAATAAAGACTTTTACTTGCACTGGGGATTGCTACTTTCAATGTCATTCAACTCAGCAACTCTGCTGATTCTCTGAGTAGGAAAAAGACAGATACTCCCCTTTATAGTTCTTCAATTCTGAAAATTCTCTCATTTCAGCCAGGAGTTAGGGGAACTATCAGTAATTAGCATCATGGGAACCTCAAGCTCTTGGATAGTTTGGCATTCACAAAAAAACCAACCAAATACAAAACAAAAAACAAAACAAACCACCACCCAATGTTTACAAATGCCTCTGAAGGGCCAGATTACCCATTGGTATGGCTTCATAGAAGTCAATGGAGCTTCTCAATTTACACCAGTGGAAAATCTGGCCCAGCATCCACAAACCTGGGTTGGACATACAGCAAGGTCAGCCTCCCGTGGCATTTCAGCACTTCTGCTTCTGGCCCTGGACTAAAACTGGAGATACAGAGACTGCCACAAAAATGAAAGATAAAAGGCATGTAAAAGTTATTGATGCTTTTTCAAGGATCAATAATGAGCGTCCATGCAAGATCTGGGTGGAATTTTCCTCTGGATTCAAATTTAATCCATTTGGATTGGAAATAAGACTGAAGCAGAACCCAAGGTCTCAATCCTGCCAGATTTCGTTGAAATTCAGACCTTGTTAGAGATCCTGAAAAGCCACCCCTCTTCCAGCTTAGATTCTTTTACCTGTTCCTTCTCAGATAAGCCAAAACCCATATCCACTACTATGGGCAGAGCTGGTCCAACCATATAGGTGAATGAGGCAGTCACCTAGGTCGTCAGGCTTTAAGGGCCACCAAATTAAATGGAAGTGAATTTTTATTCTCTATTTTAAAATATTATAATTTTTTTATATTGAATGTGGAGGGGGATGACCACAGTCATAGTTCGCCTGGGGCATCGAAAACCCTTGGGCCAGTCCTGACTACAGAAAGCAGTGGCCTGAAATTCCCCTTGAAAGAGGCAGGAAATAAAATCCAGAGAAAGGAGTGGAACAAAAGAAGCTGCGGCGCATCACAGGGTGGGGTGGTCCATTGAGGCAAGTGGAATTAGCTCCACCTTTGACTAATTTGTTGTCTCTGAGTCTAATCCGTTGGGTCTGAGGCCAGAAATCAGCTGACAGCTGGCAGGGAAGCAAGTAAGCAGCTGAGTTAGGGAGACATTTAAAAAGGATCAGGAGTATTCCTGCAGGAAACCCAGTGGTAAAGAAAAGCACCTGAAAGGTGGCTCTCCACCCCTGCTAGATGGAAGACCTGGCTGGAGACGTCTACTGAGAAAGACGCTTTATAGGAGGGTCCAGGCAGCAGGATGCAGCTTATATGTTTTAAGCTATGTGGGACCATTCAGTGCTGAAAAATAAACCCACCCCTCAATAAAGAGGCTGAAATTCTGCTGCACTTGGGAACTTCTGATGCAATAACCAGTGAGTTGGCCCCATCAGCATACACTGCATATTTCTCTTCACACACATGCTGAGCAACATATATTCCTAGCATCCCACTGATACTTTCTACAGTCAGAAATTAGGTCAACCACACAGACCTGAAGACCAGCTCCCTGCCACTGACTTACCCTATCAAGAAGCTAAGGGAGAACTGACATGGCAAATGTCCCCCACTGAGCTTAATGGATTCCTTGAGTGTAACACAGAGCAGGTTTTTAAATATAACCTTCAGAAACTTGCTGAAAACATCCATTATAGTGGAATAAGATAATAAGAAGGAACTAGAAGCAAAGAGATGTCAGTTTCTCCTCTCTAATGTCATAAGATATCAACACTCTTTATTTATTGATGGTCCTCTCCCTCCAGCCTGGCAAAATCTGAACATCTTCATGAATATATTTCTATATTCAGGGGAAAAGATCCTTCTGTCTCTATCCTCTTCCCATCAGGGCAACAGAGAGCTGTTTCTTTAATAATCAGAAAGTACAAAATGAGGTTTTGCATCTGGTATTTTCTTATGTTAGGCAGCGTTACACTTAATATACCATTTCCAGACTCAGTAAATCCACAGGCTCTTGGTCTCCAGAAACATCTTTGATACATTTTTACATATCTAGCTCTTTATTTTTATTATTGTTTATTTACAGCAGCACTCACTATGTGTTTGGATGGCCCCTGCTCCAGGAATCTCATAATCTCAAGACAGACAGGTAACAGGTTAGTGGAAGGTGAACAAAGATAAGCAATTTATATAAACAAGTCAACTCAGTTCACTGTAAGCATGGCAGAATGAGGTCAATTTTTAAGAGAGGCTTAATATGGACGGGGTAGGTGGCATGCAGATAAACTTAGGGTGGTCACACAATGAATAGAGGACCATGTGGAAGGCAGTACAAGGGTTCAACAATCCAATAGCTCAGACCCAAACATGGACCAATGAGGACCCATTATAAAGTATGTTGTACTTAACCCATTGTTCTCCTCCAGAGGATCTCAAAGTTCTTTAACTGGTCTCATCTTACGGCTCAGGCACAGAGCAAGGAAGTGACGTATCCTGAAGTGGTGCACTACAACAGCAGAGCTGAACGTTCAATACAGGCATTATTCTGAGAATTTTTCAGATACCTGAATATTATCTTACCTAATAATTCAGGTCATTTTTTCAACACTGGACAAGGCACCCTTCCTTCATTATTACTACCTATGTATTATGGTAGCACCTACAGCCCCTAGTGGTGCAAGGGCCCCATCATGCCAGGTGCCACACACGCACACACACACACAGGTAAGAGACAATTCCCGACCCAAAGAACTTGCAAGCCAAAGAGTCAAGGGGATGAGAGAAAGCATCATCATCATCATCATCACTATTTTACAGATAAGGAGACAGAGGCAGGGGGCTTTTTTGTTTTGTTTTGTTTTTTAAGGTAATTAGCCAAGGCCAGTCCAGAACTCAATGACAGAGCTGGGAAATCAATCTACATCTCACAATTCCCCATCCAGCATCTTAACCACAAGATAGTCTTTCCTTCCAACAGTTTGTTTTATTCCTCATAACTACTATGCTACCTGTAAAATATACCTTCAGTATATTTTACAGCCCAAGTTCAGTTTACCTCACATGCCTCGAACCCTCTGAGGCAAATATTTCCTTAAGTGTCTCCTCACAAACCAGGTTTGTGCTGCCATGTATCACAGCTTTCTTTGGTACAGCATCATATGATAAAAATACTCATTAAGCAAGCTTTTCTTGCCTTTAGCTGGCAACTTGAAGGCATTGCTTCTACATGCCAGCATTTATCTCTTTTCATAGAATAAAGGATTGTGTCTTTGCCTGGAGCAAAATTCAAAACTATGGTCCTTCTTTAGTTTTCGGTAAAATACTCATTTCACTATCTGTCATCTTCAAGTTCTCTAGTGTGAGTTACAGAACATCTCAACCAATCCCTATTACTCACACTGTTGGATTTGGCCTCCTAACTAAAACCTCTTTTTCCACAGCAGTCTGTACTCAGAATGCAACATGCCATCTAAGTGATGCACCACCAGCCTCAGAAATGTGCTGGGAGCCTTGTTGTAGGTGGGTATTTGGATCTTAGATTTGGATTCATGCTCCGACTAAGATTTATACATCTCCTTTGACAAGCATTGACTTTCTCAATAAAGTTACCAACAACAGACATGCAAACCATACTGGGGATGATGGCAGCCATAATAATTGCATTGCCAACACTGCCTAGCAATTTCTTAGAGACATGAAGCAAAGAACAGTACCTTAGACTGAAGCTACAAGGCAATTTCCAGAGAGGGGGATTTGAATACACCTTTTGGAGTTTAAAGGCCAGTAGGGCTAACCCTCAGACTTAGAATAAGTGTGCCATGGCACAAGCAGCTACGGTGTTGGGTTTCTCTCTCCCTTAAGACAGGATAACCCCATATAATACAGCACTACTTAATCCCATGCTGGAGCCTTGCTTCAATTCTGACTCAAAAGGGAAACATACACCATCTTGAAAACCACATCATAGAGTACTTTGCATATGCCTAGGAGGAAGCCCATCAGAGTACTGGCTGTGATGAATCCCAGTTAGATGATGAGACATTCCCCTCCATAGAATCTGGGCCGGTGTACCACTGTGCCTCCCCGATCGCCACTTCTTAAACCCCACTTTGCTAGGTGGCCACCTAACACTGGGTCAGTCCACACTAGCCTCCTGTGTGTAATCAATCCCAGGCCATGGATACGTACTCTACAGCCACTTAATGCATGGTTCCCCAGCAAGCACCCCAACCCCCAGATACTACACCAGGAACTTCCATCCTACAGGGATCAGGACTCTTCCTCCAATCACTGAAGACTCACAGACTCAAATTTGCCCATTTATCAACGAAATGAGAATGCCCCAGCTCTGCTCACGCACACCCTCTAAAGTTCACACAACTTTAGAAAGAAACAAATACTAATTTATTGATTAGGATGTATTTTTAAGTGAGTATATATATCAAATCAATGCACAGTCATTTAATAAAAGCGTCAGGAGTTACCACAAGCAAATAAAAGATATAAAACACATTCTAACCTAACATCACTGTCCAGGATTACTCATAAGGTTTAGCTAAATGATGGATTAGCAGCCAGTCTTCGCCTCTCCATAGGCAGGGCCCACCCCTTCTTGTAGTTAGAGATGTTTTCAAGATGATGTTTGTGTGGCCAAAAGCCCCTAATCCTTCTAACTGCGTTCACTTGTTTCCAGCAAAACCAAGAAGGAGTCCAGTAGCACTTTTAAAGACTAAACAAATTTATTCATCACACAAGTTTTTATATCAAGATCCCCATCTTCAAGCATCTGAGGAAGTGGGATTCTCTCCCATGAAATCTTATGCGATAAATTAATTTTTTAGTCTTTTAAAGTGCCACCAGACTCCTTGTTTGTTTTGTGGGTTAAAGCAGGGGCCCACAACCTTTGCCAATCCCGATGCCAGCCCTTCCTCCTCAACCCTCAGCTGGTGCCAGTGGTCCCCTCTGATGAAAAAAATGTGGCAGCCACCTGAAAGTTTGGCGGGAGCTACAGCTGGAGTGGGGGCGAGGGGGCGCTTCCCAGGCATGCCATGGAAAGAAGCAGCTCCTCTCGGGGTCCCCAGGCATGCCACAGAAAGAAACTGCCCGGAGTGGCTTTTGGTGGCAGGAATGGCAATTTGTGTGACACCACAAAGAGCGCCACTTGCAGCTGTGAATGCACTCATGTGCCACTCTTGGTGCATGTGTTGGGGGATGCCTACTCCTGGATTAGACTTACACAGCTACCCCTTTGTTACTTGTTTCCAGGGGCATCACTGGCACCAGGCTTACAAGGCTCAAGCCCTGACTCCTGGCGCCAGAGCCCTGGGTCCACCGCGGCGGTGGCTACAGCAGTGGCACGCTTACAACGCTCAAGCCCCGAGTCCTGGGGCCTGAGTCCCATGTCTCTTCCCAGGCCAGGGGCACTCCTGCTTGTTTCCAGTCCCCTTCACCCCCACCTTCTTGCTGGGCTGAGGTGATCTTCTTTCGTCCTGAGCTGGAAAGCTCAGTTTGCATTGTTTTTGTCATATACCTCTTCAGTCCCCATGCAGAGAGGCAGCCTGATCATCTGCTTCCCCCATGAGCTGTGTGAAGTATCTAGGTACGTGCTTCACATCTGTACACACACATGACACTTCAGGAACCACAACACCACAACAATAAGGGAGAGCATGTTTTGAACATTCAAAAAGGAAACTTACATGGCACGTTTTGCATCAAATCACACAAGTACATGGCAGGAATGAACAGAATAAACAGAAAAATCACACAGATCATACCCCAGTGGGCATCACATGACAGACGATAAACCAGGACAAGAATGTAGACCAAAGTGCTATGGGTATAGGCACAGTTAGGTCAGACCTTGGTGCTGTATGAATCTGTTTGAGAAGGTAACTCCATTTCTAATTCAACAGATCACTGTTCCTTCACAGATTGGCACACAGAGGCTAGGGTTTCCACAAGAGTCTAAGAAAGTTAGGGTCCCATTTCTCAGTGAAATTCAGGGGATATATAGCACCTGAATTCCAGCTGTAAGTTGTTTCTTAAAAATCCTTCTATGCTTTCTTCTCCAATTTCTACATTTGTGACAGCTATCTGGCTTGCAAACCATAGATATACAGTAGTATTATAGCTGTGTAATTCCCAAGACAAGGGGAATGAGATAGCACAAAAATAAGTTGGTCCAATAAAAGATGAGAGAGAGAAGTTTTTGAGCTTATACAGAGCTCTTCTTCAGGTCTTCCAAATCCTATGACAGTCTGACCCCCCTCCCCCACTTCCATTTAATTAAATGCTTACAAAAGGGGACAAGGTGTCCTCCTTGAGGACTGTGTGCCAATGACAGTTAAGACGATGCCCCAAACCAGTTTAACACAATGCAGAATAATGAAAATCATAAAAAGTACACACTACTTCTGACTAATAATTGATAACAGAGGGCAACTCATGTGTCTTGGAGTCCAAGTAAAGACGAAAAGACAGCCTCATTGGTCAATAAAACAAATGAGAAGCCCCGTGGCACTTAAAGACTAACAAAGTTATTTATTGCATGAGCTTTTGTGGGAGAAAACCTCACTTCATCAGATGCTTTGAAGATGGGGGAACTTACAGAATGGGGGGAAATAAATGCAGGGAGGTGTAAGTCATGGGATCAGCTCACACTGTAACAGCAAATCAAAGCCATTGTTAAGATTCTAACACTGGGGAACAGCTCACAGAGGAAGATGAGGTCAAATCACCTGTTGTAATGAGAGAAAAATTCAAAGTCCCTATTAAGCCCTGAAGCAATGCAATGAAATTTGCAAATAAATTCAATCTTTACAGCTTCTCTTTAGAGCCTTGATCAGTTATTCATCTGTCTGAACACCACGATTAGTAAATTGTCAATGGAGTGATCAGAAAGATTGAAATGCTCGCTCACTGGTTTTAGAATGTTGTGATGTCTGATGTCAGATTTGTGCCCATTTTGTTTGTTTTACTGAACTAGAGTAACACGGCTGCCCCTTTGGAACTCATCAGTCTATATAAATCCTAACAATCTCATGTGTTTTCATTATATATACAGAGAAGAGATAAGGTATTATCATCATAGTATGAGATGTAAATGACAACAGGCTAAAGATCTGTTTTATTTTTTTAACCTTCATCAGTATAGAGTCTGACAAATTATAATTTGTATCTGAGTTAAAAGGGAACCATGGGATTTGCAATCCAGCTGTTACAAAGATTTGAAATTCCAACAACTTTGTAAGCTGCTCTTCTGAAAATGCCATTCTCAGACTTCCCCAGCAAGGTTATTTCCACCATCATATGATGCCTAGCTCCTGTGGCACTGGTGGTCATATAACACATACAGAGATACCATCGCAAGGAGAGTTGCTGAATGTACAGCCAGTAAGTATCATGGTACAGTTAATATGAATGTACAATTATCATCCTGGCTAATCCCAAAGGGATGTATGTAACCTCCTTGTGCATCAAAGATCTACATCAGGGGTCTCAAACTCAAATCATCACAAGGGCCGCATAAGGACTGATATGTTGGCCCAGGGGCTGCACCACTGAAACCTTTTCATAAAACAATATTGCAAATATTGGTAACGATAGTGTCATTGCAAGCCACGGCTTTAGGGGTTATATGCGGCCCAGTGGCCGTACATTTGAGACCCCTGATCTACATCAAGTTAGATCCTGAAGACAATCTGGCTGGATACTCAGTCTATGGATGTCCATCATTCCTGCTCTTTTCACACCACTGAAATATTTGGTGATCATGTGATTGCCAGCTATGTAGCAGCATTCCTTGGTAAATGTGCTTCATGGTAAGTTGCTCTTTCATCTTATGAATATTTCTATAGCAAGTGTAAGGCAGGCTTAGAAGCTGTGCTTAACAGCTTCTGAAGGGGGTAGACAACTAATCTGCATGGGTCCTGTACTAGCATGGATACAAAGAGCACAATTAGTTGATTAGCATACTGGGTGCAGGGCATAGTGGATAATGATATTTAGGGTTAGTCTGCTCACAAATCTATCAATATCTGTAATTCTACTAAGGGGAAATATGAAATACTGTCTTTTTGTGAATTGCTACTCTGTTTGTTGTAAATCTGTCTGAATTAGTTAAAGGGTAAAAACTACCCATAGTTAAGAAGAGGCTTGTAGGAAGGGCAATTGCATGTTTCAGCCTGAAAGAATTTGAAAGAGATGGGTGGGGGTTTGAGGTTATTTTGGAATCTTCTCCTATTGCTCCTCTTGTCTTTTGATAGCTATGGCTAAGCCTTCTGTGAGGCTGTTGTCATTTAGATAGAGATAGCTGTTTACACCTACTTAAGAGCTGGATCATGGGGGAGAAGAGCAAACCCTCTGACCAAAAATCACTAGCGAGAAATTTCTCTCTCTGAGCTGAGATGGGTGGAGCCAGCAGACAGTGGGCGGAGCCAGCAGATAGAGAAAGCGGCAAGCCAGGCAATGCTAGTGACTGGAGGGTGGAGCTGGTGGACAGCGAGAGCGGCCAGTGGCGAGTTGGACGAGGTGAGTGACCGAAGGGCAGAACCAGCGGCCAGCATGTGGAGCTGAGGAACAGTTCTAGAAGGTGGAGTGAGTGACCGGTAGATGGCGTTGGTGGACAGCTGCCATGAAAGACACTCCCTATGTACCCTAGGGTCAGTTGGGAGCCTAGGTAGTACTGATTTTCCAGATCGGTGCCAGTTTTGCCATTAAGTTTGCATGTTCTGTTATGTGGTGTTGGTTGTTGGGAACTTTGCTCTATACTAATTTTTCTAGATTAGTGCTGATCTCTGTTATTTGGCCTTTTACATTTTTGTTTTACTACTATTAAAAGTTCTGTTTACTACTCTCAGACTCATGCTTGTGAGTGGGGAAGCCTTACCTCTTTGGGGTGCCCAGGGAATAGTGCAGATTCCCCAGAAATCTGGGTGGAGGCTCGAGCTGGCTGGTGGTGTTATACTATTGGGAAACCCCTAGATATAGAACCTGGCCCTTGTCCTGCTAGCCCACCCTAGCAGAAGAGTTACACAAGGAAGCCATGGGGCGGGGGACCAGCACTGACAGAGATGGTTGCTTGGTTCAGCTACAAATTTCCTCACTGCTGAACTTGTCTTGCCAGTTAATCTGGAGCAATTGACAAAGAAAATGAGGCAACAGAGGCAGAATTCTTATTAGGGTACAACATCCAGAACATATGGAACACTCAAGCAAATTACCATAGGACTGACCCAATGAGATTATCACCATCAACGGCACTTCCCAAAACATGGCTGTAACTACAGTTCTAATGTTTTTAATTTATATCTTTCATGAAAACACTTGCCAAGATAACAGGCTTGAATCCATCATAACCCATGACTCTCTTGCCAAATGCTTCCCAACAAATGGAGACAGTATCTTGAAGTCATATCAGGGTACTTCTGTGTTTGAGTGATTCTTAAAATGCAGAATTAATCTCTTTCAAGGCCAAGCATGGTGATGTTTATCTCTTAAGTCCCCTGGTACAACCCAGAACTGTCTGTTGCTTGCTAATGTAATTATAAGTTGTGAAACTTCATGTATTTTTAGCTTCCAAATGTCAGGTTGTCATCTGGTAATTGCAGTAAATAGCTCTTCTGAGACAGAACAGTGGCAATTCTGCCTCTCCTAAGTAAATTGGAAAAATAATGCCAAACGCACACTCTGTTTCACTACGGTTTCTTCAGAATTGAGACTTTGGCAGGGAAGAGAATGATGGAGCCCAGCTCCAACCTGAATGCATACCATCCCATCCTTTGGCCAGGGATTATTGGACTTGATGTAGGGATTACTACTGGGTGAAATTCTATGGTGTACATAATGCAGTGAGTGAGACTTGATCTTCAGAATGGTCACTTTTGACCTTAAAATAAAAACTAGATCCCTAGGAACAGCCATCCTTGATAACCCCAGTGGAACACCTAGCACAATACCTTTTCTCTGACAATAGCCAGTTTTAAAGGAGGATATTAAAAACAAAAACAAACCAACCAGTTCACTGCACACATTAATAGGCAATTAAGGGGAAAATTTTCCTGGCTTCAAAAGCTAGTTGTCAGATTATACCCTGAAAGCAGAGAATGTGTATCCCTTATATACCTTTTTGAATTAAATAAAAGAGCAATGCATTGTTTCAAATCTTGCTGAGCTCTTGAGCTTAAGAATATCTTGTGGCAATGACTGCCACAGTTAATTACATGTTGTATGTAAAAAGAAAAGTATTTCTTTGTATTGGTTTTAAAGTCTTTGCTTTCCAATTTCATTGTACCTCTCTTGTTCTGTTATTATGAGAAAGTGTAAATAGGGGCACGCTATTCACCATAGGTGAAATCCTCTCTCTGTTGAAGTAAATGGGATTTTCACACCTTTAATTAATTCAGATTAATTTTCCCTGAGTGTGTCAGTGCAGATAAGCCTTTAGTTTCTCCATGATTCAGTTCTTCATCCCTAAAATTGGATAACAGTACTCCTCTACCTCCTAGAATTTTCGTTAGGACTATGTGGTGCTCAGATATTTTGGTGATAATGGGCCTCTTACCCCTGTATCTATAAAGTTAGAGATGAACAAGGAAGCTACGTGAAGAACTTTAATCACAATAAGTTATCTTCAGCTCAATAATACAGATGCCCTTCCATCTTTCCTGTCCTCCCCCTCCTTCTCTACTACCTTGCTAGGAAAAAGGAAGATAATAAATCTTGGTAGCTTGATGTACACATAAAGAGAATTAAATTGTTTTATGTACATGAAAAGCAGGGAAAAGAGAGAACCTTTCTAGGGTGTACACATATGATGCATCAACCAACATCTGCTACTGGGGATAAAAAAAGCTGTCATCCTCTAGCCCACCAGCCACACATTAACTTCGTTTCTTCAGCTCAGACAGATACACACACACATATAGTTTCCTACAACCACCTTTCACAATCAGCTTATGCTTCAGTTGTTACTGAACTGCTTGCTGTATGTTTTTCTCCCACCGCCAAAGGACTTGCTAGCTAGAGATATTTAAAGGGTTTTCCCTTCCCCTCCTCCCCCTGTTTTCTCAGGGCCATTAGTGCTTTTGATAGCTACAGTTAGCTGAAGGCCAAACACAACCTTGTAAAACACCAGAGCCCTTCATTTCATCAATCATTCTGCAGAGTGATGGAATTAGGCCTCCAATGTTAATTTTATCAGACAAGGAACTGATTTCCTTTGGGGTACTACATGACTTCCTGCGTCAGCACAAACTAACCCTAACTGCCTTATCTTGGTCCTGAGTGAAGCAAGTCTAGTGAGATGGGGCAGCTTGGTAGACAGCTAGATTACTCCGCTTGACATAGCTATGCCACACTGTGTTAATGCACTGGGGCTGAAAAATTTAGTTCTCATTGTTTTAGCCCTCAAAAACGGTAGACAGACATGAAGCTTCCTATGCAGAGCACATGGGGAATAATGTTACATTATTGCTACAGCATCTTTCATCCTAAAGGATCCCAGAATGCTTGGTAAAGAAACGGAAATATAGCTGAAGCTATTAGCTATAGGGCAGTCCCTTCATTCACCCCTGAAATGTGGCCACTCTGGAATGAAATTCAGTTGCTGCAGAACAGCTGCATAGCAGTGAATTGAAGACGTTCAGGTTGGAAGTGAAGAAAAGTAGCATGGTGATCTAAAACAGCAGGAGGATATTTAAGTACTCAGAACGTATTCACCCTGGCTGGAGCCTGGGTCAAGACTTTAATGTTAACATAGTCTTTTGCAAAGTGTGCCATGGGATCTGTACTGAACACAAGTGATCAGGATACTTATTTTACCTCTTCTTTAAAAGAAATTATCTGCAACAGCTGAGAGAAGAGTCCGAAATCCCCAACATCACCTGTAGTACACAGGCTTCCCTTGCCAGATTTGACGAGATAAGAGCTTGAACTGGTAGGGCTAGTGGCACAAAAAAAAAAATTGTTTCATTTAAGAAGCAGGAGACATGAATCTTACTCTTCAGTCAGCACAGACAGGAGTGAGAAGAAGGTCGCTTGACTGAGATATTTCCCCTCTGTGACAACTGACTCATACAAAAAGAAATTGTCCCTCAGGCCTCTAGCTAGAACAATTCCCAGTCACAGCAATTGCCAAATGAAGCCCATTAATTGTGGTCCTGATTCTTCCAGGCTAGCCATTCATTCATGCATATGTAACTTTACTGTCTGTGGAAAAGGAGTCAGAGCTCATCAAGCAAGAACAGAGGAGTTTGGGGGGGGGAGGTCAAGGACAGAGCAAGATGCTTCAGCTAAAGAGACTTCAGCTTCAAATTCCAAAGGGCAGCTGTGTTTTAGTCTAGTTCAGCAAAAACAAACAAGGAGTCCTGTGGCACTTTTAAAGACTAACAGATTTATTTTTCGCATGAACTTTCATGGGCAAAGTCCCACTTTGTCCGATGCCAGAGTGTACGAAATTTACACTGAAAAAGAACCTTACAGTAAGGGAGAGAAAGATAAATCCTGTTCCCTCTGTTATTGTAAGGTTTTTTTCAATGAAAGTTCCACTCTGGCATCAGACAAAATGGGACTTCGCCCATGAAAGCTCATGTGAAAAATAAATTTGTTAATTTTTAAAAGTGCCAGAAGACTTCTTGCTTGTTTAGTTTCAAAGAGAGATTTCAGAGTTAGAATTCATATGCAAACTCGATACCATGAACCTTGATCTGAATAAGGACGTTAACTGGCTTTCCCACTACATACAGACTTTAAAAGCGCCACAGGACTCCTCTTTTTCCATTACTAACAGTGATTCTCCCCTCTCTTGGCTTCATCATTTTCTGATATGTTGTATCTGAATCTATATAACTTGTTTGATTTGCTGAAGTTATCTGGCCTGATGCAGTGAAACACAAACACAGGAGTTATCTTCCACTCCTGTACTATACATTTTTTTCTTTTTCAATGTTAAGTTTTCTCCACCGTGGCATCTGATGAAGTGGGACTTCACCCACGAAAACTAATGTAAAAAATAAATTTGTTAGTCTTTTAAAGTGCCACAGAGCTGGTTTGTTTAGCTAGAGAATTTCTTTTGTGAAAAGCCAATAATCTCTATCCTCCCCTCCCCCTTTTAAAGCTTTGGTAATTTTGGATAAGGGGCTGAATATTACACAGACTCATAGCTCTTTCTTCTCTGCAAAGGTGCAAAGGGAACTTTAAGGCATCCTGTGCATGGATGTCCTGTGTCCATCCTCTCTGGTAGACAATTTCTATCACTCTTCACAAGTGTATCTTGGGCCATTGGATTTAAATGATTTTCATTTGGGTAACCAAGATTGTCAAGAGTTTTAGTCACTAAGGAATAACTCACTCTGAGTTTCTGTTTGCCATAAAGAGGCAGTGTTATGACTTCAGTGACCACACTACATTTTAGTAGGAGCTGAATGAACAGTTCTTATAACCTTCAAAGCATCTGATGATGTGGGACTTTCTCCCACAAAAGCTCATGTGATAAATAAATTTGTTAGTCTTTAAGTGCCACAGGACTCCTTCCTTGTTTTACTTCACTCTTTACAGCTCAAATGAAATTAGCAATATATGTTGAATTGTCATTCTGAATGTCACTATTCAAACATCTCACAGGGCATTCTCCTCAAGCGGACAGCATCAGACAAAAAGAATGATTGGGCTGCTTATGTACGCTTCAGCATCTGGGAGCAATGTGTATGTATGCATATGCAAGTTCACAAGTCTGTATGAATGTTCAAACCTGTATGGAGACGATGCACATTTGGTATTAAAAGTCAAATAATCTGAAATAGATCAGAATCCAGTGCCCTGGAAGGGAAAGTGTTCAGAAATAACAGGTGATTTTAGGTGCCCAATTTGAAAAACCTTAAATTGTCCTAAATTTCAAACAGTGCAGGTACTCATCAGTTTTCTGAAAAATCAGACTATTTCAAAGGGTCTCAAGTTGACACCCAAATACCAGTAGTCCCTTCTGAAAATCTTGAGCACTGAACCTAAGCCTAGTTTGCACCGAGGTCTTGCCCCAGTTTCAGTTATTGGTGGTCAGATATTAGTGTAACTATACAAGTGAAAACCTCTAATGCAGGCAAGCAAAACTCCGTAAGTTACCATTTTTGCACTAGTACAGCTTAACCTACTTTCAACTGGGGGCAAACACCATGGTGCACTTTGCAACTTTTACTTCCGCCTACATTAGAGCTTTGCACTGGTGCAGCTAAACTAGTGGCTGAACAATGCTGACTGAGACTGCTAGTGTAGAAAAAAAGCAAGGAGTCTTGTGGCAGGCCTCAGCAAGGAAGGTATACGTTCTCAACCTATATAGGTAGGGGTGAGTGATTGGGGAAGAGGAGAGGGACCAGCCCTGTGGAGCACCATGGATTTTTTTGTGTGTGTTTTGTTCTCGGTAAGAACTGGGTAAGCAAACTAAAGATGCCAGGATAAAGACAGAGAGCTGTCTGGAATACAGCACTGCTAGGGGAAAAAATTCTCTATTTAGAAATAATTCTGCTTGCTGTTGTATGAAACATGGCTGGACTAATGCAATGATGTGCCAGCATGCATCATGGGACATTGAGCTTTTCATCTTCATGATACTGGGTACTGATCCACTTCAGGATGGTACTAGATATCAGAGGTAGTTAGTTGCTTGCTAAACATAATGGCAAGACTCCTGTTAACATCAAAGAAGCTGAGATTTCACAGACTGAAGTTACTGAACGGGCCCCAAACAGATGAAGTCAGCTGGTGGATCTCACTACAGTTCCCTGCAGATGTTCACATTAATGAAATGGCACCTTGCTGCCAAGATTACCAGGGAGGCACCAAACTTCTGAGAACACAGAAACGAAAATACCCCTCACGACTAGAGATGGTCCCAGTGGTCAGGGCTGAGACATGTAAATGCACATAAGATGTTTTGTGGGGACTATTATACCTCTGGCAAGAGGAGTACAACAAAGGACTTTAGTCATCTGAGCTGTCACTCCAGCACCACCCATTCCGCTGTCTTTTGGACCAAGAGAATGGTTAACTTTTTGTTGTAAAAACAAACAAAAAGCCTACTACACCCATCTCTTTTGGGGAGCAGGCAATTTGCCTTTGTGGATAAACCTTTCAGGGACAGCCTTACCCCAATCCAACTGGAGGGGGCAGCACCAGCCAGGAGCATTGCTTTCATCTTTTAAAACATGACTTCACTAGCAAGAAACTCAGGGTATGTCTATACTGACGGTGGCAAAATCACCACTGGCAGCACCATCTTCCAGGTGCAATTCAGCAGCAAGTATGAATTCGCTGCTGCACTCTGGAAATTGTTTCAGCAGCTCCTGTCCCCTAACTGGAGTTGCTGAAAGCTGACCGCAAGGCATTTGCGGTTGGCTTCCCCTAACTAGTGTGGCTTGATGTCTTAAAAGTCACTGGCAGATATACAAAGTATTTTACCTGCCTTGCATATCTGCCATCAACTGCCACCAAGAAGCCCTGTAAGTATAGACTAGGGCTCAGATGCGTACCAACTCATCACTGTTTCTCTTCACACCTTACAAGTGGAACTTTCAGGCTAGGAATTATTGAGACTACAACTGCTTGCATAACATTTAAATAAATTTATTTAATGTTGTGCTATTTTCTCTAACAAATGTGGTTATTCTCATTATAAAATATAGTCAATGCATTTAGCATTATATTTACAATTAATTAGTATATTTTGTTCATTATTTACCCAGCTCTAACTGGTTATCCCCAGAGAATGCAAAACCTGTGACCACTGCAGAACTGCCAGGGTTTCTGTCCTGTCTCTGTTCTCCTCTCTCTCCATCCAACATTGCTTTCCTTTCCCTTAGCAGTGCTTGGCAGGGATTAAGGAGAGCAGAGCTGGTGGGGCCCTGTCAGGAGCAGCTGAGTCCTGCCACCCAGCCACTCTGCTCCCCCCAAACTCACCCTTCTTCCCCTTCCCTCCTCTGCCATGCTCCCCACACTCTGCCTTGTCCCTGCACGCAGGCACCCCTGCCCCCTCGTCCTCTGTACACAGTGCATGCAAAAGCAATGCCAAATATCACACTAATCATTATTTTATCAAAGTTTATTAATAAAGATTGATCTGTATGTCTTATCTATCAAAATTTTTCTCTCTGGTCCCCTGACTGAGAAGAGAAGAGAATTGCAATGTGGTCCCTCACCCAAAAAGATTGGACACCCCTAATATAGGTGGTATATAAATTATATATAATCCACATAACACATAGACAGCTGCATATGCAGCCCACAATGGTAAATAGGTTGAGAACCACTGAAGCAGACAAATGCTGAAACGTATGGGCACATCTGAAAACTTTCAGGAAACACAGATTTCCTTATAACAATGCACTCAACGGACAGAGTCAGCCAAAATATACATACATCAAGATGATATTTCTTCAGCTACTATATCTTAAAACATAATTTTGCAACAATCTGGGTTCAAGGAACTCCAACCAATAGAATGAAATATGCCAATGTTGCCCCGTAACAATTCAAGCCAGCCATAAGGACATACCTAGTTTAGATATTGAGCAATTACTGCAAACGCTTGTTTACGTGCTCATCTTTTCCCTTCCTTTTTATCCAGCATCCACATCCATGCAATTGTGTAGAGTTCCTAAACTCAACTTCATGGGGAATGTTAAACTCAGTATGGTGTCAGCAAACAAGGAATTTGTCCAAATGGCCTTGTACACATTTCCCATGCAACAATGGATACTTAATGAAGTGATTTTCTCATTCTAGCCCCTAAAATTAGCAAATTTGATTGTTGAGAAGGAAAAGGAGTAAGAGTAGGAGAAGAAAGATTCTAAGCACAACCACCAGGGAATATGGGAAGAAAAGAGCCTGTGTAACAGAGTAATGTGCTTACAAAGTATAGTTGAGCAGACAGTATCAAAACACTTTAAAATTATTAAATATAACTACTTTCCCTACAGATGGAGGTACTGTTATTATACCCATTTATTTATAGATGGCTAAACTGAAGCACAACAAGGTTAAATGGTTTACTCAAGGTCAAACAGTGAGTCAGTGGAAGAGGCTAGACAGCCTAGAACCCAGGATTCCTAAGGCCCGGTAGCCTATTTTAACCATCACATATCACTGGCTCCAAATAATTCTACTTTATTGCTTTATATTTACTATCCTTTAAAGCATAAGCAAGCTTTTCTAAATTGTTCTATTGTATCTTTAAGTACATTCAGGGTGAGGGTATGTTGACATTCAGTAAAACACCTGCATGTGACCCATGTCTGTTGACTTGGGGTTTGGACTGCAGCGCTATAAAATTACACTGTAGATGTCCAGGCTCGAACTGGAGTCAGCTGACACGCACCAACTGCAGCATGGAAAAAAGCCACCACCAAACTCCCGGCAGCAGGTGTTTTGGGGTTTTTTTTGTTGTTGTTTTTGTTTGGGGGGGGGGGTGTTTGTTTGTTGGATGTGGGAAGGCTCCTACCGTGGCACAATTGGCCTTGCTGTTGAATGTGTCACAGAAAACTAAAGATTAAGATCCCCTTGTGTAGGTATACCTAAAGATACATAACTCTGCCTGGCCACTGATTATATGCAACATGGATAACCATTCATAAACACACTGCTCTGGGCTCACTTCAACCAGGCAGCATGCTTGAACCCTGACCTGGCTCCACTGAGCCTTTAACCTCTGGTCTCTCTGCTAACACTGCAAATTGCAATGGTAGCTTTTGCATTGTGTGGACTGGTGCCCAAGTAGAAACTCGGCTGAGACCATCCAAATTCATTTCACCTGGTCCACTGAACAGCCATCATACACTAACAAGTTTTGCTCACTATACTGAACTAGATGCAACCAGGAGCCCACATATCCCAATAATAAATCTTCAACCAAAAGAGTCGTTCTAACAAAAAGATGAGTAGTTAAGAATCCTTTAAATCTGAGATACAAATTAAGAGACAAGCCATTTTATCCCATTTTTGCCCCTCTCTTTTCCATCTGCTGGTTCAACACGAATATCTCCTTGTTTGTAGGGTCACATGAGACAGTCTCCTAGTGCCAACGCTTACACGCAACACCCTTCACTGCGAACGAGCTGGTGGCTGCCTTAAGAGAACAGAAGAGGCTGCAGGGATGTGGAAATAATATGAAGTGACCGTTTCCTCACAGAAATGATTTTTTTCCCCCCTGCCGAGCCTGAATAAATGAAAAGTACAACAGAGCCAACGACAGATTGGGACTTCGAGCTCGGTTCCCTGGCTGGATATTTCTTCATAGCCCTATCTGCTGCTGCCTCTGGAGCAGTTTCCAGTTCACTGCTGAGTGTCCATAAATGTATTTAAAAGGAAAAACACTCTTAAGGCATTTTTCTAACTTAAAATCAAAAACAACAATCCCTTCTTTCCAACTCAGTGTTTTTAAATAACCCCTTGTAAACCTGAATGTGAAATCATATTTACTAATTAAAACTTTTACCTTCCATCATACAAGCAAAACTATGCGAACAGGCTTTATTTCTGTTCCAGCCCTTGTGAATTCTGGATTGTTACTGCAGAAAGACCCATGAATGCTAGCTTAAGCCTACTGAGTTACTATTGTAAGGTTGTATGGGGCCCTGGACTGTAGAGAGTTTGAGGATAACTTAGAAACTGCACATTCTGACATGTTACTATTGTGTTTCCCATTTGTGCCAAGTTGAAGATACAGGTTTATTATTACCAGATTGTTCAGGAGTGATATTGATATTATATACATTTAAAGAGTATTAAAACATTTGTTTGTTGTGGAGTAAAATCCCCAACTCCCAAAGTTCAGACTCACAGGTTGTACCCCACACAGTTTCACTGAAGAAAGAACTTTAGGATTTATCCCTTAAAATATTATAGCAGAATTTGCATGCAAACATACAACATCCAAAATTAAGTCAAGCTTTAGATCTACTAACCTTGGAAATGTCCCTTGACAAGTGAATGATATGCATATAACCAAGACAAAGCTCAAATTAAGCCTTATTTCCATTGCACTAAACAAAAAACAAATGAAAGAAAAGGGAATTTTCTAAACATACAAATATGTAGCACAGATCTTCAGATGTTTGACTTATAAACACTGCAGAAATGTTTTTTAAAACCTCATAAAATAACAAAAGCACGTTTTGCATCCTGGTATTGGCATTGACTCTGGCCTTATTATTAATTGATGAACAAAGTGTGTTAGCATTTGTCTTTTGAACCCAAGATTTTCAGTTAATTTCAGGTTTGGGGCTTCTTCTTCTTCCCATCACTGAGGAAGTCTGGGATTTAGCACTAATGTAGCAATTTACATTTCCAAGGCACTTTACCAACAAACTAATTATTATTTGGACTAGAATAGCACTTAGAGGGCCAGCTGAGACTGGGGCCTCATTTTATTAAGTTCTGGACAAACAGTCCCTGCCCAAAGTTCTTACTAGCTAAAAAGACATGACAGACAATAGACTGGAACAGAAATCAAGATACAGGGAGAGGACATAACTTGCCCATGGTGGCCAGTGACAGAGCTGGGAACAGCCCAGGGATGAAACACTGGGTCCCACTGAAATCAATAGGATTTCATCCTAGGACTTCTGAGTTTTTGTCTTTGCCATATCCAGTAGATGACACCACCTCCACAATTAGTCCACCTGCACCCTCTCTCTTATGCATATTATAAGATTTATTCCAATTTTTACATTTGTAACTTTGTTTGGTAATTTATCACCACAGCACATACCCCTCCTGTGATAACTGGGAACTGATAAAGTGCTGCATATTTAACACTGCATTCAGGGGCGTTGCTGGCTGTGAGAGAGACCTAGGGCATTGGCCCAGGCCTCACCCCTGGCCCGCAGGCCTCGCATCCCCGGCAGGGGAGGGGGCCACCGCAGCCGCGGCCCACCAGGCCCCAGATCACCAGCGCAGGGGAGGGGGCCGCCACAGCCGCGGCCTGCCAGGTCCCGCACCCCGGCATGGGAAGGGGCCGCCGCGGCCATGGCCTGCCAGGCCCCACATCCCTAGCACAGAAGGGGGCCGCCACGGCTGCTGGGCCCCGGATCTCCGGCCCAATTGGGCCAGAAATCTGGGGCACTGGCACTGGGGTTCGGGGCACGTGCCCTGGCGTGCCCAGCGTCAGCAATGCCCCAATTGCATTTCACTCTCATTTGTAGCACTATATCAGGCTTGTCCAACCTGCAGCCCAGGGGCTGAACTCCAGTCCACCAAGGGTTTTCATCTGACCTGCAGAGTGTTGCCAAAAGAGCCTGGAAGTTGGGGCTGGCTGCGGCCCTTGTTGACCTCCCAGGGGCTGGATTCCCCTGAGCAGTGCTTGGCAGGGAGTGAGGAGAGCAGAGTTGGTGTGGTCCCTGTCAGGAAATAGCTGAGTCCTGCCACCCAGCTGCTCTGCTCCCCGCACTTCTCCCTTCTTCCCCTCCCCTCTTCTGCCTTGCTCTCCACCCTTGTCCTCTGTACACAGTGCATGCAAAATCAATCACACTAATCATTATTTTATTAAAGTCTATTAATAAAGATTGATTTGTATGCCTTATCTAGCAAAAATTCTCTCACTGGCCGCCCTGACGGAGAAAAAAATTGCAATGTGGTCCCTCACCCAAAAAGGTCGGACACCCCTGCACTATATTAACTTTTAGGCTAAACAGACAACTTGCAACTTTGCACCCAACTGAATCACTCAGTGCTAAATCCTCCCTGTTTCATGTACAATATTACCATGATAATATTTGCTTGTGATTCAGGGCGCTGTGAGGCTCCCATGCACCACAGTAATGGTGGCCAGAAGACATATTTCAAATAGGAGAATGTTGGTGCATGAATGTCTGTCAGCTCCCTTCAGCTGGTGGGGGATTAAAATACATTAAACCTGAACAGAGAGTTTGCCTTAGACAGCACTGCACCTGGGAAATAACACTGTGTTGTATGTCCCTTTGTTGTTAGACTTCTGGTTGTGGAGCTCTGTATTCTTAGGTGATTCCCTCACCGTACTTAGGAGTCCAAAGCAAATTCCCAAGTATCCTTCCCCACCCACCAGGGAAGAGAAGGAGGAGAAATCGGAGCAGCTGTCTTGGATATGGCAAACAAATGAAAAAAAACATTCAAGGGCAGTAAGAAAAGCTGTGGGGAAACAAAATTAGAAGAAAGAACTATCATTGGCGAGGTGAGCTAAATATATGTGGAAAAAACTGAGGCAAAGGAGACATAAAAAAATATCTTAAGTCTATAGCAGTAGGATAGAGAATAAAAAATAAAAGGGGTCATCTAAATATACTGGTTTTAATATATTATATAAAAGTCTGAAGCATATCTCAATCTCATTTAAAATAAAAAACTCAGACTGCAGTTTATTTCATCCACAACAAACCTTGTGAGCTGCTTTTCTCCTCTGTCATGATCCATGTCAATTAGCATTAACTGAAACTGATAAAGAGCTTTATCTAGACTTTTATAATACAATGGTTTTGTTATAAAATGCACTGAACAGAAGCACGTAACAGTGATTAAAAAATGTACATATATATGGGTGAGAAAGGATTTATTCAAGGAGACAAAAAGTAGCAGCATAGTGTTGCTAAATTTCCACCCTCACCCTTAATTAGCATAACCCCAACTGTTACAGAGGTTTAAGTCATAAACAGATCTTCCATTTTGCACCTCTTTTCTGAAAGCACAATTCTTGTTGTAATGAAACCAGGTAGATTTAAACAAAGGGACTCAAAGGAAAGGTGTAGGAAAAAGAAATGTGATAAAACTTTGGACAGTGTTCAGTCTGATTGCTAAGGAGTAAGAAGAAAGGAAAAGAATCTAACCCTTTATTCAGTCAGATGAACATTTCAGGCTTCTTTCTCACAGAGCATAAAAAGTTCCGATTATTAGTTTCATTAACAAGGGCTGAATTCTAACTGCACCTAGGTCCCTAGGACCTGAGCTTGCAAGGGCTTCTGTGTAGATGAATGCAATACCCACATGGATTTCATAAAAGTTTCAGGTTCTGCATGCTTAGTGACTCAGCCAAGAGCATTAAGGAAGACCACACACCAGAGCAGGGTTCTAACCCAGGTCTCCCCAGTCCTAGGGTAAGGCTTTAACAACCCAGCTATCCTTTCTCTCTGCCATCTATCTACGCTGATAGGGTAAGGAAATAACGTTAATTATTTATTTGTATTATAGTGGCACCTGGACTGTGCAAGCAAGACCAGGACATTTTTCTTCATAGGGTATAGGGCAGTCACTGCTCTAGAGAGCTCATCTCTTACCCAGGGGTTATAGTAAACCAGACCACAGTTCCCGGGCCCACAAATCTGATGGACCAGAGTTCCAGGGCCCAGATTCCAGAATCTAGAAAAAAATCAGGCCCACATATGCATGAAGGGGGCCCAGAGATTAGAAAGGTTCTGGGGGCCCCTTAAATTATACTTTAACCACTGCATATAACAACAAGGAAGATGAAGGGAGGTGGGTTAGCAGCTCAGCCTGGCAGACAGGTGCAACCAGCAAGCACTAGCACTAAGGGAACAGGAAGGATGGAACCAGGCAGGGCAGGGAAAAGGGAATAGATTTTAAGTCTATTGAAACCCTTCTGATCCCATCTCTTACACTCCCTTGCATTTATTTTTCCAGCTCATTTCTGCAAGTTCCCCCTCCTAAAAGCACCTAACAAAGTGGGATTTTCTCCCACAAAAGGTCATGCAATAAATAAAACTGAACCTCCAAGTGCCACAAGAGTTCTTGCTTTTTTTTTTTTTTGCTTTACTTGACTAACACAGCTGCTCCTTTAGTTCTTTAATACTGTGTAAATCACTGGTAAAGATACTGCAGTGCTGAGTTATCTCCCTTCAACCTCTTACCACAAAGCACAGACACCAGGCTTCCAGTGCTTTTACCTCAGAACTAACTCTTGCTCCACACAAATCAAAAATCTATCCACCAAGTGGTGCTCTTAGTATGGCTATTTATACCTGCAAACATGGCACCCCTGGTCCTAAGCATGCAGTGCAGCAGGTGCCAGGTGAACAGCTAGCAGCCTTCAGAGTGGGTGTGGTCCTTTATTTGAGTCTAAGGCTGTTTCTCCTCCTTCCAGTAGTTTGTGGGGAGGAGTTCCTCCTAGCAGCCCTTTGTTTCCTTCAGGGCAGAGCAAGGTGCAGGCTTGTTTTAAGTTGCAACTACAAAGCTATGATCAGTGTATGAATTGCAGACTTTCTATACCAAGCCCCTGGTACAGCTATGGTTTGAGCTGCAAGAATGCAACTCTTTTAGCAAGCAGCTGCAGCAGTCTCTTCTACACACTAGCCCTTGAGAATTAGTTCTGAAACTGGGGTCATTATGTGGTTTTGTGGAGGTCACCAGCTGTGCACACAGGCCAGGGCTGGGACTGAGCCTTCTTTTTTTTTTTTTTTTTCCTGCAGGAGGAGAGGAGGAGGTAAGTGGTGGTACATAGCTACTGTTCACCTGCCCTCTTGTTCTTTGCACCCCACTAGGCATCTGTGAAGGGGGGAGCAAAGACCAGTGCCAGGGTTCCCTACTTCCAGATGACTTTTCCTGGCTAGACTGGTCTGTGAGGCCAGTATCCGGAGCTGCTGCTTTCTGTTCTCCTCTTACACAGCCCACCTGGTGAACTGGAAGTTCTGAAGTTGATTCTTGTTCCCTGCCCATGTTCTCTAGGGATATGCAGAGGAGCAGTGTCAGAGGGTGGAGCAGTCACCAATACCAGCACCTTTGTGGAGCTGTGGACTAACAGGAGTGTGGGAAGAGTGGGGACAATGCAGAGGCTAGACTGTGAAGGGGCAGTGGAGAGGAGAGAGACAATGGGGGGCATCCACTGATGTCAGGGGGCTGTGCTCAGATGGTTGGTATGTGGAAGGGGTTGCCAACACAAAAAGTCTGAGAACCATTGCCCTAGTGCAAAACAAAGGTAAATGTTCACCTAGCATGGGTCACAGGCACAAAGATGGAAGGGATTCACTGACTGAAATTAAAAGAGATGCTGAGAAGGGATTCTGTAAGTTGATCTCCAGCCCTTCAGAATTCACCTGCAGCTAGAAGTCAGTGTAGGTGTAAGTCAGGGGTCTCAAACTCAAATCACCATGAGGGCCACATGAACACTAGTATGTTAGCCCAAGGGCTGCACCACTAAAACCTTTTCATACAAGAATATTGCAAATATCGGTAACAATAATGTTGCGGGCTGCAGGAAATACCTTTAGGGACTGCATGCGGCCCACAGGCCATGTGTTTAAGGCCCCTGGTGTAGGTTATACCTTAGATTAGCATAGGCAGGACTGTCTAGGGTGGGTGGGTGAGGGGGGAGATTGAGCAAAAGGGGCTGTTTGTGATGGGCCACCTATTTGACAGGGACACCCAACCAAGTGGTAATGTGACCTGGTGCAAACTGAGTGGTGATGATGCCCTGTGCACTAGGATTACAGTACCTCTGACTCAGCCCAGTTACCCCAAAGGGGCAAGCAGGCCAAACTTGAATGGTGCAGCAGCCCTGCATACCAGATTGCACTCCTAGAGCCAAGATGGGAAGCCAGGTCCAGCCAAGCAGGAGAGGGACTCCCTCTTCAAGGTCAATGCAGGGTGGCTCTCCAACTGTCAGTTCTCTCTCCTGGTAGTATTTTTTTTTTAAGGGTGAGGAGAAGGCTCTTTTTCTCATTTTTGCCCAGGGCTTAGGTTTTTAGGAAACACTTTCTTCTACTTACAGCTGAGCCTTAAGAACGGGTAACTATTACTAGAATTTTGTTGCTCGTTCCTTGAAATCTAAATTCACTGCTTACGTGTAAATTAACCAGCAAAGATCCTGAAAGAATCACCTTGTACAGAACTGTTTTAGGTCCTCTTGTGAGTGCCTGAGCCAGCCCAACCAAACCTTAAAAGATAGTGATAGTCGATTGGGGCTGTCTCATGCAGGCAAGAGGTGTCCTTTTAATAGCAGAACTAATACAAAGGGGGAATCCCTCCAGAGCCCCAAAGCCTGCTTTACCTTGAGACAAGGCTGAAGGGAGGGAAGTATAGTTTTACAACAGAATGTAGAATAGCTTGTTTTAATGACAAGAGTTCTGCAAGAGTTGCTTTTCTCCCCCAACCTTCCTTTCACCTCTCATGCTAGTCCCTACCCTGCAGATTGCAGTGGATGCTGGGGAATAAGTGCAGGGTGACAAAACTTTTTTCTCTTGGTTTCTGAAGCATTGATTTTATTAAAGCAAGGAAACATTCTGGGTACTTGTGGCACAGCTTGAGCCATCTTCTGTCAGAGTCATAATACGGAGAGACAAGCTCAGTGCTCCTTGGATTCTGGAGAGCAGGGGAAGGGATTAAATGTGTTTTTTCCATTGATTTATGTCTTACATTGAAAATCAGCATTGTTCTCTCAGATTTCCTCTGCTGTTTGAGAACCATTGGTCTATTTGGCCAAGTGCAACGGTGAAAGTTCAGAAGGAATGCAACTCTTGCACAATAGGCAAATGAGACAGACACTGCGGATGAGACAAAATAACCAAGGAGTCCTGTGGCACTTAAAGATTAACAAATTTACTTATCGCATAAGGTTTTGTGCGAGAAAATCCACTTTGATTTTGTCCCATGAAAGCTCATGCAATGGATAAATTTTTTAGTCTTTAAATGCCACAGGATGCCTTGCTTATTTTGCTGACAAAGATTAACACGTCTGCTCCTTTCGGAACTTGCTGATGAGAGACAGACACTGCTGTTCCCTTTTACCAACTTGTCTCCACTAGTTGGATATACTGTTAAAGAAACTTCTGTGTGTGTGGGGGCGTACATGTGTGCGTGTGTGTGTGAGAGAGAGATCACTACATGGAGAACAATCGTATAGTAGTTCACAAGCCAAATTCTGCTCTCATTTCAGTCAGTGAAACCTACAGGGGTTATCTGGATGTAACTGAGAATCAAATTTGGCTGCATATGTCAACAAAGGAATGGGAATTGAGAGGTTTCTTTAAAACTTGGGCACCAATAACCATCACTTCTCACTGATGGAACTCCTATGAATGTCAGCTCCTGCTGAGATCAGGGAAGCTACATTTCCTGTCAAACTCATTTCCTGTTCTTCAGTAAATATTTAAAAAGTTTGTGTCATATTGAAGAACAAGGTTATGAACTAAGTTCCAAAGGGGCAGCTGTGTTAGTCTAATTCAGCAAAACAAGCAAGGAGTCCTGTGGCACATAAAAACTAAGAAATTTATTTATTACATGAGCTTTTGTGGGAGAAAAACCCCACTTTGTCAGATGCTTTGAAGATGGGGGAACTTACAGAATGGGAGGAAAATAAGGACAGGAAGTAAAGTTTTGGAGGAGCTATAGCTTTCTCCTAGTGCTAGACATTTCCATTTTAGCAATGGTGGAAAGTGATGACCTGACAGTCCTGAAGACCAATGCCTTTATTCCAGAAAACCTGTCCAGTGGCAAGGTAAGCTACAAAAAATCCACAAGAAGTCCTGTGGCACTTAAAAACTAACAGATTTATTGTTTTCATGGGAGAAAATCCCACTTCATCAAATGCTTCAAAGATGGGGGAACTTACAGAATGGAATGAAAATAAATGCAAGGGAGTGTAAAACATGGGATCAAGTCATACAGTAACAGCAAATCAGAGCAGTTGTTAAGGTTCAAACCCTGGGAAGGCTGAAGTCAAATTGCCTGTTGTAATGAGAAATGAAGCCATAGTCTCGATTTAATCCTGCTTTCACACAATCTGATTTGCATATTAATTCCAGTTCAGCTACACTCCAGCTTGTTGATATGCCCCTGATGGGTCCTTCCTGAGGGGCCTGGAGACTTAGTGGTCTGTCCCATTAACATTACTCGTTCAGCTGAGCGCACCAGATGTAACAAGATTGTGGGAATTAATTTCACTTGTGTTTTAGGAATTGGGTTTATATGCCCCCCCCCCCCCCAGCTCATTCACACTGGTCATTGAGCAGCCCTGGTGTGCTACAGAGCTTCAGTCACCATGTGCCTCAGGACTCCTTGCTTGTTTTGCTGACCTAGACTAACACAGCTTGAACTTAGTTCATAACCTTGGTCTTCAAGTTGCATCTGAACTGATGAGCTAGTGGCAAAGGGATCCCTATCCCCTGAAAATCTTCCATGAGCCACTGGGGCAGTTAGGAAAGGAACCAAAGAAGTGCCTTTGAAGTACTTAATGATCTGTATTAAACAGTGCATTTTCGATCTTGGAACACTTCTGTAGGCCACTAAGTGTGGAATTTCCAACCTGAATATGAAGGCCTGAGGCATAGCCTGACCCAAACAGAAACTTAAAAAATGAGAGAGAACAACCAGTAGTAACAGCTTCATGCCTTACTGAGTAAATGTCAGATCAAGAAAAGAGATCTTAAATGCTCTCTAAGCCCAGCTTTGCAGCATTCCAGCATTCCAGGGCTGCCTGGTGGAAGTATGTACAGAAAGGTTGCAGATTCAACCCCTCCTGCTGGGTGAAGTTTCAAAATAATTTTTAATGATAAACACTCTGCAGTGCCTGTTCTCATATTCTATGGAGTGTGAATTCTGATACTATTAAAAAGTGGCAGATAATATACTGGCATAATGCATGACTCTTAAGTACTTATTAGCACTGAGACTCTCCATCATGGGCCAGGACCCCTTGTGCTAGGTGCTGCACATTCACAGGTGAAAAAGACTTTCCCAGTCCCAAAGATCTTATAGTCTTGACTCTCATTACTGAAGTAGCTGAGCACTGCATAATCATTAATGTATTTATAGTCATATAACACCAGTTGGTGTGGGAAGGGCTGTTATCCCCATTTTACTAACAGGGATCTGGGTCACAGACTGACTAAATGACTTATGCAAGATCATACTCGAAGCTTGCGATAGATTGGGAGACTGAACCCAGATTTCTTGAGTCCCCAGCTTATGTATTAGTCACTGGCCCATCATCATCTCTCATCTAAACAAATAAGGAGTCTGGTAGCACTTTTAAAGACTTAACAAATTTATTTATCATATGAGCTTTCGTGGGAGAAAATCCCATCTTGTCAGATGCTTGCAGATGCGGGGGACTTGCCTTTAGAACTTGCCATCTCTTGTATGGTGCATCATACACAGATTCCTAGCACCTCTCACAAGAATGAAAGCTTACCCTGGTGCAATTGGCCAAGATTTTTGCTTGTCTCATTGTGGTGCACTATGTTGAATCCTCTGGCAACTCCCCAGGCAGTTGCATGTCAGTGATGGTAGATGTGACTTCTTTGTGTATACAGCATGTTGTGGATGGAAGTTGCTGGATATACACAAACATATAGAAGATTATTATTATCATGTCCTCATGGTCACTGCAGTAAGATTGTCACTCACTTTCTCTCATCACAGCACTCAAACAGATCCTCTGGGCCCCACATCAGAGATCTTTCAGAGCAGACAAGTAAAATTTTAAAAAATGCCTAGGTGACTTAAGGGCTAATGTCCCACTGACTTCCAGTGAGAGTTAAGCTCCTAAATACTTAGGCATTTCTGAAAATTTTACTCGACCTGTATTTTTGAATATGTGGGTTTGCAGCCACCTGTGCATCACAAACAGGTATCCAGGTGGTCATAAACATCCTCCCCTTCTTTATAGTCAGATGGGAAGGGAGTCCAGAAACTTATGGGAGAGAGGAAATGAAAAAAGATGTTTTCTATTATAACATGAGATAGTGGTATGAAAAAGGTTGGAAAACAGCCTTATCTTCTTTGAGTGCTGCTCGGATACCTTCAGTAATAGGTGTATCCATGCCGCAGTGCATGATTGGTCGGAAACTTCTGCCCTAGCCTGTCAGGAGGGGGCTGGCGGCCACCGCCCCCCATGCCACCCTGTGGCTATATGTGTGTCTGCCTTCCGGCCCCTCCTGAGTTCCATTTTGTCTGCCTCAGCAATGGTTCGTGGAACAGCTGGCTCCTTGCAATCGTGCAAGCAGCCTGTCTCCTTCATGTATGAGCCACCAGCTCAATTGGGAACACCTCTTTGTGGATGTTGTTCCATGGAAGAGTGCTTCGTCTTCCGAGCACCTGCCAGAGCAACAACACCGCTCTCCTCTGCTGCCCACCATGCCAGGGTTTAAATCTTGTGCTGCCTGTGGGAAGGCCTTCCTGTAGGATGACCCCTACGCAAAGTGTCTTTGGTGCCTGGGCTAAACTAACTTGGTCACCTCCTGCTCCATCTGTCTGTCCTTTAAACCCAGGACAATGAAGAGACAGGGAGCAAAGGCGCTGTGCGTTGGCTTCCGGGCAAGCGCAGCAGCCCACCCCAGAGGCTTCAGGGTCTTCTCCAGCACAGCATGCTTCTTCAGCACTGGAGCTTTCCTGGCACCCCTCACCGTGGGGCTGCAGAAAGGCTGGCTCGGTACCGGTACTGCACTGCCGGCACTGGTCCTGGTCTCCTTCTGGGAGCTCGCTAGGGGACTGTGGGGAGTTGGTACCGTTCCCTGCTACACCAGAGGCATACGAGGCGGCGAAGATGCTTCTCATACTCCCTACACAGCCCTCTCCAGTACCCCCAGGAGAAGGGGTAAACCAGCCTTTGCCCCTAGGGCCTGGCCCTACAAAGGGCACCGAACACCCTCTCCGGTTTTGGTTCCGAGTTCCCCGACACCGGAAGACCCTAGCCAGAGCCCTGGTACCATTGAGCTTTTTCCTCGGGACCATGTCACCTTGCCGTCCCCGACACCGTCATCACAGTCCCACGTAGCCTCCCCTCCTTCGAGTCCGGAGGAGGGTGCCTCAAGGGGGTCCAAATGGCCCCGCCTTAGGCTCTCAGCGTTGGCACCATTTAGGTACTGACCCCATGAATGGTCTCCGCAGGAGACTGTCTCGAGTTCTCGCGGTGCTACATAGCTCCCAGCAGCACTGGCGCCTCCAGCACCGGCCACTACTTTAAACGCCATGCTGTCGTGTTACATGGGAGATCTCACAGCACATTTTGACCTTCTGAACTGTGTTACTGCCCATACAGGGATGGAGGCTCAAGCCCCTGAAAGGTCCGCCGACACACTTTTTGGGCTGGTGATCTCTTCCAGCAACCCTGTCATGGTCCCAATCCGCCCTAGTTTGTGGGACCTCGCATTGTCAAGATGGCGAAGTCCAGGCTCTATTCCCCTTGTGTCTGATGCGGTGGGCCTAAAATATCAGGTTCTGGGGACGCAGTTCTCCTCCCTCATCCACCAGCCGGTACCGTCTCGGGGTGTGGTGGAGGCGGCTCTAGGTCCAGGCCAAATTCCCCAGGATCCCTTTCCAGCATCGAGGGACACAAAGGAGGTAGATCTCCTAGGGCGCAAAATATACTCCTCCTCCGCCTTCCAGCTGCATGTGGCAAACAGCCAAGCCCTGGTGGGCAGGTATATGATCCATGTGTGGGAGTTGATGAACAAATTCAGACATCTACTCCCCCAGGAGGCTAGGGAGGATTACGATGCCTTCCTTGAGGAGGGCAGGATAGCATCCCAGGACCTTCTCCTTTTGGCTTGGGATGCAATAGACACAGCCTCCTGTACAGTGGCCTCAGCTGTGACCCTCCACCACATGGCATGGCTTAGAAACATGGGGGTACCTCCAGCCTCCCAACAGGCCGTCTTTGACCTCCCCTTCAACAGGGAGGACCTCTTCCCGGCGGAGACCAAGGCTGTTATCACCAGCGCCTAAGACCCTCGGATGGAGCTTAAGTACTTGGGTCTCCTCTCCTCAGGGGCCCCGAACATCCTCTCTCCAAAAAGGACTCGTAAGCCGCCCTGATTTGCACTTCTTGGCTGAATGGCCGAGTCATAGCACTTTAACCCTTTGGGTCTGAGTCCATTCTTGGACAGGAGAGTTTCTCCCATCCAGGGGCCATGCCCTTCCATGCGTGGAGGGGCCAGCCCTACAACAGAGGTCGCAACCTCTCATTCTGGCTGTTGCTTGTTGGTCTCTCCCTTAGGCATGGAGTGCATACTGCCTGGTCCCAACATATTCCCCCTTGGTTACCAGGGTAATGGGTGTAAAACATACACCCAAAGTTCCTCTCCTAGGAGTGCCAATCATGAATCCTAATTAGGGTCTTTCCCCATCAGGGAGGGAGCCCCCCCCCGTTCACTGTCACACTCAACGATTCTCTGCTCCCTTGTGGGCACACAGGACAGAGCCCCGATAAATCTTGGGTGGAACAGCGTTATTCCCCATCGTAGAAGTTGGGGACACTTCCTCTGGTGTCCCTGTTGTGACTCAGCCAAACATCTGCTTGCTTAGCCTTTAGGGCACTCTTCACAATCTCATGTGCTCCGACCCCACAGATCCCAAACGGTCTTGTCTCCACACTTTCCCACTGTTTATGAAGGTGCCCTCCATCCGTGCCTTCAGTCCCACGGAACCCCGGTGACCCATAATATGACACAACCCAGACCCCTCAGGTCCGATGGTCGTCCAGCAGATCCCAGGCCCACCCCTTAATGTTTGGGCATCCCACTGTCACCCAGCCGTGGCGCCGGTGCACATCAGTGGCATTGGGCCCTCAGGCCAATATCTTAGACCTGACCTCCTCGCCCCAGCTTCAGCCCCTGGTAGTTTATCTCCACGTCAGGGTGAACACGCTTGGGGGTGCCTCTTCACGTTAAGGCCTCCGTCCTGAACCTTATTTTTTTGAGCCTTCCCAAATTAAAAGGGGATCTCTTGTCTATAGTGGAAGAGAGCTCTGCTTCCCCAGTATCCTAGCCCGGGGCCCCCGATGGGCTGCGGGTTTTACCAGGCAGTCCCAGATACCCTGGGACCCCATGAACCAGAGCTTTGTTCTCCTGCTTTCAGAAAGGTTTTGGTTGTTACAGGGGGATGGGAAGCAGCCTAAAGCCACTCAATGAGTACCCTAGGGTGGACAGAAACACCTCTGATAGCCACTGCTAACTGACAACACGGGCCCACTACCCCGGCCCGTTCCCCCTTCTACAGGTTGGTCCTGATACTCCAGGACCATCTGTCCCTTGCTTGCCTCTCCTGGGAGGCACTCTTGTCCAACTCTGGTGGTCAGTCCTTATGATGTCACCCAGAGGCCCATCACAAATGTTCAGTGTTAACATTTCCTTGTGCGGCTTCTGGAGCCTGCACAGCAGGCAGGCATCTCCCAATAGACTGCCCATTGTTACGATACCCTATGGACCAGTCATCCTCCCTTCTCTCAGGTGGGATGAAGTTGCTGCCCAATTCAGGCTGTTGAGCCTTGATCCCGACTCTCAGGCCAGTGAAAATGCTCAATTAGAACAGTGGCCTAAAGGGGTTCCCTCCGCTCCTTCTCAGGAGCTTCCTTACCAGAGGGTGTTCTCCCCCATCAGAGCACCCGCCCTCACAAACATGGACGTACGGCAGTTATTCTCCCTGGCAATTCCTATACTTTAGCCAGAGGTCTTATTGAACAAGGTTCTGCCTTCCCAGGCCTTCCCCAGCAGGGTTAATCCTTGGCATACACAAGTTTTGGCGGCAGACAGCCACGGGACTCCACAAGGATGGCGGGAACATGTTGCCAGCCCATCCCTCAACTCGAGCACTGACCTCGGTTCTGAGCAAACCAGATGACCCTCATCATTGGTTATCTATTACTTCCCTAAAATAAGGGGGCTGGGGGAAGAAGTGGAGAGAGAAATCGGTCAAAGGGGGTAATTGGAGCAAAGGCTTGCTATGGTGACACACCCCAGGCCCACTTAGCCTGAGGGAGTCTTTCCGCTCCCGACCATTACAGTCTCGAGATCTCTCTCCCTCTTTCTGTCCCTACCCCTCTTTTGCATTCAGGGTTCTGGATTCCCTGTCCCTATCCACTCTAAAGTTGAGTGTTTCCCATTAGATATGCAACTCTATGGCCTCCATGGCATGAGTGCTGCAAAAGGGGAATTAGGGCCGAGGCTACGGGCCGTGGAGACGGGTTTCTCTCCATGGCCAAATTCCCTTATTTTGATACCTTCGGTAAATCGTTGATTATCAGTAGAATCCTGCATGGATACAAATAAGTGGATCTGGATCCAACCTGCATCCGCAAGAAATGGTCCACGGATATCCGTGTTGTATCCACGGATGCAGATAGAATGCAGATATCTGCGGATATCCGCCTATTTGCAGGGCTCTAGCTCTGTGCAGATAAAAATATGTGGATCCGTACCTCATCTACATCCGCAAGAAATGGTCCGCGGATATCCATGTTGTATCCATGGATGTGGCTATAAGGCAGATATCCACAGATTTGCAGGGCTCTAATTATCGGGCACTGGTCGCTTGCTGCTTTCCCTTGGTTGGTGTAATGCCTGGGAATGCTTATTGGTTCTCTTCCACGAGAACATTGGGAAGGTTACGATGTCTTCGTCAAAGACACCTTTGCCTCAGCTGACACTTAAATAGTGCTGTGGCTTGCTCTGGACACAGTTGGTCATGCCATCCGTACAACCAGGGATGAGCAGCCTTGTCCCTCAGGGCGTGCTAAGGGGGCCATGTAGGCATCGCGTCCTATTCAGCAAAACTCCCTGCCCCATCTTCCTCATGCTCCTTTTGGTCCAACTAAGAAAAAAGTGGGTTTTTTCCCCTCTGTTTCTTTTTCCGTCTTCCTTTCATTCATCAGTATTTGGTACCTATACGTGGCAGAGGGGTAGATCCAAAGTCCACTACCTTTTTCCTGTAACCTTTACAATCCAATTGGCTCTAGTGCCAGGTTACTGGACTTCTTTTCCTTAGCAGTTCCTTAATACCAGTTGCTCAGATCCTTAGACTGAGTTGCTTCCTCAGTTTCTGTCTTACAGGTACCTCCATTGGAAGTCCCGCATTAAGGGGCATTAGGCCTTGCCACCTTTCGCAGATTAGCAGGCTTTCCACCACAGCAGGACTCACATTTTATCAGTCCCTGCCTGGAAGCTGAATCTTAGCCACCATTTACCTTGGTTAGAAGGGTCTCAATGTTGAAGCCTCTTTTTCCTCAAAACCCCACATACAAGTTTCTTCCTAACAGGCCATCTATTCCCCACTAGGGCCAGATCTCCAGGCTCAGGTTTCTGTTACCCGGTCTTCAGGTCCAAGGCTGACACCTTAAGTCCCTCCAGGGGACCTTGCTGGCTTGACGTTGGCTACCTTACCTGGAAAAGCAGTGCTGAAGGCGGACAGGGCCAACTCCGCCCGCTGTCCTCAAGCACAGCTAGTAGTCACCTATTACTGAATGTATCCGAGGAGTGTTCAAAGACGAACAGTGAGTTACTTACCAGTAACCATCCTTCTTCGAGACAGGCTGCTCGGATTCATTCACGACCCTCCCTCCGTCCCAGCAACTGGAGTTTGTGACTTTTAGGGACTGAGGAGGGGCCAGGCAGTGGTCACATACATAGCCACAGGGTGGCCAGGGGGCAGTGGCTGCCAGCCCTCTCCTGACAGGCTAGGGCAGAAGTTTCCAACCAATCATGTGCTGCAGCACGGATACACCCATTGCTGAATGAATCCGAGCAGCCCATCTCAAAGAAGGATGGTTACTGGTAAGTAACCCACTGTTTTTGTGAAACTGTTTGTCTTCTGTGATCAGAAAGGAAGAGAGATGCCAGTCCAATTTTGTGTTCCCTTGCAGCTCACCTTTTAGTAATTTGAGCCCAATCCTGTGATGTGCTTGTTGCCTGATGTGCAGAGCTGAGCACCCCTTAGCATGCAGTGAGAGTACGGAGATTATTATGGGGCAGGTTATATGCATCCAAGAGCCATTATTGTAAGAGGGAACTAACTACATTGATGTCAACCTATGGATACATTCTCATTCAGTCCAATCAGTGAAGACAGAATACTAATGTGAAGCTGGAGGATAGTGGATGTTCTATATAAAATTTGTCCTTCACTGGCTGTTTCCAGCTGCAGTGGTGTGGTGGTCTTCCCAGATGAATGAAAAACTGGCTGCAGCATCAGCTAAGCAGGGCTTCAATAGGCTGTGCTGTGACCCCACTGAGTCAGTATTTTAAATCTCGGTATCAAAAGGGGTAGGAAGGGGAACATCTGTTTGTATCTGTCTGGTTGCTCAGCTGCCAGAGTGATGGCTGACTTTATAAAGATCTCGGTGCATAGATTCTGTGACCTTCATCATTACAATCCAGTTCCCTTGTATTGGTCCTTCTCCCTGGCAGCCAAGGGCCTAGTCCCACAAAGGGATTCATTCACATGAGCAGGCTTTTAAAGCCTTATTTAAATCGGTGGTGCTCCAGGCAAACCCCTGCAGCTCCGTCTGCAGGATCTGGCCCGAACAGCCTCTCTATGGCAAATTTAGATGGAGGCAGGAACTCCCAAAATCAAATCAGTTTTCCTTCAGTTATTTTGCTTGTTTATTGTTTGTTTGTTTGTTTTTACTCCCTAGGAAATTAAAATTCAGCTTTCAAAGGTAGTAAAAACCCAAACACACAAAAAGTCACCACCCTGGAAATACCCATGAGCAGGGCTGTAAATGTGTCTTCTGCAGCTTCTCCTCTACCAGGGACAATGATGCTTGTCTGTATGTGGGTATCTATTTATCCAGTGTCTTCTTTCCAACGGAGTCTACGTCTCTGGCCCTTGAGTGGTGAGTGCTTGATTTTTCCATGCTGAATCTTTACTGTTTTCAAACTTAACTATTTTGACACCAAAGAAGTCTGTTTGTTTCCCCTTGGAAGGTAGAGCTGCTTCATTGCCAGAAGTACATCTCACCCACATGACTGGCCTTCAATGCTAATCCCAGTTGATGGTAGGGAGGGGCTGTCCTGGGAGGCAGCCATGTGGTTAACATTGTGCAGTGTATTTTTTTTTTCCTCCTCTTCTCTCCTTTTCTCTTCAGACAGGCAAAATTGTTCCATGCAGCCATAGATGTGTCTCCCTGCTGCACTGCCTCTGTCTTTTCTCTTTCAGAAACTCAAGGGCCTGGATTAACAGGCAGAGAGATCTAAAATCTGCTATCAAAACTGGATGGAAACTGAAAAGGGAATGAATAGCAGAAGACAAAAAAAAGCAAAGTTAGTGATTTTTCTGGCACATGGATGCAATTACACTCAGTGCATTCCAGAGGCGTTCCTTTGAATTCTGTGCAGGTCTGCCTGCCATTCCTGGAAAAAGGGAGGAAAAGTCTATTTCTCTCCGGAAGACGGAATGTCTGCACTTACCATCTTCTTTCTAGGTGAGTGGGGCTTTTTTTGTGGAAATCAAACTTATACATACTTTCTCTGGGCAACAGAAAATGCCCCAGGGATCAGCAAAGGAGAAGCTCTTACAAAGAAAAAACTTGTAGCAAAGTCTGTTGAGTTCAGAGAATGGCTTAGTTTTGTTGTTGTTTTAATTATTACCAGATTTGAAAATGGGAGAATTTTTAAATCTGATTTTTCCTTTCATGTGTTTTGCTCAAACTCAGTCATTATAAATATGAGTTATTTTTTGTTTTTAAAAGGTGCTGTGGTTCTCAGCTGTGAACTATTTATGAGTTTGACCCTTCTTGACAAACCAAAGGTGAAGAAAGTGTCTTTGTTCTAGGGATGGTGTCAAATTTATTTAAATTTAATTTATTTCATCCAGGAATTTTAATTTCAGATTAAAAAAATAAAAAGAGCTTATTGTTTCAAGTAGACGCTGCAGACAGCTCAGATTAGAAACAGATGTGTTAAAGTACAAGTGGGAGGGAGGTGGGAGACATGGGGAAAGGGAGAGGGAGAGATGGAGGAGAGGAAGGTAAAGAAAGAAAGAGAGAAGGCAATAAAGGGGAGAGAGATTGGGGGAGTGAGAGACTAAGTAATACAGGATGGAGAAAAGAGAGGGAGAAGAAAAAGCATGTGTGGCTGAAGGGTGGAAAAGGTTGAGAAGTGGAAAAAAAACTGGGAGAGCAATGGATGAGAGGAGGGAAAGTGTGAAAAGGAGTAAAAGGAGAGAGGAAGGCAGAGAACAGGAAGGAAACTAGGAAAGATGAATGAAAGAATGAATGGGGGACTGAGGGATAAGAAAGGCAGAGAGACCAAAAGAGGGGTGCTCATAAAAGATGAGGTCTCTGGAGTAAAGTATTTCCAGCCCTGTGGTCTCTGAGGGATCTTGCCTGAGCGACAAGCTCAGAGCAGCCCATCTCCTGATCTCCAGAGTCTCCACAGTGCGAAGAGTGAGCTTCGGTTTCCATTCTACTCACTGGATTGTACAGACAGGCAGACAGCTCAGCAAGAAATCTCATGTCAGGACCGGACATGGGCTATGGTACTTGGCTCCCTGCCAGAAGGCTGGATTTTGGGTGTGAGGACGAGGTCTCCTCCTCTCTGGGGAGCACAGGGTGCTGCAGATTTTGAGGGGCAGGTCAGAAAGTGACCACAATGGCCTGAGTTGGGAAGATGGAGGGAAATGCTGGAATGGAGTGTCTTGTCTGCTGAGGATCATATATCTGAAAAGGAGAAAGTGGTCTCCTTCTAGATAAGGTTCCAAGAGATGTGGGGCAGTCCATAGAGCTGGTTGAGTCATAGTCACGACTAATGCGTTCCATTCATTTTCCTCCCCCCATCAGTTGTCATAATAATTATTTGTGAATAAAAGGTTTTCATAACTTGAGTATCTCTGAGAGTACGGTTTCCTCTGCGGGGATGTAGGCTGGAGTGCTGGAGACGGCTGGAGGCAGCTCAGACACGCTGCAATGTCAGCAGCAGAGCTGCAAGTGGGAGCTTGTCCCCTGTACGTGTTAGCCTTGGCCCTTCATGTCTTGACAAGCTGAGGGTGTTTGGCAGACTGTGATGGTGCGTGGCCTTCCAAAGGCACAGGGGTAAAGATCGACAACCATGTTCCTCTAAAAAGAGTCAGTACTGGGTATGCCACATAACTCTGTTGGCACTAACTACCCTAGTTTTATGATTGCTTGCATTCCAGAAGCCTCTAGAGATCCGGTTATGCTATGCACTGTTCATACCTATAATGAAAGGTAGGGCCTGTCTTAAAAAACTTAATCTAAATAATCATGAATGACTTAAGCCTTTTACATCTCCTTTGTGAATCTTGGAAGTATTGTTACCCCAGTTCTAACAGAGGGTTAAGAGACTTCAAGGAGTTGTGTGGCACTTTAAGACTAACAGATTTATTTTTTGCATGAGCTTTTGTGGGAGAAGATCCCACTTCCTCAGATGCTTCGAAGATCCCCATGATCACAGCAGAGATAGGAATGGAACCCAGTTTTTCCCAGGCGTGCTGCTGAAGGGAGTCTCTTGGGGAAAGAAGCGGCGCGAAGTGGCTCATCTCGGCTGCATGCCTGGTGATAGGGGTCCCCAGGCACACCTCAGAAAGAAGCTGCCAGGAGCAGCTCCTCTTGGGGGAGGTAGCGGGAAAGGGGAAGGAGAGGCATGCTGTTTAAAGAAGCTGCCTGGAATGGCTTCTTTTGGTGGCAGCATGTCGCAGAAAGGAGCTGCTCTCAGCAGCTTTATTACACAGCATGCCTGGGGAATGGGCATGGTAGGGACCCCCTGCATTGCAGCTACCCCTGAAAGAAGCCACCTGGAGTGGATTTGATGGTAGGAGTGGCAGTTTCTGTGGTGCTGCAGAGAGTGCCGTGTGCCACTGCAAATGAGCTCACATGCCATTGTTGGCACATGTGTCGGGGGTTGCCTACCCCTGGTCTAGCCCCATGCATCAGCAGTAAATAAAAATTCATTTAACAATTTTCAGAGAAAACTAAGAAGGGACCATGGCTCCTGTTCTTGGGATCAAGATGTAGGGAGGCACAAGAGACTCATTCGCTAGCTGAAAAAGGCTAAGCAATGTGGATTAGGTTTGGAAGGTACAGCAGCCCACGTCTCTTCTCACCATTCAAGCAAAGAGTATATCTTTGGAGTAGTATTTGAAGGATGCAAGCAAGGTCTGGAAGGAGGCTAGTCAAGAGGAGATAAAGCACAGCTTGGTTTTCCATTACTATTAAATATGTGTAAGCCACTGCCAAAACATGGTGTGCTTTACAGAAAGGATGTGGGATGGTGCCTGCCCCAAAACAGTCCAGTGAAGATAAGTCCAGGTAAGCAGTTCAGGTAAAAGTGAGAGAAGCAGGGTCAAATGACTCTTGGAAGAAGAAAGATTTTAAAAAGGAAGGTTGTGCTCTTGAAACACAAGGAGTAAGAGACTTTTTCCAAGCATGGATCATCAGAGCATGGGCAAAAGGCATGAATCAGAGAGTGGAGGGAACAGAAAAAAGGGAGGAGTGGGAGGAAAATGTGTGTATACAAGCACACACCCTTCTTGAACTTTTAGCTCTGGAGACATCCAGTTCCAGTCTCAATTACGCTCGAGTTGGTCAAAAGTTTGTTTTCAAACTGTGTTTTCAACAAAAATGGCTGTTTTGGTCAAAATGTAAATTTCCATTGGAAATGTCAGTTTTTGGTTATTTTTGTCAAAAATCCAACACTTTTGGTTTGGTTTTGTGTGTTTGTTTTTACCTCTTTGGCAACCAAAAATGGGGGAGAGGGGATCATCTGGTCAAGCAAATATTTTCAGTAAAAACACAACTTTTTGCTTGATTGACTCAATTTTTTTTATTTATTATGAAAAGGATTTTTAAAAATTCAATTTTGAGGGTATTTTTTCAATGAAATCCCCCCACCCAATTATGGAAAATGAAAAATAAGTGTAGTTTTTTCACATGAAAAAAAAACAGCAGAAACATTTGACTAGGTGGGCTAGTTGGAAAATTTCTGCCAAAAGTAAATTCCAATGAAAAACAGGGGAAGGGGAGAGGCTTTCTGCAAAAATTGTCTTCCATTTTCCAAGTTCCAGAGCTGTCATCTCATTGAAAAATATTCCCATTTAAAAAATTTTGAACATGCAATTTTTAGAACCTTTGGATCAAAATCAGGCCTGGTATTAACTGTCTGCAACTACTTATGATAAGGCTAAATTTGGTCCTTCACTCCTGGGGAAAAGTTTAGTAAATCACAAAGCTTGAAAATATTCCCATGTTCTCTGCACTAGTGACATCACGGATGTTAGCAACCACACTGGCTGTGTTTAGCTTCAGAGACTGATGGGTTCTAGGTCTGAAGAAGCATAAGATTTGCCAGACTAGATCAAATCACTTGTCCACCTAGTCTAGCATATTGTCTTACAAAAAGGCTGAAACTTGATACTTCAGAGGGACATGAAACCATCCTAATACTCTTAAGTGCAGTTGCAGTGTTGTGTGGCAGTAGTACTTACAGATCAGTCAATAAACTGCCTGATAGATCTGCATAGTGCACCTTGTTGGAACTACATTAATTTCTTACATGGGAAATTAATCTGGGGGAAGTATTCATAGCTTCTTTTAATTGACTGACCAGCTGGAGGCAAAGAATCATTTCCATGTCACCAGTCTGCTCTTTGCTTAGGTCACACCCTCAAAGCAACTGCTGCATGTACTGTCTTTTTGGGGGAAAGAGAAGGTGAGAGAGACAGGACTAGTTTGTAGTGAAGATAAACGGGATTCTTAATTTAGGTTTCTGGACTCCAACAGATGCTGTGATTCTCTCTAGTTCCCAGATCTAAGGGTATAGTTAGTGTTGCCTAAACACACCACACATGTTTTTTCCAAGACCTGGCCTGCAGTTGGAAATTTCCAAAGGGATAGCTGTGTTAGTCTAGTCCAGCAAAAAAACCAAGGAGTCGTGTGGCACTTAAAGATGAACAGATTTATTTTTAGCATGAGCTTTTTGTGGGAGAAAATCCCACTTCGTCAGATGCTTCGAAGCATCTAATGAAGTGGGATTTTCTCCCATGAAAGCTCATGCAAAAAATAAATCTGTTCGTCTTTAAGTGCCACACGACTCCTTGTTTTTTTTCTGCAGTTGGAAGTCATGGAAGACTGCAGAGTGAATACGCGACCTTAAAATTTCTCCAAGAACATCATAAAGCATGAAATGTGGTGCACCTTCATCATAGTCTTGACTCTGACTTCCAAACACTCTGTATCCCTTAGTGTCTTTAAAGCCTGTTAGAAGTGCTAATTCCCATGACACTCAGTAGGTATTGCCAACTTCCAAAGGGGTAGCTGTGTTAGTTTAGTTCAACAAAACAACCAAGGAGTCCTGTGGCACTTAAAGACTAACAAATTTATTTATAACATGAGCTTTTGTGGGAGAAAATCCTATTATGTCTGACGAAGTAGGATTTTCTCCCAGGAAAGCTCATGCTATAAATAAATTTTAGTTTTTAAGTGCCACAGGACTCCTTGCTTGTTTCAGTGAGAGTTGTTATCCTTGTTTTATAGAAAGGGAAGCAGTAAATGGGCAAGAGATTCAACTAAAGTTATGCATAGAGTCATTGGCAAAGAAGAGTTAAAACTAGAGCTGTTCATGAATTCCCACCTCCCATCCCTCACGAAAAATACCCATGAAAGCTAAGAGGTTTGTGTGGGGGGAAAAAAATCTTAATTTTTTGTGTGTGTGTTTGTTTTTGCTGAAAACCTCTGAACTATGGAGCAGGTCTGGGGGTATTTTTGTGTGAGTGCTTCCATTTAAAATCTGTTTTTGATGAAATCCGTGGAGACATGGAGGGAAGGACCAAGAACTAGAACTCTTTTTGGGACGGAAGAGCTGTAGTTAACACTGAGGAACTCCTGGCAGGAGCACAGGGCTGGGACATATTAGACATTTCTTCACGCTCCAAACTCAACTTATGCCACGAACTGACTGTGTGTAATAAAGAAGAGTATTTCTGGCATCTGGTCTAATTTCATAACACTGTGCTGAGCTCTGTCCTCTGAATCTCTGATATCAAGGAAATATTTCAGTGCTGTCCCAAGGGTCCATGGTTAGTGAATCAAACTCCAAAAGTCCTATAGTCTCACTGCACTGGGGAAAAGGTTATAGCGAAAATCCCTTTAGTGCCAGTTGGCATGAGCTCAGCTGTCCCAGACTGGAGTGATTGGCTCTGACAGAGGATGTATAGCTTCTTATCTATTCACTTGAGTTCCCCAGTTGAGTCTTCCTGAATAAAATGGAGGTTTTTCTGATGCATTTAGCAGCTGCAAGCCTGGCAACAGTAGAACAGAGTGGGGTCTGCCATAACGAACCTTGATCCTACGTCTAGTGAGGAAAGTTGTTGATTTTAATGGGAGCAGGAGAGAGGTGTACATTAATTAACAGTATTAAATAACCCCAAAACTCTGAGCTGTCTGACTCTGCCATCTCTGTTTCTAAGCTACATACTATGCCAGATGCTCAGCTGGTGTAAATTATCATAGCTTCAATGACTTCAGCTAAGCTATGTTAATAAACACAACTCAGTTTTGGTGAGGATGGGCAATAGTTCTGATCTGTGTTTTTGATCTATTTAATGTCTCTGTCCCCCACATTTCTAATGCTCCAATCACTCTAATATCTAGGCTCTATATAATAGGGTCATCAATTCTTAAAATGTGCTATGTAACAGAGTCATTAATTCTTAAAATAAATGTTCCTGTTTATTTTATTTGGGGACATATTTTTCTCTCTTTAGGATTAAAGTCAGTAATCTTTGCCTGTTTGATAAATTAAGATTTGTTCTATATCCAGCAGCACATACCTAAAGCTGGACCATACCAGACTGTGAGGTTAGAAGATCTCGTAGACCAAGCTGTGCCATAATTTGAATGGGAGACCTGCGAAAGAAAGCCAAATGCTAGAGCAAGTGGTATTGGAAATAGATCTCTTCCTTTCTCCTGAGTACTGAGCCAGCTGGGTGGTCTGGTGTGCTGTTTTTCTGGGGATGCTATCTTTCAGAGAGAACATAAAACCAATTGTCAAATATAACTTCTCTTGAAACTATTGTATTGTTATGGTCAAATTCCAGTTAAGTAACTTCATTCATCTTACCTAGAATTTCCAAGCAGTTTCAACAGGATAAAATATTCTTTCTCTCTTCTACGTGGTTATGCTGATGTGTTTCACACAAGTTGCAGGTGCATTATATGGTGGAGAAGTTGTATATTTTATATCTGTTTATGTATCATTAAGGGCTTTGGAATACTTCTGGATGAAAGGTGCTATAGAAATCGTAAGATAACTTCATTAGAGAAAATCATGTGATCTTAGATAGACCTGACTGCTAAGATCCTCGTTAAAATATTTTTTGTTTTTGTCTTACTGTTCATCTCCTAGTTCCTTAGATAGCTATCTAAAATCTTTGGGTGAAGGCATGATACCATGAATATTCCATTTATTGAGTTTCTTTTAAAAGTCATAATTAGAAAGCATTAGAATTATTTATTTAGTTTTTACTCGTGCACACCCATCAATCTGTTTTTATCTGGCTGTTGTCTCTTGCCCTTATAGCTACCCCTGTCTCAAAGAGCTAGCAATCTTTTTATTCTGGGCTTGTTCAGTGCCAGAGCAATGGGATGCTTGTTCATGTTGGGGCTCCTATGCACTAGTAAACTAATAAGAGGAATGAATCTAAAGTAGTCACATACACATTTATGTCACAGGAAGGAACCCAAAGGAAAAAAGAAAACATACACCAGCTGTACAGAATTGATCCATCGATCAATGATATATGTTGGCATTTAGGGTGAGGCATGGCAGCCAGTTAACACAGCAGTGAACATTAGAAAAGTAACTGAAGAGATTATAGTTGAAGAAAAGTAATTGAAGAAATATCCATTTGAAACTGCTGGGGCAACTTGAAGTGGCTGGATGTAATTAAATGAGTTGAAATCTAGTTAGACATCAACATTTATGCTCCTTGTGGAAAGCACCAGGGGACCTTTTATAACTGGGAGCGGTAAGAACCAGAGTAGAGCTGGTCCACAATTCTGCTTTTATATATATATTTTACAAAAATGGCTTTATTCTAAAAAAAATGTGTTTTATTTGACATTTTTCAAATTTTGAACAAAAATGTTTTATACTGCTTTGTGTTGTCCTCCCCTCCCCCCCTTCTCTCTCCTTTTTTCATCTTGTCATTGGAAAAGTAGGAAGAGCTTAAATCGTGAAGGATTTTGACTGGAGGTACAGATAATAGGATATTTTTTTTAAAGAAAACTTTTCTAATTTGTCCATGGAAGAACAAATGGCATGATTCCATCATCCTGACACAGGACCTTGCTTTTGTCTCCTTCAAGTAATCTGTGGTCTGCTCATGTGGTGTTGGCTCTGTTTAGAAAGAAGCCTTGTTAAACTGTAGCATAAATTCCCAGAAATGAACACCCTTGCACAACTGGCTCCTTAGGAAGGAAAGCTCTTTTTTGTTTATTCTCATGATTGCAATAGATACCCCTGGTTCCCAGAAAGCAAAAAATACATGGTTTTATAAGGTGGGCTGATTGGCAGGGAATTTGTGGGTTGTTTAAATCTTCAGTAATTGCCTGAGAAGAGCAAGTCAACAAGCACTCTAATAAAGTTTTCAGTGTACGTGAGGGGGGATCAGATATGAAAGTTAACTGGACTTGTGCAAAAGTAAAGTTTGTAGGATTGGCCCATCTTGTTTATGGCATGATGCTGCCAGATCCGTGCATGCATGTTCAGATTCTGCCTCTCTTATGGGACTGGCAGTGTCTATGTAGTTCAAACTGCAGCAGTTAATACTTGTAGTTCTGGAGGTCTTTGGTTCAACACACACAGTGCCAAGCAAGACGGTGGTGATCATATGTGCATGCATGCGTGGAATTTCATATATAGAATATGTGCTGTGCATGTTAACAGGAATGACTGGTGTGTATGGAAACTTAATCACATGTGACACACTGTATGTGTGTGACTCCCTGAGTGTTTTGACTGTGGCGGCATGTTACAATGCAGAGGCATTCTGACTGCAATGTAAACTTGGCACCATCCTGTCTCAAAGATGAATGGATCTTTTTCAAATGGGTTCATCATCTTTTTTAGAAAATTGTGAGTTTCCAAAAGTATCATAGCAAAGAGACTTGGGTGAAGTTAGGTCACTTAAAGTATCTTGTCAGTTTCCAAAGGGATAGCTGTGTTAGTCTAGTCCAGTAAAAAAACAACAAGCAGTTGTGTGGCACTTTAAGACTAACAGATTTATTTTTTGCATGAGCTTTTGTGGGAGAAGATCCCACTTCCTCAGATGCTTAAGTTCACCCATCTTCAAAGCATCTGAGGAAGTGGGATCTTCTCCCACGAAAGCTCATGCAAAAAATAAATCTGTTAGTCTTAAAGTGCCACACAACTGCTTGTTGTTTTTTTTTCACTTAAAGTATGTCTGCTCTGCAGTTAAACACCAGGCGATGGCCCATGTCAGCTGATGCAGCCTGAGCCCTGCAAGCCTGGAAAAGTAAAGTGTAAATGTTCAGAGTTCAACTCAGACTCACTTTGGGCTCTGGAACCTTCCTTGTGTGCAGTTATGAATAGACACTCAGAAGACTGGACGGGGGAAGGATCAGAGTTGGTAATATCATAAAGCATGAATAATTGCAAAGATATAAATTGCAAGTGTCCCCTAAACCACTGGCCCTCAAACTTTTTATGCTATGCCTCCCCGTTATCCCTGTCCACTCCCCCTTGGGAGCCACGGGTCTGGTTGGGAATGAGGCTTGTGCCAGAGCTGTGGCCAGGAGCTGGGAGCAGGGCCAGAAGCAAAACCGTGGCTGGGGGCCAGGGCTATGGCTGCAGTTTGGGGCCTTTGCCCTAAAGGTTCTTGCCGGCAATGGGAACTGGAATTAGCAGATGAAAGAACACCGTGTACTACTTATCTCATTTACCCTGACTGTCATCTTTCTCTTATACCTGCCTTCACTAACACAATAGTGGCAGGAATGGTAGCTGTAATAGAGGAAAGATAGCTCTAATGGTAAGAAAACAAGACTCCAAGACACGTTTTAATGCTTGTTTGGATACTTTCTTCTTGTGAGTCACTTATTATATGTATTACTGTAATGCCTAAGAGGCCTAATTATGGACCAGGATCCCATTGTGCTAGGTGCTGTACAAACTCTGAACACAAAAATTGTTCCTGCTCCAAACAGCATGCAATTTAAGTATAAAATGGTTGAATACAGACAGATGGGGAAGACAAGTTAACCAATGCCATCTCATCATTTAGGATGACAGGCAGTTTTCTCAGAATGTCAGCAGCCTAACCCTTCTAAAGTTTTCTTTGGAACTTAGACCCTTTGTGCCTCAGTTTCCAAATATGTCAAATGAAGGTACTTCTCCCTTACAGATGGGTTAATGTTTGGAAAGTGATTTGAAGATGGTAGATATAATGAGTGGACAGGGGAATGGACAAGTTCTGTTCTGAAATCATCATCCACACCTTCCTCCTTTCCAGGAAAGGGGTGGGTTGTTTCTGGAAGGCAAATGTTCTTCTAGCTCCTCAACTGTCATAAAGGGCAAGGGTTACACTTGTGTATGCCAGAATCTCTCTTCTGCAAGCAGCATTGCACATTAACAGGTGTATTTTCAGCCTGGCTTCTTTACTCTCAGATGGACATTGTACTTGCATTTTTTGTACCTTCAGAATGAATTTGGGGCACATATTCAAGTGTATGGTTGCAGCTGATTTATTCGTGCAATTGGTGAAGAAGAGAAGCAGGAACTCAGCTCTGTCCCTGTAATTTCATTGTCCATGGAAAAAGGTCACTGCAAATTTTGGGGGCAGGCAAGTTGCATCTGTGGAGGAAGCCAGCCAACTGAAAATGAATGGTGAGCACAGTTAAAAGAGAATAATGCAGAGGTGGAGTGGACAGTTTTGTTCTAACTACGGTGCCACACATCTGCCGTTTTCATTCCTATAGCTCTTTCATAATCAGGAACGTACAGGATTTTTACATGTATAAAAGCTAATTAATGTAGCCTCACAGTTCTCTGGGAGGTGAAGAAGTGTTGCTAGCCTTATTTAGAAAGGGCTAAGGTGCAACACAGGCATTGCCCAAGGTTACATAGTGACAGTAGCTCAGCTGAAACTGTACGATCCAGAAGTACTGACTCCTGGTCTTCTGCTTAACCACTGCTGTGTCCTGCATTGCCCTGCTCTCATACCTCCTCAAATATACCCAGAAGAGTTGATGGATGGTTAGCTGAACATAGCTGAATCAGTAAAGGCCACCAAAACTAGGGAGATCCTTGCAACGGGCAGAAAAGCTTTTCTTATCAAAGTGCCTTAACTCTTCTCTGGAGAGAGCACTTCTAAGGGAAAGAGGAGAGGTCTGATTTGATCCTTGCTTCCTTTTAAAATTGTTCAACAATTATTGTCAGAAAAGATGGAGGGGTTTACAGCACAGACTTCTGGCCACTAGATACTATGTTGAGGTACACCAACTCATTACATAAATGATGCAATATAATTTTATTAAGAGAAACACTGACAGACAAGGAAATTAATTTTGAGCACTGTACATTTGTCCCCTGTATTGTTTTGCTCCATATTGAGGCAGGGACTGTCTAGACTTTCTGTGTAGAGTACTTGTATGGCTTTCTTTACTTTACTGTCTGACTATCTCACAATCTGTCTGTATTTACCTTCACACACCCCTGTGAGGTAGGGAGGTGCTGCTATTCCCATTTTATAGATGGGGGCCGAGGCACTCAGAGTTTGTGGCTACATCTGTGCTACGGACTAGGGCTGTGATTCCCAGCTAGTGCAGATGTTCTTGGGTGAGCTCCTGTGTTAAAAAGAGTAGTGTATCTTCAGTGGTTTACTAGCTGCCTCAAGCACAGACACACCTGAACGCCGTGGGTATGTGTTTGCAGTGGTTAGCCTGTGCCATCACAGTAACACTACTATTTTTAGCATGCTAGCTAGGTGACAACTAGCACAAGTATGTCCACATAGATGCTGCCTGTGGGCATGTTTGTGTAGCGGCTGGGAGGGTGTTCTCTAGCACAGGTAGATAGACATGCTAGTGGATTCTAAGACATCTGTGGTCAAACAGGGAGTTGAATCCTAAGGGGGCCTTGACCACTGAACTTTGAGTCAAGCTGGACTGAAGGGAAAGGTTGAAAAATAAAATGCACACCAGGAGGTACAGGTTCAATTCCCTGTTGTATCTTAGACATTGGGCCAAGTCACTTAGCCCTAGTCTGTACTTGCTGCACTTTTCAGCAGCAGTCAACAGGAGATATTCTCCTGATGACTTATTAATTCCTTGCTACACACTAGGCTACGCCGACCAGAAATGCCTTCTGATCGGCTTACTGCAACTCCAGTTCTGGGGCTACTCAATCACACCTGGAAGATCGTGCTGATGGTGGCGATTTTGTCACTGTTAGACTAGACTAAACTTTAGTCTCTGTATTCCTCATCTGCTCGTGCACTGTACTCTTTTTCTTGACTATTAAGGCTGTACCTACTTTGGTGCTGAGATTCTTTACAACATGGAATGCAATGGGGCCCCAGTCTTGATTGGGCCCTTTGGGGCTGCTGTAATATAAATAACCACCATAATAAAAGCCACTTGATTCTCTTCCCCATTTGCTCTTTAGTAAAGGCATCAGGAGAGGGTGGTTTTCCTGCACTCAGAATATTTATGAGATATATGCTGGCTGGATCTCACACTCAGCCTGCTGACAGGCACATACACACCCGCTTGTTAAAATGTAACAGCTATGGAAATGTTTAATATAGAAGTGAACTCTGTCTGTTAGCAGAGGAATACAAAGCACTAGGAAACTAAGGAAGGCAGGAAGGATCCTACATATACCACAATAAGAATGGCATAGCGAACTAAAATTCAGTTTGGCTTTTTTTTTTTTTTTCCTTTCTATTTCAGGAAAAAAAAATCACAGGGTTTTCAACCTTGGAGGCAAATCACTTTGTGACTTCATTGTTTAAATTTAGGTTTTGTTTCGTGGGGGTGGGGGATCGTTAGACTTCAAGCAAAAGCCTCATAGCCCAGGGACTGTCACTTCTGATTACTTCCAGTGACACTTCCAATTATTTCCAATCACAATTCCAGGGACAAGAGGGAAATGAAGCCAGATTCTTCAACATCAGGCTTTCTGAACAAAGGACCATTTATCAAACCACTGCAGAAAGGGAGATGGGGTCCAGATTCTGAGTTCAGTTACACACCATGGTAAATTCAGTGGATCTGGACTCAAACCTAGTGTATCTTGTGATAACAGAAGAACACTGAATCAAGAGTTCTGTTCCTGGCTCTGGCACTGACATCCTGGGTAATATCAGGCAAGTTATTTCCGTTGTCTGTGCCTCAATTTTCCTGATGTAAACCAGGGATATTATGTGTTTCAGAAACCTTAATGGATGCCCGTAAAGTGCTTTAGGGACCTTACATAAAAAGGGCTGTAGAAATGCAAAACTTATTGTTTAGAAAGATAGCAGGGAGGGAGGACTGTGCTGGGAACAGGAAACCATAGTCTCTGCTAGGAAAGGCTATACTCTTTAATAGAATTAGGCCAATGGAGAATTTGGCCCAGTTGTAGTGCAAGAGACACTTGCCATTGTATCATTTTAAAAAGCCTTCCCAAAGGTGCCAGGCTAAAGAAAGACAGAGGAATGACTGATCCGTTTGTTACCTTCCCTGTAAGTGATTAGAATTCCTCAGGGGTTGTTCCTTGTTGTCTTGATCAATAGGCAGCTGTTGCTGTCCTCACTGGCAGCCAGGATGCACCCCAAACATGTCCCAGCACAACTCACTAAGTTGTGGGCAGAGCATGTAATGGATTCTGTGGCCAAGAGCCATGTGGTAAAAGTGGAAGGAGCCACTACAAGTCAGGGCCTGCCCAGGGGAAGATGGGAAGTATGTTCTACTTCAGTGTGGTAATGCAACCATCCCGTCATTCTCCTGCAATGCCAGATGATGACAGCGTTAGCACTGGGATGCTGATGCAGTTAGGCACCTCTGGATTTAAAGGGTCAGATTTTCCACTTCACTGGAGTGATTCCACTGCTATTCCTGATCTACAGTAGGTCAAATGAGACCAGAATCATGGTCCAAATTGCAAAACTCTTTCTTCGGCTTTGGTACATTAAATCTTTGAATAATACAAAACTTCCACTTTCCTGACTTGATGGATATGTTAGAATTAATTGTGTTTTCAGAATACCACAGGCCGATTCTCTGAAAAACCAATCTCCAAGGTGGGGGATTAACAATGAAGCAGGCTGTGTTCCTCATTCCCGGGTATTTGGACCCTGCTGTGGCAAGATGAGACCTCCACTAGAACTGGTCAGAAAATTTTTATAGAAACAGTTTTCCATCATAAAATGCCATTTCAACAAACATTTTTAAAAAGAAACCCAAAACATGTAGTGTAGACAAAATATCATTTAAAAATATTTTGGAATAAAAGTTTCAAAAATATCAATAAGGTCCATTTTGACATTTTCAGAACTAAAAGTTTTGAGTTTCTTTTGTTTTGGAATGATATTTTGTGTTTAAAACTCTCTCTCTCTCTCTCTCGCTCTCTCTCACACACACACACACACTCTATAGTTTGTTAGTTATAGTGAAAAGTAAAACCAAATGTTTGAATTGCTTGAAAACAATTTGAAAAATTTTGAAATTTCATTCCAATTCAAGCCAAAAGAAGTATTTTATTGTGGGATGGAAAATCCGATTTCTGATCAACTCCATGTGCCAATAGAGCAGAAAGAATGGAGCCTAGCATTTGACAACAGTGAATTGGTAAAATCAAGCAGAAGAACATACTTGTCAGTGAATGTCAGAGTTCTGCTAGCTTTGCAGATGTCCTCCTTTAATACCATTACTTGGAATTGAGTGTAAAAAGAATTAAGTAGTAGAGATCCAAAGGGGTAGCTGTGTTAGTCTAGTTCAGTAAAACAAACAAACAAGGAGTCCTGTGGTATTTAAAGACTAACAAATTTATCTTCTGCATGAGCTTTCATGGGAGAAAATCCCACTTCGTCAGATGCCTTGAAGTGCATCTTTCCTGTAATTGCACTTAGTGAAACATTTATTTTGTTTGCAGTTGTGGTGAATTGTACTGTGAGTAAAATGGGGCCTGATTAATATTTTCATTGGAATTAGTAGTAGTATTTATTATTTGCATTATGGTAGTTTCCGGAGAGCTCCGGCCAAAACCAGGATCCTGTGGTGCTTGTGTGCTGTATGATCAGATAAAGTCTAGACAGAGACAAACCTAATCCCAAAAGAGCTTCATTTCTATAGGGGTGGCCAAACTTACAGAACTCAAGAGCCACACAAGTTGATTATTAAACCTTCAAGAGCTGCACTCAGGCATATAGCCATATACTTTTAGCTACTAAATTGATTTGCTGACGTTCTTCTGCTAGCCACACTTTTTCATTCAAGACCCACATGTGGCTCCGAGCTGCAGTTTGGCCACACCTGCTATAGACAATGAACTGGAGGCACATGACTCCCCCAGGTCACACTGTAGCAGCACAAGGACTAGAATTCATGTCTGCTGGCTCCTAGCCCAGAGGTCTAGTAAGCATGTAAGAGGACCATGCTGCCACCATTCACTTCAGGTAGACCCAGAAATAGCACTGATGACCTAGTGTGTGGTGTTCTGTCCTTTGTGCCAATGCTCAGCATGGGATAAAGAGGAACTCTGATTAGCAGTAAAAGTAGTATTGTTAAATATTTGTATTACGGTGGCACTAAAAGGCCTCAGTCAGGTTCAGGGCCCATTGTAATGAGTACTGTACGCACAGTGAAGAGACAGTCCCAGCCTGGGGCAGCTTTTGAGTAAGATGTCCTATTATCCTTTTTGATTTAGAATGAGAGTAATATCACCAGTGCCTAAGCCAGTTCTGCTTACTACTTGCCACTAACCTAAATTTCTACCATTGATGGATGTGGTACTCCTCACTTTTCTTTTTTTCAGTCTGAGGCTGTTATGTGCAGTGAAGTAGCCATTGCTTCCACTCCAAAGGAGGGTGAAGTGATTCCAGTATCTGTCTATCCAATCAAATCTATTTTTTTATAAAGTAGCCTAGAATGGAAGGCGCTATATATAAATGTAAGATATTATTTGGCACATTGAGCACAAGTGGTGGAGTGCTTAGATATTTTTGCCATCAAAGTTCCAAAATTCATTCTCAGATCAGTGGCTTTGGAGCTGTTGTTGGTCCAAGTCCTTCAAATCTAGCCAGGCATTAGGACTGAAGTCTTTGCATGGCATTCTCAGCATCTGGACCCACCGGAGTGAGTCTTGCTTTCATTGCAGGTGCCCATTACTGGAGCTGCTTTGAGGCTCTGCTCTCCTGAGATCCCAGCCTAGGACTTCCAGCATTTAATATATAGAGAATTAACAGATTTATTGAACACATCCTTTCTGGCTGGACATATTTACAGATCTGATTGGTCAAGTTCTAGTGTGGACAGAAGCTTGTGCAAAACCCATTTTGATTTTGGTTGTTCCAAACTCTTTTTTTGGAAACACAAGATGGATTTTCCTAAGACAACCTGGTGAGCAATTTCACAAAATTCTGCATTTAGTATAGCCTATGATTTTCCATATATCTTTCCCAAAGTGGAATTTTAAAGAAGTGTGAGGCTTGTCTGATGGTTAAACCAGTACGCTAGGAGCCAGGTTATGTTGCTTCTGTTCCTTGCTCTGCCACTGACTTATTGTGTGACCAGTAATTTAGGTAAGTGATTTTTAAAAATGCCCAGTCATTTTCAGCACCTCTATTTGCAGATAGCCAATGTGAGTTGTGTGGGGCCAGCACCTTTGAAAATTGAGCTTAAGGGCCTGATCCAAAGTCCCCTGAATTCAATAGAGAGACTTGCACTGTCTTCGCTGGGCTTTGGATCAAGCCCTAATAGTCTCAACTAGTGAACGCTTTGAAAATGTAGGCTTCTGCTTCTGTATGCCTGTGAAATGAGAATAATATGCATTAATCTGGTGAGGACTCAATCATGGTTTCTAAAATGTGCTGAGATCACCATAGAAAAGGTGCCACAGAAATGTATGCTATTTTTGTGTCAAAGTAAATGAACTGAAAGCCATAGAGAAGAAGCAGTAACACTGTAGCTGTTAGCTATTTCGAATTCACAATGACCTCATGTGAGAGAGGTTGAGGACTCTGCGGTCACTCAGATTGGGACTAATGACTCTGTAATGCACAGTAGTACTTCCTCTAATTACTTACTTTTTTCCTATTTAGTAATGCCCTGGGCATTTTACTTCCATTGCAGGATCATGGTGAATGCACACCCATTAGTCAGCAAAGCCATCTAAAGAATAGAATAGAATCATAGGGTTGGAAGGGACCTCATGAGATCATCTAGTAACCCAGGACCTTCTGCATGTAAAGCAGATGTGCTCGCCACTACACTATTTGTAGAGAGTGGAGGCTTCTTTTTCTTTCTTTCTCTAGTGACTTCAAGTTCTTATCATTGCTGTATTTCACCTCCAGCTTCTTTTGTGAGTGACAAGAAAAAAAAAATACCAGGAAGCAAAACCTAAATAGAAGAAACTGGTGGACTATAGCAATTCCAAGACTAAAGACTATGAGGAAATACATGGAAATACTTTTTAGTCTGCAAGCTCTTTCAGGCAGAATTTGTCTTTATTTTTTTTATTTCTGTGTTTGTACATTGCCTATCATGATGGGGTCCTGTGCTGTGTTTGGACTCCTAGGTGTGACAGTAGGACAAATACATAGCAAGAATTATTCATAATAACAATATCAAGTAGAGGGTCTGGGGACTGCAAGTACTGTGCACTTTAAAGTTAGGAACAGAAGGTCAGAAAAAGTTCTTCACACCTCACCTTAACAAAAAAGGAGTCCTGTGGCATTTTTAAAGACGCACAGATTGCATATTGCACATGCAATAAATAAATTTGTTAGTCTTTAAATGCCACAGGACTCCTTGTTTGTTTTACTGAACTAGACTAACACAGCTGCCCCTTTGGTACTCTAAGTGTGCGTCTGACTCTGGGAAAACCCCTGCACTTTCTGGGTAGCCACAGTCGCAGGAGTTCCCAAATTGGCTTGTAGCCAGAGTTCAGCAGGTCTTCATGGAACTAGTACAAAGAGATTGAGGGGACAGGGAAAAGGGCAAATAAAACTATTAGGTGTATGAAAAAACTTCTGTATAAGGAGAGATTAAGACTGGTACTCTTCAGTTTGGAAAAGAGATGTCTAAGGGGGAATATGATTGAGATCTATAAAATCGTGACTGGTGTGGAGAAAGTAAAGAAGGATATGTTATTTACTCTTCATAACACACAGAACTACAGTTCATCAAATGAAACTAATGGACAGCAAGTTTAAAATGAACAAAAGGAAGCATTTCTTCACAAAATGCAGTCAACTTGTGGTATTCCTTGCCAGAGAATTTTGTGAAGACCCAGGGTATGAGAGGGTTCAGAAAATAATTAGGTATTCATACAGGATAGGTCCATCAATAGCTATTAGTCAGGACAGACAAGGAATATTTGTCAGAAGCTGGGAATGGCTGATGGGATGGATTACTTGATGATTACCTAGTCTGTTCATTCCCTCTAAAGCACCTGGCATTAGCCACTGTTGGAGACATGATACTGGGCTAAATGAACCATTGGTCTGACCCTATATGGCTGTTTTAATGTTCTTACGCATTTTCAGGCTGGAAGCAATCACTGGATCATCTAGTATCCTTTTCTTGATTTGCTGAGATAGTCTGATCTGTTCCAGTCCCTCACACTTCACTGGATTTATTTTTCCCTCACATGCTATAAGTTCTCCATCTTCAAGTGTCTGATGAAGTGGAATTTCTCCCACAAAAGCTCATGTGATAAATAAATTTGTTACCAAGTTCCAAAGGGGCAGCCATGTTAGTCTAGTTCAGTTAAAGCAAACAAGGAGTCCTGTGGCACTTAAAGACTAACAAATTTGCCACAGGACTCCTTGCTTGTTTTGCTGAACCAGACTAACATGGCTATCCCTCTGGAGCTAGCGTTCTCTCTAGTATAAAACAGACCAGAGAGTTGTACCCAGCAGCCCCTACATTGAGGCTAATAACTGGTGTTAGAGTAAAGCAGAGGGGTCATGTGATTCCCCCCAGATTTCTTCTAGGGTTTACATGCTCTGCCCTGAACCCTACTGTATACCACCAAAACCTTTGCATTGTGACACCTCCCCGCACTCAACCACTATTAACAGCATATCTCACAGAAAGACATCCAGTCTTGAATCAAAGACATCACCATGCAGAGGATCTGTCACTTCCCTTGGTAGTTTATTCTAGTGGTTGATCAATGATCATTTTGACTGTAAAAAGAAAAAAGAGTGCCTTATTTCTCATTTGAATTTGCGTGGCTTCCACTTCCAGCAATTGGTTCTTGTTCTCTCTTTCTCTGCTAGATCAAAGAGCCTTTGAAAAGTACAAAGGGGCAGCTGTGTTAGTCGAGGTCAGTAAAACAAGCAAGGGCTATGTCTATACTAGAGGGCTCTATTAAGTCAATAAAGTCTACTTTGTTGACTTTATTAAGTCAACTTAGTGAGTCCACACTTCTCTTAAGCAAACTTAATAAAGCTGACCTAACGCCTAAGTTGACTTAAAAGAGTGAGAGTTAAGTCAATTTTAAGGAAGCCCTTTAGTCAACTTAATAGATGCCAAATGTGGCCAGGCTTTGCTTAAGTCAACTTAAATCCCTAGTGCAGACATACCCAAGGAGTCCTGTGGCACTTAGACTAACAAATATATTTATTGCATGAGCTTTCATGTAAGAAAATCCCCCTTCATCAGATGCTTTGAAGATGAGGGATCTTCAAAGATTTTGAAGAAGGGAGATTTTCTCCTATGAAAGCTCATGCAATAAATATTTTTGAAAAGTACTTATGGACTCCAGTCAAGTTACTTCTCAGTCTTCTTTTCAATGATAAATCAATCAGACTGAACTATTTAAGCTTTTTCCCTTTGTTTACGGGAGTGTTTAGTTTTAGCTCTAAGCAGCAAGATTGTCAGAAGCAAAGCAGCTAGTGCCTATGATTCGATTTGATTCTATTCTAGTGATTCTGGGTGCTCAGTCTGACATACTTTGAATGGGCTCAGTTTCCAGAAGGCTGGTGTTCAGTGCTCTGTGAAAATCAGGCCCTTTAATGTGGCTTAAGTTGGACCCCTGAAAATTACATCCCCCCCCAAAAAACCCAAAAACCTAGTCACATGTCTTAAAACATTCTCCTTCAAATACATGGTTGCCCTGATCTCCTCAACCACATAGATCAGCAAGAGCAATTAAGCTTTTTCAACTGAATTCAAGTACATTTCAGCTGGGTTCATAGTCATCTCCCTCTGCTTGAATATTCTTTCTGTAAAGACTGCAGTAGGAGGGAAACATGAGCAGAGAGAGAAGCTGATAACATTCATGCATGTGGAAGGATTTGTTTAACTGGCCAGTTAAATTACTCAAGTTGCCAGTATTGTCTGTCTACCCCAGGGGTGGCCAAACTTATGGAACTCAAGAGCCGTACAAGTTGCTTATTAAACCTTCAAGAGCTGCACTGAGGCATATAACTGCATATTTTTACCTGCTCCAGAATTACTAAGCTTAAAATTCATTGTGTACTTTAACTTTATTGTACAAACAGGACAAATATTGATTCTACTAACATCAGATTCTAATAATTACTTAAGGTTACCATGAAAACTAGATGTAGAACACTGCAGGCTTGTGGCGAGTTTTTTAAAACCTGGGCAGTAACTTGTCAATGCAGTAGGTAAAAGCTCTCTCAGATGCTGATCTCTAAGGACTGAACAATGTTTTGAATGTCATTGTGGAATACAATGCTTCACAGCAGTAAGTTGTGCCAAAAATTGAAAGTAATCTACGTTCAGTTTTAAACTTTTCTCCTTTTGTATTTTCATTTCTCAGTATTCTACATCATGTTTAGGACTTGTAAAACACAATTTTATTTTAACAAGTAAGCTGCATTAGGCCCTATGAGAAAATCTAAACATGCTGGGGCTTCACCAACCATGCTGTGCTTCCCTCCCCCACCTCTGTTGCCACTTCCCTGCAGTCTCTTACCATGCTGCTCCTTCTCCGCTCTCCCTGACCATGCCACACTTCTGTCCAGCCTGACCCTGACCACACTGCCCCTTCCGTGCAGTCTCTGACCATGCTGCCTTTCCCTGCAGGCAGTGACCATTCCCCGCTTCCCTGTCGGCTCTTACCATGCAGCCGCCTCTCTACGGTCCCCAGCCATTGCATACTTCTTGCCCCTTTCTCCCACCATGCCACCCTTCCCTTCTGTGCTCTTTGGGGAGCTGCAGTTTTTCTTGGAAGAGCCGCATGTGCCCCATGAGCCACAGTTTGGCCATGCCTGTTCTACCCTATTAAAGCACGTTAAGGCAAAGGTGTGATCCCCCTCCTTTTTGCTGTATCCATAGCTGAAGAAACCAGCAGACAGTTGCCCCAAGATGGATGCTCAGTAAGGGTATATCTGTGTTGCAATCAGGACGTGCATTACAGTCTATCAAGGCTTTGTTGGCTTTGATTGAGCCACCTGACTAACAGCAGCAATGTTTGCAGCATGTCAGCACGGGCTGGCCATAGCAGAACCATTGCTGAATTTAGGCACAAGCCAAGTAAGCCATGGCTTGGGGCCTCAGTCATTATGAGGGGCCTCCTAAGTATGTCAGAGATTACTAAGATTTATCATAAGGTATTTGATAATGCAAATAAGGCTTTTTACAAGATGTATATTTTGTTTTAGTTGCTTTTTGTTGAATCTTTGCCTGTGTATCTAGACAAAGATAATGGTTTATCATTTATTTTTCATTACCTTTTCTGTTATGATAAAAAATAAAGAGAAAAAAGTATATTATATGGGGCCTCTGAATCTTCACATAACTTAGGGCCTCAGCATGTATTAATCCAGCCTTGCCCAGAGCAATCCCTCCTGGGACTCCTGGTGTGTACACAGGTGGCTAGCCTATGACATGGTCAACCCTGCTGTTTTTAGCAAGCTACTGCAGGTTTGTGTGCCCATGCTATCCTAAATTCTGACTTTGGAAACAGATTCTCTGATAAAAACTCACACACACACTTATTGCAAAATATCTAATGAGGCGTAGGACGCAGATGCTCAAGCAAGCAGCAGAAACTAGTGGGCTGTCATAGGTCAGGAGAAATTGTGCCAAACACCCTGAAGAAGCTTTAAAGTTGACTACTAGGAGCAGAAAGGTGATTTTTATTTTTTAGTGATGGTCTCATGGAGTTTCCCAGGCAGGGGGAGTCCTTTGAATTCAATCTTGCACAATGGCAATCACCTATGTGAGCTCCATGTCAGTTTCTGACAAAGAGAAGCTCCTATAAACATGCGGTTTCCCTTTTGAACCACTGCAACTTCACTGTAGCTAACAGGGCTCTGCTGGCATAACGGAGAGGTGACCTGTTGTCCCTGTGGAAGATGAAAATGGATGCTTCCCAAAGGCCTATGAATCATGACACTTCTGCCTCCAGCCTTTCCTTGGCTGGGCAACATGATGAGGTTCTTCACCATCATGGCATAGTGCATATGATCATGTATCCCCTATAATAGATGACTGCTGCTAGTTTTTTCTTTTCATTTGGTTTGTTTGTTTTTTTAAAGGTGGTGCTTATGCTCTAGGGAACAGATGGTCAAAGGTATTTAGATGCCTATAGGTATGGACAGATGCTTAGTGGGATTTGCAAAAGCACCTAACCAAGTTAGATGCTTAACTCCTGTTGATCTTCTTCCAGTCATTTGTTCTTAGAGCCTGGTGTCCAGACCCCACTGTTGCTTCTGTACAGTGCATTGCTCAAGCCTTCAATGGAAGACTGGAGAGCTGAGACCAGAAAACTCATTTAGTTAGTCTGGGATTCTCATTGGAGTTCTCCACATCAGATGCTGGAGAAAACAGAATGTGGTCTTCTCCTCTATACCTAAGAGCCCAAGTCTAATGCCTAGGGCTGGTCCAAGGGGCATGTTGATACATATCCCTCATGAACACTGTTACAGGGGGCTTTGCACACAACACAAGATGGTAAAAGCACCTCTTCCTTCAAGGTCTGTCTCAGGGGGGTGAGGGTGCTTGCCAAGAGCAGCTTCTTTGGGACAGGTACTATCGTTTTGTCTGGTGTCTGTAGGGAGCCTTAATTGGATCCTGGTCCATGACTAGCGTTCCTAGGTGCTACCACATGACAAATAAATAATCATCATCTTTTCAGCCAAATGCCTTATGCTTTAAATAACCTTTCCATCCCCACTCCCTCCAAAACTTTTGCATTTCAACACCCCAGTCGGTCCTCTAAATCACGTCCTATTCTTCAGCCACATGTACAGTAAAACTTGATCTACATGGAAACACTGTGGCCTGTTCAATAGTTTCTGGCTTCCTCCATTGTGATCACATGTGCTTTGGGCATGCTGAGGTCTTTTAACTTGGTGTGCATGTCTCCTCTTGTGGTTTTGGCTGTGTTAGGCCTCCTGGTTGAATATAGAATATTCACTGCAGATGTTTGCCCTTCTGGACTCCAGCAGTCACATCAGTGGCATGGAAAATCTCTCCCCAGCTAAAAGCACCTGGTGTGTTGAACCTCTGAAGTAGTAACATTCAGCTTTTTAAGAGCCTCAGGGGTTAATAAAACAAACAAGGAGTCTGGTGGCACTTTAAAAGTCTAACAAATATATTTATCACATGAGGAATTAAGGTATTTCTTTTACTGAGAGTTGAGTTTGGCTGTTGTAAAAGAGCTGGCAACTGATTCTCTCTGTTTTTTGTTGACATACAGGAGTCTCTTCATTTGAATGATGATTTCGCAGATGAAAAGAACCACTGTCTGTCAGGGACCTTTATAGAATGGCAGACATGGTCTTTCAGGGTCTTCGCATGGGACAGATAGGCAATTGAGTCCTTCCTAGATCAGTTCCTGAGTGGAGGGGTTGGCCATGAGGTGGAGACAGAAAATTATGCCACACTTCAGTCCAGTTCCCTGAATGAAGGGTTTGCGGTGTTATTGCTTGTGATGCACGTATGCTCTTGATCTGTGTTCTCTGAAAAACATGGTTTCTCCCACATTGGCCCCCTTGTGCTACTCCAATGTAAATATGAATTAAATCATAAGCATATGGAGATTCCTAGGATCTGATAGAAGAAGGGATGTGGGATCTAATTCGATTCGGCTCCACCAGGATAAGGAGGGAGTTTGTTAATTTTATTTGTTTTCTGTAAAGATTTTTTTTCTTACACATTACTTGAAGAGCACTACCTGTGTGATCCATGCAGTACAGATAACAAACAAAGAGACACAGCTTTTATGGGCCACAAGGGACTGACGATCCCAGTTAGACAGACATTTATAATCCAGACAGTCTCATGCATGAAGCAAATGCATCAGAACACTGAGAGCCTGAAGTGATTTTTAAGAAACTGGGCTGAATGTCTCAAAGAATGGTACAGGCTGGCAACTCTGACTTCTCTTGGAGGTGTCCATGAATGTTTTGCCCATACTGTTTACACTTACAGGTCGTGTTTGTTCCACTACTGCTCTAGAACCTGATTTTCTCTAAGTTCAGCCACAGCTGCAAGTGCTTCGCAGCTCTTAGAATATTTTGGTGGCATACAGAGAATCATTTCACCTGCCACTGGACCTGAGGCTTTACTGGCTCCTCTCTAATGTGGGCTCTTATCTGTTTCTTTGCAGCCTCCCAACTAGATTAATGCAATGTGCTCTACTTGAAAAGCACTGAATAAGTGCAGCATGCAGTGACTCATGTCTTGATAACAGTGTACTACATTGGCTTTTAGTTTGCTTTGAAGAGAAGCTGAAGATGTTGATTATTATGATGTGATATTTATATTGCAGTAATAATAACAATGCCTAGCTTTTATATCTTGCTTTAGATCTCAGTGGATATGTCTGTTGTCTACACTTGGCCATGGGCTGCAGAGCTGTTGAATTGCAGAGTTGATGAGTGGGCTTTGTCTGGAGCCAATGAAGAGGGAGGGACCTAGAGCCTAGGCTTCAGTCCAAAAGCCCAGCCATCAACACTGAAATTTACTAACCTCCAGCTCAAGGTCCATGTCAGCTGTGTATGTTTTATTGTGGCTTAAACATACCCAGAGTGCTTTTTAAAGGAGAGGTTAATATCATTGTGTCCATTTTATAGATGGGAGAACAGAGGGATTGGGGGAGAAGTGATTTGCTCTGTGTTACCCAACATGCCATTAGCAGGAATTCAGCTCAGGTCTCCTGCACACTTACCTACTGCTCTATCTAGTAGGCCATACTGCATTTAATATAGGTCTGCCCACAAAAGAAGGCAGAATAGTCCAGTAAAATGTTCACAGTGATCCTGAATCTCCTTTGCAAAGCATTCTGAGCTCCAAGGGGGAGAAATGCTACATAAAATCTAATGGCTGCTGTTATCATTTATGGCTATAACAAGTTTTTAGATAAATAATTTAAGAGTGCAGACTGGATAAATGAAACAGTCAATCGGGGCATAAATTACTCTTACTTATCAAAAGGCCCTGTGAGGGCAGGCCCAGAACTGATCTGTGCCATAAGAGGAAAGGAATCTATTAGCTGAACATTCCTGATCTTGAGGGATGAGCCCTTCTCATTGTTTTAAATCACTCTGGGTTTTATTTTTCTGTGTCAGCACTGTCAGTGCCTATAAACTTCATCCAAAAGAGGCCATCCTAGTGAACCAAGAGGTGGCTTAAAGTGAGGTATCCCTTTCAGCAAGTTTATGGCAAGCAGACTAATAACATAAAGGAAGAGACAAAATACCATCAGTTCTGCGATACACAAAATTAGGACTTGATCTTGGGCACAAATGCTAAGAGGTCTTGGCTACAAATGAAGACAGCACCTCTCCGGATTGGGCCTTATTTTTAACCCCTCTCTCAACTGCCTTCACTATTATAATTAGGAACCCAAAACAAGCCCATGTATGATTCTTCTGCAGCAGGAGGCTTTTGTGGTCCCAAAATGGGTCAAGTTTACTGACCAGCCATGTATTATAGTGACTTATTGAGCGGGTTATTATTATACATTCTTTATGAATGCACACCATTGGTAACACTCATGTTGTGCACATAGGAAGGCTCCATGCAGCAGATAAATGTTACTTCTGCATGTGTTATAAATAACTGCTATGGCTCATTTTCCTCTCTACATGCACAAAGCAGGTAAAAATGTATTATGCAGGCAAAGTTTTGTTAGGTATGCATTAGAAATTGAGGCATTTGAAAAACAGCATGCAGGTCTCACAACTCCATTCCATTTGCAGTCATTCAATACACATCCAGATATATTAAATGCCCATTTCATTGTAAGTGGTTTCTTGAAATGTGTTAGCCCCTTATGCTTAACAGTTTGTCCCACTTTGTATTTCATTTGGCAGTGACATGACATTCGGGCTACCTTTTCCAGCTCTGAAGAAGAGCTCAGCGCAGCTTGAAAGCTTATCTCTTGCACCAAGAGAAATTGGTTCAATGAAAATTATTGCCCTATTCCTCATCTGCCTTGTCTTTCTAGCATGCATAGTAGCCATCAGTGTGACCTAAAGGCGAGGGTAGCGGATTTATACTTGGGTTAAAATCTTGACCTTTCCACTGGTTTGATGAATGACCATAGACCCGCAGTTCCCAACCTTTTCCTTTATGAGGACCACTACATTGTCATCAAAAGTGTTTGCAGCCCACCATGTAAGCAAGCCATTTGAAACATTTTTTAACATAGCCTATGGCTGACAGGAGTCAAACTTGTACATCAAGGGGTATTAAAAACGCAGCTATTTCTTATAATTTATTATGCTTGCTCAAACATATTGCACTCAACACAGTACATTTACCTACAGTATTATCTTTCCTTTTACCCCTCATGGACCACCTGCACTACCCTTGCAGATCACTGGTGGTCCAAGGACCACAGGCTGGAAACAACTGCCATAGACAAATCACTTTCCTCCTTTGTATCTCAGTTTCCCATGCTATAAAACAGGTAAAGTACTGACCTTTCTAAAGTACTTGAAGATCAAAAGATGAAAAAAGCTAGATAGTAAGTATCATTTTATTATATTAGACAAGGCAGACCTGTCTAGCTATTAGAGCAGTAGTTTTCAAACCATGGGTCAAGACCCAGTATTGCGTTGCAGAGCCTCAGGTACTGGGTCGCAGTGCTTCTTGCTTCCTGTGCCGCAAGACTGGCATGTGTTGATCAAAGATGTAATTGTTGAGTTGTGAGCACAAAATTATTTTTCTTCAACTAGGCCCTGAAGAAGAAGTTTGAAAACCACTGTAGTAGAGCAACAAGCAAGGTATGTGTCAGGAGCCAAGAACACTATTCTTAGCTCTTTTTGTGACTATGGGAGATTCGGCAAGTTATTTGCCCTCTTTATGCCTCAATTTTCCATCTGTAAAATGGAAATGATTTACTCAAATCTGTAAAGCAGTTGTGGTCCTTAGATGAAAACTGCTGAATAAATGCAAAGTTCTTAGTTTTTGCTGTTTAGTGTCCTTTATAGAGAACTTGCAATTTTTGCCTTTCATTCAAATTTGTAATACATCAATAGTAACTAGGCACGTAATGTGTTCTGATTGGTGGAGCTGAATATTGCTTCATTATTTAATAGAGGGAAAAAATTGAATCCTCCAGAAGCTGCAAAGTTGTTTACTTCACTCTTCTGCAAATTTTACAAGAAATGTGCACACAGCTGTCCTTAAATGAAGCAGGGGGAACCAAACCTCCACATCCCAGAATCTTGTCTTCTTGGCATGGAACAAACAGAATCCAGATGTTTTAATCTGGGAGGAAAATGTTTTTGTTTTGAATGTAATAGCCTGAATAGAACAACCCTGAAAAAAACCACCATCATCAACCCACCCAGCCTCCCACACAAAACTGTTTACAGAAAACTAGAAATATCCTGCTGTCAGGTTAAGAGAACTGATGGGAGAAAGGGAATTAATTTAATCACAAACAAAACAGGGCATTTCAAGCAAGATTTATGATCATGCCAACTCCTATAATTGTCCCAAGTGAGTCTCATGAAGCAATTAGGATCCTGGAAGTGGGTTTGCTTGTTTAATGTAAAAGGCAAAGGGAGAAACCAGTCATCTGGCCCAGATCATCACAGTTTGGTATTGTCTCACTGCTAAAGAGGGTTACACTTGGATGTGAGTGCAATTTGGTGGCAATGATCGGTTGCTGTCTCTGCCTCAGAGATTCCTCCCCCTTCCTTCCACATTTTCATGAAAACAGAAATAAGACCTATCTTTTATTTTCTCTGGATAGTTTTAATTTATAGGCAAAGGGAATATAATTTTTGCAGTTCAGTGAAGGCATTCTGACTTTTCCACTGCTCAGTTTACTGGACTGGAGACAAAAGAAGATACACTGGGAGGGCAAATATGGTTCTAAAAATAAGGTGAGTAGGAGCATATGCCATGTCACCAATCTATGCTTCCAGCAGGTACTGTGGCCACAGAATAAGTCTTCAGCCTCACAAAGAAAAACTGACAAAGGGAGCTTGGAAGCCACGTAGGGTATGTCTACACTTCATGCCAAGACTGGAGTTTGACTCAGGTTTTCGTTTGAGCCCTGCTTCCATCCATACACAGATCAGTCTTAGTGTCAACAAACACTCAGGACTGAGATCCTAGGACCCTGCTGGATGGTGGGTCAGGGCCTGAATCCTGCTTTGACTCAGGCCCAGGCCCTATGATTTTACACTGTGATGCAGCTCAAGCTGCAGACTCGAGTGAGCAGCTCTGCACAATGCAATATGGAGATATTAGCATGGCTGTGAGATTCAAGTTCAGCAACTGAAAGCCCAGGTTTACAAGTGAGAACACACACACACAAGCTTGGAGACACCAGATCCATAAGCTTGGGTCCCATAGACTCAGCTTTACAGTGTGGCTTAGAGATACCTATAGACATATTCCATTGATGCCAACAGGGTTCTTGGGTGTACATCTATTTGCAGGATCAGGTCCTAAGTGGCTACATAGACCCTTCTGAACCTCTTCCTGTACAGAGATGGACAATTAATAGGTTTGAAAATTGCACACACACTGTCCTGTTGATTGCCCTCTTCCTCCCTCTTTCCCCACAAATACACATAAGTAATGGGCTCCCAATCTAGTTGAAGAGCAAGGATGTTCTTGTTTCTAAGCCACTGTGTCCAGTTCCTTGTTCTGCCCTTGATCTCATCAGTGACCTTGGACAAGTCACATACTCTCTGGGGCTTGCTTCCCTATCTGTAACACAGGGACAGTCATACACTTTGTCTCCCTTTCTTTAACTCACTTTTCCTTTAGGCCTTGATTGAGCAACACATGGGTAGATTGCAGTGCCTGCCCAGAAGTAGGATGATTAGATGTCCCAGTTCTATAGGAACAGTGCTGATATTTCAAGTTTTGTCTTATGTAGATGCCTATTACCCCCATGCCGATCCCAATTTTTCTCACTCACTATCTAGTCACCCTACTCAGCACTCTGTCTTCTATGGCCTATGCTCATTCTACACGAGGGGTCTCAAACCCAGATCACTGTGAGGGCTGCATGAGGATTAGTATGGTTGTCCAAGGGCTGCACCACTGAAACCTTTCCATACGGTGATATTGCAAATATCGGTAATGATTGTGTCATTGCGGGCTGTAGGAAATAGCTTTAGGGGCAACACGCGGCCCACGTGTTTGAGACCCCTGTTCTATACAGTACTCACTTGGGGCCATAGACCAAAAGCTGTTCTGGGCAAGAACTGTATCTTCCTACGTGTACAGAGGTTAGCACAAAAGAGCTCTAGACACCATAGGTATATCTACAATGGAGGCTTAAGTCGACTTAAGCAGCTCCAGGGCCACATTTGGAGTTCATTAAGTCGACTTAAGCTCTTGCTTAAGTCAACTTAATAACTTTTACCCTTAAAGTTGACTTTAAGGGTTAAGTCAACTTTATTAAGTTGACTTAACAAAATGTGGCCATTAATGTTGACTAATAAAGTTGACTTAAGGCAGGACAGCCATTTAAATTGACTTTATAAAGTCAATCTAAGCCAGGGGACCCATTTAAAGTTGACTTTATTAAGTCAACTTTAAATGGGTCCCTGGGCTTAACTCAACCTTATAAAGTTGACTTAAACAAATGTGGCCTCTCTAAGTCAATTTAATAAGGTCGCCTTTAAGTCAGCCTTATTAAGTCAACTTACCTGAGCCGTGTAGTGAAGACATAGCCCATTGGACTACATGTAAGAAGTTACATACTGTAAGGTGCTGTGAATAGGAGCCATATAGGACCTAGGTGATTCCAGCAGAATTATGCCCATCTAAATGAGGATGCACTTTTGCTTCATTCTCATCAGCATCAGAGCTGATGCAATTACTTGCAAGCTCTCACAGTGTGCAGTTAAAGGGTCTGAGGCCTGATCTGAAGCCTGCTGGAGTTAGTGGGAAACTTTCAGTTGATTTCAGTGGCCTTTGGACAAGGACTGATGAAGAGCAAAAACATTATCATAAGAAATGCACAGACATGAGCTTCTCCCTTTCTGTTGTGCCTTGCACATGGAACTTCCTAATCCATTTTATATTTAAGAGAAAATGACAAATATTTCATTTTTTTAACCACTCTGCTTTTCTAGCATAGGGGTCACTACCACATTCATCCATGCTTTTAGAGTCGTCTCTATGAGTTCTGGCAGGATTGTCTCTTGTCCTGTCTGACCAATGGCTTAGAAAGCACAGAGTACCCCATAATTTATAAGCATTTCACTCCCTCTTAAAGAATAAATTTAGTCAGTGAGTCAGTCTGCTTGCAGTCTAAAAACAAGTGTTGGTTTCATGGAATAGGAAGTTAGGAATTGCCAGGCCAGATCAGGTTGATACTTCATTATGTTGTGTCTGACTGTGGCTAGCATCAGATGAAGATGTGAGAAACCCCATTAGAGGAAGGAACAAGGAATCCCATCATGACCTGTCCATTGGGGAGATTTTCATCCAGCCCCAGAGGCCACTTGTTGGGTTATGACATGAAGCAGGAGGCTACATATTACCCTAATTTAAAAAAAAAAAAAATCTGTCTAGAATAATTTTGGATGTTGATCCCTATAAATATCTAATCTCTCTCTGAATCATGCTAAGTTCAAAATCTTTGATCTGCCTTCCTGGGGCCAAACAGTCAGTTGCCTTTGCATTTTCCTGTACTAATAGAGTTCCCTTGTCTTCTGCTGCCCGTGTTGCTAATGTTCCAATTGCCCGCCGTCTGCACCGCCATCTCACCATGAATGAAGAGCTGTTTGTGCAGAGCCTATTACAGACACACAACTCTCTCTGTATCTGGTAAGGAATCAGTCTTGCAAAAAAAGATTGCTGGGAGTTCTTCAGCTCAAAGAATTATGCTGCTTTCTGCTCCTAAGGGTGCACCTATGCTGCAATTAACAAACCTGTAGCACTGGATCTCAGAGCCCAGGTCAGCTGAGCTAGGCCAGCCCAGTCATGCCATGGGTCTTTATTAGTGTATAGGCAGACTCTAAGGGACCTCTCTTGTGTACAGTGGAAAAGCTTTGGGTGTGCTGCATGCAGCAACTGAGATGCTACTCAGAGTGGGAGACTCAATATTCCACGCACACTAGACAGGTGATATCACACTCCCCATGGAAGAGCCAAATATGGTGCATGACAGGGTCAACTGATGGGTCAGTATAATAATACGTACAGTGCCAATTTCACATGATTTCAATGAAGGACAAGGGGTTTTTTAACCAGCACCTAAATACTATGTGATGAGCACACTGGAAGGGTGTAGCTAGGTGGCTGGGTATGTAGGTCCAGTGAAGCTTAACACGCCTTCTGGATTTTTGGAGGGATGGATATACTTGTCTGAGAGGTTGGATGGAGGAGTTAAGTAGAAAGGTTGCTGAAACTCTTGAGGAACTTAGTCTGGGTTCCAACTTTGTGTTGAGTTTCATGTGGCCTTAGCTTTCATGGGGTGCTTTGATCTCCTGAATCCCCGGAATCCCAGTGTCCATCTTGTTCTGCTTGTCTCATGATGGCAAAACACATAAACAAGTCAACTGTGCCACATGGAGTTTTGTTTCAGAGCTTGTGCCTGAAGAGAGGCTGGGTCAGAGTAAAGGTCTCTCCACTAACGCACTGGCACAGGCTGCTTTTCATCTTATTTAAACAATGCTGCTGAGCAGAGTTTAGCTTGGGGAAGGAATGCAAACGGTTTGGGATTGGGAGACAACTCTGGGCTATGGTAGCTGTCAGATGTATACAGAAGGTTGGTCAGAATGTGCTGTCTCACATCTCTTGGCAGCTCTGTATAGTTTACCTGATTACCATTTATAGTCAATGTTTTATTAATAAAGCACGGATGTGTCCAGGCCTGCATAGATGCAAGGGTGAGATGACAGAGATTTCCCCAGATAGAAAGGTCCTGTGCAACGACTTGATTTATTAAAAGGAGAGTGAGAATTAAAAACAGCTCACGGAGTTATATAAGCTCCCCCTGTTTTGAATGAATCTCAGATCTTGATATCAACTGACAGCTAGGCCTGGTTCACAATAATGCTCTTCCCTTTCAAAAGCAGCCTAAATTCAGGACAATCCCTGCCACTAGCATAGGAAGCTACAGAAGTTTAGTAGGGTATGTGCAAAGAAGTGAACTCATTGTCCTTGATTTGTGGTGTTACATGAAAAATGAGTTCAAATACAGTGCTCCAGTAAAAGTTTTAAAAACATCTGGGGTAATTAGACTTCTGAGAGCTCTTTAATCTAGCAACGTGACAACATCCCATGACCAGTAGTTAAACACTCACAAATTCAAACTGGAAATCAAGTTGCAAAATTTTAATCATTGGAACAATGCATCCAGGAGGAGTGATGGCTTCTCTATCATTTGAAATCCTTACTTCAAGAATGGATGACTTTCTGAAATTGACACTTAAGTTCAATCACAAGTTATTAGCCTTGCTGCAGGAATCACTGGGGGATACACTCTAGCCTGTGCTACAGTTCACAGCTTAAAATTATATGTGAGTTCCGTGCATTACTTAATCGGAGCCGTAGGTCTATGAAGGTCCATAACCACTTTACACTAAGTAATCAACGCTCAGAGGAAGGTAAATGTTCTTTACACACCTAAGAAAGACAAATGCTCATAGGAAAACAGTTTGGATTTTGGTGTTTTAACTTAGCTCATCTTTAATGGTTTCTGTGAGTGGGTGTTTTTCCCAAATTGCTCTACACGCGCAGCCTGTACAGAGCAAGGAGTTCAGATTGATCCATTTCCTTAGGTTTGGATATACTTAAAAAGAAAATAAATAAAGTTCATCCATCATCACAGCTCAGTCCATACCCTAGATCTTCTCTCTATAGAGTCTCTGCCGCTTCCATTATATCCAAGTGGGGTAATAAGTCGGTAGAATCAACTTAACCCTTTCCCAGCAGTACCAATGCTAGCTGACAGTTGTAGGAAAACACTACCAGCCTGTTACAGTCTATTTGGTCCTTAATTGCTTGATTTTTGTTCTTATGCATAAATTTGCTTTTTGTGTAATAAAATCTGCAGATATTTCAAATCCCTTTTGCTGTGTTCATCCTTATTTTCTGTGGGTCATATTCAAAGTGCTTACTCAGGGCCACATGCAGAGAGGTGCTGAACTCTTAAATCCCACTGACCTCCATTAGAGTTTCAGATGCTCAACAATTCCTAAGGATTTGGTCTAAATTTAGCTGCCCATACTTCATGATGGCTTATCCAGTGAATGATACCATAACAAAAAATACTCGTCCATCTGAAATGTAAGAAGGATGGGAATAGAGTTAACAGGGTTAGGAAGAGAATTGAATAAAGCAAATCAAGCAAGCCGCAAAGAAAACACAACAGAAGCCACCATCTCCCCATAGTTTGTTCTGTTTATTTACAATACACAGTGACATAGCCTTTGTGGCTTTTTCTACGACTAGACTAATCTTGATTAGTGGAATGCTTATTTATATGAACAATCATTAGGGTGGAAAAATATCCCCCACACAGTGTATGCATTACACCATTTTTCAGTGAAACATCCTGTTTTCCTTTCTCAACTGTGTTAATCATTAGGTCTGGTGCTCTGAAGTCAGCAATGACTAATTCATGATACTTTAAACAAAGGTTCTTTCTTTCTTTCTTTCTTTCTTTCTTTCTTTCTTTCTTTCTTTCCATAATATGAGTACCTCAGCAACACTCTACATTGATCCAGAGGGAATAGATCCCCGGCCCATGCTGCGGAGTTTAGCCACTGCAACCCCCCCAACTCGGCTCTGAATAGGCCCAATCTAGGGCCTGGGGCAAGGTGGCCACCCACAGTACTGGAGGGGCTGGGGACAAAGCTGCTGAACTCCTCAGAATGGGCCACACAAGGGCTCCGCCTCCAAAAGTAGCAGCCCTGCACCACCCGCTCTCTGCACCTTGGGGAGGGGCAGCTGGCCAGGGGAAGGCAGGGCAGCCAGGAATGTTGCACTGGGTTGACTCCAGAGGGAGGATGGCATGGCTTGGAGAAATATCCAGAGGGGTAGCCATGTTAGTCTGTGTACAGCAAAAACAACGGAAGTCCTGTGGGACCTTATAGACTAGCGGTGGCCAAACTTATGGAACTCAAGAGCCACACAACTTGATTATTAAACCTTCAAGAGCCGCACTGAGGCATATAGCTACATACTTTTACTTTTTACTCAGAAATTACTAAATTTAAAATTCAATGCACACATTGATTTTATCATAAAAAGAAGACAAATATTGATCCTACTAATGTCAGATTCTAATAATTACTTACGATTATCATGAAAATTAGGTCTGTACAGTAAAAACTTAGCTGCTGCTCGATGTAGAAGACTGCAGGCTAGTAGCCAGTTATTTAAAATCCCAACTATGCCGCACGTCTCCCCTCCATCCCCGACCATGCCGCACATCTCCCCACTGTCTCAACCACCTCCTGAACTCCTAGGCTGGGGCTGCTTTCCTAAATTGATTTGCTATGTTCTTCTGGGAGCCACAATTTTTCATTCAAGAGCTGCATGTGGCTCCCGAGCCACAGTTTGGCCACGTCTGTTATAGACTAACAGATTTCTTCAAGCATAAGCTTTCATAGGCTCCAACCCACTTCATGAGATGCAATGGCTTGGAGAGTCACCCCGATCCCCTGCCTGCTGATTGACTGATAGCAGAGGAAGGGCAGTGCAGCCTCTGGCCCTGGCCCTGGGCACCCTGCCCTCTCTGGCTTATGCGGAGGGAGCATCATGGCGACCTATCCGAAACGGCATGGCAACCCATTTTTTGGGTCACAGCCATAGGTTCAGAATCCCTGGAGTAGATGGTTCCTTCCCAACCCCTGTAGCTGTAGCGATCAATTTAAGCCTTAGCCTGCCTGAATGTTGAACATAAAACAATACTGGAGTGTTAAAAGACTAGCTACACTGGCTCTTGAGTTAGTCTGTTCTGCAGGCCATGGCTATGCTGTGCAAGTAAAGCAGTTCCCTCTGTTTGTTCTAAATCTACAGGCCATTTAATTTCCAGTGCCTTCTGGTTCTCCTGTTTTGATCCATCATATCCTTGTCATATTCATGCATATTTCTTGCTTTCTTTTCCACATGATAATACAACGCAGTTAGAGTTCAGGACCATTCCATTCCAAGGAAATAAGAAAGGAGAAAAATTCTCACCCAAAATTGTATCAAACCTCTTCGGAGGGGTGGAAAAATTTGGATGATTACTTTGTAGTTTTAGGGACCTCATAGGGTTGAGGTTTGAAGCCCGTCTCAGGCTATTTTTAAAATTTGGAAAATAGGCTGGAGTTCCTAAACTGCTCTTTCCTATCCTATAAACACACAACATTTATTTTTCTAGGCTAAGTCAATTGCTTTACAACTGTAATGATTTTCTCATTGTAGAGCAACCAGTCTAAAGCCATAGACCTAAGAGAGCCCATGTTAACCCCTCTCCAAAGTTAGACTAGCATAAGCAAGTGTCATACACACATAAATAAATAAAACAGGCTCTAACAAACCTGTGGCTGTGCAGAACTTCACAGTTTCTGCTGTGCGCAACATCACAGCACATTGTGACAGTGGGGTTAAAAGTAAAATCCTCCTTCTTCAAAGGCCACAGGCCTCTACTTGACTAAAGGAGAGTCTCAGTTCGTTATTAGCCCTAAAAGCCCTAAGTCTGCTCCTTACTAGCCCCTGCCAACTGGTATGCAGATCCAATAACTTTTGAATTTAAGGCAAGTTTGCAAACCTACAATGTTCAGGAGGGTACAAAATGGTGTAAAATGACTTTGCACCTCCCTGGTTACTTTTTGCAATAAACCTTCACTGATCACCTCCTTTCCAGCCCTCCACTACCAGGTGCCCCAGCCATTTCTGCTACTGTAACTGTCTCCCAATATTACAGTAGCCAATGAACAGTAAGTCACATACTCAGTACATGATCATGCCTCCAATTTGAGAGTCATCTCATCACTCCTAGTTAGAATTGCTCCACCAGGTACTAAAGTCAACTGATTCCCTTTCACTACCAACACTGAAGCTTCCATTTGGGTCATGCCTTCTTTATTGTATTTAGTAACAATTATTATGCCTTGTTGGCTAGTCACATGTATTCAGATTTCTAATAAAAAGAATGAGAAGGATGAAGAAGCCATTGGGACTTAAGCATTTCCTTCAACTTAAGCATGGGCTTAAATATTCTGCTAAGGGTCCTAGTTTGTAGCTGTGCATCAGTTTTGTTTCCAGTACTGTATTACAAATGCAAAATATTGCACACAACTGCATCCATTTAAAAGTCTATTTCCACACTCTGTGCGTATAGTTACCTCGACTTTGCTAATGGTACATCTTCACTGCACAGAAAAACTCAGAGCAATGCATCCCAGAACCTGGCTCAATTGACTCAGACCACAAAGTAATGTAGACATTGCCACTTGGCCTCGAGCCCAGGCTTTGAGACCCTCCCCCCCACTGGGTTTCTGAGTCAGTGCTCCAGTCTCAGCTGTAATATCTGAACTGCAATTTTTAGCCCCGTTGCCCTAATTCTGCAAACCCAATCCAATAGTTCTGGGCTCTGAGGCTTTGCATCCTGGCTCTTTTATTAACATATAATTATGCCCTAAGTGGATGCAGTTACAAGCACTGTACAGCTCTGATCCTCTGACCCTCTTTGCATTTAAGACTGTGGTAAAACTCCCTTTGCTTCTGTGGTGCAGCATCTGATGCTAATTGTGCCAGTTGGAAGTGGTTTTGGAAAATGAAGGCAAACATATCTTGCCATAACTCTTCCTTGTGCTCTCCAATCTGTTGCTACCTGTTGTCTCTTGTTATAGACCTAGATCAGCGGTCCTCAACTGTTTGATCGTGATCAACTCCTGAACAGCACTTGCCATTAAAACTTATGAGCAGTCCTCCATCTGCTGGCAAAAGGTTGGAGACCACTGACTTAGACTATAAGCTCCCTGGGGCAGGTATTGTCTTTTTGTTGTAGTTGTACAGTGCCTAGTACAGTGGAGGTCCTGGTCCATGAAGGGGTCTGCTGAGCAATACCACAATGTATCTAATAAATTACAACAGTGAGGCATAGCTCTGTATTTAGCAGATAAAGCATGTTTCAGCAGACAAATTAGTCCCATAGTAAACCGGACATGTAAACATCTCACTAAGGCATGATCTGACCCTAAACACAATATCCTCAGCTACAGTGCTTTAATCCTTCACAGCAAAGCTCTTTGAAACACAGCCAGATTCGCCATGTCAGGAGCCTTAGGAGAGCAGAGAGGCATCAGGCCACTGTTTATGTATCACTTTTTTATTTTTTTTAACTTAAAAGTTCTGTGAGGGAATTTATTACCAGCTACGCAATGTGGCTGCATCAGGGAATGAGAAGCAGTGACATTAAAAGTAATTGACATTAAAATGTTGTGACATTAAAATTAATCATGTTTGATGGATGTTAGAGACTGAATCCACAAGGCTCCAGGGTTCACATTTTAGCAAGTTCTAACATTCATTCCTCCCATTGGTTTCTGCCTTTGTTATGTAACTTCTTTTTCCCCCTGGTCTCTAAGATGGTCTGTAGGGAGGGGCTGCAGACTAGAGAGGGGTGAGTACTACTATTTCAGGATGTAAGATGCCTTTTCACTTTGAACTGTAGCCAGGGTTTGGGCTGGAATTGACAGGGTTGCCTCCGCTGAGTGCAATTAGCCTGAGTCGTGTTGTGGGAATCTGCTCACTGCTTCAATGGAAATGACATAGGCTTTTCTCATAGTGCCTTTGGCTAGGACAACCCATTGCATCTGGGGGGAGAATGGGCTAGAAGACACATATCCCATAAGCCAGAAAGGTTAAAATAATCAGTTTGCTGTAACCTCCTAGCTCCCTGTACTTGCCTTCTTATTTCCTAAGAGTTACCTAGGATTTAGCCACGCCTATTAATTTACACAAAGGATTGTTTTCAGAAAGTGAAAGCAAGAGAAATGGGAATCAGGACTCCTGAGTTTTATTCTGGCTTTGTTACTGAATGACTCCGTAACCTTGAGCATGCCACTTAACTGCACAAGTTTCTCTATCTGTAAATAAGGCGACTAGCTCACGTGGAGGCCGAGGACAAGTATTGTTTTAATGTGCTTGTAAAATAACATCATCATCGTGGTTTTGAAGTTTAATTAACTGGTGCTTGTAAAGAGCCTTGAAATCATCAGCTAACCATACATAACATGGGTGCCAAATAGTGTTAACTGTTTTATTGCTGTCTGATATGCCAAGAGTTTTGGAAAACAAATGTACCTCCCACACTGCTTTAGGTGGGTGGAATGTCCTTATTGAAGTACTTGAGTCTTCACAACACACTACTAAGCTGTGCCTGTGCTACACTAATTAAGACTCCATAAACTCTAATAACTTCTACTGACTTTAATGGGAAGCGTGGAGCTAAATTGAGGGGAACTCTGAAACTGTTCAGAGGTTCTGCTGAAGCTACAGGTAGGGGGCCTACCCTCAGGTAGCCATTCTAACTCAAGAGAAGGAAGGAAATGGTCAGTGAGTATGGGTCAGCATAACTTGATCAATGGAGCTGCACCGATTTACACTCAGTGATAACTGTCCTGGCCTCAGGCTGGTAAGAATGAAAGCTTGTTCCTATTTAATAGTTCTTTGGTGGTGTGGTTGAAATGGATGAATGTGCTGTTTTCAGTCTAGTTCCAGGTGGAGCTGTGCCTGCATTGCAAAACCATCATTGCAGGTGGGACTAATTGACCCACTTTCTGCCAGCCTCAGCAGGGAGACCACAGATTAAATTGTCCATAAGGACACCTAGCAGTGGTTGGTTCCTGTAGGACAGGACTGATGGGAGGTAGCATAGGCAAGTTCATATGCCTCTACCTATGTTCTGCTTGTTGTGTGTAAAAGCAATAATGAAAAATTCTGCTGTGTGAATAACTTTTCTTCTCTATTTTGACATGATAGAAAAAATATTAATTTGTGTTGTTATCATCATCATTGTGGTAAGTTTGAGTAAGCAAAGTGTATGTCTGGACTTGCTTTGTTTTCCTAACAATTGTGCAAGGTTGAGCCAGGGACATCACATCAGTCTCCAGGGCTGTTAATACAGCACTAGCACAGAGTGAAAAAGAAACTGGCAGTGTTTCCCCAAAAGGCCTAGAGCTTCTTTAACAGCTAGAGGGGAGAGAGCACAATGTGACACCTACACTTCAGAGCCAAGTCATTTAACAGCAGCTAGAACTATGGCGGGAAGCGTCAGGAGCAGCATTTGGCATGCCACCATGCATTTTGATTCCTCTGTAGAATGACAGCCAGGTGGTGATGGCAGCCACTAGCTCCTCCTAGATTGGAGCCAACCCTGAAGGGATGTTTCCTTTGAAAGGGGAGGAGGAGAGAGAGGCAGAGTAATCTTGTTTTCAAGGTAGCATTTAGCCACTTCCTTTTTTGGTGACACAAGGGTCTGTTGTGTCATCAGAAAAATGACACCTTCTTGCAGCCCAAGCTCTCAGCTGGGTTTGCTTCCCACCTGCCTGCAAAACACGAGAAGAAGCATCGTGCAGAGCTGAGCCACTTTCTCCTACTGTGGACAGCATGAGCTGTGTGGGGAACATTGTTTGCTTACCGAAAGAGCCAGCATAACTGTCACATGGCTTTTCACAATGGCCTGTTTGCCAGTGCAAGGTGATTTATTTGGATTAGGGATTCACTCAGTCTCACTGGAAGACAGGCTGATGTAACCACATTTTTACAAATAAGCCCAGAGACCATCCGCATAGTTATTTCAGCTGGTTAGGGAACGCCTTGTATAGTTGTTAGGGCACAGGGATGACTCTCTTCTGCTTTTGCAGGAGACGAGAAACTTTCACTGATGTCAGTATACATTTCAGAGAGAGAACTGGAACTCAGGACTTTGGGACTCCATTTCCAGCTCTACTGTTGACTTGCTGTGACATTGGCTATGTCCTGTCATGTTTCTCGGCTGAATTCATCCAAAGTTTCAGGGCACAGGAATTAACTACAGATGAATTTGTTCCCATCCTCTGTAAGCTGGAAATAATGATACTTATCAGCTTTGTTCGAAGGTTGTGAAGTTCATTTAACTAATGGCTGTAAAAAGGACATTGAGACCTTGGGATGAAAAAATCTATGGAAAAGCCATTTTCTTCTTTTTTGAGTGGTACAACATGTACAAAATTTACAGTAGAAGCACTGCATGGGAGAGGGTAATTTTAAAACTGCTTAAACTAAGAAAGCCAGTTGAGTGATTGTTCTTTTTGATTATGCAAGGTGAGACTCTAGTTGGTTGGATGCCACTGGACAGATGTTGCTTCCTTAACTTCCAAGTCTAGGCCAATGACAAGAAGAAAAAATTGGGCAGAACAATGTCTGCCTCACTTGAAAATATTCAGTGTTTTCATTGGAAAGCAAAGAAGTGGAAAACCAAGTTCCTTTTGGTTTACTGACAAAAATTATTTAGGTTTTGGCAGTTTCGGATGAAAAACATTTGGGGGTTGATAGAAAGTCATAATTTGCCAAGAAAATATCAACAAAAAGTTTAAAATATCTTTGGGTTTTTTTGGAAGGGGGGAACAAGCCTTTACCAACAAGCTCTAGCGGCCACTTTTCTGAAAGTACAGGACTAAATGATTTCCTCAAAATCACGTACTATGTGGCAGAGCAAGAAATTTACCAGAGAGTTCCAACTCCCAAACCCCTACTCCATCTTTCTAAAGAGATATTGAATGAGACAGAAATGTTCTGTAAATATTTGTTTGATTTTTTAAAAAAAAATTAAATTTGCTTTAAGGAGGCTACTGACCTGTTTGTGTCACTTCCTATGAACATTCCAGAGACTGCATTTTTTCTGGCACCTTGAAAGTGAATTTCGGTATCATCCATGAGAATATTGGTAGAAAACTTATTTTAAATTCACAAGCAAATTTGCTTGCAAGCTCATCCAATCAGGAAACACCAGGAGATGTATCCAGCCAATCAAAACAAAGCTCTTTCTTGATTTTTCAGAGATTAAAAAAAATAAAAAAAAATTCAAGAAGCCATTTCTTCAAAACTAGAATAATGAAGGATACTGTGACCTCTTCACAGATATAAAGGCAGTAACAAAAGAGGTTAAATTCATCAGATAAATTATTTGCTCAACTCTAGTCTAGACCACACATGCTGGAATAGCTGGGGTTTACTTCAGTGTAAATGTAGCTGACAGATGGCTGCCAGACATTACAAGGGACCTAATCACTTAAAAGAGTCTTCCTGTCTAGAAGCACAGTGTGCATTTTTCATGTCACAGTAGCTGAGGCTCAAGAATCAAGCTGTGAGATCCTTGTCTCATAGGAAGTAGCTGTATTAAGTGAGAGGACCTTTCAGTAAGAGGAGAGGTGCAAAGATTGTCTTGCCAGGCAGATCCTCTTATAGAGATTAGTGTCATAAAGCAAGATGGGAGAGATGTGTAGTGATTAAAGGGAGTGGACATGAAGAGGTTGCCATTCTAGTTTCAGCTCTGTCCTTGGCTCACTCTTTGACCTCCAGCAAGACATTCTGTTACCCTCTAAAACAGAAAGCACTGTAGCCACTGATGGAGGTGAAATAACAGTTAGGGGACTGGAAGGAGCCAAAATGGGTTAGAGGAAAATTCTTTTGATTCTGGAGCAGCATAGGGGTCAATGTAAACAGGCCCAGTTAGGGGACATACTGGGGCTGGGAACAAATTGTAGTTGGGAGAGAATATGCTCATGTTGCTGAGTGCTAGAGAAACTCCCCTAGCAGCTATGGTTCCTTGAGGCAAAAACACAAAGAAAAACACAAATACTGAGGCACTGGAGTTTTGCTGTATACAAAGACACTTGGATTTATTTGGGTTTACATACAGCCAGTACACATAGCCCTCATGTTAAATTATCCTGCAGACCAAATCCTGGCAGATTTTCAGCAATTCCCTGCATGCCCGTATTTCCTTCCCCATGTGATAAGAGCCGGGCTTAAACCATGCTCCTTGGGGATTGCAGGAATGCATTTTCAACCACAGCATTTCATTGCTTTGTAATCCCTGGGTCAGTGCAGCCTGGGTCAGCTTCACAGTAATAGATGAGGGAGATATTGAATGAGCAACATTCACAGAATGCAAAGAGATGATGCATGGAGAATCTGGTGGTTGTCTTTTCATTTTGGGGGAGACGCTTTTGTTCGGTGGAATATCTGAAAACTTGTCTCCTATGGAAAAATGGTGTCATCTTGATTTGGCTATGCAGGGGGGTGGTGTAGCAAAGAGCTCCTTCTGTGATGAGCCTGGTGTCCATCTCCTGCATTATTTAACTGAGGCTAGGGGCTCAGATGCATGCTGCTTAAGATAAGATGTCTTTCTGTGGGGTTAATAACAACACTTTTCATCCAAAGATCTCCAAGCTCTTGCCAGCAATTAATTATTTAAGTCTCACACCTTGACATCGCTAAATATTATCATATGCTTTAGATGTGGGGAAGGCAGGGCACAGACTTGTCCAAAATCCATTCTTCGGGCAAAGTCCAGAAGTCTTTCATTCACAGATTATAAAGGGAAAAGGGACTACCACTCTGAGCATCTCATTTGACCTCCTGCGTTACACATTTAAATTGCATAGTTAAGAGAATGCAAACTTTTTGCACAATAGACAAGAGTTGAACTTGCAGTTACTTGCACACGCAAACCATTACTCTTTTCACCACTACATGAAACTCTTTTTTAGGGCCTGATCTCTCCCTGCAAGCAGAGACTAAATAGCATAACTCCCTGAGACTTAACAGTTGCAAAGTTTTTCCCTGATCATTCTGCAGGATTTACCCCTCCCTTTCTGAACAGGTTACAGAGTGATCTCCAAACTACAGGAATCCACTGGGATCTGCCTGTGCATGGAGGCACTGGTTCTGTAGCTCCCTGTCCAGGAGGACATTCCTGTTCCATTAAATGTGGGCTACTAAGGTGCTAGAACTGGTGCCAGTAAGCTGTCCACAAGAGCGAAGAACATGAAGGGAAAGCGTAAAGATACTTCTCCCCATCTTCTTAGATCCTGTACCAAGCATAATTCAGCTGGACTCAATGACCAGGATCTTTAGCCACTGAAAGTAACAAATAGTAGGTTAAGGATATGTTGGGAAAAGTGCCAAGTAGCCACTACACTATTTGCAGGGCATATGAGATCAGTGTTAAATTATAAACCAAGTGATATAAGAAAAAGAATAATAAATACAAATTTGTACAATAATTAATTGCACAGAGCATAATTAATAATGATAATTCATTCTTCTCTCTGTTTTAGAATGGGAAGAATCCCATATTTCATTACATCCACAAGCAGTGTTCTCCCTTGCACAGCCGCTTGGTTTTCTCATATCTCTTCACTTGTACCAATAGCTGAAGCCACTCTTGATGCAAATAACTCTTGATGTAAGGGAGTTGGTCGGTCAAGTTGCCATAGGGGCTTCCCAGGGTCTGGATGAGGACAAGGGAAAAGTTCAATGACACTTTTATTTAGGTTGAAGCCTACGTTGTGGTCAGCTCCATTCAATACAATGAGGAGGTGAGAATTCAGAGTCTCTGTGGCAGAGTTTAGCTGGATATGAACGAGGGTTACCCATTCCTCCTAGGCTTAGCTGTATATACTCCACCTGACCTTTACAGTATGTTCCTTGATAATATGCCTGACCTTTTCAAATCTAATTAGCAAATATGCACAATTGTTGCCTGAATGCTGTATTTGTCTTTTCCTCCTTTGTTCCACGTGTTGGAAACACTGTGCTTGCTCACCAGAGCTTAATGATATATCGTAGCTCTCAGTCAGTGCTTCATTATGCTCAGGACACTGACAGCAAGATGCAAAGACTCTGACCCCTCAGTTGTGCATACAGCAGCCATGACTGCAAAGCTGGGGCACATGCCGAATGAGAATTGCATTCCTCTTTTGTGCAATGGTCACAGACTTATTGGGCAAACATGGCACACGTACATCCCCATCTGGGGCTTCCCTAAGCAATGGCTTTTGGCTCATGAATGGCTTTTAGGCTTTGGTGTTGGACAGCACCCTGTGCACTTAAGGACGTGCCAAAGAAACAAATGCTGCAAAGGATGGCCTAATAAGTTATAACTCTGCAGTGTAGGCAGATGTGGCATAATCTGCCCCCTTCCCCCCACCATAGGTCTCACCCTGATCTCTAATTGTTAGAGAAGGCTTAAGCCCCAAAGCACAGGGTTTAATATTCCTTCCAAAATGTGTTGCCATTAATTATGATCATTCTGGATATTGTTGGTACCCAAATAAATATCCAGTCTTTGTTAGGTTCACCTCACAGTCATTAATGTTTCTATTCTCATGACTCTGCTGTAAAATAGGGAAGTGCTTATTATGCCCAATGCACAGATGAAGATCTGAGCTCAGGGTCACAGTCTTTGGCCAATCTGGAAATTCAACCCTGAGATCCTAAATCCCAGATTAGCATGCCAGTTATGACACTGTCAGTCCTTTCAACAATGATGTCAGGAGGTCTTTCGATGTATCACTGTCTTGCCATCATTGGCAATTTGGACCTCACAAAAGGCCACAATAGCTACTTAGCATGGAGAAGAAGATGGAATTTCTGCCCCAAAGAGTTTACAATAGAACGAGGCAGCAACACAAAGCAAGGTGGGAGTAAATCTGATTGTAAAGCGCCTTGGAATCCTCCTGGATCCTGTGCCTCACAGAAATGAGAGCTGACTGTTCTTTCAGTGACACACAAACTCGCATTCAGCACCTCTGAGGAGGGTGGGGAACAGCAAAGATGCCTGCTTTCGAAGATCCGCAGGCCTGCTTATCTTTTAATATATACACTGGGATTCACATTCCAGTACACTCATTGCTTTGCTTGGGCTAGAGCTGTAATTCATGGAGCGTGATAAGTGGAGCTTTACCTCTTGTCTTTTGGGAGACTGCACTATGCATACAGTTTTAGCCCTAAAGCATGAGAAGGGATGAAGGGAGGAGATAATAGTCTCTTTATCGAACTCAGATTCTTAAGTGATTGCTTGCAGTTGGCACTGTGACATGCCAGACTGTGGGAGGGATGCAGAGGCAGATTGGAGGCTGCAGGGCCCTGGGCTGCCCCCACCAGTGTGGGCCCCCTCGCCTGGGGCTGCAGCACCCCCCTTCAGCCTAGGGCCCTGCCTGGCCCTCCACAGGCAGGCCAGCACAGGGGGGCCCTGCGGCCAGTGGTTGGCATCAGCCCAGCTTGTCACCCCCTGGGGGTAGCGGGGCTAATGGGAGCACGCAGTACAGCTCCTGATGCCAGGGGCCATACTGCATGCCAGGCAATCCCAGCCCTGAAGAGGAGTAGCCAGTTGTGCTGGCCTGCGCCACCCCCGGGGGTGGACCAGCAAGCCCAGGGGAGAGGCGGGAGTGCAGCCCACCCTCCCCTCCTCCAGTGCTGGCAGGGCAAAGGCCCCCACATCATGGTGGCGCCTGGACATGGGCCCTGTAGGCCCATGCGGTAATCTGCCACTGGACATATGTGGAGTGTGACATTAAATAATTCTAATAAGATTACTCAAGGCTTGATCCTCCTCTTAAATCCTCCTCTTGTAAATCAGGAGAAACTCCAATGAAGACAGTGAAATGGCATTAGTATAAAACTAGAAGAGAATCAGGCCCTTAGCATTTATGTTACATCTTCCAAAAACTTTGAGAACATAAACTAACTAATCTGTTCTCACACTTATCCTATATATAGTGAAAGAGTATTATTAGTCCCATTTTAAAGCTAGGGAAACTGAGGCAAGGCAGGTTACGTGATTGATGCAAGGCTACAGCAGGAATCAAGGTCTAATCTGGGATTAGGTTTGAGTAATTCCTGATACCCTGTCTTGTGCTTGGCCATAAAACCACACCTCTCATTCAAAAAATGATCCCTTGGAGCCACTGAGAATTGAACATATCTTTTACACAAGACTACCAGGGAGGGTCTGTTGCTGCTGTTCATTTTCTGCCTGAGGGTAAACTGTGATTGCATGTTTGAGAATGGATGGGACTATGAAAAGTGACAGAGCGCTAATATATTAGGCATTCATTTTGCATCATATTAGCAATGCTTGTGCTGGATGAGTGAAATGTCATACCCTGTTAAGACACAATTATGGGAACATAACTGAGCCTCTCACTACAGTAACATGAAAGCAGTTAACAGGCATGAAGCTTGTATCTTGGAAGTGCATTAGTTTTCACTGTAGGTTAGTGGTGCAGCAATAAGGAGATGCAATAAAGCACTGTTTTCTTTGGAATAACTTTATTTTTTTTGTCTTTAAACAATGGAATTCATCCTCAAGTGAAATAAAACAGCTGAGGAAACAAAACTATAGTCCAGCACTTTCTGGAGAATTTTTGTCTTGCTTTGGAGACTAAAAAAATCAAAACTGCTTGACTTGATGGTGGTTTGTACAGAAGCAACTCTTTTACAACCTCTCAAATGTAACTTTTCAATCTTTCTTTGTCCTGAATTTTCTGAAATGAATATTTCAGTTTAATCACCACTTCCCATCTTTGGGCCCTCCAGTTAAGGAGGGAAGTACAGACTTGGGCCACTCCAGTCCCCATCTGACCATAAGGTGGACATGCAGTGTAAGTCCCTACATTTTGAAATTAGGTTCCCTGTGAAGTCTCTAGTCTGAGGTTTGCCCTGTTACTCAGCTATATCTTCACTAAATTCAATAGAACTGAATCAGTGTAAACTGGAGAATCTGAATCCAGGGTTTGTACAGGAAAGATAGGTACCGTGGGCCAGATTCTTAGCTGCGGTAAATCCACATCATTCCTTTGACTGGACATAGATTTTTTCACCTATTAAAGATCCTTGAGACCAACTCTTTGTTCCTCTTGTGTGTTTGAACTGTACAGTCTTTGAGTCAGTGACTGTCTCACTGCAGGTGAAAGATGCTGACTCCACTGAATGGAAGAACTTACAGCGACTTCAGTGGGGCCAGGACATCATTCTGTGTGTTTAGTACAATGGAACCCTGCTTTTAGTTGGCAACAATAAATGGTAATGAGAGACAACGTGTCCAATAATATTTTAGAGCAGGCTCCTGGCAGTCAGGTCATTAGACATGAAATCCAGGCTCCACTGAAGACAATCAGAGTTTTATCACTGACTTCCATGGGATCAGGGTTTCATCTTTTGTTCCTGTTCCTGCGTCTGTCACTGATTCACTTCATGATTCTGTCACCGATTCATTTAATCTTTTACTGAGTCACTTCACCTCTCTTTGACTCTGTTTCTCCAACTATAAAATGAGTATAAGAGCTGCCTCATCAGTAAGATGCTGAAGATTAATACATTTGTGCTTTTACAGTACTTTGTGCTCCTCAAATTGAAGAGACTATAGAAATACAAAGTATTTTATTACATTCATCATCCTCATCTTTCCTCCCATATTCTCCATGCTGCTTTAAATCAAGGGCTATTTGATTAAGAAGAGGCAACAGAATGTCTCATATTTGTACGGGGATCTGTCTCATTTTCTCTCTTCCTGAATACAAACCTCTGTAATGCGCCCGGAGTGGCGCAGATTCCATCAGTAGCTGCCTGAATGTTTGTGGAACAGACAGCACCTAACATATCTGGGATACGTACTGACAAGTTCTCTGCAGAGATCTGAAACACACAGCCTGAAATTACCAGCTGAATTACTCAGTGGCTTAGCTGAGCCACGTTACTGTAAACAGTAGACACCTTGACTCTTTTACCAATAAGACACCTGGACTTTTAACTAACAGACTAATGGACTTTACACCTTTCATCATATAAACATTCTAAAAGTGGAAGATGAAGCTCTAGCATCTTGCTTTCTGTTTGCTTTGGTCTCCAAGACTGTAAATTTGGCACTGTTTACTAGCACTCAGCATTAACTTGAAAATTTAAAGGGATGGGGGAGGGAAGCTGTCCCAATGCCTGGTCACTCCATAGAGACCTTATGTAGGTCAGAGTCCAATTTCTTTCTTATTTTCCACCATTCTCCAAGAATCTAGATGAAATCCTTACTCTAATGAAGTCAATGGCAAAGCTTTCATTGACATTATTAGGGACCGAATTTCACTCATCGTTTCTAGAAATTTTAATATAAGATCTTTGAGGCAGGGACTATCTTCCATGTTACATTTGTAGAGCTCAGCACAATGGGTTCCAATTCTGGGTGAGCTTCTGGGTATGACTGTTCTCGAAAACACCATCATAATAATATATTCCCTGGATCCTTTGTACAATATTGCATCATTCCTTGGATACCATTTTTTTTTAAATGACTAGACCTATTTTGTCTGGAAAGAAGAGTAACAGAGGATCTGATATTGGTATATGTGATCAAAAATAGTATCAAGAAGAACTGTTTGCCACTGTGGGAAGAAAAGAGCATCTGATAGAATTAAAAGTAAATGTAGAATAGTTAACCCATGGAACTTGCTGCTGCAGGATTTCATTGAAGGAAACAAATTGGTAATATAAGAAAAGGATTAGACTATTATGGAAATAAAGATAGAATCTGCAGTGATTTTAGCCAGAAAAAAAAATGCTATGTATCAAACCTTTTGCTTTCAAGTCACAATAGGATCACTAATCAGGAAATGTCACCCTTAACCCCCACGTCATATAATTTCACATTGCTTGATATATATTGACTGTGGAGGACATTCAATTCTATTCTATTCTATTCATATTTTCATACTTCTGTCATTACCATTGCATCTCAGTGCCTTCCAGTTGTGCATTATGCAATGTTACTAGCCTCTGTCATGTGTGCTTTATTTCCTCCCTCTTCCTCTCCCCAGGGGGAGAACCATGTGTGCCATAACGTGTTTTGTTTTGGCAGAGTTTTATAATTTACAGTTAGGAATAAGCTACTGGACTAGATGGACCATTGGCCAGTTTTAGTTATGGCAGCTCATATGTTTCCCATCTTTAGAGGAAAAAGCACATGTGGTACACTGTTCATGTCAGAATACCTGTCTTTTTCTCATGAGTTACACTCCATGACTTCCAAAGGTTGGGGTGTCTTTCTATTTCTAGCCAGTACACGTAATCAGTGCCCTCTGTTTAGAAGAACTAAAACAGCATAGACATCTTCATGCAAAACTCACGTGTTCTCTGCCCCATCGAAAAGTTGGAATAAAAACCATCAAAGCCAGTATGTTTAACTAAAAGAGTAATAGTTTTAATGAGAGAGGCATACAGAGAAAAGCAAAATGCTACTGCTTCCTTACACCCTAATGGTATTATGTACAGTTTTGAAATGGGAGCTGAATGATCCTGTAAAGGAGGGGTGGGCAACCCCTGTCATACGTGCCAAAAATGGCACATGAGCCAAGCCTGAGCAGCACACGGCACTGCTCAGGCTCCACCATTGCCCTGGTCCCCCAGCACTACACGGCCTGGGGCACAAGAGCCATGTGGCACGGCTCCAGGCCCCTGCTGGGTGCACTTACCTGCTGGGGAGCGTGACCAGCAGGGACAAAGAAGCTGCAGCACATGGGGCTCCTGACCCCTGCTGGCCCCACTCCATGCTAGGCAGGGCTAGAGAGGAGCGGGGCAGGTTGGCCAGCCCGAAGCTGCCACTACCAGTGGAAGCTTGTCCCAATCCTGGAACTGGAGGTCGCCCGCCGGCTGGGGCGGGAACTGGCCAGGAAGTGGAGGTGGCCCGCTGGTGGTGGTGAGAGCTGTCCCCAGCCCCACCCAGGAACCAGAGGCCATCCACCAGAGGGTGCCAGTCCCAACCCTGAACCAGAGGCCCAGCCCCGCCTCCATTTGGCCCTGCCCAGGCACCCGCTGAGGGTGCAGTGGGCAGGGCCGGCAAAGGTTGCCAACCCCTGCTGTGAAGACCTGGCATTCACAATCCCATTGAATTCTTTCTTGGGTGACAGCTGGTGAGACTCTCCCACATGCTCAAGGTTTAACTGATTGCCTTATTGGAGTCCAGAAGGAATTTTCCCCCTGGGCAGATTGGCAAAGGCTCTGGGGAATTTCCACCTTCCTCTGTAGCATGGGACATGATTCAATTGCTGGTGGATTGTCTGTTCTCTAAAGTCTTGAAACCATGATTTGAGAACTTTAACAACTCAGTCACAGGTTAGAGGTTTATTGCAGGAGTGGGTGGGTGAGGTTCTGTGGCCTGCATTGTGTAGGAGGTCAGACTAGACAATTATATTGGTCCCTTCTGACCTTGGAGTCTGTGAGTCTATGAACTCAGCAAGAGCCCGTGCTCTCTGAACCTTTTACCAGACCAAGACTGAGTATGCATCTGCATTCTGACTCAGACAAGTACCATGCACAGTTACACAGTCTAGCCCTGCAAAAGGAGAGAGAAGCTGCACCGGAGCACTGCAAAGAGGCTATTTTCCTCCTGGCAGCATTTGCATATACATATGTGTACCAGGCCCTCCCGCGATAGCTCCGTCCTTCCCATCCCATAATATCCCTCTCTGGCTCTTGTCACAGAGGGACTGAAGAATAGTTCCTTGGAAACATTTGGAAGAGCCAGAAGAGGGGAGGCCAATTCTCACCCCATGCTCCCACAGCTGATGGTATTTCTTTTGGTAAGTATCTGCATAGCGCCAGCTAGATTTTAGCCCCACCTGCCCTTCCCCTCTCAGTCCCTGATAGCTTTTAAAACTGATGTTTTCCTTCATTAAAATTTGTATTTTTCTGTTCTGCTGGGGCCTGATTAACTCCTTGGCGGTTCTGATTCCAAACGCCTCACGTCATCATTTGGAAACACCGCAACATGCCTGTTCCTTCAGTTTTATTGCATTTCTGTGCAGAAATCCTGTCCTAAAGCCTCAGTCCCAAACACATGTGATTTCAATCAGAGAAGACCTCTGTAGTGCTGCATTTATATGGATGGGATCTGCTGACCTCTGTGTTTTGACAAAGCTCTGCCATTCCTGTGGGAGCTGACTGCAAGCTCACATTTTTTATTCGCGACACTTTTGCCTCACAACAAATTCTTGAAGTCAGAGAGAGGCCGAGCAGGGCAGGCGGCAGGCAGCATGCAGTGGAGGCTGGATTTTGCTCACTCTGAGCACTCACACTCTTGGGAGAAGGTGACCCTTGACCCATATCCCTTTGCTGGCCAAGAAATACAAAAAGCAGATGTCCCAGAACATAGCCATGGTTGAGCTAATTATCCTTAGGAGACTTCCATCCACCCCCAGCTTCTCCTCCATTTGCAAAAAGAATGCCACATAGCTGTCTCTGTAAAAAGACACCCACCATTTTACATTCAATTTTACTTAAAATGCTGTCGAGGGCAGTGAAGTATTAAGCCTGGAATGGTGAATGACAATGGCAAATGCAATACAAAAGGAGAGAATATAGTCTGATGGTTCCCAATCTTTTTGCCTTGAGGGCCACAAATATCATTTTTACAACCCTGAACAGCCACCTGTCTATCAACTCAAAAAATGTATTGATGTATTTGTACACAGTATAGCATACAGGATTAAGGACTATAGATCTCAACGTAGTTAAAAGTAAACTTTTTTTTAGAGCAAAGGAAATTTAAAATTTTAAATGAATTAAAATTAAAAATCAAACTGTTACAAGATTTTTAAAAAGAGCTTTAAAATTTTAAATTCTAAACAATTTGAACTGTCAAAGACAGTTCTGTGGGTACTGGGAGGGCTGGGTGCAGGCGCCAGGCAAGAGGTGGATGCCTGCAGGCTGGGAGGGCTGGGTGCAGCCATTAAGCAAGAAGT
>ML682025.1:19815431-19849094 GCA_007922195.1 Podocnemis expansa
TGTGTGTGTGTGTGTGTGTGTGTGTGTGTGTGTGTGTGTGTGTGTGTGTGTGTGTGTGTTTAAAAAAAAACATGTTTCACTGCTAAAAAGAACTGAAATTTCATTGGCACTGTCTGCCATGCACTGTAAGGTGTGTTAGCTTTTCTACTTACAATCTTTCTGCTAGTTTTAATAAGAATGTTAAACTTGGATGAAAGACAAAAATCTCTTTTGTCTACTAGGCCTGTGGGTTGACTGACTCCATTGTCTTTTAGCACTGAGACAAATGTTTAAATACCAAGACTTTCTCCAAAGCATTCTGTTTGATGATGCATCAACTAGCCTGAGAGCTAAAGAAGACACTCATTTTTAACGAATGCATGCCAAGACATGAGCCAAAGCTTATGCAATGTAGGAATTGCCATAGAGGATCAGAATCATGCTAAACCTCCACTGATGTCTGTGGGAGTTTGCTTGAGTAAGGACTCAGTAAAGGCTTTAAAAATCTGTTCCTACAGTAATGATGAAAGATACCACAAAACACTTTGGATATATGGGGGACTGAGTCACTGGGCGTTTTGCTTGGGTGAGGAGTACACGATCAGATTTCCCGTATCCACTCCGTAAGCAGACAAGACTTACCGGTAGGTACTGGCCTTTGGGAAAATCATCTGTTGTATATCACAGTAGAGCAGCGTTTTTCAAACCATGGGTGAGGACGCGCAGACCCTGAGGTACTGGGTTGTGGCGCCCTCTGCTGCCAACACTGAAAGACTAGAATGTATTGCTCAAAGATGTAATTATTGGTCATGAGCATAAATGATTTTTTTCAACTGGGTCCCGAGAATAAAAGGTTGAAAACCACTTTAATACACGGCATATTGTGTCTTATTTGGGTGGATTCTGCCCTCTTGTGGCTAGAAGGTTTCTTAGGGATGGGTAGAAAGGAGTTATGCACAGAGCGAGCCCCTGGGTATCTGCTGCTTTTGCAAACGTCTGTCTTTGCCAGCCTTCTGATACCTACACAAACAATTAGGGGTGACTTTGCTTCCTTAGGCAATCACCCATAAACACAGCCAGCTACTTTCCTAATTCAATAAATAGAATTTGCTTAAAAAGTCATCTGTTTATAAAATGATGAGCAAAATCTGAGTTCTTTGGAGTTTTTCTTGATATTTGCTCTCTCCCAGTCCCATATGAGAGAGGATGGAACAGAATGCTGTTGCAGTGTAGTATCCTAATGATTTTGCCTCTGTATTCTTGGCCAGGACTTTGAAGCACCCCCAAGTAGATGCCACGTTCCTAGGGAATCCAATCCAGGTTATCCATAAAGCCCAGTTTGCTGGCAAAAAGACGGACTGTGGGAGATTAATTAGTGTTACCTGAACACTGTGAACACTCCCGGCAGTGGCAAATCAATTAACCTTATTGATTAATCACCTAGTGAGTGTCAGTGTGTTAACCGAAGGAATACCCAGCAGTGTAAACCATAAGAGAATCAGGGGCATCGCTGGCGCCTGGCACACGGGGCTCATGCCCCAAGTCCCAGCGCCAGTGCCCCGAGTCCTGGTGCAGCCCCTTCCACTCCCCGCCTCGCCTCCAGCCAGAGACCCTAGGCTGGGCCACTGGCGGCGATGGTTGCCACTCCCTGCCCTGCTCCCAGTTGGGGATCCAGGGCCAGGCTGGCAGCAGCAAGGCTCCTGAGGCTGGGTCGGGCATGAGTGCAGAATCGGGGCCAGGGACATGACCCGGGGTTGGGGGGCAGGGCCTGGGTCCGTGCCCCGGGTCCTTCCCCGAGGCAGCGATGCTCCTGAAGCGAATACAGGCATTTATCATTAGAAACAATAACTAAGTGCACTTGGATACGGAGAAACTGACCCCGGTTGTGGTAACTAGAAATTTTGGCGTTAGTAACTCCAGCTATAAACTGAATTAGCTTTCTCCCTAAAAAAAAAAAAAAAACAGCCAATGTACTGAGCAGGGCATCCTCTGGGCCTGGTGATTTCTGTTGAAAACAGGGCGGAGGAGATTAATTTACACCAGGACTCCACCCATTCTAAATTCTCTGTGGAAGCAAAGGCTGACAGAGTACAAGGATATAAAGGAGGGCAGAGAGCTGCTGTTTGGGCGTTGCTGCCTTCTGCTTATGGTCTGGGTGTGAATGATTAACATGATAATAATTTTTCGCAGATGCTTTTGGCTGTGGAAAAAGAATTATTTGGAAGGAAAAGAGTGGGGGAACCTCAGTAAAAGCATATAAAGTGTGTGTGCACACATGCGTGTGACTGGACATACAAACCCTGATTCTTACCCATGGAGCAGAGATTTTACAAGCTATGCATGTTTTTAAATTCAGAATCCTCATTAAACCATACAGAACCTTCCTTCCTTTGTTGTTATTGTATCACTCTTACACTATGCAGATCTGAGCACTTGACAAATACCAATTAAATAACACACATAAACTGAGGCACCACGGGTGACGGTCAAGTAACAATTCAGTCTGACCATACATCACTGTGATAGAATGTGGACTTTCAGAGGGTGAAACTACAAGTCTTAACCACAGTGTAACTTACAGTTTCCTAAAAACGTAAACCTGGCAGCTATAGAATACACTATGTGCATTTATAATAGCTATTTTATATATTGTAGTGTCAACATTTTTAAATTAAATGTTTTACATTCAAAAAAAAAAAAAAAAAGGAGCTAAGCTGGGTCTGGGAACAGGACCCAGGAAACCTGACTCCAGCATGCATACTTCTGAGAGTAAAGTTTATCCCAAAAGGCAGATGATAGCAAGGAAGCAAAGTCCGAGGAAGTGTCATGCATGTTATTTCTCTCTTGGCCTCACACAAAGGTAAAAGCGAGGTTAAAGGTGGAGAGAAAACCTTCTAACTTTTCTCAGTGCAGGCAAACAGAAACAAACTCAGTTCACACACCCAAAGCTTTCCTGCCATCTAGGAGTGTTCCACAGTTCTGACACTAGTACCAGTACACACTCATAGCATGGTGCATGCATGTCCACATACAAGGTGTACTTGCTTATGTTCCCAGTGTTGTTGAGGCTCGTGATTTTCTTAATGGTCTTGTGACAGTTTTTGTCTTAAAGTCACAGCTCACAGAACGAAGAAATCACAGACACTTTCCTTTAATAATTTTAATAATAAAAAGTGACTGCCCCTCATGTACCAAAGGAGCAGCCATGTTAGTGTAGTTTAGCAAAACAAACAGGGAATCCTGTGGCACTTAAAGACTAACAAATGTATGTAATGCATGAGCTTTCATGAGAGAAAATCCAACAAGCCTCTAATGAAGTCGGATTTTCTCCCATGAAAGCTCATGCAATACATAAATTTTTTAGTCTTTAACTGCCACAGGATTCCTTGTTTGTTTTACCCCTTATGGTTGCAGATGAAAGTATGAAAACATGACCTGGCTGCTCCTAAAAAGACTCCAAACTCAGAAAGCAGATACAAAGAAGCCCACATTTATTTTATTTTTTAAAAAATCTAATAATTTTTGAGGCAATCTCATGATTTTACGGACTTGACCCATCATTTCTGAATACTTGCATTTGGCAATACTATAGCTGTGAGGACACCTGACCTGAGGGAACACGATAGAAGACTAAGGTACTATGCAAATTGAATCTTTGCATTCAGATAGCTGCTGATTCCACATGTAAGCAGTGTATCATTTGCCATCTTCTACATTTCAGAAAGCTCTGTGAAATGGGATAGTTTTATTCCATAGTGGTTCACACCCTGAGTTTTACTTTAAGAACATGTGTTCAAACAAACCTCAAAACTCACTGAAAACTCAGTCAAATCTGCCATTTCTCACTTGATTTCATGTCAAAACTAGAGATGATCTTGAGCCAAATACTCAGAACTTTCCCAGTATCCCAAAACTTTGGAGCAGTTTGGCTAGAGATCGATATTAGCATCTTGAGGCTAATTTCTAATCAAAGCCATTAAAAGTGCATGGTTCAGTGCAAAGCCTTAATATAATTCAGATCTATTTGGAATGGAGCCTGATTTAGTAACATTTCCATGAAACTGGGCTTAATTTTGAATTTGTAAAGAAACACCAAAAAGAGGTGAGTTTTATGATGACTCAGAGCCATGATATTAACATAGTGCATATAAATGTAATGTTTTGCAGGTCACTGACTAGTCTTGTTCATTCATGCTCCTTTTTCTTGGTATCACATGCACATAAGTATCTGATTCCCTCTAGTGGTCTAAGTTAGGACTTTTTTTTTTTTTAATTAATTAATGGCAAACTGACAACCAGTATTCAGGGCCAGCTCACACCTCTTATTGGACTTTTATTAGCCAACCCTGACGCCTTACCTTCTGTGCTACAAACACATTGAACTCATCTCCTGCAGTTAGGGAGACTCTCCCATCATATCACTTGTCAGGGATCTGGTTCTCTGATGCAGGAGTGGCATTAATGTTACAAAGCCTGAAAGGTTGCAAGCTGAAGTGCAAGGTACTGAAGCAGGGAAGTACAAAAGAAGGAAGTAAAGAAAGAAGTATGCTAGAGCCCTCAGGAGTGCACAGAGGGCTATAGTGTGTGTGTGCATGTGGAGAACTTGCATGGTGCTTAGACTATTTTTACTTTGGAAATAACTCTTTAATAAAAGCTTAGGATGAATTTAATATTGACAGCTCCAGAAAATGAAGTAATCTGTTCTCCACACTCAATCACTGAGGCAAATCTAACCTGCTGTCTATTTGCATGTGCGACATTTAATCAGATAGTGTCCAGTCACTAAAACAACAACATTTTCTTTGCTACCATGAAGCAATGAGGAAGACCCCCTGATATCACACCCAGTCAGTTCATAGGATACGTCCTTCCTCTTAGTCACTGACCACTGGCTTCTATCTTTCAGCTTCCTATTCAGTTTGGATGTCTGGGGCTCAGACAGAGTTTAAGCGGGTGGCTGAGGAAAACGTCACTCTGCCCTGTCACCACCACCTGGGCTTACTGGAACCAAGAAACCTGGATATTGAGTGGCTGCTGCATGACTCCAAAGCTGGCCAAAAAGTGGTAGGTCTCTCTACATTCAGAATATGCATATACCAAGAAGAAGCCACATTGCCTTGAGGGAGAGAACTGACTTATTCACATTGGTTTGTATCAGCATGAGCCTGTGGACTGGCAAAGACTTACAAAGGTCTCTCAAAGACACTAAGGGCATGTCTACACTGGAGGCTCTGTTAACTTGACTTAACAAGGTCGACTTTAAGTTGACTTAAAGTCGACCTTGTTAAGTTGACTTAGAGTATCCACACTGAAAACTCCTGTTGATTGCCTGTGTCTGCACTGGCAAGTGCTATGTCAACCCTTCCTGGTGGCCAGGAACTCTGGGAGGGGGGTCTGGAGGCCAGTTAAGTTGACTTAAGGGCTACTGCCCATCTACACTGGCTCAAGTTGACTTAATAAGGTTGACTTAAATGTTAAGTCAACCTTAAGAGGTGGTGTTATTACGTGGACTTAAGGAAGCACATAAGTTGACTTAATAAAAGCCTAATGTGGCTGCAGGTCCTGAAGGTCAACAAAACCTTCCTGAAGTCGACCTAAGGCTCTAGTGTGGATGTACCTTAAGGACATATCTACACATAATACACTATAGCACAGGTGTCTCAAACTCAAATCACCATGAGGGCCGCATGAGGACTAGTACATTAGTGCAAGGGCTGCACCACTGAAACCTTTTCATACAATGATCTTGCAAATATTGGTAACAATAGTGTCATTGCAGGCTACAGGAAATAGCTTTAGGGGCCACGTGCAGCTTGTGGGCCACATGTCTGAGACCCCTGCTATAGCAGCAGCACCACTTCACTGCTGTAGTTCTTCAGTGTAGACACTTACTATAGCAATGGGAGAGGTTCTTTCATCACTGTAGTTAACCCACCTCCCCAGCTGGTGTTAGCTTGGTTGATGGAAGAATTCGTCTGCTGACCTAACACTGTCTACACAACCTTCCAAATAAGAGCCTGCTTTCAAAAATTTGGGCTTAAGGCCTCATTCTACATTAGGATTTGAGCACTGCTGTAGTTGCTCTGTCACAAACTTCCAGTGTAGACATTAGGGGCTGGCCTAGGACTTGGGAGCCCCAGTTTTAATTCCCTCCTGTACCACAGACTTGCTGTGGGACCCTGGGCAACTCTCTTCGGGTATGTCCACATGTCTCTTTTATTTCCAAATAGCACTGGTTATTTTGAAATAAAAAAGATTAGGTCCACATGACGTTTTCTTATTTTGAAATGATGGGCTCTGTCATTTTGAAATAAGAACCATCACTTCGAAACAGCTTAAACCCCATTCATTTCAAAATGGCTATTATTTCAAAATGGTTATTTCGAAATAAGGCCATTTGGACATGTTGTTTCGAAACAACACCATTGTTTCAAAACAACTGTTTTGAAATAACCATTTCAAAATAACAGCCGTTTCGATAGCAGGCTTTCCCTTAATTCGAATTAACATTTTCTTAATTCGAATTAACTTATTTTGCAATAAGGACTTTATTTCAAAATAACTCATTTTGAAATAACTTATTTCGAAATAACAATGTATGTGTGGACATAGCATCTCTTAGTTCCCCAGCTACGAAACTGGGGTTAAACCTGATAATTCCCCTAGTGGGAATGGTCACACAGGAGGAAATAAAGAATGAATCTCTCATTTGCCAGTAGCTACCTGCTACTGTCTCATTGGAAAAAGCAGAAACAGTCCTACACAGAAAAATTGTTCAAAACCATATAGAAAGTAGAGTTTATGGAAAAATGAACACACCAATTATGTACCTACCAAAATAGACAGAGGACAGAAACATACAAATGTAGTTACTTTTTATTCAATACCCAGAAAAAGCCAGCACACCTGTTCAGTTGTTTTGAATGTTAACATTTGATAGACATGCCTCATCTGCTAGATGTGTCTACTGAGATTTCACTCAATTTAATAAAAAAAATCACTGGATATAATATATTATAGGTGTTCCAATGATGCTCACTGTAGAATATGGTAACATTCTGCTAAACAGAAAGATCTGATGACTCTATTCCTGTATTGATGTTTCTTTAAACAAAAGTTAACTGTTGTAAGGATTGTTTTGTGTCTGATATGTACATGGCAAGGATTGCTAAATTTGTTAAAACTTCTGAAATGAAAAATAGTTGACTAATTAAATAAAATGGGGATGCTAATACTTTCCTATTTCACAGATATATTGTGAGGATAAATATATTACAACTGTAACGCACTCACATACTACAGTAATGAGAGCCATAAAGGTAACAATGGTAAATGGATGGAAGTGTAGCACTATTTGCAGCAGTGAAAAGGGTGGGCAGTACCCATATATATCACACTACACCAGTGTACGCTGTGTCTATACCAGGGATTTGTACCAGTGCAGCTACAATTGTCATTGAAATCGCAGCAGAAACAAGGATTTGCTAAACTGAACCATGATAGAGCTTTAGAGGGATTGAAGTCTTGGTACAGAAAGAAAGCTCAGTTCAACCTTAACTGAATAACTACCAAACTCTCGATAATTACTAATAACCAAAGTAGTTGCCAGATAGAAATCCTATTTTGCAAGCTGACCTGGTTTCAAGTATGAGTATTCTGTGATTCTTTTGTTTGCTGTAGCAGCACACTACAGTGACTGACTGGTCCTACTGGCTAATCGGTGGCTAACTCTAACCCTTAGGTTATCACCTACTCTGGAGATAACGTGTATAATGACCTGAATGAGGAGCAGAAGGGTCGTGTTTCCTTTACCTCCAGTCTCCTAGATCGAGATGCCTCCTTACAGATTATATCTCTGCAGCCAAGGGATGCAGGGCAGTACACGTGTAAAGTTAAAAATGCGGGGCAGTATGAGTGGCATCGCATTACCCTGGTTGTTTTAGGTAAGGTCATTTTGTTGTTATGCAAAAGAAAACCCTAGATTCAATTTCTCAAGGCAGATTTTGCTTCAGCACAGTGCAGATGCGGTTGAACTGCTCCCAGTATCTCATGATTAGGTTTCACATTCAAGCTGCATTTGCCTTTGTATTTTCCAGTGAAGGGCACAAACAGGAAGAGGCCTAATGTACTGTTTGTAGGTCACCGCAGCCAGCTGAAAGGTTGCATAAACCATCATTTCCAAATTGTATCTCAGATTTCATCACAAAAATTAGCAAGCCCTTGTGGCTAAGTTAGTGATGACCCCATGTAGTATTTGAGCTATGAGTTCTGATCCCCCACCAGGAACTGGCCAGAGGTCTGATGGTAACAAGATGCTAGAGCTGTCATTTTTTAATCTCCCTGCCTGAAAGCTTTTAATTTGGATTTTCAGTTAGTATACAGTGAACAAAAAAAAGTTTTAAAAAAGAGGTGCAGTGCTCCCAACAAGTGGTGGGGAAGAGAAAGGAAGGACTTAATGAAGGAGAAGAGGGGTGTATCACAGGGCATTTGGAGAATTAGAGCAGAAGATGATACAGAGGTTTGTAGTGTACTGAGCTGTTCCATGATGAAATGATGTGGATTAAGCCAAGGCACCTCACCTTCCTGGCTTTGCTTGTTGTTGACATGAGTGGCAAACAGTATCTAATTCCCAAAGAGAACAAACCTAGTCCTTTGGCTCCTTCACCCTGATGCAAATTCCAGGGAGGGCACTGTCACTGATCCATACATGTCATGTTGCTTCTGGGCCCCTAGGAACCACAGCCAATCCCCCTCCTCAGGCTGTGGTGAGAGTCATTGCTGTGAGGAGTCAGAAATAACACCAATAAACAAGAAGCAGCACTTTTTATGACACCCTCTAGAATGGTTAATTTGGAAAGACAGCTTTCAGAAGCTGCTAGAAGCAGCATCACCTCGCCCTCCTGGCTAGGAGCAGCCAAAGATATTTTTGCCATGTGATGTCTGGCTGGTAGGTTCTGCCCTATTTCCCTGGGCAAATCTCAGCTCTTATTAAACTCAGTTATTGGTGGTCATGGTGGTGAGGTTTTTAGCTGACTAAATCCTAGATCCATTGAAATCAACAGCAAAGCTTCATTGACTTCAAAATCATGCCAGTTAACTGCTGATTCAAACCCAACTTGTTGCTTCTAGAGAAGCCTTCCCTGCCCAAATGCTGGGTGGAAGGTGAACTATCTGAAGGAAAGGAACTCTCTTTACACTGCAATTCTGCCTCCGGCACAGCACCCATCTTGTACCAGTGGCGGCGCATAAGTGACAAGGAAGGAAAAGTTGGACGCCTGCCACCCACAGCACGAGTCAGTAAGTCATCCCAGGCCCCCTCTGAGTTCCTGTGGTGGTTTCAATGAACAAAAGAGTCACCCCTTCGGTGAAAGAAAGAGGCTAACCTCTATTCCTCCCTATTCCCAGCTCTGCCATTAGCTAACGTTGTAATGTTAGACAAATCACTGAATTGCTTTCAGCCTACCTCCCTATCTTTAAAATGGATGCTATTGAGTAGAAGTAGTGCAGTAGTGACTAAGAGCTCCAGTCGTGGCTCAGGTCCCCATTGTGCTAGGCCCTGTACATTCCCAATAACAAAAGGACAGCCCTTACCCAAGAAGCTTACAGTCTTAAGGATTCAATGGTATTTGTTGAATGTCAACAGTCTGGTCAATGATAATAATACTACCTAAGCATATTCTGAGGTCTAATTCATTGGTTTTACCTCAAGTTGAGATCCTTATATGAAAGGTGCTATAGAAATGCAAACTAGTTATTGTTAGCATTATGTGATTGTATGAACACCTAGAAATACTGCCCAGCATAGTGCAAACATAGTGAGAAGCGGTCTCTGCCTGCAAGGAGCCTGCAATTTAAATAGGTAAAACAGAGTGTTGGAGCAGAAAGGGAGAGACAGAAAGGTCAAGCAGCTTGCCCAAGGTCACCCAGAAAGTCAGTGGCAGGGGTGGAAATAGACTGCAGCTTTTCTCTGTCCAAGTTCAGTGCTCTATCCCCTGGACAAAATCTCCTCTAATTTTTATGACTCATGTACTCATTCTTCTCATTTTTGTTTCCATTTCAGACATTTCTAACCCAGGGCAAATTCTGCTGAAGAACCTCACACAGATGGTTACAGGATTATACCAATGTACTGCCCACAATGAGGCAGGACAAGAGAGTTGCGTTGTGCAGGTGATAGTGCAGTGTGAGTATCAGAGGGCAGGGCATATCCAGAGAGTTTTCACAGTGACAGTCTCCTGTGCTGATAAAAGCTCTATTTCCATACAAGAGAAATGCCACACCTGTGGGGTTAGCCTGATTTGCATAATCTGAAGTAGCTCTTCCTTATTCATTATGGACTTTATGGGTTGCATAACATTTACTTGCATAACCTAGGGCTGTACAAAAATGCTTCAGTTGCAAACACCATGCTTCCTTTGTCCTTGAGAAGGAATGACTGGCAAAGCAGTGGGAAAAATGCTGACTTGCTGCATTTCCAAGACTTTCAATTGGTAGATGTACTTACAGATTTACTGGCTGTATAGTAGATTTCCAAAGGGATAGCCGTGTTAGTCTAGTACAGTAAAAAAACAACAAGCAGTTGTGTGGCACTTTAAGACTAACAGATTTATTTTTAAATTTTTATTTATTTATTTATTTAAAGTGCCACACAACTGCTTGTTGTTTGTATAGTAGATGACTATTAACTATAACATCCCAAACCAAAATTAAGCATCTCTCCCGATTAAGAGATGAAGCTGTTGAAAAACAGTCTGAAAAATGCTTACTACAAAACAAAATTAACACGATGATTAAAAATGACATGCTACATTTCAGTTTTAATCCAGGTTTGACAACTTTGGCAGAAAATCCAGAAATTCGACTGTCACACCTGGTTAACTGCAATAGTTGGAATTGTGTGTATACCTAGAGAAGGGGTTGGATACGAGGCTGTGGATAGCATGCTGCATTGTATGTTTAGAAATAAATCAATCCATAAAAGGCATTTTTCTTGGGTTTTCAAAACATTGTGGGCCCACACACAGGTGGGCCCACGCACAGGCACAGAGAGTTTGGAATGGGAACATCAGTGTTATATATTTAATGGGGGCTGATGTAGGCATTCTCTGTGGAGGTCTCGCAGTTCTGCAGTATATCTCCACCCCAGTCCAAAATTGCCTGAATTTGACAGTGTAGCAAAGATCATCTTTTTTCCTCATACATTTGAAAAGAGCTGTGGAGGGAGGGTAATGAAAGGAGGGGGTAAATTGTAAGATGATGAACTGTACATAGAAGAGAGGGATTGGAATTTTCAATTTTCAATGTCTTAATTTAAGGTGTGACTTTTAAACCAACCTAGTTATACCAGTGAAAATCCCTGTTTGGACACAAACTGCAGTTTAAGAATGGTTTATTTTGATTCAGTTTAAATCTATTCCTGAGCAATTTAAAATAACCCCAAAATAATTATCATTCAACTGAAAAAAAAAAGATGATCCATGCAAACATTTGCATCAGTTTAACTAAATTGCTTTAATATCTCACTTTAAGTCAAATCAGCAAAGTCTGCGTGTAGACAAGAGTAAAGCAACAGGTTTAATCTAAACTAAAATAAGGTACTCAAATAAAAGTGATCAAACAGAGGTTTGCATCAACTCGAATATATTGGTTTACAAACCAATGTAAGGTAGATTGATGCAACTTCTGCATGTAGGCAAGACCTAAATAATTGGATTAATTAAATCAGTTTGTCTTACTCACATCCCATGACGCTTACAAATAGATTGTTCAGTTTGATTTAATTAGGTATTAGGAGAAACTTTAACTATAAGGATAGTTAACTACTAGACTAGGCTTTCAAGAAGGTTATGGAACCCCCATCACTGGATGATTTTAAGGACAGGGTGGACTCACACCTGTCAGGGATGGTCTAGGTTTACTTGATCCTGCCTCAGCATGGGGGGTCGGGGAGGAGGCTGGACTTGATGACTTCTTGAGGTCCTTTCCATTCCAACATTTCTACTGTGATTTTATGAAATCCAAGTGATATAAGGGAACAGGAATCGAGGTAGTGTCTGGCCATATAACTCTGGAAAATCCACTAACACACACATTTGCTTGCTGGGATAACAGATGCACGAAGTACTGGTATGGTTGCTGGAGCAGTGTGTGGTGTGGTGGTGGGTCTCTCCCTCGTCTTCCTGAGTGTGTGGCTGACCTTAAGAAGGAAAGAAAAGAAGAGGTATGAAGAAGAGGAGGCCCCAAATGAAATCAGGTAACTCTTTGGCCTGCATTGTCTTTAGGCTCATGCCTGTTAACTAACAAGCTACAATCTCTATGAACCTAGTATTAAGAAGCTTGGCCTTATGGCAAACCATATATAAATTTGTATTAAGAAGGTTCTACATGGTGCTGTGGTGATATAAAATGCTGTTTTCCAAGGGCAGAGCCAAGATAAAATACAACCCACTCATTCTCTGACTCATTCACTCACAGTTTCCACCTTCCCCTCCCTCCCCCACAGCCTTTATTTATCCTTTTCCTGAAAGGAATTCAGATTGAACTTTCTTTAAATCCTTATATTTCTGAATGATTTATTTTCAATTCCAAATTCTTGTGGAACAAGGGTGGTTCTTGCAGTCTTGCTGGCTGTGATGAAAAAGCCTTCCTTAAGCAGGGTGTGAGAATTCTTCCATAATGAGAGTGAGCCTGAAGTTCTACCCAGTGCTGACGTAACACTGGTGCTGACACGTTTGATGAGCTTATGAGTGTTGGCTAGAGGAGGTTAGTTCCTACCAGAATTTGCCTAAAGTTCTCAGTAGACAAATTACTGGAAAAGGAAATCTCTGGAAGTACTTTTCAGCAAGCTCTGCCCTTAGAGAACACATCATTTTCTGTCATCCTTAATTCTGTTTATTAAGGACTGCCCACCATCACTTGACATCTATTTACCAGTAAGTAGGGGCTTTATAATCTATTCAGCAATGGATCTCTCTGCCCTTTGACAGGTCAGGATTGCCCTTAAAATGCCTGTATAAGGGAAGTAAGCTGCCTACTGTGTTAAGCCCCAGCCTACAGATTTCCTGCCAGTTTTCAACCCCTCGCTTTCTGTTTTCCTTTCACTTTTTTTTTCAGTTCCAGCTTTTCTGCTCCTTCCTAAATCATCTTTTTACATCTCTCTCCCAGCTCTGCTTCATCTTCTTCCTTTTCTATGTGCCTGACTATGCACCCCTTATCCCAGTAAAACTTACTAGTACAACTGGCCCCTTTGGTTTCTGCTTACATGCGTAAGTACTTATTCATGGTGAGTAAGGACTGGCAGATTAGGTAATCAGTACTTGAACTTTTTGCATATACACTCTGCACTCATTCCAGGGATCTCAAAGCCCTTTACAGATAAAATTAAACCTTGTGAAGCATGAGTTGTTAAATACCATATTACAGCTAGGTCAGCTAATAAATCAAGAGTTTAAGGCACTTGTTCTCAGTCTGTGGTCTGCAACCTTGGAGGGGTCTGCATACTAGGTCTAATGGGACCATGAAAGCTTGTTGTTACCATAGAACAGTGGTTTGCAACTTGTGGTCCATGGATCCCAGGGATCCACAGACTATATCTAAAATACCCAAAAGACATTGCGCCTCAGTTTTAAATTTTTAGCAGTCCACAAATGAAAAAAGGTTGAGAACTACTGGTTTAAGGTACTTGCCACAGAATCAGCAGCAAGTCAGATCTCAAGTAAAATTGAATTCAGGAGTGCCTGTACCCTGCTCAAATGTCTAGGCCATTTATATCTTCTACAAATGATCCAGAATCTTAGAAGGTATCTCTTGACCTTAGTGGCAGCTTGATCCAGTATAATCTGTTGGTGTTCCTATTTCTGTTCTCATGGTATTTTAATCCAGACATCTTGCTTCTTTGGTCACAGAGAAGATGCAGAGGCTCCAAAAGCCCGTCTAGTCAAACCTGGCTCCTCTTCCTCTGGCTCCAGGAGCTCGCGTTCAGGCTCCTCCTCAACTAGATCGACAGCCAACAGTGCCTCTCGCAGCCAACGGACTTTGTCTACAGAAGCCACCCCTCATCTAACTCCTCCGCAGTACAGCCACGTGGAGACAAGGGGAAGTGAAATTGATCCAAAGAAAGTTAACCATGCAACGCTGGTGAAAATGGGAGCCACCCCAGTCATGCTGCCTGTTCAGAGCCAGGCTTTCCAGACCGTTTGACTGCTCAGCAGCTATTCTGAGACTCCAGTCATCCAGAACTACTGTACACACCACCAGCCATATAAGAATCTTTAGATTAGCTTCCTTATCTTCCTGGTTAGTTGTTTTGTTTTCTTTTCTTTTAACCACTTCTGATTTTTCACTCTCAAGAAGCCCCTGACCTCATCTCTTTCTGCATATTTCTACACTGAGTTTCAGACACTGATTGTTTTTTTTAAAAAAGAGATGTGAAGCTGGAGAAAAAAGGGGCTTTATTTTGTAGTTAGTACTTTAAAAAAAATTATGTTGAGTACTCTGAAAATGTGGACAGCTGAGCACTGTGAAAATTAAGTGTTATGTTCTGGGGCCTGGAACCAAATCTCAGGATTTTTTTAAAAAAGGGATCTCCAGAGGTACAAAACTTACAATATTCTAATGGTGTTTTGAAAAAAAAAACTTTTTTACAGGTTTTTGAGAAATTGGTAAATGAGCCATTCTCTTGTCCTTTGAGGCTAGTCCTCTGAACACGAACACCTTCAAAGGGAACTGACAGTTGTTTCATATGTTTGCATTTAAGCTTTTAGCGAAATAACTGTAGGATGCAAAAGCTCAAACCAAATGACAAGTGGTAACTCAGACCAGTATTAAGAAGCAGCAGTAACGTACAGATCAAAGTTACCTTCGTGCTGAAGAAAGGACCTTCATCGTTAGGGGATGCGGGTACAATAAGTGGAAGAAGAAAGTGAAAACTGAGTGAATGCAAACATGGTCTCACTGTAAAGGAGCCTGATTCTGCTTTTATTAACACTAGTGTAAAACAGAAAAATATACTACAAAAAAGTAAAGTCAGAGTAAGCGAGATCCGAATCAGGCCCTGATCCTAGATAAAGGAGGTCCCTCATGAGATGAGGGCTAGTTAACTGAATAGGATGTAAAGCCTTGGAGGATGAACTTGAAGTGTGCCCTTCTTGGTACTAGAGATGATGGTGAACAGGTCTGAGATGAAAAATACTGTGGAAGCCTCGTGAACGGTCCCACAGCTGAATGAACAACATGTTTGAATTGTCTCACATTTCCAGGTATGGGCTGAGGCGCATTGATGCTATCAGGCAAGCACACTGGGAACAGACAACAAATTTAGAACTAATCTGAAATTACGTACTTTTGTTATACAATACTTAATTTACCTGTGGAATTTAATGCCACATGATATTACTGAGGTAAGAAAATAACATGACTCTAAAAGGTTTTAGACATTTACAAGACACTTACAGATTATATTAGATAGGATGAACATTTATAGGGAGTATAAACCCTACTTCTTCAAGCGGTAAACTAAACACTAAAGGAAGGGATTAGGGATAACTTCCCCTGCAGACAGATTATTCCATAATTGCCCAGCGTGGTATTTATTGTGTCTTCTGAAGCACTTCATATTGGCCACTATTAAGCACAGGACTGTGGACTAGATGGATCACAGGTCTGATCCAGCAAGTCCTATGTTACTGCATGCTTCAGTTGAGGACTTCATAATTATGGTAACTGAGTTTTTCCTTTACCCCTGGGACTGTGTTTTCTCCATCCCTTGAAAGAAGTCCATTGGAAAGATATTGTGCCGAGAACTATAAAAGTATGAATCTGTGAATCTTTCATTTGACTGATTAAAGTTAACCTCATTTTCTGACAAAGGACTGATACTTAAGGTCCCTTCATGGAGAGTTTAGAAAAGAATTGCTTGTGATCTTTCCCAGAGCCACCAAAACTTGATCAAGCACAAACCTCTAAATGTTACTTCAGTCAGGAGAGCGTCTTATAGCCATTTGGGGGAATCCATGAGGCATTTTAGATGGTCTGTTTTCTTTGAAAACTTAACTGTCTAATAACAGTAACCCCTTAGTTTAAAAAAAAAAAAAAAAAACAACCTCAATTCCCTCCCTCACCCAACAGTGTCACCAATATATCAGCATTGTTGCACAAAGGGAAAAGTATGCAGTGACACATCTCATGTTGGAAGTCCAATAGAAAAATGCCAAATTCTACCATCTTTTGGTTAGAGCTTCTACAGTCATACCACAGTGAATGGTGTTGGCCATTAATTATATATTGTTTTACTTATGATCTTTTCCTTATTAGTTGAACTGCACAGAAGTTTATGATTAACCTTCCCCTTCATAAACAGGTAGTTGAAATCAGGGGTTTGTCTACAGGTGAGGCTGGACTTTTAAAATTAGGCATTTGCTTTAAAATCAATGTAGTTAAACAGGTGAAAAAGGCTTAAATCATTGTTACACCTAGTTTGTATTGATCTGGCTTAAGTTGATTAAGAGCAGGTTGAAGCTAAACTGAACCCCCCCCCAGGGGGTAGTGGGGGGTCTATAGGGATTTGCACTAGTTTAACTAATGGCTTATGTACACTTAAATACTTCTGTTGATTTAGCAGTGTCTAAATGGAGGTTTAGGTCAGTTTAACTATGCCACTCAGGGGTGTGGATTTTTCATACCTCTGAGCGACATGATTATGCTGACCTAATTTTCTCATGTAGACACTGCGAGGTCAATAGCCACATTTTAAGTTGGTTAAAAAAAAAAAAGATTTAAATTAAACCAGTGCCACTTCTATGTGACTTTTAAAGTAGCATATACTTTTTGTGGGATCCTCTGCATGTGGCTGAATCTCACCAGGTACTGTTTGAATGATGACAGATGGCTACAATTTTGCCCAGCATACCCCCACTAACTTCTCAGACATTGCTGGGAGCATGTACTTCAGATGAATAAGTACTGTCTCAACTTCCTCCTAACAGAAATGCATCCTTGAACAACCAGAGACTTGTTACCTGAGAATGGAGGTTCAAGGATTTGAAAAGCTGAGTTGGCTGAGGTCTAGATACAAGATACTTTATATTCTTTTTTGAGTCTTTACTTGATACTTAAGATTCTAGGACAAACTTGCCATTTTATGATTGAAACTAGCAAAGGACAACCTATGATTCTGCTATTCAGACCAGATGCCAATAATCTTACAGGTTGAAATGAAGTTGTTACTGAACTTCATTGTTAAACATGAAACCAAAAATGAAAAGGTAACTAAACAAATGGTCAACGAGGAAGAGATTGTTTCAAAGACTCATAAGCATTTCATTCTCAGAGGAATATTTACATGGTAGAATCAGAAGTTTTCAAAAGGACACAATTCAGTTAACCATGAACCAAACATTTTGTAAAATAGTGTATTTAAAGCATTTACTATTATGATGTATACCAATTATTGCTGTAGTGTGACTGCATACAATCTTAATGTAGTTTTCTTTTCTTTCTCAGCAGATAAGCTGAGCTTACTTCTCTGTTCTACCTGCTATAATTGGTGTACTTGTACTGTGTCTGAGTAACACAGAGGAAAACAAATATTTATTATAGATTCCTTTGAATCAACAATTTAATAAAATTGTTGGGGGGATGTTTGTTTTTTTAAATAAACATGCTGCACTTAAAAAGTCTGCAGTTCAATTAAACTAGTAAAAATGCTCTACTACTTTCTGAGCTTTATTATAACATACACCACTGCTACTCTGACCTCGGTGGTTCAGGAGTCAGGCAGGTTATCAATATTACCCAGCACAGCCACAATAATGTGAATTCATTGTTCTGTATTTACTATAGTTCTACATTCCTATTTAAGCAGTATGATGGGAAGTAATTAGTTTATATATGTTATTCTCATAGCAAAATGACTGACCAAGTACAGTCAAGTACAATTGGCTAATTACATAGTAAAAACATTCTGATTAGTTAATAACTTAGATTGGTTAATAATTATATCACACAGTGCTTTAATAACATGTGCTGCAAAGAGCTGCATGAGACACATTAAAGAGCCACTTGCAGTTCCCGAGCTTCAGCCTGAGTATCACAGCTATACCCTATCAAGCAAGACACCAAGGAAGAGCCCTGCATTGGTAAAAGAGTATCTTCAAACTAATAATCATTATGTAATTAAGTGTTTGGTGCTTTAGAAACCCTGAGGAAGTCACAGTCTCTGCTGCAAAGACCTTGCAGTCTATATTACACACAGTATATAAGTATGTAGTGATATGCTGGCCCCAGTGAAATCAGTGAGAGTTTTGCCATTGATTTCAATGGAGATAGGATTTTATTGATGATAGTTAGGTTGAGGTCTAAATTTCAAACAAATAAGACACAAAAGATGTTTTGAGTAGGGACAGAGCATAAATACAACACTCACAATAAAGTAAACCAGAGAAATTCTCCTTTACTGGGCCATGACCCATCACATTTCAATGGAATCTACTAAACTGCGTCCAAGATGACAATAAAATCTTTAAAAACAAACTGATTTCTATTCCAAAGATTCTGGCTTTTCCTGTTTGCTGGATGTTTTATTCCAAGGTCTCCAGCTGCAACGGGCAGTAGCTCTTTTCTGCAGACCTCAGTGAGTACAAGTTGCATTATAATTATACAATCATGAAAGCAAAACGCAAAGACAGTCTACACCTGTTACAAGTGATTTCTCTGTGCCAGAAAAAAAGGATTTTTCTGCACCGCTTATAATTAGCCTTTATTCTGCTGCCATATTTATTTTTAATTTATTTTCTCCATGGTCATTACATCTAGGTGTGCTGATGTGGCTAAATACATAAAGTAACTACAGACAATGGGTCTGTTCTGTAAAATACCAGGGGTTCCTGAATTTTATAGTCCATAATGGAAACAAAACCATGGAAAAATACATGGCTGTACTATACACTATAATCTAATGTCAAGGACTGTTGCTTACTGCGTGCTTGTACAGCATGTACCACAATGGAGCCCTGATCTCAGTTGCAGCTTGTGGGCCTTAGTGTGATACAGATACAATATTAATAATAATAAATGCATACTGTTGAACTCCCCCACCCACTTCCCAGTTTTGCTTTTAGTGCTGAAAGGCTTATGAGCTCACATGACCCCAGTCTAGATGTCAAGTTTTCTTTAGAAATCTTTTCAGTTAATCTTTAAACATAAAATCAGTAGAGCAACATTGTTATTTCCACTGTACTGAGCCTTTCTTTTTGAGCTTCTGTAAACTGACCACTTCAATTAAATATAACTTAGTAGTCCTTACCATTTTACTCATTGAGGCTATCACCACACTGTGCTCCTCCCTGCACTAATTCACTGGGTTATTTTAGACTGCCAACAGGCAGCTTTACAACATGTAGTTGAATATCTGTATGCCCAAATCCCTCTGATTTCAGTATTCCAGATCAGACTATTCTTAGGCAATGTGTCTGAACAGGGGTTCTCAAACCTTCTTTGCTGGAACCCCCTTTGAAAATATTTCAGGCTGTGATGATCCCACCCACATGCCATGTCACCTTTACTTCTGCACTGCTGCTGTGAGTGATGCTGCCTTCACAGCTGGGCTCCTGTCCAGCAGTGGCTGCCTCTGGAGAGCTCGGACTGTCAGTCTGGTGAATGGCTGACAGGAAGAGCCCCAGCATGCATGGAGGCTGATAGCTTGCAGCCTCACATCATAGCCTTGGGTATGTCTACACTGGAGCCTCACTTAAGTTGACTTAACAAGGTCAACTTAAGGTCAACCTTGTTAAGTTGACTTAGAGCAGCCACACTCCTGTTAGTTGACTAACAGAGTCCCAGCTGGCCACATCCGCACTGGTACCCAATGTTCCCTCTAAGCTGCGCAGCCGCACAGGGCCGGCAGGCAGAGGCCCTGCTCAGAGTTCCTGTGGGGCAGGGACTTATTAAAACTCCTGCCGAGAGAAGCTCTAACGGAGCATGCCCAGAATATCTGAGCATGCTCTGTTAGTGCTTCTCTGGCCCCAGGAGCTGTGGCAGGGCCATGCAGGGTAAGATTGCAGGAAGGGGCTGGGCAGGCTGAGGGGGGTTCCCAGGGGAGCAGGGGCGGGGCGCCAGGAGCAGGCCCGCGGGGGGGGCAGGATCAGGCCCGCGGGGGGGCCCCCCCCGGATCGGGCCCGCGGGGGGGTGGGGGGCCACGCACAGTGAGCAACAGGAGTTGCTCAGCTGCTGGTGGTTCTTAGAGAGAACATTGGTACACACTAGCTTAACACTGGCTTAACTCAACTTAATAAAGTCAACTGAAGTGTCTGCATTGGCTTAAGTTGACTTAATAAGGTTGACTTAACCATTAAGTTGACTTTAGCAGGTGGTGGTATTAAGTCAGCTTAAGGAAGCCCTTAAGTAGGGGCGACACTGGTCTGGGAAAAGACGCAGGGTCCAGGCCTGGCCCGATCCAGTCCCTGAGGCCCCAGGCAGGTCCTGGACCAGGCTCCTGCTGCCATGAGCCAGCAGCCCAGCCCCGGATCCCCAGCTGGGGATGGGGCCAGGGCTGGGTAAGGTGGCCGCCACCACGGGAGGCCTGCTTCCAGATCCCCAGATGGGGACAGGGACCAGTAAAGTGGCCACTGCTGCAGGCAGCCCAGCTCTGGATCCCCGGATGGGGATGGGAACAGGGAGGGGTAAAGTGGCCACTGCTGCAGGTGGCCCAGCCCTGGATCCCCAGCTTGGGCCATGGCTGGATCAGGCTGCCGCCACTCAGGGCACTGGCACTAGGACTTGGGGCATGTGTGCCCTGTGCCCACTGCCAGTGACACCACTGTCCTTAAGTCAACTTAATAAATTCCATATATGGCCAGAGTCTTCCTTGGGTCTGCTTAAGGGAGGTTAAGTCGACCTAAGGCTCCAGCGTAGACATACCCCTTTTGTCCTCCTGAGGGGTCCCGACGCCCAGTTTGAGAACCTCTATCTACATTACTAATGTTACAGCGGCACAGGTACAGCACTGTAGTACTGGAGACACTTGCTACAACAACAGAAATGTTTTTTCCATCACTATAGTAAATACATCTCTTGGAGAGGTTGAAGCTGGGTTGCTAGAAAATGTCTGTCAACTAAGCAGTGTCTACGTGAGGGCTTGCGTAGGTTTAATCACATTGTACAAGGGTAACATTTTTCACAACCCTCAACGATGTAGTTAGGTCAACCTAACTTTTAGATGTAGATGAGGCCTTTCTGCTGATAAAATTAAATGCAACAAAGATACCCATTTCCAGAAGTGAATTCTCACAAAACTCTAGATTCTAACCAAATAATTATATTGGACCAGATTCTCAGGTCCAATTATTCAAGGCAAAATTCTGCACTGCATACTGGAGAGGTTGAAATGTGGCTGGAGGCCTTACATGAAATACCAGGATCCCTGTGTATTTCAGAGACAGTGCAGTGTACTCTGTGCCCCACACCCAATCAGCTCTGTGGAGGTGAACAACCATGGCTCACTTTCCCTGTTCCCACCTTTTCAGACCCCTGAATGAAGGGGTCAGGGGAGGGGAGCGGGGGCCAGAGCCAGTATCTAGCCAAAAAACTGCTATTAATCAGAATTCTTGACACTAGTGTTGTGTGGCAGGGTAGGAAGCAATTTGAACCCACTCCAAGCAGAGACTGGAGACAATCTGACCCACTGATTCTTATTCAGTCCTTACTCAGGCAGCCTCCCATTAACTTTATTATGGGGATTTTTACTTCATTTACAGGATCTAAACATTTTACAGCAATACTGAGCAGGACTGACCCTAACTGGTTTATGATATTATGACATTCCAAGGTGCAAACCAAACAAATAGAGGCTACATCAGCCTTGTTTTGCAACTTTGGGTACTTCACAATGCTTTGCTGCTGTAGCTCTTTCCTGGGCCAGTGACAGACTACATGCAGGTCATACCCTGAGTGTCTGTGTATGGCAGGGTTGTCCAACATATGAGCCAGGGGCCAGAATCCAGCTTGCCAAGAGCTTTTATCCAGCCCGCCGAGTGCTGCCGCAAGAGTCTGGGAGCTGGGGCTGCCAAGGCTATCTGGAATACTCTGTACTGCTACATTAAGTGTGCAGGCAGACATTGACAATTACTGCAAGCAAAAGCAATGCCAAATATCACCCTAATCATTAGTTTATTAATACAGATCAATTTGTGTGTCTTATCTATCAAAAATTTTCTCACCAGTCCGCCCCCCCCAGCTGAGAAAAGAATTGCAATGTGGCCCCTCACCCAAAAAGGTTGGACACCCCTGGTTTATACCCACAGCTCTGGTCCAGCACCTTGGACACCAGCAGCCTGTCAGCAAACAATGCCATACTCTGGCTTCCAGTAAACAGGGATACTACTCGGGCAGTGATCCCATTCTCAACATACTCCCAGTCTCATATATCCCCCCCCCATGTTTGTTTTGCATTATCCAGCCCCGTCCTGGACAGTTCAGATATTTTAGGGCTCTTGTCATCTAAGGGGATCAATATGCAACAGTCTACTGCTTTAAATGGAGTTACCTCACAGCCCATCTTAACCATAGCACTGGCTTAATTTTGATTAAAGAATTAAACAGTTTTTTTTTAACTACACGAGATAGATTTTAAAAGAGTGCAAGTATATGGCTTTAAAGTCAGAAAGGGTTACAAAAGAAATAAAGCTAAAATGTTTCCCAGTATAAAAACTTAACAAACTAGACTTTGTTCTAAGTGAAGTCCGTTACTGAATGTTCTCAGTAACATTACTGAGCAAATTTTAAGGCCAGGTTCTGCTCCCAAGGTCTGAAGGGTTACTCCTAGATCAAGTTTATTCCCACACTGAGGATGGAGACAAAGAATCTTGTGGTGAAAGAGGTTTCATGCTGTTGTTTGCTAAGAGGCAAATGTTTGTTCCTCTTCCTCTTCCTTGCAAAAGAATGGCCATATGATAAGTGATTGCTCTTCAGCTTTGATGATACCTGGCTAGAGGTGCCAGCTTGTCCTTTGGCTTGGAGAAACTGCTTTACCCAGGCACATTTCAGAGTTAATTTCAGCTTACGTTTATAAATTTACACATATGTAATGTTGCTACACAAATTTCATCCTCATGCTATTATTGACAAATCAGTTATTAGTTTTCAAATGATACCTCACAAGGCACATTTTGTACAAATATTACTAGAATGGCATGCCACGTGTGAATTTAGGCCTGCATTCAGACACATATCTGATTATCTGTTAGCCTCACGTGATATGACTTTTCAGGGCTTAACAATGGTCCCTATTCTTGCTTTCTATCAAAGGTCCTGAAAAAAACATACCACAGGTTAAAAAAAAATACAATTTCCAGAGGCGTAGCTGTGTTAGTCTGTGTGCAGCAAAAATAAGACGTCATGGCACCTTAAAAGGCTAACAAATTTCTTCAGGCATAAGCTTTTGTGGGCACCAACCCACTTCATCAGATGCATGAAGTGGAAACTACAGTTGAAAAGTACATATACACATGCCAGGATGACAGAGGGCAAGTGTTAGTAAAGTGAGTTCTGTTAGTGTCAGGGTTAAAATATAATTTGGTGGGCCCCAGAACCATCCGACATTTCCAGGTCCCCTTCCCACAGGTCTGGGCCCCCTTCACACATGGCAACTATTTCTCCCCCAAATGCCTGCCCCCACCCCAGCTACTGGCCCCCAAACACCTCCCCAACCCCAGCTATTGCCCCCAAATGCCTGCCCCCACCCCAGCTACTGCTCCCCAAATGCCTGCCCCCAGCTACTGCCCCCAAAACACCTGCCACCCATCAGACTCCTCCTTCCCCATGGCCTTCTCAGCTCCAATCTCCATTCCCTAAGCTCCCTGCCCCCATGTCCCCACTCCAGCCCTCCTAACCCCCCACCCCCAGTTCCTCTGTCTTTACTCCACCTCCTTCACCCCCCCAACCCCCTCTACACCTCTCCAGCCCACCACCCCAACCCCTTCTTCCCATCTGCCCACGCTTTCCCTGCCGGCTGCCTGCCTGTCCCCAGCTAACCCCCATGGCCCCCTTACCCGCACCACTGACATGGCCAAAGAGCCGGGCCGGAGGCAGGGAGGCTGCGGTCCAAGCAAGGGGAGGCTGCGGTCCAAGCAAGGGGGGGGGGTGGAGACTGGCGGCTGGACCCAGCAGGAAGGGACGAGGCCAGTGCAGCACTGGGAAAGGGGGGGGGTTGGCCGGGCTCACCCCAGCCTGCAGCCCCTTCCCTCAGCTGGCCCTGGGGGAAACATGCTGGAATGCTGTGTGTTCTGGCACGTTCATGTATTTTTAAGGGGGCCCAGAACGCAGTATTCTGGTGCGGGGGCCTCGGAACGCTGTCCCCCTAAAAATAGGGGGCCACGGAACACCGTCCCTGGGCGTTCCCCCTTACTTTAACCCCTGGCTAGGGTAAAGGAGGCCAACTCCCACCAGTTGATTGGCAGGTGAGAATGTGTGAACAGGGATAATCAGACCCCATCTGAGTGTGCCAAGTTCTCAAAACAGTTCCAGCTCTGCATTTTCACACTGAAGTCTGTCTTTGAAGGTTTTTTTTGTTGAAGTCTGGCAACTTTCAAGTCTGCTCCTGAGCGTCCAGGGAAATTGAATTGTTCTTCTACTGGTTTATGGATGTTGCCAAATAACAGTGAGAGTATTTGTGGATAACTGTATTTTAAATGTATCCTCTTTACTGGGACACTTCTGCTGCTATAACTCATTTTGACAGGATGAACTATGAGTGGCATATGGCACTAGATTACTGTTTATAATATATCCAGTCAGATAAATAATGTGGAGACTGTTGTATTGTTAGTTTGTGCTGTAGTTCAGTACTTTAGCAATGATAGCACTGATTACATGCAAGAGATGCTTATGAAGAATAAAAAAGTGGGACTGAAAAGATCCCACTGAGACCAGATTCTCCTCACTGGCAAAAACTGTGCATCATCTGCATCATCGCCCAAGCAACCCACTTCTGACAAACAGGACCAGCCCCAGCAGGGTTTTTGGTGCCCTAGGCAAACAGAGATTTTGGCACTCCCATCAGGAGTTGATTCTTTTGTTTATAAGGGAGAATGTTTTGTTTGTTTGTTTGTTTTAAGTAGGAAAAAACCTACTTCCATTCAAGCTGGTGCCTCTTAAAGCCTGGCAATGGAGGTGACTGCCTAGTTCACCTATATGGCTGCACCACTCCTGCTGACAAATATAGGAGCAGTTCTAGGGACAGTTTTCCTTTGACAAGTCACGTTGACCTGATGCATGGAATTAGGGTATTTGGGGAAACTAGAGGATCTTCACCTGCTCCCATGGATAATGATAAAAATGAAGGCTGCAATCCAACCCACATTGCTAGAGGAGCTTATTATATTATGATATATTCCCTCAAGTAAATAGCTAAGTATATTTTTAAAAAGCATCAGCTGATGTATTATATATAAGAACAGCATCTACAGTTGCTAGGATAAAAATTACACATACTGTCAATTGTTTCAAGACATAAAATGATCACCAGCTGCTTCAGGAAGCAATTACAATTCTCCCCCACGGTACGGTATTGCACTATGTTGTAGACATCTTTATGTATTCCTTCCCTGGAATCAAAGAGCACTGGCCACTATTGATGATAGAATACCTGACAGCCCACTGACCTATTCTTCTACGGAAAATCCCATGATATATTACATAGTGAAGTACATTATATAAGGAGCAAGGTTATACCTTGCACCAAAGAATCCAGAATTAGCCACTGTCTGGGACAGAATATCAGACAAAATGGACCCAAAGAGTTCTGGCGTGGAATGGCATACTCCTATGTTTTATAATAGAAGCCTGAGTAAGTAGACCCATTTGTTTTGTGTTGCTTTTCTTTGATGCGTTCAGCACTGGACGCTAGTGGAGACAGGCAGAAGCTAAAATTGACTATTCTGTCTATTCCATCACCTGGTAGACCAGTGGCAGAGCCAGAAGAGAAACAAGGTCGCTTCAGTCCCCATACAACAGTGGTTTTCGAACCATGGGTCAGGACCCAGCACTAGATTGCAGACCCTCAGGTACTAGGTTGTGGCACCCCCTACTGCCACCTCCAAAAGACTGGAATGCATTGTTCAAAGACGTAATTGTTGGGTTGCAGGCATAAGCGATTTTTTTCAACTGGGTAGCAAGAAAAAATGTTTGAAAACCACTGCAGTACAACACTGCCTCCTGTAAAGTAAGGCACACTGTGAGAAGCAAACAGTGCATATTCTCCATTAAAATATCACACACCAGCCGTTGCTGGAAATGATCCCAAGCTGCTTAAGATGACTGGTCTATCCCCGTATGGAGAACTTAACGGTACCATACTGCACAGGATACTAAGTAATTAAACAGCCACAGAGCCATACCTAGGCCTTTCCACACCTGGGGCAGGCAGTCCCAAGGGCGCCCCACCACTTGGTCCCTGATCCGGCCCGGTGGCGAGGGGGAATGCCTCCTGCTCTGCTGGGAGAGCACAACCAGGAAACCAGGGGAAGGGGTGCCTCCCCTGCTGCCAAGTGGGAGTGGCCAGCACATTCAAGGGCAGGGCAGGAGAAACTCTCCCATCCCCTGCATGGCTCCAGCAGGAATGTGCCTTTGCTGAAGGCACATACCTCATTAGGGTCTGGTGGCACCCTTTAAAATTTGGGACCTGAAGCCTTGCCCTGTTTGCCCCACCTAGTTACAGGCCTGAACAGCCATGTACTGCCCACCACTGAAGTTGGGATATTATATTGGATTACTGGTTATATTAGATTGTTGGGTCAATAGTGTGATCTGCTGTGGCAATATTTCTAGTCTGGTATAGTGAAATGAAGTATGCATTGGAGAGATGGGATGGTTCACACTTTACTCTGAAGCACTGCTGCTCAATCCTTGGAGACTAGCAACCCCCTTATTCAAAGTGAAAAAACTTCCAGACTAGCCCTGATATATTTATTACTGAAAATAAAACAAAAACCAACTAAGCGGTAACATAGATAATTCATGCATGTCTGTGTTTTCAAAGGTTGACAGTGAACACTTGATCTGGAACAGTATAGGAATGCAGGCAGTGGGATAGAAAGTTTTAGGGGGGTTGTTTTGCTTTAATAATCATAATGCAGACCTTTTATATACTACTTTCCAGTCTCAGTGCATTTCACCAAGTAACCTTATCCTTATTTTTAGATGGGGAATGAAGACACAGCACACTGATGGCCAACAACAGAATTAGGATTAGACTGCAGGTCTCTCTAGTTCCAGTCCAGTGCTGTTATCTACTAAGCCTCAGCCCCTCTCTGCGTGCTACAATTTTGGATTGTAATGAGGACCCAACCTACGAGTAAAACTCAGATCACCTGAACCTGAGATGTGGAGAGAAATGTGCGAAGTCTGCCCTGCTGACCACTGTTCCCTCTAAGCTGTGCGCGTGCGCACATGCACACAGGTCATGAAACCTGTGCACACAACAAAATAAAGGGCGCACAAAAAAATTCAATAGTGCTAATATTGGTGCTCACAAAGAAATGTTTTTGCGCACACAAAGAAATTATCCATGCACAGTCTATGAGTAATTAGAGGGAACACTGCTGCTGACATATAGCTAAACAATCTATGCCCTGGCCTGACCTATACAGAGCTTAGGCCGAGGGAAAGTTAATGCTAGCAATCCAGTGCCTCCAGCCACCACAGCATCCTCCCCAGGATTTGAAATTGTGCAGGGTGTAGGAAGAAGTGCATAAGGGGTACTAGGGTGCTCACTAAATTGGTCTAACACTTAGGGCTGACAACTGGGTGGGTTGGGAAATTCAATCAATCAATCAAATCATAGGGCTGGAAGGGACCTCATGAGATCATCAAGCCCAACCCCCCGGGAATTGAACCCAGGACCTTCTGCATGTTAAGCAGAGGTGCTAGCCACTACACTATTTGCAGGGTTTAATTTGGGATGGGGTGCAAGGTGGGTGTTAGGAATCCCTTGCACAGTCCCCGCCAAAGTTTGCAGGCTGCTTGGGAGGCAGCAGGAGGGGTGGGCTCCAGCAGCAGCCCCAGCCATGTTGCACAAATGCGTCCTAGGTGCAGGGAAAAAGGGGCTAACGCCTGCCCATGCCATGTCTGCACCTAAAGCCATGCACAAGACGACCCCCCGCCTGCAGAGGACTGGAGCAGCAGAGAGGCGCGCGCGCAACATTGATGGGCAGGGGGGCTGGGGCGGCTACACCATGAGCATTTGGGGGGGGACGGGACGCAGATCTGGACTGATGAAACCATCTTGCATATGGCTTCCGCCTGGGCTGTGCACGTCCACTGATCTCCTCCGCCTGCCCCCCACCCAACACCGTACCCCTGCCGCTCAGTCACCATTTTGTTTCCTTTTCCCCCTTTCTGTCCACCCCCCGCACCCCCCTCGGTGCGCCCACCCCACTATGCAAATTCCACTGCCACTTCAGCCATCTGATTGGCCAATGGTCATTCGCTCTCCGCTCTTCCCCCCACCTTCGCAGTACGCAAATATGGGCATGCTGTGACGCAATTGGCTCAGCCCGCCGCTCTCGCTTCCTCTTTCTCCCCCAGACCGGCCGGCTTAAGTAACTTTTATGCAAATAGCGCGGCAGCCTGGGCACTGATTGGTTCCCGCCCTCCCTCGGCTCCGCCCCTTCGACCAGCAGCCCCTTCCCCAAAAGAGCTCAGGAGCGAGAGGCAGCGTGAAGGTTCGAGAACACCGGCCGGCCGGCCCGCCTCCTTCCTGTGTACGTCACTGAGCCGGGCGCGCTCCCTTCGCTGCCATTCGCTCCTGCCGCCGCAAGGCGCGTCAGGATTGGTCGGACGGCGGCGAAGGGGCGCGTCAGTTCTGGAAGGTTCTGAGAGGGGTATAAAAGCCGTGCGGGGAGCCGGTAGTCACGCTCATTCAGCTGACTCACTTTCGCTCGTGTTTTCTCGGGGGGCAGTCACCGCGGAGCAGGTAACGAGCGGGGCTCGTCCCGAGGGTAGCCACAATGGTGACTGACGTTCGCTGCCTTTAATAAGGAGGCGTGGAGATCCGCAGCGCTGCTGGGTTTTTCAGATGGAGGAAGGGGGTTCACGGCTCCCTTTCCACTGGGGGGTGTTGGTCCCCATAGGGGTGTGGGGCAGCAGGGTGAGGCTGAAGCAGCAGCCGGGGCGCGTCGCTACGCCACGCAGGGCGGGAGAGCAGCAGTGTGCGGAGGGGCGCGCCCCTGGGCCTCCCGCCGGCGGCTGTCGATTGAGCGCGGTGGGATTTACCCCTAGCCTTGTCTCCGCGCCGCGCTTTCCCGTCCAGGCTGCTTCCCCTCCCCCATGCGCGGCGGCGCGCCCTGTGGGTGCGCGCGGGCGGCAAGGCGGGGGCGAGCGCGCAGGCGCGAGAGCGCGCGCCGGCCTGCCCGGGTGGTGCGGCGGGGCATGCTGGGACATGTAGTCCCAGGGCTGCGCGCCGCGTGGAGCGGCGAATGCTGAGGCGGGAGTGTTCCATCCCCCCCCTCCCCGCGCGCGCCTCCCTACCACGTGGTCTCAGGCGGGGGAGGGGGGAGGCTGCGCTGCTTCCGTGTCCAATAGGGAGACTCCCCTCCCCCGGTTGGGGGGGGGCCTTTAACCCCCGGGGGGGGGTCCCCCCCCCCCCCCGCCGCTGCAGAGGTGGAGGGTGGGAGTCAGAGGTCATGGCTGTAGCACAAATGCAGGCATGTTTCCAGCGCTTCTGTCCCAGTTGTTAGCTAATAGAATAGAATAGACTCGGGGGGCTGGAAGGGACCTCATGAGATGGTGCAACCCCCTGGGGTTTGAACCCAGGGACTTCACAGATGTGCTAGGCACTATGCTATTTTGTAGCAACAGGATTGCACTAAATTAGCAAAGACCCTCAAACCTCCCCCTACATGCCATAATTTCAAGTCCTGTGGAAAATACTGCTCAAACAGCAGTATTAGTAGAGGCTTGGACTGAGCCTTGGATCCTTGGCTTAAGAAGCAATTTGATCTTCTGGTTTTAGCAGTGGCTATAGGCATCAGCCCTTTGAGTGCTACAGGACTCTGTCCCATCATGTAACTCATCCCTCTCTCTCAAGTCATGCTGTGACCACGTGTCTTGTTCCTTTATTGGAGTAGCTGCTGGCCTAGACTAGTCACTATTGACATGCTATATCTTGAGTAGAAACACGAATAGTTAAACCCCTGAAGCTTGTATTCTGCAATTAGTAATGCTTTTAAGAAGAAACAATGAAATCATTAGTACTGGCGCCATATATTTAACATAAGACTGGCCTTTTAAAAAAAAAAAAAAAAAAAAAAAAAAGTGGTGGAGCATGCAGTTTTTTTTCTCATTGCAGGCAAAGATGTCTAAGGGACCAGCAGTTGGAATTGATCTTGGTACCACATATTCCTGTGTTGGTGTTTTCCAACATGGGAAGGTGGAAATCATTGCCAATGATCAAGGTAACAGGACCACGCCAAGTTACGTTGCCTTTACGGACACAGAGAGGCTGATTGGTGATGCTGCGAAGAATCAGGTTGCAATGAATCCTACTAACACAGTCTTTGGTAAGTGATGTGAAATAAGCTTTTTTTTTTAACTGAGCTTGTAACAGTTCAGTTGTATTTCACTGCTAGATTGTAGAAAATTGGTCTACTGTTGCCTATATAGTAAAAGGATATAGCTCTTGAGCTTGTTGGGTGATGTAATCCACTATGGAATGGAGGTGCTAGAGGTCTCCCCCCCCCGCCCCAATGCTGGCATAAGCTTAGTCAGCATGTCCTGCCTTTGCTGAACAAATGGCTGTAACGTACTCAGGTGCAGACTTGAGCACCAGCCTGCATGAAACTTCCTAGGCTTTGCCTAAAATAAGACACTAGTCGTGTCAGTTTACTGCATTATTTTCTGCTCTCTAAGAGTTCAGCTGTCTTTATAGATCAGGGGATTCAGACACATCCACAAGCTGCATGTGGCCCATAAAGCTATTATGTGTGGTCTGCAATGATGCTGCTGTTACTGACACTTGCAATATCCTGGTATGAGAAGGTTTCAGTGCTGTGGCCCTTGGTACAATGTACTAGTCCTCATGTGGCCTGTGTGGTCTTGAGTTTGAGACCCCTGGTTTTCAACCTATGATCCATGGACCCCTCCAGGTTCACAGAGGGCTTGCATCTCTATTGGAAATGTCAAACAACTGTTCTAAGTCAGTGGCTTGTAGCCTGTTCTCTGCTGTGGCACACCATTATACCTTTATTTTGAGGCGCACTCTCATGTCTCAAGAGGTACATACAAGTATTCATGAGGTAGTCCTGAGCTCACCAAGTAATTTTTCAAAGAACATGGCATATCTGTTCAGTCTGGAGGGCATACCCATGTACTATGGCATACAATTGGGAAACTTGTGTATTGTGCAACCTTTAGAGAAGCAGAGGATTTTCATGTCCTGTGAGCAACACATAGATGTCTTGATTAAATCTGCTCATAGGCTGATTGTACAAATGTCAGTCTCAATAATTCAATTGAGTTGCATACTTTTGTACACTTGAATTAGAAGTTAAGGGCCCACTAACTGTGACTCTGCCTTTTTCAGATGCAAAACGGTTGATTGGTCGCAGATTTGATGACTCTGTTGTCCAGTCTGACATGAAACATTGGCCCTTCACTGTGGTGAACGATGCTGGCAGGCCAAAAGTCCAGGTTGAGTACAAAGGGGAGAGCAAGAGCTTCTACCCAGAAGAGATATCTTCCATGGTTTTGACCAAGATGAAGGAGATAGCAGAAGCATACCTTGGGAAGGTGAGACTTAAGAAGTTACTCAGCTCTCTGGAGAGTTCAGTAATCTTTAAAAGTAATTTGAGCTTGATCTCATGTTCTTGTATACTGTGCATATGGTGGTCTGACTCTCATCTTTCCTTCCCATAGACTGTTACTAATGCTGTGGTCACTGTGCCTGCCTACTTCAATGACTCCCAGCGCCAGGCCACAAAAGATGCTGGAACCATTGCAGGTCTCAATGTGCTCCGGATCATCAATGAACCAACAGCTGCTGCTATTGCTTATGGTTTAGATAAGAAGGTAAGCATGGTGTAGACTCTGCATTGCTAAAGAACATTATAGAGCAGGGGTGGCCAGAATTAAGAGCTGCACAGGTTAACTAAACTTTCAAGAGCCACACTGAGGCATATTAACCACACAATTTTATCTACTCCAGAATTACTAAACTTAAAATTCATTGCACACTTTAATTTCATTGATGCTAGTAGGATCAAATTTGTTTTTTTACAGATTCTAATTAAGGTTACCATGAAAATTAGGCCTATACAGTAAACTTGGGTGCAGGCTAGTGGCAAGCTTTTTTAAATCTGGGTGTAACTTAATGCGGTATGTGAAATCTCAAGTTTGGAAGATGTTTCAATTGTGAATACAAAGCTTCACAGCAGTAAGCTGTGCAAAATTAAAAGTACATTCAGTTTTAAACTCATCATATTTTCCTGTCTTAGTATTCCATGTCATGGTTAGGATTTGTTAAACACAGTTTTATTTCAACAAGTAACTGCATGAGGGCCTATGAGAATCTGAACATGCTGTGGCTTCCACCACCCATGTTGCTACTTCTGGGTCCCATCTCCAACCATGCTGCACTTCCCTGCTGTGCTCTTCAGGCTGCACTCTCTAAAGAGCCACATGTGGCACAAGAGCTGCAGTTTGGCCATGCTTGTTAGTCTTTCTCTGATCTCTTAGATGTGAAACACTTTTTTTTTTTTTCTCCTTATTCCTTCCAGGTTGGAGCTGAAAGGAATGTCCTGATCTTTGACCTTGGTGGTGGTACTTTCGATGTTTCAATCCTCACTATTGAGGATGGCATTTTTGAAGTAAAGTCAACTGCAGGTGACACCCACTTGGGTGGAGAGGACTTTGATAACCGTATGGTCAACCATTTCATCGCTGAATTCAAGCGGAAGCACAAGAAGGACATTACAGAGAACAAGAGAGCAGTTCGCCGGCTCCGCACTGCTTGTGAACGTGCAAAGCGTACCCTCTCATCAAGCACTCAGGCCAGTATTGAGATTGATTCTCTCTATGAGGGCATTGATTTTTACACCTCAATTACCAGAGCTCGTTTTGAAGAGTTGAATGCTGATCTATTCCGTGGCACACTGGATCCTGTAGAGAAGGCCCTGCGGGATGCCAAACTCGACAAGTCACAGATCCATGACATTGTATTGGTTGGTGGGTCCACACGTATTCCCAAGATTCAGAAGCTCCTGCAGGACTTCTTCAATGGCAAGGAGCTGAACAAGAGCATCAATCCTGATGAAGCTGTGGCTTATGGTGCAGGTAACTAATTCATCTCATTAACCCTTGGATTGCAATGGTGTAGCACCCACAGTATTCTCTGCTTTAGGTATAACTGGCTTGAAACCATGGCTTGAGTGTTCACTATATAAACAGGCAAGTAGTCATTTGCCAGGCCTTCACTTAATGGGGATGACTGGATCACAGTGCCTGATCACTCATGCCCAGACGTTCAACTGCAGCTGTAATTAATGCATTGGATAACACTTTTCCAGTTTGCTTGCATTGATGAATCAGGTTCCAAAGCCATTCGTAGTTTCCACCAGAGGTTCGCTAATGATGGCTAAAACCTTCCTTGGATGTCTGAGCAAGCTTCTTAAACTCCTTCTCCCCCCCCCCCCCCGCGGG
>ML682025.1:19849194-19861739 GCA_007922195.1 Podocnemis expansa
TTTTTTTTTTTTTTTTTTTTAAGCTGTTCAGGCTGCAATCTTGTCTGGGGACAAGTCTGAGAATGTGCAAGATCTACTGCTCTTGGATGTCACTCCTCTGTCTCTTGGTATTGAAACGGCTGGGGGGGTCATGACAGTCCTGATCAAGCGAAATACTACAATTCCCACCAAGCAAACACAAACATTCACCACTTACTCTGACAACCAGCCTGGTGTGCTTATTCAGGTATGTTTTTTATCATTCTAATGGATGAGTAAAGTGGGCTTCAAATTTAATTGGGTGGCAGACACAAGCTGTTAGTTCTACTGCAACAAGAAATATTATGTGGTGGTAGAGGTTGTGCTGAACAACCTTCAGGTTAGGGTTGTAAGGAGCTCATTTAATGAGTTAAATTTTGGCTGAATTATTCACTTAATCTCAGCAAATAGCCTATATCAAAAGTATGGTGGGTTAGAAGAAGATCTCCTGGGGGGGGGCGGGGGGGAGAGAAGGGGCTTATGGCCGCTATGATGAAAAGGATTCCAAAGCCATTCGTAGTTTCCACCAGAAGTCGTAAGACCTATGTTGGTTCAAAGTACCTTCCTTGGATGTCTGAGCGACCATAAAGCACAATTAAGACAATACAGATCAGACTTAATAAAAACTGTGCTCATGGATGGTCTTTTTTTTCTCACCTTCAGGTCTATGAAGGGGAGAGAGCCATGACAAAAGACAACAACTTGCTGGGCAAGTTTGAGCTGACTGGCATTCCTCCTGCTCCAAGGGGTGTACCCCAGATTGAAGTAACATTTGATATTGATGCCAATGGCATCCTTAATGTATCTGCTGTGGACAAGAGCACTGGAAAGGAGAACAAGATCACAATTACCAATGACAAAGGTAGGCATAGCATAGTTCCTCAGCATAGTTGGCTGCACCACTGAAGTGGGTGGCTGGGACAAGTGACTGCCCCCCCCTTTGCCCCAAACCTTGCTGATCTAGTGGTGGTACCAGTTAGCTCTCTTCCCACCAGTAACTAAAGCAGTTGCCTTTGTCTGCATACAGCCATGACAATGAGTGTTATGTGACTCCATTAGTCAGCTCTAATGACCAGTGTAGTCTGGATCTTGATACCAGACCATGATCACTGCAGGGATACTCATACTATGAAGTAAACATGCAATAAGTATTCTGAAGGTTTAATGTAATCTTAAAATGAGTGAAGGTCTTCATGCCTTACAACTGGACTCCCTGTACCTAATAGGTCGCTTGAGCAAGGAAGATATTGAACGCATGGTCCAGGAAGCAGAGAAATACAAAGCAGAAGATGAGAAACAGCGTGACAAAGTGTCTTCCAAGAACTCTCTAGAATCCTATGCTTTCAATATGAAGTCTACTGTTGAAGATGAGAAGCTTCAGGGCAAGATCAGTGATGAGGACAAACAGAAAATTCTAGACAAATGCAATGAAATTATCAACTGGCTGGACAAGAATCAGGTATGTTGACTTCTATTATGGATCTGATCTAACTGCTAGTTAAAGTCCAGAACTAGAATTAAACTCTTCAGTTTTATTCATGAAAACAAACACCACATTCATAGCAACAAGCTATAATGGCAACAGATATACCAATTTAGGGTCTTGCAGTCTACAGAAGGCCTCAGCTCTTAAATCTGAAGTGGCTTTCTAGCTTGAGGAAGCTGTAGCATTGGCTTGGCTTCAGAAACTCTGGCTCAAAGCAAATGTTAACAACGGTGGCAGGCAGCTAATGGTTGCTATGATGAAAAGGATCCCAAAGCCATTCGTAGTTTCCACCAGAAGTCGAGAGACTCGTGTTGGCTTGAAGTACCTTCCTTGGATGTCTGAGCGACCAGATAGTGACGTTTGAAAGACTGGCTTAGTAAAAGGATTCTCTTGACTGTTACATGGGAGTGTCTCTAAAGACACTTAAATCACTATTATGGGCTGGGCTAAAAGATGGGTTTCCAAATATTTCAGTCACTTCTGTGTAGCATAAGCTCAGTCTGTAAAATAAGCTAATTAAAATATGCCAGACTAGACAGTCTAAAATGGTTCTATATGGTGACATTAGATAGGTAAAGAGCTTGGTACAGGTAGTGGTTTCTATTGGCCTGTAATCAGTTCTTAGCCATGTTGTGCTTATGAGTAGAACCAGATCCTGAATTCCTTTTTACCTGTGGCTTTTCAAGCTCACTCCATCTCTTGGGTAAGCAGTGACTGACTTTGCAAGCTCCTCCCAGATAGGGCTCACTGTAAGGGCAGTATACTCAGGGTGCTTTATTGCAGGCTGCCCTTAATGGGAAAGGCATGTGCAGTAAGTTGATTGTTGCCTTTGTAATTACTAACTTGTTTTTTTGTGTTCCAGACCGCTGAGAAAGAAGAGTTTGAACATCAACAGAAGGAGCTGGAGAAAGTCTGCAACCCCATTATCACCAAGCTGTACCAGAGTGCAGGAGGGATGCCTGGTGGAATGCCTGGCGGCATGCCCGGTGGATTCCCTGGTGGTGGAGCTCCCCCCTCCGGAGGGGCCTCATCTGGACCAACCATTGAGGAGGTGGACTAAATGCACTAGAAAAAGCATTCCACAGCTGGCAGCTTATTGAATTGAAGGACTTTATAGCTGGGTTCAGTGGCAGTCTAAAAAAAATTCCATATTTGAGCTGCTGTATAAATTGTATCTGGGCATTCTAAATACTTGAACATGTGCACAGGGAAGGGGAGGTGAACACCATTGCACTTTATCAGTACTGTAAACAAGTGGAAATGCAATTCATGTTCTAAGGAATAAAACTTATTTAATTGGCATCATGTCTCATTCTTCACTTAAATGCCACTTCCTTAACAGCAACTTGTAGCTGATAATGAGGAATTAATATACAAAAGTGCACAGAGCAACTTTCCATAAACTTAAGTGACTTGCCTAATTTAGGGACATCAGCAGTTGTTAGATTTCCTTTTCTCATTATAAACTAACTTCAAGTCTCCTTGGCCCTAGCCTCTGACAACTTGAGAACAGCATTCCACTCTGAAGGCTTGTCTCACTTTGGCAGAGCAGGTAGACTAAGGGCTGCCAGCCAACAGCAACAAAACTTCAGGCAAGTAGGCTGAGAGAGGCAGAATGTCTAATGCTTGTTTTCTGTGACCACAGGCACTCATGACAAGTCACAGCAGGAATCTCCTTTAGCCAAACAGGCTTCCAAACTAAAATGGTCTGCAATTGAATGCAGTTAAGGTAGGCATCCACATGAGTCTTCATTAAGACTTAAAAGAAACCACTTCACCTCAAAGGTGCACAAATACCTGAACAAAGCCTTTGTTTTCCACAGTTACTTGGTGGGCTAAGTGAAGATCCTTCCCTGGATTAGGAATCATAGCTTGCAAAGCAAGAGTTCTGTCTTGAATCTATTATGGGTTTAAAGCAAACCCATCACTTAAATTGATCCTGTGTAGAAGCTGTGGTAATACTGTCTCTAGTTCTTTAAAAATTCCAGTTTTGAGATACTTAAGTAACTTTTAGTCCTGGCAAGGATGTGACTGCTTAGCATTCTGAAGAGACTTCCAGTCCCAAATGATTGAGCCTCTACTGTACAAAGCATACTCCATGCAAGCATTTGTCTAATTTTAGACAAATTAACTTTGGTGGAACTGCACAATAAATTCACTGAAACCATTGCTTAGAAGTAATGAGCTCTAAAATGAGGGGCCAATGGGCATAAGCCTTACCGGGGGGGGGAGTACTGAAGGGCAGCATCTAGAACAGGAACTCTTGGAGTTCAAGGAGGTGAGAAACAGTGCATGTTCTGAATGGTTTGAGCTGGCAATAGCTGTTTCTCAAGAGACCTCAGGATATATTTGGCTCAACTCAACTCTGTCCTCAAAACAGGCCCAAAGCCAACTAAATCATCCCAGCCTTGGATTTGTCAAGGCACAGCTTAAAAACCTCTAACGATGGAGATTCTACCACCTTGCTAGGCAACCCATTCTAGTTCTTCATTGTACTAGTGAAAAAGATTTTCCTATTATTCTACCTCGACCTCCCCCACTGCAACTCTTTTCCCCTTAAGCACAACAGTGTGGGGTTTTGAGGCTGTAACTGTGGGGCTCTCTCTGAGGTTGCTTTTCTTATCCACTGAACAATGTTTCCAATTCTAGACAAGGCATCCTCCTGGGCTTTGAGTCCAGCTGCCCACTAATGCATATTGTATAAAATACAGGTTTTTGAAGTATTTTCCAAGTGAATCCCCAGTCAGAGTATGCCACATATCATGGACTGGGAGCTTTTGGGCTGGCAGTGTCTTGGGTGGGATACATGCACAGAATACACATTTCACTCAAGAATATATAAGGGAATGCAGCCATTTCCTTGAATCATCCAAAGAAATGCATCAGACTTCAGCTTTGCCCACCTTTAACTGTGTAATTCTCCTTGGAAATAAAAATAAAACCACTTTGCATTCTAGCCTTCAAAACCACCTCTTGATGAGCTTTTGGCATTTGACTTCTGGCTCTGGGAGTCTGGACTGGGAATTTATATTGCAGTTTGATAAACAAGTCATGCCTGGATTGGTGTTGAGATTATTAGTGGTTGATTTAAATTTCTAGGCAAGGGTCAGAATGGGGATATGCACAGATCCACCACTATTATGTTAGGGTGGAGTAGCATCCTCAGTCATGTACAGATTTCCTGAGTTCTAGTTCTGCTACTGACCACTTGGAAAAGTTGCTTTACTGCTGCTCTGTGCCTCAGATTCTTCATTTATCAGATGGGAACAATAAAACCTAACCTTTGCAGAGGATTAAAGTCCAAGATGCAGTATGCTCCAGTGAGTAGGGCAATGGTCAGATTAAGGGTCTCCCCCCACAACCCAGGGGCCATGGCCCCCCAACAACAGCAGCCTGCATGCAGGCTGGCACTGTGGGGAGGCAGCTGACTAGTCTACATTTAGGGGTGGGGCTGGTTGGAATGTGAAGCAACTTCTGGTGTAGCCTAGCAGGGCTTTGGGCCCTGGACTGTCGTGTTGGGGGCCACATCACACACCAGACAGCCCTGCCCATGGAGTGCAGCAGACATGTGCCACCACACACTCAGGGGCAGGAGTGCTGCAGAGCCAGGCCTCTGGCCCCTGGGCTTCACCTCCCTAGCACCAGTGTAGGTGCTCCTGCCCCCCTTCCTCCCTGGTCCTGCTGGCACTGCTGTGCTGATTGGGGCAGCAGAGGCTGGGTCATGGATGAACCTTAGGAACTGCAGGTTGGGGCTCCCCTTTAGGCTAGGACTCAGGGCTGCATCCCCTATAGCCCCTGTGTTTATCTGGGCCTGAGCAGGGAACCAAATGGTGAATAAGACAACTTGAATTCTATTCCATGTCTGCCATTGGCTGGTGGATTCCCTTAGGCAAATCACTTCCCTATCCTGCACCTTGTTTCCTCATCTGTAAAATGGAGATGACACTAACCTTTTTTAGTGAAGGGCTTTGAAATCTGCTGATGAAAAGTGCTAAGTAAGACTTAGCTGGTCACTAATAATAGCTAAACTATGAACTTCACATCTCTGTGCTTTGGTTTACCCTCCCACCCTTGGTCTACCTTCTCTACTTAAAATGTGAGTGCTTCTTCAAGTGATTGCTCCTGGCCATTCCATGTTTGTTGTGTGGGCCGTGTGCATGGATTGCCAGAGAATTTGTCCTCTAGAGAACCCATAGGGTTGGCTGTGGACTGCCTAAAGTGGTACCACTGTGAGAGTCTATGTAAGACTCAACCAGCATTATCCTCTACAGTTCCTCCTCCTCACCCTGATGGTCACTGGAACAAGTGCTTGCTTCTGCCAGTAGCTCTTTGCCCATACTTGTTAGTTAGCTAAGTTTGGTGTGGTGTTAGCAGTTATTAGAGTAATTGATAAGTTCCAAAGGGGTAGCTGTGATGAGGCTCATGTGATAAATAAATTTGTTAGGCTTTAAAAGTGCCATATGACTCCTTGTTTGTTGAAGTTAAATATTTGATTAGGTAGCCCTATTGTTGTCCCCCCACCCCCAATGGATTGCCTGTTCAGGCTCTGGATGGGGTATGCCTGGCTTCAAGACCTGCAGGAAGTCTTTGCCTTGAACAACCTGCATTTCTCCTGTAATAGGTGCTTGAGTGCAGCATGTTTGCATGAAAAGTGCATGGTTTCCAGGGCTATGTCTACCCTAGCAAGTTAGTCCAGATTAAGGAGGCTTAATCTGGACTAATTTGATCCTTGTCTGCACTAGGCTTAGTCTAGTTCAAGCTAAAAAATGTATTAGTTCAAACTAAGCCAAGCTTAGTCTGAACTAGTTAATTTGAATGGTTAGTTCAATTTAACCGCTTTAGTTTGAACTTAGATCGAATGTTAGTTCAAACTAACCACGTTTTTTTAGTTTGAACTAAAAAGTTCCAGTTAGTGTAACCTAACCCGTGGTTAGTTCAAACTAACTCCAAATTGCTTAATGTAGACTAAGTTCTAACTAAGCAGTTAGATGTAGACATAGCCTAGAAGCTTCTGGTCCAGAACACGAAAGGACAGGGAGCATAGACTTAGGCTTCTGTCATGAGGATGGAAGAGGCCCTTCACCCAGCAGTGTTGGGAAACCCTGGATCTACCACAGCACCATTGGTACAAAGCACAGCAGCCTCCCCAAGAGAGGTGCCAAGGCTGAAGGACTCATTAAAAGAGCCACAGCAGCCGCAGTCCCCAGTGGCACCGAAGGCATCGGCACTGGCTCATTGACACCATTTACTTTCACTGGTGCCACAGAAGATGGAGGGAAGGTGGCCTCCCACTCAGTCAATGATGACTGGGAGGGGAGTAAGATCTGAGGCAGGCCAACCTAGTCTACAGCACTGTTGAGTTTTGTCCCTTTTTTCTCCAACAAGGGTCATCCTGGAGGAGGATCTCCACCTCCACTCCAGACTAGAGACCTTTGAAGCAGTGCAGCAGCTAAGTGAGCAGACAGCTCCACACACATGTGAGAGCTCACCAACTCCAGCACCCAAAATACCAGGGCTGTTGAGAGGCAAGCCTACGGTGAGGCACCTGGCGTCAATGAGGCACCAGTCAGCAACACCATCCATAGCACCAGTTGGATCAAGGTCTCCCCCTTGCTGCAAGTAACTAAAAACCACCACAGGTGGTCTGAGTCACTTGCTTGCCTGGCACCATTCCCCTGTACCACTGGCAATTGTCACAGCAGCAGGGTTCCATGATACCATTCTCCCATGGTGTTGAACAAAAGAACCATGGTGTGGCACCAATTGCCCATGGCATCACATGGCACAATGCACCAGTGCCATCTACTGCCACCCTTCTGGGGTTCCCTTAGAGCAGGTTCTCATCTGACTCTGAGGATGGCTCTATGCCCTCAAAAAGAAGTAGGGGCCGCTCCAGGTACAGGAGAGAAAACCACTCACTTCCACCACTGCAGTGGATACCACAGTGGCAAATACCACAGCAATGGCCCTTTTGGACTCCCTGGGCCTACCATTAAGCTCAAGGGGCCAGGGCAGAAAGACCCTATTCGATGACTAGCTGTAGGCTGCAGCTCTCCTTTACAGCAAGCGTACTGCCTCTTAAGGTCGGCAGCCATGAAGAATCCCAAGTGGGCCATAAGGTGGAAGGCTCCCATAGACCTGTCACACCAGAGGGTTAAGCCCTAGAGCCTTCAGAAGAATCCTCCTCCTCGTCCCCTGATGAGACAGTGGCAGGGGCAAAGCCAGCAGCTATTTTGGAGAAGAGTAAAACACAAAACACATCAAGAAGTGCTCCAAAGGGTGACGTGCAATATGAGGTTGCAAGTGGAAGAGGTGGTAGAGGAAGCAGAGCCCATGGTCAATATTCTGATCCCAGAAGGCCCAGCCAAGGTAGCATTGCCAATCTTCAAAACCATACGGGACAGCAAGAACTTGTCTGAAGTTGCTGGGTCACATGGTGGCCTGCACTTTTGTGGTGTGGCATGCACAGCACTGCTGAAGTCCGCTGCAGGCGTGGTTAGCCACAGAGTATTGCCCAACACACAACAAACTGAGCAGCATAGTGACCCTCCCCACACAGATCCTGGGGGAGATAGACTAGTAGTGCCACAAGCAGAATGTGTGTGATGGTGTCCTGTTCCAGACACCCCAGCCTTCCATCCCCCTAGTGATAGATGCATCAGACTTGGAGTGAGGAATTGTGGAAAGTTTATACCCACGACTCAGTCCATCTGGTAGCATACTATCTCCCAGGCAGCCAGCATTCATTAGCCAATGATCTCAGCAGGAAATTCATGACACACAAATTGTCCCTGAAGTCAGAGGTTCTGACAAGAAGTCTGAAAGTGGAGCTTTCCCCACATAGACCTCTTTGCCTCAGAGAGCAACAAGAAATGCACGTTCTTGTGCTCATTCAGGGGACACAGCCCAGGGTCATTAGTGGACGCCTTCACAATTTGATGGTTGGAGTGGAAGTGCTATGCATTTCCTTGGACCCTGTTGATTCCCAGGATGCTAATAAAAAATCAAGCAGGACAAGGCTGCAGTCATACTGATAACCATTGCTGCAACAAGCTTGGTTTACAACCCTATTGGACATTTCTATTGAAGAGCCCATAGAATTTCTCCACACATTGTATCTGCTCTCCCAGGACCGTGGACAATTACTACATCTGAACCTGAGGTCTCTACATCTCAAGGTGTGGAACCTCCTTGGTTGACACTAGGAGAACTGCAGTGTTCAGAAGATGTGAAGGAGGCACTACTCAATATTAGAAAGTATGCTACCAATGCTACATACAAGGCTAAGTGGTCAAGGTTTGCAATCTGGGTGGTGGAAAAAGGACTCAGACTCTTGTCAGCCCCGAACTTGAGCATCTTGGCCTATTTGTGGCAGCTAAAGGCTCAGGTATTCTCAAGCTCCTTGATGAAGGTCCATCTGGCAGCCATTTCAGCTTTCCTTGAAGAAGTCAATCAAATATTAATAATCTCTAACCCGACAGTTAAACACTTCCTAGAAAGTCTGGATAGACTGTTCCCAACAGTGCATCCTCTGGTGGCTGACTGGGACTCAAATTTCATTCTTTTGAAACTGACTGGCCTGCCTTTTGAGCCACTACCATTCTACTTGCTGCTATACCTATCCTGGAAAGTCATGTTTCTAGTGGCCATTACATTGGCTGGAAGAGTGTTGGAGATCTGTGCCCTAATGTCAGAGCCTTTGTACATGGGGTTTTTTTAAGAACAAAGTACACTTACACAGTACGCTCACACCCAGTGTTCTGGCCTAAGGTGACCTCACAGTTTCACACCAGCCAGGATATTTTTCTACCAGTGTTCTGTCCCTAGCCGCATGCCTTGGACACTGAATGCAGACCACATACTCTGGATGTTTGGTGAGTGTTAGCCTTTTATATTGATGGAACAAAGTCCTTTTGTAGAATGTTGCAGCTATTTGTAGCAGACACAAACAGGATGAAAGGTGACCCACTATCTTCTCAGTGTCTTTCCTCCTGGGTTGTGGCTTGTATTTGGGTGTGTTGTGTTTCAGTGAAAGTCTGCCTTCCAATGATAAAAGCTCAGGCAATGATGGTTCCAGTGTCATCAACAGCCTTCTTGGCCCAAGTGCCAATCATGCAAGGCAGCCACATGGTCCTCGGTTCATGCATTTGCGACGCACTACGCGATCACCCAGCAGGGAGGAGATGACACCATGGCTGGAAAAGCTGCCCTGCACTCCATGGGTGCATCTACACTTACAAGTTATTTCGAATTAAGGAGGCTTACTATATCAAATTAAGTCTTTCCTCAATTCAGAATAAGGAAAGGCTAATTCAATATAAGAAAAACCTCCTTTAACTTCAAAGCAATGGTTACTTCAAAGTTGTTATTTCAAATTAAGCCAGTGTTAGTCGGGGAGTAGGCTTTATTTGATATAATTGCCCAATTGACTTTCCTACCTCGTGCTAGTTTGAGTTAGAAAGCCTAGTGTTGACTAAGTCGAATTAATAAAGCCTACTTTAATTCAAATTAAGAGTCTAGTGAAGACTCTCTAATTTGAATTAATAACTTCAATTTAAAGTCAAAGTAGGTAATTTGAAATAACTATTTTAAATTAACTTTGCAAGCATAGACATAGCCCATGAGGCTGTAATTCCAACCCTCCACCTAAGGTAAGGCTGGTGAATCACCTAACATGGAATGGACAGGAGCAATCACTTAAAGAAGAAGAAACGGTTACTTACCTGTAACTAGCATTCTTTGAGATGTGTTGCTCCTGACTATTCCAATTCCCACCCTCCTACCACGTTTTATAAATGTTGGCAAGAAGGTGTGGGGGGAGAGGATCAGCTGAACCTGTAGTGCCACTCCAGGGGGCTCCACAGCCATTCCTACGGGCACTCAGAAGAAAAGTTCTCTGGCAATCCAAGCATGTGGTTCATGCACACCTAACACGGAATGGCCAGGAGCAACACATTTTGAAGAACACTGGTTACAGGTAAGTAACCATTTCTTCTCTGTGGCAGGATTTTTACTATATATTTGGACAGCACCCACCAAGCTCAGTGAAGACCTCATATACAGCTGTAATACAAATAAATATGAATTATGCTTGGCCATGAAATAAGGCTAAGCAGTAATCTCTTAAAATAATATTAACTTCTTCTTCAAGTGCTGCTCCTGGCCATTCCCTTGTAGGTGTCTGCACGCCACGTGCACGGCACACTGGAACATTTTCCCATAGCCCCACGGGGCCGGCAATAGCGCCCCCTGGAGTGGCGCCAATGCCACTCCCTATATATGGCGCCGCCAGCCCCCTCCCTCCTCAGTTCCTTCTTACCGCCCGTCGGTCACACGGAACGTCTCTGCTTTGCAGTCTTCCCATCTTGTACAGTCCCAGTTAGTTGTTGTTGTTATAGTTAGTTGTAGTATAGTTAGTTAGTAGTGTGGTCGTCGTGCCCTGTGGGGCCCGGGGCGGGCTATGCCCGGTTTTAAGACTTGCGGGAGTTGCAAGAAGCCGATGCCCGTCGGCTGTGTCTCAGGGAAGCCCACCTTGCGGACCGCTGTAAGCTCTGCCGGGCTTTCAAGCCGCGGACTCAAAAAGAACGGGTCCAGCGGCTAAAACTCCACATGATGGAGGAGGCGCTCCGTCCGGCACCAGGGGACTCGGCGTTGAGCTCGGCGCCGTCGGTGCAGAGCGCCCCAGCGTCCTCGGCGCCGTCCTCTGCCCCGAAGCCCGTCCCCAAGCCACGCCGGGAACCCCGGCGCCGATCCGCTTCCCCGGCACCGGCTAAGAAGAAGCCGCGGGACCACTCCCCACCCCGTGGGGAAAAGGGCCGTGTGGACTTAACGAAGGCCCGCTCTCCTCCTCCGGCGCAGGAGTCGAGAGAACCCCGGTACAGCCCGGTATCGGAGGCGTCACCCACCAGGGACATTTTAGATGAGGACCTTGTCCTGCTGACGACTCCGGAGGCCTTCTCGGCGGTGCAGGAGCTTTGCGGCACTGCTCAGCCTGAGACCCCAAGGCCTGAGTCCCCAGTACCAAGAACGGTACCGTCAAGGGGGAAGCCGGTTCCCTTTGGGTCGGCACCGAAGACGGCGCGTGCGGTGCCGAGTCCATCCCGGCGGCACCGTTCCCCGATCCCGCCGGCAGTGGTGGCGGCAGCTGGGGCGCCGCGTACCGTTCTCCGGCACCTCCGCGAAGTTCACCTCATCGGCACCGGGAACGGCACCTATCCAGTGGCCACAGATCGCAGGTACCGTCTTCGTCGGCACCGCCCTGGTCTCCGCGGAGCAGCTGGTCGTCTAGCTCAGTAGAGGAGTTGCAGCCGAGGCAACAGCCTAAGGCAAGTCAGCCTTCCCAACCTCTCCAAGGTGCGCCCCTGTTCCATCTTCAGTGGCCGGGTTGGCAGCCAGGCTTACAGTGGCCTCTTTGGACCCCCTGGGCTTTTCAGCAAGGTCAGGGCCTTGGCCCGGGGGCCCAGGTTTCGGGCGTGGAGTCTCACCGGCTTCCTTTGGCTCCAGCTAGCGTTCCTCAGGACACGGGAGAGGGGTCCGGAGCGGAGTCTCCTGGGGACGATCAGACGAGCGTCATTAGTGGCACTCGCAGTGCCCATTCAACTGCCCTGTCGGGGGCGCCGGACCTGGGGGAGTCATCTTCGTCGCCCCCGGATGAGGCCGTGGCTGGGGCAAAGCCCTCCTCTACCCCGGATGATACTGCGGTGCACCAGGGGCTTCTCCGTAGGGTAGCCCAGGGTCTGAATTTGCAGGCGGAGGAGATAGCAGAGGACGAGGACCCGATGGTGGACATTCTCATGCCCGAAGGTCCCCGCCGCATTGCCCTACCTTTTATTAAAACTATTCAAAACACGACCAAAGCGTTGTGGCATACCCCAGCTTCCATCCCTCCAACCGCAAAGCGGATGGAGAAAAAGTACTTTGTTCCCTCTAAGGCAGGGGTACTCAAACTTTTTGCGAGCCGGTCCACATTCAGCCTTCCACCATTGACCAGGGTCCACAAACAACTAGGGTGGGGGTGGGGGGTGAGTGGGAGCGGGGGGGG
>ML682025.1:19861839-19933797 GCA_007922195.1 Podocnemis expansa
GATGCCAGCCGTGTGGGGGGCGAGTGGGAGCAGGGGGCGGCGATGCCAGGAGCGTGGGGGGGCGAGTGGGAGTGGGGGGGCGGCGATGCCAGGAGCGTGGGGGGGGGAGTGGGAGTGGGGGGGTGGCGTTGCCAGCCGTGTGGGGGGCGAGTGGGAGCGGGGCGCGAGTGGGAGCGGGGGGCGGCAATGCCAGCCGCGTGGGGGGGCAAGTAGGAGTGGGGGGGCGGCGATGCCGGGAGGGGGAGGTGCCGCCGGGAGCGGGGCAGCGGCGGGGCAGCGGCGGCGCAGCAGGCTCCGTGGGGGGGAGGGGGAGCACAGCGAGCAACAGAAGTTGCTCAGCTGCCCTTAGAGCAGGGGTACTCAAACGGTCAAATAGGCCACTGTCGTGGTCCACCGGAAACCTCTTTGCGGTCCGGATTGTGGACCGCGGGCCGCCATTTGAGTACCCCTGCTCTAAGGGCTATGAACATTTTTACTCCCACCCCAACCCCAGCTCCTTGGTGGTAGCAGCAGCGAATGAGAGAGAGCGGCAAGGTCATCTGGCGTTGACACCAAAATCCAAGGAGGCGAAGCGTTTGGACCTGTTTGGGCGCAAAGCTTACTCAACAGGAGGCCTCCAGCTCAGGATAGCAAACCAACAGGCTATTCTGAACAAATATATGTTCAACGCCTGGTCCTCCCTGGAGAGATTTACGGACTCGCTAGGGCAAGGCTCCAGGGAGGCGTTTGCAGCCTCTGTAAAGGAGGGCAAGGTTGTTTCCAGGGCCCTCCTGCAGTCCTCCTAGGATGCAGCAGACGCGGCGGCCCGCGTGATGGCCTCGGGGGTGACTATGAGGAGATGCTCTTGGCTCCAAGCTTCGGGCCTTCCCCTGGAGGTGCAGGCCACCATCCAGGACCTCCCCTTCGAAGGGTCGGAGCTGTTCTCACAGCAAACAGACTCCTGCTTGCAGACCCTGAAGGACTCCAGGGCTCTGATAAAATCTCTGGGCCTCCATACGCTGGCAGCTCAGAGAAAGGCCTTTAAACTGCTGCCGCCCGCGCGCCCGTTCCGCCGGCGCCAGGAGGAGGACAGAAGGCAGAATAGGGGTGGCCGCCAGCCAGCCGGGCGCCAGACAGGAGACCAAGGGGGTACACGCCACCCGGTGACCCAGAAAAAGAACTTTTGAGGGTCAGCCCGAGGTCGGCATACCAATTTGGCAGGATCTAGAGTCTCTACCCTTTTACAACAGACTATCCCTTTTTTTCCCGGAGTGGCTCAGAATTAGGTCGGATTGTTGGGTCCTCAGAACTGTACAGGAGGGCTACTCCCTCCAATTTGCTTCATTACCCCCATCGGCAGCTCCGCCCCGCCCTTCAGCCACCCAGGGGGACCCCACGCTAGCTGGTCTACTAAGGGAAGAAGTCCGATCCCTGCTCCTAAAAGGGGCAGTGGAGGAGGTTCCACCCAACAGGAGGGGAAAGGGGTTCTATTCCCGCTACTTTCTGATCCCAAAGGCGAAAGGGGGATACCGCCCGATCCTGGACTTACGGAGGCTCAACCGGTTCCTCCGGAAGATCCGCTTCAGGATGGTTTCCCTTTTGTCCATCATTCCCTCTCTAGATCCAGGAGACTGGTATGCTGCCCTCGACTTGCAGGATGCGTACTTCCACATTGCTATTCATCAGCGACACAGGAAGTACTTACGCTTTGTGGTGGGTCAGGCCCACCTGCAGTGTACGGTCCTTCCGTTTGGCCTTTCAGCAGCCCCGAGGGGCTTCACCAAGTGCCTAGCGGTGGTAGCGGCCTACCTCAGGAGGAGAGGGGTCACCCTTTTTCCCTACCTGGACCATTGGCTGGTAGTGGGCCGATCGCCCCAGGAGACGCGAGACCACGTAGCAGTCACCTGTGCGCTGTTGAGCCGGCTGGGCCTCATAGTCAACAGACAGAAATCCATGTTGACACCCTCGCAGAGGATAGAATTCATAGGGGCAGTTCTGGACTCGGAGTCAGCGAGGGTGTCCCTCCCAGCCTCCCGCTTCCGCGCGATTCACGACGCAGTGACCTCCCTGCTGAAATTCCCGCTGGTGTCCGTGCGAGAGAGTCTCCGCCTGTTGGGGCTCATGGCGGCCTGCACCGCGGTCGTTCCACACGCCCGGCTTCGCATGCGTTCCCTTCAGCTGTGGCTGGCGAGTGTATTCCGTCCGGTGAGAGACTCGCTGGACCTGATGGTCACGTTGCCCTCACCAATCCTGCGCTCCCTTCGCTGGTGGACGCAGGAGGACAATTTGTGCTCAGGGATCCCCTTCCGCATGGACAGTCCATCAGTACATTTGATGTCAGACGCATCGGACAAGGGGTGGGGTGCTCACTTAGGCGAGCTCAAGACTCAGGGGCTGTGGGCAGGCAAAGACTCCGCCTTGCACATCAACGTCAAGGAGCTGAGGGCGGTGCAGCTAGCTTGCAAGGTTTTTCGAGACCAGCTTCGCGGCCGGACGGCCTCGGTACAGACGGACAATACGTCAGCGATGTTTTACATCAACAAGCAAGGGGGTGCCCGCTCCAGGCCTCTTTGTCAGGAGGCAGTAGCGCTGTGGGATTTCTGTATTCACCACGGCATTCACCTGATCGCCTCTTACGTGCCGGGGTCTTTGAACTCGGTAGCAGATGGCCTGAGCCGGAGGTTTTTGACCCACGAGTGGTCTCTCCACCCGGAGGTGGCAGGGTCGCTTTTCCAACAGTGGGGGTATCCCCTACTGGATCTGTTCGCTTCCCACCAAAACACCAAGTGCGGTCAGTTTTGCTCGTTCCAGGGCCTTGGCCCGGGTTCCTTGGGGGATGCATTCGAAGTCCCATGGACGGGGGGGCTAGTGTATGCGTTCCCTCCGACACCGCTGGTTCCCAGGACGCTTCAGCAGATAAAGAGGCAGGGAGCAAAGGTCATCCTGATAGCTCCGGCGTGGCTACGCCAGTACTGGTACTCGTCCCTCCTGAAGCTCTCCAGGTGCGACCCCATTCGGCTGCCCATGAGACCCAACCTCCTGTCCCAGGACAACGGGCTACTTCTCCACCCCAACCTGGAGGCGCTACACCTCCATGCCTGGCTCCTCCATGGTTGACAGCCAATGAGCGGCTGTGTTCGTCCCCAGTGCAGCAGGTGCTGTGTAGCAGTAGAAAGGTCTCTACGAGGTCTTCTTATGCGGCAAAGTGGCGGAGATTTGCGCACTGGGCAGGGGACAATGGGCTGGACCCATTCACACTGCCGGTTCACTCTATCCTCGACTATCTGTGGCACCTAAAGTCAACCGGGCTATCGCTGTCGTCCCTCAAGGTCCACCTGCCGGCGATTGCAGCATTTCGCCGCAGGGATGAACGTCACCTTGTTTTCGCTACCTCTTGTGAAGAGGTTTCTCAAAGGACTGTCGAAATTGTACCCCCCGGTGCGTGCCCCAACACCTCAATGGGACTTGAACCTGGTCCTCGCGCACCTTGCCAGGCCGCCCTTCGAGCCATTGCCATCGTGCTCCCTTCTCTATCTTTCATGGAAGGTAGCGTTCCTGGTGGCTATCACCTCAGCTAGGAGGGTGTCCGAGTTGCGCGCCCTTTCGGCGGAGCCCCTGTACACCACCTTTTTTAAAGACAAGGTACAGCTACGCCCTCACCCGGCGTTCAGGCCCAAGGTGGTGTCACGGTTTCACGTGAACCAAGACATCTTCCTGCCAGTCCTCTGCCCTAAGCCTCATGCATCTGGTAGAGAGCGTTGCCTACACATGTTAGATGTCAGGAGGGCCCTAGCTTTTTACATAGAGCGGACGAGAACCTTCCGCAAGTCGTCTCAGCTTTTTGTGGCAGTAGCCGACAGAATGCGGGGGAAACCCGTCTCTACTCAGCGGATTGCGGCATGGATAGTGGCCTGCATTAGGGAGTGTTATAAGCTGGCTGGAGTGCCCCCTCCGAGGGTCACAGCCCACTCGACCAGAGCCCAGGCGGCATCAGCAGCCTTCCTCGCAGGGGTCCCAATCGCAGAGATTTGTAGAGCAGCGACGTGGTCCTCTCCTCATACCTTTGCTCAGCACTACGCTATTACCCAGCAGGCTCGGCAAGACGCAGCGGTTGGCACAGCAGTGCTGCAGTCGACGTCCCTGTGACGCATCCCACCTCCAAGGTAAGGCTAGTGACTCACCTACAAGGGAATGGCCAGGAGCAGCACTCGAAGAAGAAGAAGAGGTTGCTTACCTGTAACCGGTGTTCTTCGAGAGGTGTGCTCCTGGCCATTCCACTCCCTCCCGCCTCCCCTCATATAGTGGGGGTAGAAGGAACTGAGGAGGGAGGGGGCTGGCGGCACCATATATAGGGAGTGGCGTTGGCGCCACCCCAGGGGGCGCTATTGCCGGCCCCGTGGGGCTATGGGAAAATGTTCCAGTGTGCCGTGCACGTGGCGTGCAGACACCTACAAGGGAATGGCCAGGAGCACACCTCTCGAAGAACACCGGTTACAGGTAAGCAACCTCTTCTTCTTATTTAGATACTATTAGCAATGGGGTTAGCTTTAAGGATGGGGTGGTCAATGAGTCTTTGGGTCACAACAGACGCAGTACTTGTACTGTCCACCAGGTGTCAGTAGTTATTAATATATTAAATCGACTCAGACAATCAATGGGTACCTTCTCTTCATTTTTAGGGATGTAGATGAAGTCCAGTGAAAATGTTTTATTCAGAGAGATCTTAGCACAAGGGCTGTAGCATTGTAGGGTTAGTGTGACCAGATGTCCTGAGTTTGTAGGGATAGTCCTGACATTCAGAGCTTTTTCTTACACAGGGACCTATTATCCCTTACCCCCATTCTGATTTTTCTCACTTGCTATCTAGTCACTGTGTGCATTGTGCAGCTCACAGCTAAGGAGATACTGAAATGCATGGGTGCAGATTAAAAGGAGTAATGCTTCTGTTAATGGAGGACAGTTTTGCAAGTTGGTAGGAAGGATGGGTTAGGTCTAACTCTGTTTTAGCGAGCAGGGTACAACTGAAAATTAACAAGGCCAGGACACTATCGGAGTGTGTGATTTAACTATCATCATTATTAAACATTTCTATGAAGGTAACACTCTGGCTATGTCTACACATGCATTGTTATTTTGAAATAAGGATTTCGAAATGAGTTATTTTGAAATAAAATCCTTATTTCAAAATAAATTAATTCAAATTAACAAAATGTTAATTCGAATTAAGGGAAAGCCTGCAATCCAAACGACTGTTATTTCGGAAGGGATATTTCAAAATAAAGCCGTTTCGACCTGTTCTTTCGAAACAGCTCTTTTGAAACAACAGGTCTACACAGTGTTGTTTCAAAAGAACAGCTTTATTTCAAAATATCCCTTCCGAAATAACAGCCGTTTTGAGGGGGGGGCAGGTTTTACTCTTTCGAAATGATGATTCTTATTTCGAAAGGACGAGGTCCGTCCTTTCGAAATAAGAATACGTCATGTAGACCTAATTTCTTTTATTTCGAAATAACGAGTGTTATTTCGAAATAAAAGTGCTGTGTAGACTTGCCCTCTGAGACACGCAGGATCAAGGCCTTGTAATGCCAGGCACTATACAAATACATAGATATAGTCCTTTCCCCAAAGTGTTTAAAGGCTAAGAATGTACGACTAATACGAATTAGAGAGGTGCATGTTAAGAGATAAAGGGCTGTTGGCTGGGTTAGTGGTCCCATGAGTGCTCAAACTAGAGTATATGCAGCTGTCAAGAACTAAAGTAACAAGTTAAAGATTTCAGGGACGTACTGCCGACCAAACCTTAAAGCCTTTGTCTTAAATGGAATAGACTATTTAAAGAGGGATGTATGGACAATTGGAGAACACAATAGAGGAGAAAGCTGAGACACTGGAGGTGCTGAGGGAGAATTACTGCCCCGTTTCCATAGCATAGTGTTACACAGCTTGTAGAGTAGGATGATATTGGTATAGGCCAGGGGTGTCAAACTCAAATCATCACGAGGGCCACATGAGGACTAGTTGAGGGCCACATGAGGTCTAGTACGTTAGCCCAAGGGCCGCACCACTGAAACCTTATCATACAACGATATTGCAAATATCTGTGATAACAGTGTTGTTGTGGGCTGCAGGAAATAGTTTTAGGGGCTGCACACGGCCCTCAGGCAGTGTGCCTGAGACCCCTGGTATAGACTATTGTCACCAGGTAGCCTAGCTGACCAGATAAGCCATTGGTGGTCTGTGTCTTGCTATCAATTTTCTGTGTTATCATCTGGAATTGGGAGCTGCTAGCCAGGTAGTTTTCACATGACCTAATGGTGCATGAGGCTGGGGAAAAAATGAAGCACTCAGCTAATAAGATAAAACTCCTGTGTATCTGCAAGGATCCTGTTTTCTTTGGAGATGGAATGGTATGAACAAAAGCAGGAAATAAAAAGAACCCAGAAAACAGCAATAGTTTGTTGTTCTGCTTGAGAGAGAGTGGTTGGTGAAAGAAGAAAGATGCCTCACAACATAAAAAGCACACTTAAGTGCTTTCCCCTTGTAACTGACAAATGTCATGGCCAAGCCCTTACCCCAATTGTTTGATGACTGGCCATCAATCTTCCAGGACTTGTGAAGTAACTGTTTTTCCCTTGCAAAGACTAGCCAATTATCCCACAGCTCTAGCTGCAGTGCAAGGAGTTCATACTACATAAATCACGTGCATCAATTACTGCCTGCTTAGAAAGGGCAGGAAGTTAATTCCTTGTTTATTTAAGGGTTACAAGAAACTATCTGGATTTTATCTCTCTGGACAGCTTTGTAGGGTTTGTATCTTCTGAAGTCATTTAGAAGCATTTGTTGTATAATAATAGTCATCAAACTCTGAACAATATACAAATCTATGATGATTGGCCCTCTTACATTCTCCGTCCACATTGGAGCAGCTGCTAGATTTCCCCCACATTGCATGAGTCTGCTGGTGTGTGTGTCTGTTTTAAGGATTAAGGCAATTCATTTTAGATTAGAGATATAACAACATCCTACTGGAACATTCGGCATAAGGGAAAAAGCTCCTGCCAATGTATCTTGATTTGGGGGGTGACTGCTGTGTGAAGAATTCTTAGGTACCATTATGCCTACTACATTTGCACTGCATCTTTATGCAAGACAAAAAACAGCAAGAGTTTCAGTCTAGCAAAGGAAAGTGTCAGTCATTTCCTACTGCAGCTTTTGGCATCTGAATCAGCTTTCCCTTAGGTATCTCTTTATCTCTGACTTTCTGTCTCTTGTCAAATCTCTTAGAAATTGCCAGATTGAATCAGAGCCATGGTCCATCTAGAACAGTATCCATAGTCCATCTAGATCGGTACACATGGTCCATCTAGAACAGTATATTGAAGCAGTACCATCTGCTTCAGAGGAAGACGCAAGAAACTCTGCAGTTATGGGACAATCTGACTGGCAGGAAAAGTTTTATAGCAGGGGTCTCAACTCAAATCACCATGAGGGCCACACGAGGACTAATACAGGGCTGCACGAGGACTAGTACGTTAGCCCAAGGGCCGCACCACTGAAAACTTTTCATACAAAGATATTGCAAATATTGGTAACAATTGTGTCATTGTGGGCTGCAGGAAATAGTTTTAGGGGCTGCATGTTTGAGACCCCTGTTTTATAGGGTATGGGAAGTCACCTCATTGCCTATGGAAATGCAGGGAATTATATCACGGCCTCATAGTGTCTAGCTATTCAGCATGATAGTTCCTGGGTGTTATCATATACTGTGTGTACTTTGTGTGTAATTATTTTTTCGTTAAAATTGGGGTCTCTTGTGCTAGGGGCTGTAAATACACATAGTAAATCTTGCCCCCAAACACTTTGCTATCTAAATAGATAAGTCAAAGGAAATATTATTGTCCCCTTTTACAGATGGCAAATGGAGGCACAGAGAAATTAAGACAAGGACTTTCAAAGAAGCCTAAGGGAGTTAGACACCCAGTTTGGAAACCTAACTCCTTTTAGCCAATTTGGCAACTTCAGCCTGTCTTGCCTAGGGTGATATAGGGAAGCTATCATGCCCAGGATTAGAACTAGACCCCTGGCTGCTAGCCTGGTGCTTTAATCACAGTGCTTCTTTACTCCTCCATAATAGCTTAGATTTTTTGAACACTCCACCCAAACTCATTGAACAGCTCCAGCCAGTGGGTATGTCTACACTATAAAAGCAAAGTCAACTTAGTGAGTACACACTACATTAAGTTGACTTTATAAAGTCGACTTTAAATGGGTGTCCTGGCTTAATTCAACTTAATAAAGTGGAATTAATGGTCCCACTGAACTAAGTTGACTTTATTCAATCGAATTAGTTAGTCCACATTGCCTTAAGTCGACTTAATAATGTCATAATAATGTCTTATAATGTCATAATAATGTCTTAATAAGTGGACCTTATAAAGTCGACTTTACTGGACCCTAAAGTCGACTTTATTGCCCTGCAGTGTAGACAGGGCTTTGTTTAAGTCGACTTAAGGGCCCTTAAGTCAACTTAAACACATAGTGTAGATGTACCCAGTCAGTGTGTGTGAAAGAAAACTTTGTGCTCTAGGGCTGGAAGAAAAGGAATGGCAGTAGGACACGTATTTTGTTGTGAAAAACTATTAATGAGCACATGGTGTCTTTCTGTCGAGAGCAGGGAAAAAAGGAAGAAGGAGTGAAATTCTCTAATCTTTAGAGCATGGGCTTGGGAACTTGACTAGCTGGGTCCCATTCTGTGTTCTGTCCCCACCTTGTGATTTGACTGTTCTTCTTCAAGCAGCTGCTCACATACATTCCCCTCTGGATTTGTATGCGCCAGCATGCTCAGCCACCGGAAACTCTTTTCCCTAGCCTGCCCTGCAGGACCAGTGGTGGAGCCCCCTGGAGTGGCGCACATACCACCCCAGTTAAGTACCCCTGCTGGTCCAGCAGGCGCCAGTTTTCTTCTTTCCGCCTAGGTGATCGGCCACTGGAAACTCCAACTCTTCTCCATTTCGCCTTTCCCCCCCCCCCCCAGGGGCTATGCCCGGATGCCCGGGTTGCTTGCGGCAAGGCATTTTCAGTCAGCAATCCTCATGATTGCTGTCTGAAGTGCTTGGGAGAGACACATTGGCCCCAGTGCTGCAGGATTTGTAAGGCTTTCAAACCCCACACAAGAAAGGACAGGGGTATTCAATTGAAATCCTTACTAATGGAGGCGACGCTGAGCCCAGCAATCGAGCCTCCGTGCCCTCCCTCTCTTCAGAGGCCCGTGGCTGCGGTGGCTGCTCCAACGTGGGGGGGGCCCTCGGCACTGGGGTGTGCATCGGGTCAGGCTGCACGTGCCGCACCGGCCGCACTGGCAGTGCAGAAGGAAGCCCGCTTGGGTCGGGAGCGCTCTAGCCGAGATGGCAGAGGCTCTCCCTCGACCCCAGGCAGATCAGCATCTGTTTCCCCACTGGCCCCTGCAACGCTGGAAGCATATGAGGTGGCAAGGACCCTGTCAGCCTTGCCATCTCCGCCACAGGCTACCAGGATTCCCCCATGCCCGATGTCTCAGGGGAAACCCACCTTTGGCTCGCCCACGTGGTGGGCTGCAGCACCGCTTCAAATACCGGCTCCGTGGTCGGGAGCACCACATGATCCCCTGCGGCAGCTTAGGGAAGCGCCGCCCATGGAATCCCTGGCACCGGGGGCATCCCCCTCAAGGGACTCGGGCCACTCGCGGGCAGTCAGACACCCGCTGGAGCGGCACCGGAGGCAGGCGAGAGCCTCTCAGAAGTGGGCTCGATCCCCATCCAGCTCTGCCTCCTTGGAGCTGCCGCACCGGAGCTCCAGGAAATCTTCCTCCCATTGTGACCAGTACCGAGGCAAAAGACCCCGACGGAGGGGGAGAGTTCTCTCTAACTCCTCCTCCTCTTCCTCCTCGGGATCAAGGTCTCTCTCCACTCCCAGGAGTGCGAGTGGGGGACAGCCCCTCCCCGGAGCGATCCAGTCTCAGCCCCGCTCCAGTCACCAGCAGTGGGGATACACCCTCAGGGCTGGCCATCTGACTGGCCTTTTTGGGCACCCTGGGTTATGTCACAGGAAGCCCAGCCTCATTATAGTCCCAGAGCTCAGTGCAGCAGGGATCAGAGATTGGTGTCGGCAGACACTAGGGGACGCTCAGATCACCGCTCCTCGCTGGCGACGACGGGCCATTCTCCTTCAGCCTTCTCAGAGGGGGGTTCACATGAGGTCTCCCCCTTGCAGCCAGACGACTTCAAAGCATACCAGGACTTACTCCGCAGAATGGCGTCAAACCTGGGGTTGGAAGTGGAAGAAGTGAAAGCATCCTCAGATTCGCTTTTTAATGTCTTGTCTACTGCCACATCCACCAGGTTAGCCCTCCCTGTCCATGAGGGCGTCCTGGGTATTGTTCTCTCAATTTGGCAGACACCTTCATCGGCGGCCCCTACTTCGAAAGGTGCTGAAAAGAAGTACTACGTGCCAGCCACCTCATCCCAGTACTTGTATGCGCATCCCACCCCTTCGTCCCTGGTGGTAAATGCTGCAAACCAGCGGGAGTGACAGAGCCAACCAGCGGCCACCCTGAAGGGTAAGGAGGCGAAGAAGCTAGACACCTTCGGGAAGAAAATTTATTTGACGGCCACACTGCAGCTTCGGATTGCAAATCACCAGGCCCTCTTGGGGAGATACAATTATAACCTGTGGGACTCCCTCAGGCGGTTTGCCCAACTCCTTCCATCAGACCGCCACCTAGACTTCAATACCATCCTGGAGGAGGGCTGGACAGTAGCTAGGGTGGTGCTGCAGGCATCCTGGGATGCTGCCGATTTGGCGGGCAGAACCGTAGCCTCTGCAGTTACGTTATGAAGAGCGGCGTGGCTGCAAGCCTCAGGCCTGGCCCCCTGGTCCAACAATCAGTCCAAGACTTACCCTTTGATGGCTCAGCGCTCTTCTCCGACTTGACAGGTGCAAAGCTCCATGGGCTAAAGGACTCAACAACAACACTTTGGTCAGTGGGCTTAGTCTCCCCTCAGTCGTCTCGTCGCCCTTTCAGGCAACAGTTTACACAGGGCCCCTCCCAACCAGGACAGTCCTTTGCCAGTAGACCGAGGCAGAGAGACAGAGACGAGGGCAGAGCGTCCCGCAGTAAGCCTTTCTCCTCCCCGAGTCAGGCCTCCCGACCCAGCCGTCGTCGCTCCACCAACCGAATGTGGCGGTTTTGACGGGATACTCGAGGGCAGCAAACCAACATCTTCTCCCCAGGATCCTATATTCTGCAACAGATTGTCCCTATTTTACCCCCAGTGGGCCTCTATCACCACAGACCGTTGGGTCTTGAAGATGTGCGGGATGGTTACTCACTACAGTTCCGTGCCAGGCCTCCCCCCCCCGCCATCATCCTCCCTCTTCCCAGTCCCTCTTCAGGGACACCTCTCACGAACAACACCTGAACCAAGAGGTGGACAGGCTCCTCGCACTAGGGGTGGTGGAGGACGTGCTGAGAGGACAGGAAGGGAAGGGGTTTAACTCCCGTTATTTTCTGATACCCAAGTCCAATGGGGGCTTAAGGCCCATCCTCGATCTATGAGGTTTGAACAGGTTCCTGGAAAAATTAAAGTTCAGGATGGTGACCCTCAAGCAAATCATCCCTTCCCTGGATCCTGGCGATTGGTTCACCTGCCTCGATTTGCAGGACATGTACTTCCACGTGGCAATCAAGCCCCAGCACAGGCAATTTTTGCACTTTGTGCAAGGACACAGACATTGGCAGTTCACAGCCGTGCCCTTTGGCCTCTCCTTGGCGCCAAGGGTGTTTACAAAATGTATGGTGGTCATTGCAGCTCACCTGCGAAGGAGGGGTGTCAATATCTTCCCTTACCTCGACGACTGGCTGATCCGCAGCCGATCAAGGGAACGAGCTCGAGCCAGCGTCCAGAAGGTTTGAATATTGTGCAGCCGCCTGGGCCTTATCATCAATGGACAGAAGTCACAGGTTTGCCCAGTCCAGAGGATAGAGTTTATAGGTGCAGTGTTGTACTCGTCCCGTGCCAGGGCCTTCCTCCCACGAGCCAGGTTCAAGGCTATGTCAGACATGATAGGCGAGCTAAAGTGAAACCCAACTACCACAGCCAGGCGCTGCCTAAGGCTCCTAGGCCACATGGCAGCCGCCACCAGTTTAGTTCCCCTGGCCCGCCTCACAATGCATCCATTCCAGGCATGGCTCCGGTCGGTGTTCCACCCGGGCAAGCATCATTTCGGCAGGGTGGTGATGGTGCATCGTGAAGTCCTATCACAACTGGACTGGTGGCGGAGTCCTGGGCACGTGTTGAGGGGAGTCCCTTTCGGGGTGACAACTCCCTCTGTGACCCTAATTACGGATGCTTCAGACCTTGGTTGGGGCATGCATCTCAGTACCAGCGTCAGTATGCAAGGGAGATGGTCAGAGGTGGAGAAACTGCTCCACATCAATGCCAGGGAGCTGATGGCCATAAGACTCGCATGCACGGTATTCCGGGGTCAGTTGAGAGGCCGCATAGTCCATGTCCTGACAGGCAACTCAGGAGCTATGCAATATGTGAATCGTCAGGGGGGCGCGCGCTCATTGGCACTCTGCCAAGAGGCAGCCCAGCTTTGGGAACTAGCGGTGACCTATGATTTTCACATTAGCGCTTCTCACCTACCGGGAGTGAGGAACGACAGGGCGGACCGCCTCAGCATGCAATTCAACTCCCAGTACAAGTGGTTGCTACACCCAGGAGTCCTGGGCCCAATCTTCCACAGTTGGGGGTATCCCCTAATCGACTTGTTTGCCACTCAGGAGAATTGCAAGTGCGGCCGGTTCTGCTCCCTGCAGGGATGGGAACCAGGCTCCCTTCCGGATGCCTTTTTATTGCCATGGGAGGGACCGCTGATGCATGCCTTCCTTCCCTTCCCGTTGCTGCACAGGGTACTACTAAAGATAAAGAGGGACAGGGCCCAGGTGATTCTGATCACCCCCGCCTGGCCAAGGCAGCACTGGTTCCATCTGCTGAGAGAGCTCTCGATAGCCCCACCCTGGGAACTTCCACTACGTCCTGATCTGTTAACGCAGGACCAAGGTCAGCTACTCCACCCGAACCTGAGATCACTCCACCTGACAGCGTGGAGACTCTCTGGCTCTCCACAGGGGAGCTGGAACGTTCAGCTCAGGTGAGGCGTATCCTGGTTGGTAGCAGGAAAGCCTCGATCCTTGCAGCGTACAGCGCCAAGTGGCTATGCTTCCACAGGTGGGCTCAGGACAGGAACCTGGACCCTCGGGTGGCACCCATTCCAGACATTCTGGACTATTTGTTAGAACTAAAACATTCTGGCCTTATGCAGGGGTCATTAAAGGTCCACCTCGCAGCCATCTCGGCAGCCCATGTTTGGGTGGCAGGTCGCTCAGTTTTTTCTCACTTGCTGGTAACAAGGTTTCTGAAGGGGTTAGAGAGGGCCTTCCCTTCAACAAGGCCACCCCCTCAACAATGGGACCTGAATTTGGTCCTCCAAAGGCTGACGGGGCCACCGTTCGAACCATTGGCCACCTGCCCTTTATTATCTGTCTCACAAGGTAGCAGTCCTGGTGGCGGTGACCTCCGCACGGCGGGTCTCCAAGTTGAGGGCACTCTCCTCGGAACCCCCCTACACGGTCTTCTTTAAGGACAACGTACATCTCAGACCCCATCCTGCCTTCCTCCCGAAGGTGGTTTCAGACTTCCACCTTAATCAGGACATATTCCTCCCGGTCTTTTGTCCAAAGCCACACTCGTCGAGCGAACGGAGGCAGTTGCATATGCTGGATGTAAGAAGCGCATTGGCCTTCTACATTCAGAGGACAAAGCCCTTCAGAAAATCGACCCAGCTCTTTGTGGCAGTGGCAGACCGGATGAAAGGGAACCCGGTTTCCTCACAGACAATATTGCCTTGGATAAAGTCCTGTATAAAGATGTAGTATCAACTGGCACATGTGCCATTGCCCAGGGGGGTGAGGGCCCATTCGACAAGGGCCCAGGCCTCATCAGTAGCCTTCCTCACGGGGTGCCTGTCCAGGATATCTGTAGGGCAGCAACATGGGCATTGGCTCATACCTTTACCTCCCAGTATGCTAGAGTGCAACAGGCTAGGAGCGATGCAGCATTCGGCGAGGCTGTCCTTCGGTCCGGCCTCTCCCCTAACTCTGCCCACCATCCAGGTCAAGGCTTGTAATCGACCCAGAGGGGAATGTATGTGAGCAGCTGCTCGAAGAAGAAGGGGTTAGTTACTTGCCTGTAACTACTGTTCTTCGAGATGCGCTGCTCACTTCTGTAAGCTGATCTATGGTACTAAACTCTATAAGCTGAAAGCTGACATATAGTGCTAAACCCTGTAAGCTGTAGCATGAAATCATTTCCTTTGGATAAAAACATCATGTTGTTTACCAGACAGGCACTAACGAAACCCCCCTTACTTCCCTTTTTCTGTAAACTCCCATAACTTCCCGTTTCCCTAAAAATCTGTTACCTCCCCACTCCCCTTAATTTCTTTTAGCCAATTATGTATCATTTCTTTGTCTGTAACCTTATATGGCTTATTACATATAACTGAATATAAGGCTAAACTCTTGCTGTAATCGGGGTCTCTCTGTCTTTATTCAGGGGACCCATTTGTAATCACAAATGCAATAAAGCAAATACCTTTTCACCCTTGGTGTGGTTATTGGCTCTGACGGCACCAAGACAATCCTGGTACCTGAATTCTGGTAACAGTTTTTGGCGACCGCGGCAGGACCGGGGTCTTGGCCTCATTCCGGCCGGGCAGTCCAGCAGCTGGCAGCAGCGCGCACTCCTTTGGGAGGCTGCTGGCTCCTGGCCGCCCCATCGGCTGAGCCAACGGCCAGTCAGAGTCCTTGCAGAAGTGAAAAGGTATACTGGGGAAATATATTGTGTTGTTATTCATTAACTGTTTTGCTGCTCACATCATATTGCTGCTTTAATTAAGTCGCAGTGGCTGAACAAGGTTGCCCGGCACTGAACAGTGTCTTTGGACAGGATGGGTGAGTGTTTATCTGTTCTCTTATCCCCCTTAGCCCCCCCCCCCCTTGTTGTTCTTGGGAGACGTCCCCCTCAGCCGGTAGCCAGTCCGTGCTAGAGGAACAAAACTGGGGTTTGGAAATCCCCCTCAGCCGGTAGCCAGTCCATGCCAGAGGAACAGAACTGGGGTTTGGAAATCCTCAGACGGTAGCCAGTCCGTCTTGGAGGAACAAAATTGAGGTTTGGTAATCCTCGGGCGGTAGCCAGTCCGCCCTAGAGAAATAGAACAGGGGGGTTTGAAGAATGGGAGGTGGTAGCTCAATCCTGGAAGACAGTCCCCTGGCTTGTCTCTTGAAAAATAGAAGTAGGCTGGGTATACAAAATTATGGGAAGAGGAAAATAATCCGCTGGTGCACCTTTATCTGGCCGCAGCACGACCTGGGGGGGTTAAGACAAGTGGCCAGAATATGAAAGCTTTGAGTACGGCATACTTATGCAATTGTTGGCTTTTATAAAAAAAAAACCAGGCAAATGGAAGGAACATGATGTGGCGGCAGGGTTTATGGACATTTGTTTGCATCCTGAGAAGTACCCGTGTTCGGGGGAGGCAAGGGTCATGATTGTTAAGGGAAAAGGGATTAACAGGGTTAAAAGAAGGTATCCAGTTTTGCAACGGGATAGATTTGATCCTCCCCCACCCCCTTATGCAGTTCCCCCCCGGCGACTGGAGGCTGCTGAGGATGCTAGCGGACCTGGTCTGGCTGCATCAGCACCACAGCTACCCTCAGAGGGGGAGAGAAAGGCTCAGGAAAAGTCTAATGAACAGGGAGAAACAGCAACAGCAGAGAACTCCGAAAGGGAAAAACAGAAAATCACACAGAAATCTGTTACACAGAACAAAACAGAGGCTCTAAAAAAAAAAAAAGCGAGGATTGTAATGAGGAGCAAGTAAAACGTATAACTCGTGTCCCCTCTCATATGCATTACTCCCGCTTGGGAAGCCCGGACTCCTGTTTCCCTTTAAAGGAGGTGGTGAAACCGAATACTAAGTGTAAGGAAAAATATAAGCGGGTGTTTCAGCACACGCCTTTCCACACTACTAATTTGTTTAATTTAAAAAAAAAAAAAAAAAAAATCAAAATCCTAATTATTTTACTAATCCGATAAAAATAGCAAACTTGTTTAAGTCTATTTGTAGCACTCATAACCTGACCTATGATAATATCCAGCAGTTTATGGGGGTTATGTTAACGGGTAAGGAACGATCCCTTGTCCTGGCTGCCGGGCGACGGGAAACTCAGCAGTTAAAAGCACAGAAGCACCCAAATGATCCGAGTATGCAGCAGTTCTGGCCAAATGCCAGACCTAACTGAAACTGTAATAATAATACGGGGTGCAATTGTTTGCAAATGTATAGGCAATGTATGGCAGTGGCATTTAACAATGGTATCCCGGAAAAAAAAAAAAAAAAAGGAATATGAGCCAGGTCTATGCAATCAGCCAGGGAAAGGAGGAGTCCCCCTCACAGTTTTTTTAAACGGGTCACAGTGGCTTTTCCGCAGTGCACAACACTGGACCCAGATAAAACAGCTAATAGGTCAATGTTTAACTTTGTTATTTTTTTAATTCTGCACCAGACATCAGGAACAAATTGAACAAGCTGGATGGTCTCTTAAATATAAACCCCACTCAATTGTTGAAGGTTGCCTTTAAGGTTTTTAACCAAAGGAACAGGAAAAATGAAGGAAAAAAAAAAAAAAGAGCTACGACGGCAGACTGCTCTGTTGGCAGCCCTGCAGGTTGGACCTAGGGGTAGAGGCAATCACGGAAGAGGGATTCGAGGAGGAAGACAGGCCGGGGGTGGAGGGCAAAAAGGTAGTTGATCAAATACCCATATCTAGGACTCAATGTAAAATTTGCAGGCAGGAAGAACATTGGGGCAACAAGTGTCCCAACAGGACCCCAGCACCCTGGCCCCCACAGGTCCTTGCCCTGGAGCAAGCAGAATGATGGGGCCGGGGGTCGCCCAAGGCCCCTGAACCCCGGCCGGGGCCAGACCCCATGGTTCAAGTTAAGGTCGAAAATCATCAAGTATCCATGATGATAAACACTGGGGTGGCTTATTTGGTTCTGCCTTTTAGTCATAACATTAAATTATCTACCTCCATGGCCCGGGTCCAAGGGGCCATGGGGGCAGTCCAAAAGGCCTCCTTCTTAAAAAAAAATCCAATGTAGCCTAAATGGCAAAAAATTCACACACTCTTTCTTGTTGCTACCCGGGTGCCCAGTAGCATTGTTAGGTCGTGATGTTCTCAGCAAATTGGGCGCAACCTTACAGTTTAATGGGCAAAATTGTACTCTAACTTTAAATCAAGGTATAATGGTTCCCTACTTGGCATTGCTTCAGGCAGAACCCCTAAGGGGTGGGGTAGTTTACGGGGTTCCTCCTGACATCTCTAATGCAGTGGCCCCGTGGGTTTGGGCCAATGACATTCCAGGTTGGGCAAAAAAAAAAAAAAAATAATAATTTTTTTGCTTTTAAGTGGGAGTAACCTGGGGGCCACAAACTCCAACTAGGGTGGCAAGTAATGCCACACGGTTTCAAAAAAATGCCCCCACGTTGTTTGGGGGTGCCCTAGCCGCGCATCTCAGAACCTGGCAGGCCCCTCAGGGGGCCACTGTCCTCCAGTACGTGAATAATCTTTTGCTCGCTGGTACCACATACAATAGCTGTAAGGATGGGACAATTTTCCTGCTAAATTTTTTGGCAGAGGAAGGGTTCAAGGTATCTCAGGAAAAAGCCCAAATTTGTCAACAACGGGTTGAATATTTAGGGTTCAGTCTACGGCAAGGTCACCGGGAACTCACAATGGACCGAAAGGAGGTCATTTGTCAGTCCCCAACCCCCACCACCAAAAAGAAGTTAAGGGCATTTCTGGGGTTGGTGGGGTACTGCAGAAACTGAATCCCGAATTTTGGGTCACGGGCAAAGCCTCTCTATGAGGCCCTACAGGGTCCAAAAGCAAGCCCGTTGCAGTTGGGACCAGCAGAACAGAAAGCAATTAAGCGCCTAAAAGCAGCCTTGTTATCTGCTCCAGCTTTAGGACTGCCCAACCCGCATAAACCTTTTCAACTCTTTATGCACAAGCGACGGGGGGGGGGGGGGGCTTCTGGGGTCCTCACACAGGAGTTTGGTGGTCAACATCGACCGGTGGCTTACCTTTTTAACCAGTTAGACTCAGTTGCTTGTGGCTGGCCAGCTTGCCTGAGGGCAGTTGCGGCAGCAGCCGTGTTGGTTAAAAAGGCTCAAAAATTAACTCTGGGGGCAAATTTAACATTGTTGGCACCCCATGCAGTCCTAGCCATTTTGGAGAACAGGGGTTCCCACTTCTGCTCCCAGCAGCGTCTCACTCAGTTTCAGGCTCTCCTGTTGCATACGCCTGGCCTGACATGCAAAACCTCCAATGTCTTAAACCCTGCAACCCTCGTACCAATAAAGGGAACCCTAAAGCATGACTGTATCCAAACGGTGAATAAGCTCACTCTTCCCCGTAAGGATCTCACTGACCTTCCCTTCCCTACTGTTAACTTAAAACTGTTCACTAATGGCAGTAGTTTTGTAAAAAATTGGTGTACGAAAGGCAGGGTATGCTATTGTTACCATTCACTCTATAGTTAAGGCACAACCGCTCCCTCCTGGGACTTCTGCACAGCTTGCTGAGCTTATCGCCCTCACTTGGGCTCTGAAATTAAGCACCAATCAAACTTGTAATATCTACACAGATTCTAAATATGCCTTTGGTGTTGTGTACGCCTTTAAATAAATATGGGCCAATAGAGGTTTTCTCACAGCTGCCGGTAAGCCGGTCAAGTATGGCTTGCAAATCCAGCACCTGCTCCAGGCATCCTTGCAGCCCTGCCAGGTTGCTATTGTCCACTGCAAAGCTCATACCACTGACCCGGGGTTGGTGGCCTGGGGCAACCAACAGGCTGATTTGGCAGCCAAGGCTGCAGCTTGTTTACCTCTGGCCCCACAACCGGCCCTTGCACTTTTGCCCTCCTTCCCCCGCCTTCCGCATCCTCAGTATAGCCCTAACAAAATCGCAGTAAAGCTCTCAAAGGGGGCAGTGTGGAAGGGAAAGTGGCTTCAGCAAGTCAATGGGAAAATAGTACTCCCCAGTCAAAAGGTAAAATCAATCATTCAAATTCTCCATGAGGACACTCATGCTGGTAAAAAAAAAAGTTGGGGCACTTTGCCCACCAGTATTTTACAGAAAAAGGGTTTGTTAAGGCTTTAAATGCTGCTCAGGCACAATGTCCTATTTGTCAGCGTACCAATCCGGCATCTGTAGCTCAAAAGGCTGCCCAAGGAGCAGTCACTAGAGGGTCTCTCCCAGGCGGAAGATGGCAGGTGAACTTTGCCGAGCTACCCCACCAAAGGGGATATCGGTATTTCTTGGTTTTTGTTGACACCCTTACAGGTTGGCCCGAGGCCTTCCCTTCTCGTACCTGTACGGCTCAGAAAGTGGCAAAAGCTTTACTAAAAAAATTATCCCCAGGTTTGGTATACCGTGGGAGGAAATTAAGTCAGATAATGGGGTTGCATTCGTTGCTAAAGTGGTGGAACAAGTTTCAGGTTCCTTGGGAATTCCCTGGAAATACCACTCCTCTTGGCATCCTCAGGTGAGCAAAATGGTTGAAGGAATAAATAGAACTATCAAAACTACGCTCACTAAACTGGCTCAGGGAACTACCTTACCCTGGCCAGACGCTTTGCCTCTGGCATTGTTGCAAATTCGTGTTCTACCTCGAGGGGCCTCTAAAATCAGCCCCTTTAAGGGCCTGTAGGGCAGGCCATACCCCCTTGGTATGCAGAAGGCACCCGCTGGCACCGAAAAGGAAATTGGCCAGCAGGCACTGTCAGAATATGTACAGCATTTATCTGCTGCAGTTCGTTCTCTTCACAGAATTTTGCAGGAGGTAGCCCCTGGGCAGCTGACCCAGCCGGTTCATTCCTTCCAACTGGGCGATTGGGTCCTCCTAAAGAAGTGGCATAAAACCCCACTGGAACCTTGGTGGAAGGGCCCGCTCCAGGTGCTACTTACCACAAACCACCTCGCTGAAGCTGAATGGTGTAAAGGCGTGGGTGCACCACTCTCAGGTTAAAGCAGCAGCCCCTCCACAGAAGCCTGTGACTGGACGTATCATCATCCTGAGCTCTGTAGCCCCTTAAAAATCTATGCTTTTTATTCAAATGTTACAGAACTTAACTTATGTTACATAATTTTATTGTTCCCTTCTTTATTGAATTTTTCATCTTGTGTCTAATTGGATCTGTTTTTGTGTGGCCACCCAACATAACAATAAGGTTCTGGGAACTTCCCTGTTGTGTTATTCCCACCATTCTGCCTTTATATGCACTGTCTCTTCTCCTTCTATCACTTCACTTCAGTACCCAGCCATGCTTAGGGTATAATCATAATCTCTTTATTACCATGTCATATAAGGTGGTCCATGCTTATAATCAGAGTCACTGCTGGGTGTGCACATGAATGCCCATGGATGCCTAAACTGGTTTCCCTCTGGTCCCCATGCCCCTCAGTTCCAGTTCCTGGTAAATTTGGTTGTTTGGCTGGCTTCCACAGTTGGCCTGGCTCCAGGCAATGGTTTCTGTTGCTGCCTTGGTGCTCTGTATCGCTCATGTTTCTTGTTGTTGCCTCCAGTGCCTGCTAGGCTGTCTGCAAATGTGCCATCCCTTTTTTCCCCGCCCTACTCTTCGTCGGCATATCTTAGTGCTTACACCCCAATCTCCTTCTCTTAATTAATTGAGCCACCAGTTAGTTTTAACAAGTGTCTCAAAAGGGGGGAGTCTGTAAGCTGATCTATGGTACTAAACTCTATAAGCTGAAAGCTGACATATAGTGCTAAACCCTGTAAGCTGTAGCATGAAATCATTTCCTTTGGATAAAAACATCATGTTGTTTACCAGACAGGCACTAACGAAACCCCCCCTTACTTCCCTTTTTCTGTAAACTCCCATAACTTCCCGTTTCCCTAAAAATCTGTTACCTCCCCACTCCCCTTAATTTCTTTTAGCCAATTATGTATCATTTCTTTGTCTGTAACCTTATATGGCTTATTACATATAACTGAATATAAGGCTAAACTCTTGCTGTAATCGGGGTCTCTCTGTCTTTATTCAGGGGACCCATTTGTGATCACAAATGCAATAAAGCAAATACCTTTTCACCCTTGGTGTGGTTATTGGCTCTGACGGCACCAAGACAATCCTGGTACCTGAATTCTGGTAACACTTCCATTCCACACCCGCCCACCGTCCCTGCTTTCGGAGTTGTGGAAAGAAGGGACTGGCGCCTGCCGGACCAGCGGGGGTACTTAACTGGGGTGGTATGCATGCCACTCCAGGGGGCTCCACCACTGGTCCTGCAGTGCGGACTAGGGAAAAGAGTTTCCGGTGGCTGAGCATGCTGGCGCATACAAACCCAGAGGGGAATGGAAGTGAGCAGCACATCTCAAAGAGCAGTAGTTACAGGCAAGTAACTAACCCCTTTGGGGGTCTCCTAATCTCATTAAAGCAGCAGGGTCAGTTTTGTAGTTCAGCTCTGAATTTGACTTTACCCAGGATTTTTTTTTTTTTTTTTTTTGAGAGCTGCCCTTACAAGTCAAATCAAATCATAGGGCTGGAAGGGACCTCATGAGATCATCAAGTCCAACCCCCTGGGAATTGAACCCAGGACCTTCTGATTTGACATCTTGTTTTTTGAATCAGTCTCTTTTCTGCGTAGAACCATTTTAAACTACATGCATATACAGAGCCTTGGTTAGGGTGTAAATCACATCTCGGTTTCACTCTCAAGTGTTTGTCTCTGGAACTGAACCACCCATTCTTATAGGCTTGTCTGACACTACACTCACCCCTTTATGCACTCTAACCTATGGGCTGCTGTGGCCTTAAGTAGTTGACTCAGCTGCCCTAGAGTTCCCTGCACTGGAGAAAAAAACTACTGATTCTTCCCAACCCACTAACCAGGTGCTTTTGTAAACCAAGTGAGCTTCATGCAGTATCTAAACAGCACAAGTCCTGGGAAGTTTTTAAATTGAAGAGGAACAAAAATGAATCCTCTGGAAAGAAAGTATGAAAAAAGAAAAGCAAGAGGTTTCTCCTTGGTATACCAACTAAGTGGCATTGTAATCTGACTAGAGTGTACAGGATTTGAGACAAAGCTCTAAAGCTGAAATCAACATTACACAGTGTGTTGTTTTAATAGAGGAAATAGAGACACAAGCAACTAGTTTATTGCTTGTGCCCCAACAAGAAAGGGAGCATTTGACATCTTCCATGGGTTGAGCAGTATTATTCTCATAGAACAAATGCCTCTCTGATCATTTTGTTTCAGCCAAATCAGCTGAGAGTGTTTGTTTACAGTGTGCTGGAACCATCATTTCAGTGGTTGCAATGCAGAGTCATTGAACTGTTTGGGAGGCTGGGTTTCTTAACTATAGAGCCTCTGCCTTCTAGTTCACCTTTGTATATTTGGCCCAGGTCAATGGCTGCTTTGGGGCCTGTGTGAAAATTAGTTCAATGGTTTCTGTTAAGTTCCTAGCAAGCAGATAATAAAAAATCTCTGACAGATTCCACACAAAAGGCAAAGAGACTGAATTTCTCCCTTTGTTGAGGCTTTAGTCCTATTGAAGTCAATCTGGCTCTGCGTTGGTGCAAGGATCTGTCTTTGTCATTCATGGTTGCAGTTTCAAGGCCTTGGTGTGTCTGGGTGACTGGTAATATCTGCAGTCTAATGATTGTACCACAGCTGGGCTTTGTTCTAGCTCATGTGGCAACATCCTGTGTTTTGGGAGCTGAACGACCAGAGTTGTACTAGCTCTGCCTCTCCAGGTATGTCTGCGTAACCCCGACAGTCACTGCATCAGCTGCAGCACACTCTTTTAATGCAAAGTAGTGGCTGCACAGTGCTTTTGTTTGCAGCGTTTGTACTTACCCTGCTCTCATCCTAACAGTGGTCCCTACTGATCAGGACTCAGGCATGCAGCAAAGTGGGTTTTTGCTGCTGTTGTACACATAGTCTGCCTCTCTGGGTAAATAGAGAATTTTCTGTTTCCAAGGGCTTTTTGACAGCATGGATGGCCTTTAAAAGGAAAAGCAGAACTGTTGCACATTTTCCTAAATGCTGATATGTTTTTAAAAGCCTATTTTTATTAGACTCCACGGAGGATGGAAACCCTCACTAAACCATTGCATTTCACACTGCAGGGTGGGAGCCATTCTGCGAAACAACCATGGAACAACTAACTACTGCACCTGGAGCATAAACAAACAAGTCTCTGAATTCTAATTTTTGCTCCTTCAATGAGATTTATTAATAAGGCCTTTAATTGGCAGACAAATTGGTACTCAGCAGCCGTTTACTGCTAAGGAGGAAAAACAATCAACAGCCTCTAAGCTTTTTCCTATCCTCCTTTCTCCCTTGTCACCATCCCTTCTTCATTGATTTCCCAACAATGCCTAATTCTATTATTCAGAGTGATTTCCCACTGGGTGGTAGTTTATTTCTGTCATAAAATCTCTGATGAAATCTTTAGACATGAAATATTTAGCCCAATACCAGCAAATCGCTCATAGTGTTCACATGTCACAAGCTGCCTGGTGACAGCATTAGAGTGTAATTTGAAAGCGAGCGAAGTGATAATGCCGTCCGCACCGTCTTTGTGAGCATGCATTAATGCTTCTTTGCCTGTGCTGGCCATTGACAGCAAATCGACTCGTGCTAATAGCGTCCAGGAGGGTGGTGAAACTGGGGGAGATGCAGAAAATAAAGAATATTGACTGGCCAACTGCAGTGCCTCAGTGGCTTTTAATCTATTATTGCCCTTGATGGGAATGTTTTAATGTGACTTTAGTGTCAATCGCATTTACAGCCACACACTGCCTGCTGGGGAGCACTGTGAAAATGGCAGAACTCGGAACATGCTGTTGCTTAGAGCTCATAGTTATTGATTGTTCTGGGACTTGGGAGTCTGAGTTATAATTATTCCATTAAACCGTTTAATGGTTATCAAATATGAACCCACCTATCACTCCATTTAGGCAATGTAATGAGTTTGAGTTTTATTATTAATCCATGTCAATTTTACTTTCTTAAATTGTCTGATGCTTCTGAACAGTCGATGTTCCCCTGCCCAGCTGACACTCAGTTTATTTTGAGAAAAATGTGCAGAATGGTCTTTGATTATTTCAAGGGATGGGAATAATAGATAATGCTGTTCAATGGATGCTGACATGTATCAAAGCCAGTTTCTGCTCTAAGAGCGTACCTTGAAGTCTAACGAAGTAGACCGTGCCTGATTCACTATTGCCTTCCATGATTATTCCTGGTTTTTGCAGGACTGAGTGAGAACAGAATCAGTCCCACTAAATGCAATGTGATTATTTGTGTTGCCAAGGTGTGTACAAGTCTCAATGCTAGGTGCTGTGCAAATACAGAACAAAAAGGTGGTTCCTGCCCCAAAGAACTCACAGTTCTGCTTGGCCTTCAAAGTAGCGTCTACTGCCTTATTCATGTTCAGTGGTATATTACTCCTATGGCCAGGTCTTTGCTAAGAGCACCTTGCCAATACAGTTAACACCCCAATGTATTATAGTAGCAAAGTGCTCCCAGTGTGGACTCGGTTTACACTAACAAAACCATGCTTTCATGAGTAGAGCTTATTCCTTCCACTTTTCCCTCCTTGCCACCCTCCCCAAGGTCCTAAGCAAAATAAACCACACACACTAGTAAAAGAACAGTCTTGTCAGTATAACTGTGTCTACACTAGGGACTCTTGCTGTCCAGCTATGTCAGTTAGGGATGGCATCTGTGATGGACTCAGCTATGTTACCAAAAGTTTGCAGTGTAGACCTAGCCCATCAATAGACCTGCTGATTTCAGTGTGATGTAACAACCTGGGAGAAACCACTAATTCTTTCCCAGGGGAGCATCTTAATGTTCCATGTCTCAACTACTGCCCACCTGCAATTTGATCGGGGGGTGGGGGAGGCTCACTGGCTTCAGTAAGATTCAGTAAAGTTCTAGACCAATGGCTCCCAACTGGTGGTCCATGGACAACTGGTGGTCCATGAGGATACTGCAGGTGGTCGGGGGGGGGGAGATAATGTAATAATATAATCCTGTGTACCTCTTAAATATCATATTTGATGTTATATTAGTATTCACAATGTAGTCTGTTTCACAAAGATCCTTGTATAATATAACATTCTCTGAATTTAAATAATGGCGTTTTTGCATGAACTGACACTTTTTGCATGTTTGGTGGTGAGAACGTGGTCTGTGAAATCTTTCAATGACAACATAGTGGTCCACATAAAGGAAAAGGTTGGGAACAGCTGTTTGAGACCCAGGGATGGGATTGCCCAACTGGAGCCTTAGGCTGGAGCTGATCTATAGGTGAAGGAGTTCATCTGGTCCCTCATCTGTTAAGTATTTAACTGAAACTTGTGACTTGCTGGTGGGGAAACAGCTTTGTCCAGTGGACACAGATCTGGACTGGAAGCTAGGGGGCCTACATTCTATTCCCAGTATTGGTTCTGATTCTGTGTTCCCCTTGGGTGAGACACTTCACCACTCTGTGCCTCAGTTTCTCTATCTCAAAAATAGAAATGCAGCTAGTGGCTCACCCTTATAAAGTTCATAGAGATTTACAGATGCAAAGTTCTACTCATAAATCTACCTTTTTCAATATAAACACCTTCTTTGACTTGTTAGCATTATATGTAGTTTTATAACCACCCATCCTGGGATTGCTATGCTTGAATTAACTTTAAAGCTGCAGAGATGTAAGATATGTGGTATGTTACTATACTGAAGACACACAGGACTCAACTCACTCTTACCCTGTACTTTGTGTCACCTTTTACCACAGGGCAAAGTAGGTGTCCATGCTACTGAGTCAGAATGGTAGTATATTTCCATTCTGCAAAGGTGTAAATGTTTGCACATGGTTCAGGACAAGAGGGAATTAAGACAGAGAATGGCAGAAGGTCTCTTGGTGAAGGTCTCAGAGTTGTGAGATGCAAATTCTTGGCCATGAGCTTTCTGTGTGCCTTTAGGTATATTTTTCGATTGACTAGTCTCAGGGCCCCTCTCATCTCTATTTGCCTCAGTTTTCCCATCTGTAAAATGGGGGAAAGGGCCCTTCACTGGCCAAGTCTTTTGAGATCCTGAGGTGGAAGGCAATCAGAGAAGGGGAAGGTGCTACAAAAATGAAAGGTATTATAAATTATGCTCAGGGTCAAATTTTGCTGTCAGTTCCACCACTGTAAATCCAAAGGAACTCCATTGCGTTGCATTTAGTGGATTTCCATGAAAGGAACAGAGTAAATCTGGTCCATAGTATTGTTAAGTGTTAGAATGCATTTGTATTCAAGTTTTGTTGAAAGCAAAGTGTTCATTTGCACCTTTATATTAAAAATCCTGGACACTTTGAACAGACTATATCTTAATTTTAACAACCTGATTCCTGTTTTCTGCAGGAAAGTAATACCGTTCTGCCTAGTCCTTTATCAGTATTCTCTGCTGCCTTCAGACAGCTGCTCATTTTGTGCTGCCTCAACCTGCGCTGACCTCATTTTCTATCACAGAGCAGCAAAGGACTTGGTAAAAATTAGTTATATTAGTTGCTCCTGATACAGCCAGCTTATTTGTGATATGACAAATATTTCAGCCATTAGGATCTTTCCATCTCTTATCAGCTTAAATGCACTCACTTATATTCCAAATCACTGCTTAATTTAAAAGCCTATTTGTCTAGATTGTCTCAGGCATGAAAAAAATGCAGAACACTTACTCTTTGAAATAGGGCTGTAGCAGAAGTGGAGTTTTGACTTTGATTGGCTCTCCCTCTCCATAACTTCACGCCAAGCAAAGCCAGAGTCTAATCACTTAGTGCACAACAGAAGCACATCAGTTCTACACAGGGAGGGTGGGCCACAGGAGACTTGTGTCTGGACTCCTGAAGTGCTCTCCTCAGTGAGTTGCTGTGCCTCAGTTTCCCCATCTGTATAGTGGTGATGTGATACATGTATTTGCCTATATTGTGGGAAGGAGAAAATAACCATTAGTTTATAAAATGCTCTGAGATCACTGAATGAAAGGAGCTACTGTGAGGACACCTGAAAAAATTAATAACTGTCTGTGATTAGGGAGGGAAAGATGGCCCAGTGGTTAGGCTACCTTGGTTAATTCTGTGCTTTGTTACAGACAGCCAGTGTGTCATTGGACAGCTCAGTTAGTCTCTCTGTGCCTCAGTTCCTGTCTGTCAATGGCACTGACCTACCGTCCAGAGTGTTGTGAGGATAGATACAAATTGTGAGGTGCTCAGCTAATGTGGTAATGGTGTTGTGTAACTGGAACCTCAGACTAGTGATCAGGGTTGCCTGATAGAGAAGTGGAAACTTTAATGCCTGCTAGGCAGACAGAAGCTTCTGGCTGGTTTCTGCAGGCGCAGCCAGCTCCATAATGAGGGTACGGCCCAGGATGTGAAATGCAGCCCAGAGGAAGCATTGGCTGGCAAGTCATGGCTTAGCTACCAGAGGGCAGAACTGAGTTTTTGTGAGCTGCCTTTCAGTTATTCAGGGTTATATTGGATAAATGTGAAGAGTTACTAACAAGACAGCTCCTAGGCTTTCTAAAATATGTCACTGATTATTCAGGAAAAGGTGGCTTAAGAGATGACTTGATTTCACATTCACAGAAGCATTAACTTTTACTAGTGGTAAAACACTTCCGGCAGTGATCAGATCAAGGATCAGATGAATTCAAAGCAAGATTTTTTTTTCTGTGTCTTTCCCTTGACACCTGCAGCGAAGTTTAAAAGGTGGAGGAAAAAGTGTAGCTGCTGGAAAACTGCAAAATAGGCGCTGTCCTTGCAATATTTTGGGGATATACCTCTCATAGTTCCAGTATTGTCCTTCCCCCAAAACTAATGAGGTTTTAAAAAGTAATGCACTGTAAGTTCTTTTTAAATAGCCTTTACTGAGGCTTTAGATTCATTCAGGTCATGTTTTCAAGCTTTTTCCATAACCAGGAGTTCTAAAATCTTCCTCTTCTATGAAAGTTGACATTTTCACCTAAACACATGACTCCAGGAACTGCAGCTTTTAAAAAAAAACCACCATCTCTTGTGAGATGCACAATAAAACCACAGGAGGTGGCAATGCAACAGCCCAGGGTAGGTCAGGGTAGGTCTTTGAATAGCCAGATTATTTTCCCTATTGCTCTGAATTATTTCATATAATATGAACATTTATTCATGATTTCTTTGATTGTGGTGCTGGAACACTAGTATGATGAGCAAGACACACCCAGGACAAATTCCCTTAAGGAAGCCGTGGACCCATGGGACACAGAATATCAATAAGAACCCTACACCCCAGTGCCCTTTTCTAGTATCGATGAATGGGGAACTGGCCAAGTCACAGAGTTTTATAGAGCAGACCGGTTTGGAGCTTGCTCACAGTTGACAGCACAGAAATTACTGAATTCTTGTAACTGCACTGGGGTCCACACACTTTGAATTGATATTAACTGAAGCTTGCCTCATAAATGAGTTGCAGTGAATAATACAGTCAGCTTTGCTTGGGGCTTTTGGTTTAAGAACTCTGGTTTCTAACAATCTGATTGAAGATGCGTCTCCCATAGCAATCAGGCTGTGTTAAGGCATTAGCTCTCCTGCCAACTGATGGATGGGCATTGTTATAAACTTTGGTCCAGTTCTGATTCAACCAGTAGAGGGCAGTGCTGCTTGCCCACTCACATGCCAGTACCCCATACACAGCAACAGAGGATTTCACGGCTGAACTATAACCCTACCATCGCTATAAGGTTTTCTGGAGTATACAGATACCGTTCATCGACTGTACATGCAGACTGAAGAGGACTGCCACTGGAACATTTTTCTCTCCTCTCTCTGAATGTTCCCCTGTGAGTTTGCCATTTTCCCCTCACCTTTTTCTCCCACACTAATAGTGGACTTCCCAATAAACAGCAGTTGCATGTGATATCCCCTGGTTTTAGTAATGCTCCTTCACATGGCCAGAAGGGGTGCAAGAGAACAAGGTGCACTTCTACTCCTCACTTCTCTGCTAGTTAGGTGAAGGATGCTGGTTCTCTAGCACATCAGCTGTCTCCTCTGAAGCAATAGCCTGGCGCTGACACTGGCTGTTCTGTCAATGCTCTAATGGACATGTTTAAATTCATGGCTGGTTGTCATTCAGAACAAGTAAGAAAGAGAACTTTCAAAGATGTGGAGTTTTTTTGGTCATACAGCTGAGCTTTAGTTTAACTGTATCAATAGCTCCAAAGGGAGCTTGCCAGGAACATTTAGTATGTTCTGAGCTGTCCTCATCCCACTAGAATGGGAAAGGATAGCTCAGAGGGCTAAGCGTCAGGTAGGCAAAATGCATTGCTATACTTCTTCACTCATTGTGGTCTTGGCCTTATTTTGAAGTAGATAATTTGTGCATCTCATTGGGGATCTGGGGTGGTGAATCTTAAAGACGGAGGCTCCATGTTGTGCTTGCAAGAGAGCAGAATCCTAGGTTTCAGTAGAAAGCTTTTACTTAGCTGTTGCATCAACAACTTGGAGGATGACACCAAACCTAATGTCCCATAGAATATCTCTTCTCTGTCTCCATGTTTTTCTCTGCCTTACTTGCTATTAAATACCTGATGAATCTATGCCACATCTGGTGGCTTTGCTTGATTTTCAGAAGTGCTGAGCACCCACCATTCCAGTTGAAGTAAATGGGAACTCTGGATGCTTAGCAGCTCTGAAAATCAGGCCCTGAGAGCTCTCAGCTCCCTGGCCAGGGTGCTGAGGGGAGGTGCAGGGGTGCACACAAGGCAGCCCCCATGGGGTGGCTGGAGCCGTGGTGGCTCACCGGGCAGCCAGCTCTTGGGGACTGGAGTCCTGGCGGGTTGAGCCGCAGCAGCTCTGACCACGCCGTGGGGGCTGCAGCCCCCCAGAGCTGGCCGCCGGGCAGAGCGGGGAGCAGGGCTCCCCTGACCAATCCCGTCAAGGCAGCAGGGCAGTCAGTGGGGATTGTGGCTCCTAGCTAGCTTTTGCGACGGCAGCTGCAAGTTGGTGCTGTGGCTCCCCAAGCCACTTTCTCCACCACAGGGCAGCAGGGCAAGCAGGGAGACGGGGGGGAACCCCGGCTCCCCTTTCCACACTTGCAGCAGGAGCTACAAGCTGGGAGCCTTGGGGAGCCATGGCACTCCCAGGCTCCTGGCTTGCAGCTCCTGCTGCGAGCATGGGCGGGGGAGCTGCAGTCACCCCAGGCTCCCCACTTGCCCTGCCGTCCCCATGGCGGGACAAGTGGCTTGGGGAGCCATGGCACCCCTAGGCTCCTGGCAAGCCCCCTTGCTGGCCAGCCAGCTGGTGACCTGCCCCCTCCATCCCACCCTGGTTGCTTTTTCCCCTGCCTGGATGTCCAGGTGAGAGCCAGGCAGAGGATTGGGTGGCTACATGGCCTGCCAGGGGGCCATGTTGCTACACCCCCCAGGGTGCCCCTCTCCCCAATCAAAATAGCAATTCCTGTCTGGACTTGCTATTTTGATTTGTTGTTTTTCCTTAATTCAATTTAAGTTAAATCAAATTAAGGGTTTTATTTTGAATTTGCTTTTTTCAAAATAAGCATTCAGGTGTGGACATAGCCCATGTGTTATTCTTTTGCAAGGAGCAGATAGATGAAAGCTGCTATACTCATGCTTGTTGCTGTTCTTGTTGCTTACAGTAAGATCAATTTGGATTTTCTAGTATCTTACTCTTACATAAACTACCCCTCGTATTCCTATTATATAAGTAGGTTTGGGCCAAGATTCCCCATTCTGACTAAAAAATAAACCATCCATAGTGTTTGTTGGTAAAAATATGGTTTTATGTTAACAATTGTTCCCCATATGAATCTTTTTAAAAAATTTCTTTTGGGAATGTGTCTCTCTTGATGGCAAACAGTCATGATGGAATACATTTAATTAGTTGTTAAGGCACCACAAAAAGAGAACAAACTGGAGTTTTTGTTTAGTTTCAACATTCAACTTGCAAGACGCTAGGAGTTCAAATGCTGATGGAAATGTATTGATTTTTCCACCCATATTGAATGCTTAAAAAAAAAGCAGCCCATGATGCAACTCCCCTGGTTCCAATTAAAATCACCTGTTAACTTAAAAAGGTCCCTTTTTAAAAAGGGTTTAAAAGATTTTCATTTAATTGATTCAATGTAAAATGCCCTTTACAATTACCACTATAAACTAGTTGTTTCCTGCTGAGTAAGACCCAATTTGAGATGTTTATCAAGACTTTGCACTTTCCACTCTTCATACTGAGTTCTTAAATTCCTTATTGATAGCTTGCATCTGTCAGCAATGGATATTTTTAGTTTGTTTCAAGAAAGCTTTTAAAAGGTTGTAATGGCTTTATTTTGTTTCTGTGATCACAAGTGATAAATTGGCTTTGCATGGCCTCACATGTGTGGACTGTTGGGTACCCCTTAATTTATAGGACTGAAATTGCATGATTTATCAACTTTCTTTACTTACCCTCTTTCTCTCATCTACCTTTTTTTCTTGAAGACAGCCTTGTTTCAATGATGTGGCCAAACTTGTCTCAGCTAAAGTTAACAAGCCATGTCATACAGATTTGTTTTCACTGAATGGCTGTGAACTGAGATAGTTGGGCACATCTAGTACTGTGCTTTCAAAGGATTAAAATTAAAAGATTACTCTTTAATTCCTCAGCTGTATCTTCACTAACAAAGAGGTGTGTTTTTACTGCAGGAAAACTAATGCATGTTAGCTCTCCCAACCTGTCCCATGTAAAAACACAGTGAAGACAAAGCCCTGAAGTTTTACTATGAGATGAGCTAGGTAGGAGCAACTATGGGTAAGGCTGTTGTGCTGAACTTGCCTGTCTACCAACTGTACATTATATGTGCCATCTCTCCAGGTAGGATTTTACAGTGCAGTGCTTATTTCATGACATTTATCTTCTTTAAAAAACAAATAAGCCCCACTTTGTGTCAGTATACAAAGACTCAGTGGCTATTCTACATGTAAGAAGTTAGTTCAAATTAAGTTAGTTCAAATTAATTAATTCAAACTAATAATGGTTAATTTGAACTAAATTAATTTGAACTAACATGTCCTCACTAGAAACCCAAATCAAACTAGCATGTCCATGAACAGGACTTGCTAGTTCAGTTTAGGAGGGGGCACCATGGGAAGTGTGGCAACATAGCCCCTGAGAAGAGCCATGCCCCCACCCTAAACATAGAAAGAGGAAGGCATCCTGGGGCGATGAAGGTCTACCCACATTAATTCGAACTAACAGTTAGTTTGAATTAACGTGGCTCCATTATGTTAAGTCAAACTAATAAGTTTGAATTAACCATTACTTTGAAGTTTAATGAAGTTTTATAAATTTGAAGTAAGCGTTCATTACTTTGAACTAAGGAATTCCTTAGTTTGAAGAAATGAAAGCCAGCGTAGCCATGCATTACTTTAGTTTGAATTAATCGTCTGTAATTTGAATTAAATCGTAAGTGTAAACATACTCAGTGTGAGTGAATTTGATGGTTTTGCAAGGGGTTGGCCTGTGGAAACCTTAACATGGTGGGCAAAGCCCTCTGAAAGAATAAAAGGCCTCACACCCTTATCTGAGGGAGGGGCACCAGAATCCAGCAGTTTGCAGGGGGAGACGGAATGAAAAACAAGTAGGAGAGGGGTGGGACAAAGCAAGAGAGCCAGAGGGGACCAGCCTGCTCTGTTCTTAGGAGCCCAAGGAGTCAGTGGATGGGATGTTGAATATTTTTTCATCCTTTCAGCCCTTACAACAAGGTAGGGAAGTACCTGTTTTATAGATGATGAATGGAAGTGCATTGTGTGAATGAACCCCTGCTGGAGTGACTGATTTTGTTAGGTTCTATAATCGTGTCTCTTGAGTAGATATGCATGAAGGAGGGGTTCTTAGCCACTAGCTCATAGCGCTGGGCAGGCTGATGCCCACTCATCTGCAGCCCAGTTTACAAGTAGATTGAGTAGATGTAGTGATATGCTTGTAGAAGGTTGTGAATTTAGAGACACTCCATAGCATGGGCCAGTGTTGTGTGAATTGGGAGACATGCCCCAGAAAAGATTTAACATGGCTGCTCCCAGGTACACACCTGGATACCAGTGTGCATGATTAAAGTTTGGTGGGTTACTTACCAGTAACCGTCTTTCTTTGAGATGGGCTGCTCACATACATTCAATTACAGGTGTCTACGTGCCGCAGTGCACAGTAGTGCGGAAAGTCTTCAGCCTTAGCCTGTCAGGTCAGGGCACGTGGCCAATGCCCCCTCTATACCTTCACGACGCACTACGCCATCACCCAGCAGGCTAGAGATGATGCCGCTCTGGGCAGAGCCATACTCAGTGTGAGTAGACTGTAACTCCTCCCACTGTCTACGGGTACAGCTAGCAGTCACCTGTAACTGAATGATGTGAGCAGCACTCGAAGGAGAACAGTGGGTTACTTGCCAGTAATCGTCCTTCTTCAAGAGGCGCTGCTCACATACATTCATGCCCCTCCCACTGTCCCTGCTAACAGAGTTGGCGAAGGTATATGGGACTGGGAGGGTCACAGTCATGGTCACCTATATAGCTGCAGTCACGGCATAGAGGGGATGTTGGCCGCGTGCCCTGACCTGACAGGCTAAGTCCGAAGACTTTCTGAGCTACTGTGCACTGCGGCACATAGACACCTGTAACTGAATGTATGTGAGCAGCCCATCTCGAAAAGGACAGTTACTGGTAGGTAACCCACCATTACTCATTCAGTAGTATGGTCTTTAATGAACCCTCAAGATCATTACATGGTGTCAGAAGATGGTGAATGAGTTTGGAAACTAAAAAGACTTGGAGGAAAATTCCTGCATGTGCAACTGAAAACAGAAAAACATCAGGGATCTCTGAAAACAAAGAAAGCCTTCAGCAAGTAAGTGTAAGCTCTAAACATGGATGTTTTACAGGCTCCTTCACCTCTCCAAATGTCTGGTAATGTTGCAGAAAACTGGATAAAGTTTAAGCAGCAATTCTTCTTCAAGCACTGCTCGGATACATTCAGAAAGTAGGTGTCTCCATGCCGGAGCGCCGGATTAGCCAGAACTTTTTGCCCTACCCTGTCAGAAGAGGGCAGGCGGCCACCCCCCCCCCCACGCCACCGGATGGCTATATATATATATATGAGGGCGCTGGCCCTCCCCAGTTTCATTTCTTCTGCCTTTGCATTGGTTGTGAAACTGCCCGCTCCTTGCGCTTCACAAGCAGCCTGTCCTTCATACACTTTATGAGCTTTTCACCTGACTGGGAGCACCTATTTGTGGACTTAGTTCCACTGAAGAAGGTCTCCCCATTCGGGCCAGAACATCACGCTACTCCATCGTCCGCCATGCTAGGGTTCAAACCCGCTGCCTAATGTGACAAGGCCTTCCTGCAGGACAATGCACACGAGAAGTGCCTCCAGTGCCTGGGTGAAAGCCACACGGTCACCGTGTGCTCCATCTGTCTGTCCTTCAAGCCAAGGACAATCAAGGACAGGGAGCAAAGGCGCCACGCCCTGGCCTCCAAGCAGGCTTGGCAGCCCTCTTCCAAGGCTTCGGGACCTCCTGCAGCACCGCATGCCAGTTCGGCACCAGGACCCACATGGCACCATGCCAACAGGGGCCACAGGACAAGCTTGGTACTGACTTCAGTACCGCAGCACTGACACAGCCCCCAGTCCCTGACACGGAGCTCTTCCTGGGACCAGTCACGCTCAGCCCCAGTACCGCAGCACCATTATAGTCCCATGTTTTTGACACAGGGCTTTCCTTGGCGCTAGTCAGGTTTGGTGCCAATCCTGAAGACCCCAGAGGCAGTGGAGGCTGGCAGGACACTTTTCCTGCTGGTTACACCTCCCTCCCCGGTGCCGGTTAGAAGGGTCAAGCCCATGTTGAGGGCCTGAGCCCAACACAAGTGGCAGCGGTCTCCTTCCCCACCACTGGCCCCAGCCTCTGGAACTCTGGAGCTTGTCACCCCCTTCAGCCCTGGTACCGTGGAGCTGTCCTCACGGCAACATACCACCCTACTGTCTCTGGTACCGTCCCGGGGAGAGTCCTAAACCCGGTACCGTCTTCTTACATGAGCAATCTGTCGGTGCATTTTGATCTCCTGCACTGCGTCTCAGCCCACATGGGGATGGAGATTCAGTCCTCTGAGGCACCCTCTGATGCTTTGTTCGGTCTGATGTTCTCCTCGGCTGAACTGGTCACAGTTCCCATCCACCCTAGCATCTGAGACTTGGCGTCCTCCCTCTGGCAAAACCCGGGTTCCATCTCCCCAGTCTTGGATACGGCAGGCCTCAAGTACAGGGTCCCAGGCTCAGAGTTCCCCTCACTTGCCCACCACCCAGTCCCATCTCGTGCTGTGGTGGAAGCGGCCTTGGGGCCGGGACAGACCTCCTGTGATCCCCTCCCAACATCAAGAGATGCAAGGGAGTTGGAACTCCTTGGTAGGAAGGTATACTCCTCCTCGGCCTTCCAGTTGCAGGTCGCGAATAACCAGGCCCTAACCACCAGGTACATGTTGGATGTGTGGGAGGCATTAACAGATTTAAACACCTACTCCCGCCAGAGGCCAAGGAAGAGTATGATGCCTTCTTGGAAGAAAGTAAAATAGCCTCCCAGGACCTCCTCCTGTCAGCATGGGACACTGTGGATACGGCAGCCCGCACCATGGCCTCAGCGGTAACCCTGCGCCACGCAGCCTGGCTACAGGAGGCAAGAGTACCCCAGCCTCTCAAGAGGTGGCCCTCAATCTCAACTTTGGGGGCGACACCCTCTTTCCCCCAGAAATGTCAGCCATCTTGGGTACCACTTATGACCCCTGGGGGGAGTTGAAATACCTTGGCCTCCTTCTGACAGGGCCCCTACCACGTCGTTTGGCCCCATAGGGCCCAGGACAACCTGGCACCCCCCTCCTTCTCCTCCCCATTCAACAGTTACTGGTGAGGACTCAATCCTCACCACCAGAACTTCAGTTCGAACCTCATCTGGGGGACCCTCCTGGCAAGGCCCCACGCCCTCCATTTCCAGGGAGGGTTTCCATCCAGCCACTCAGTGATTCTGATGATACTCACAATCCCGCTGGCAATCACCCAAAACCCGGCCACGGAGTGCAGCTTCTCAAGAAATCGAGACACTTACGAAGGGCGGTTGTCCCATTTCCCTGCTGCCCAACGGCTAGCCAATTAGTAGCCTCCTGCCTGGCTGGCGCTTCATGACTGCAACCTGTGAGCAAACCTTCCCCCCTCTGACTGTATATGGATGGCTCAGAGGTTAAGTAGCCTTCCCCATCTCTGAGTAGGATGAAGGTTCCACCCTCATCCATATTTTCTTTATGGACCCTATTACACCCCCTGAGGGGGGCTTGACCTTCATTACCTGAACCTTCTTGGACCACCATGGTGGTCACAATGGAGACCTGCAGTCCTGTGAGCATTCTTTAGACAAAAGTCTTACTCCCAGCGCGTTATCACGCCCCCACACAACACCTCCCTTTGGTGGCAACTCCTTACCCTGTGGGACACTCAGAGGTTCACGGTATACACTCCAATCAGAGTGTGCCATGCTGTCAATCCCTGTTCCAAGTAAGATGAGATTTTCCATTTACCACAACCAATATCACACCGGGGAGTGTGGCTCCCGCACATCTCCCCATGGGGAAAGCCCCTCTGCCCTACTCTCCAATGAGACGGATGGTAAAGCCCCAGTTAATCTTTGTTCCCCTCTCATAGAAGGCCCCCCCCTCCTGGCCTGCTCCAAAAGACAGGGACGGAAGGAGCCTACCGTCTGCTTTTTTCTTCTGCTGCCCTGACCAACGATTAGCAAACGCATTTAGCTGTGTCTAACATAGCTTGCATTTGATCGACCTCACCGATATCTTAAGGTATGTGTCCCTAACCTGGGATACTACAACCCCCTTGACTCCTTAGGGCAAGCATATCACTCTCACCAGTCAAGTACCGGACTCGCAGGCCGGAGCCTGGCTGGCGATGCAGCCTTAGACAACTCACTCGCGGTCTTTGTACCTGAGATAAAGCCCCAATGCTCGCTACCTCCAGCTGGTCCACAGCCTGGCGAATGACTGGGTGAGGGGTCTCACCAACTAGACCCCCACCCCACCTTCGCCTTGCCTTACTCCCTCAAAGACGGGCCGCCCTAATGGCCACCAGCATCTCTTCCCCTCCAGGCCAGCTGATCACTGCTGCCAGAGTACTTCTCAAAGCCTGACTACCTGCACACAGCCTCTTTCCCTTGACAAAATGGTCTGGTGTCCCCCTTTACCTCTCAGTCAGTGGTGAGGCTCCTTGGTTCTCTTCCCTCCCCATCAAACTCGCAGTTGACACTGCTTGAACAGCCCAGTGAGTAGCCAAAAACCTTTAGCCTAAGAGTAAGGGGTCCAAGGCCTGGCAGGGGCTCCAAGCTGAGCTCCGTGGGTATGGCTGAGGACCACTCCTGCTGCCAGGGTGGGAGTCTGATCCTAGTCATCATCCCTTAGAGAATACCCAGCGAGGTTCCTCTCATAGGTTCTTCCCTCGGATGGTCATAGCGCTGGGTTCGTCCCAGCATAGCTCCGGGACACCCCACTCATATACTCTGTGGGTCCAACTCCCTGTCCCTCCTCATGATCTGAGGGCTTTTTAGCCATTGCAGTCACAATTTGGTATTATGTTCAGGCCCAACTGACCACTGAGGTTCTTTCCTGCTTGATAGACCTCTTATTACATCACCTGTCATCCCGACCACTGATTGGGAATTTGGGAGCCAGCTGTCCCCAATAGAACCAACTCCCAGGTCAAGTCTCATAATGGGAATATCATGCTTGTGGAAGGCCCTTCAGATAAACTGAAAGGGTCGTAAGGAGATGGCGGGATGTGCACCCTCGAAGTGGTGTACCTTCCCCGCTCCTTTGGTAGATGCTGTTCCTTCCTCACATATGTCCCTTTCCCCCTAAGGGTCTTCCCTTCAGGGTGCCCCTACCTGGGTGCACGCCTCAGTGCATCGCCAGACCACGCCAGCTGGACTTGTCCTTGTGGTACAAGGTCATGTAAACCAATGTCCTGTAAGCTGCGGGACTTGATCCTTGGGACTCTCATTCTTATGAGTGACCCCTGGGTGTCACATTATCACAACCAGCTCCTCGCCTTCTATACTCCTTTGGCTGATTACCAGCCACCAAAAAAAAAAAAGAGAGGAAGAAGAGAAAGACAAGGGGAAAATAATCATAATACTACTCCCTCGTGTCGACACAAGTTTATCAATACCAGCAGTCCTATTCAACAGGGACTGCCACAGTGCCATCGGTAGGCTCGCATAGGCCTGGGATATACCCATCAGGCTCATGCGAAGTCCTCTCCCAGTCTGCTTTGTATAGGGCCATTTAGTGGCCAGGCACTGCCTTCTCTGTGACAATCTGGGTGCTCTACTCGCAGTGCCTCCTTGAGGTCGTTGGCTGCAACCTCCAGCTGCTGGCACTCCCTCCTCCAACCTAGGACAAGGTAACTCTCCTAGGCCCTAACCGCTGGTAGCCCACCCCTCTGCAGGATGTCAAATGTCCCAGATCCCCGCACCTATCACGCTCATAGCACATGAGTGTCTCGTACTGCTGGACCGAGGGTAACACGGTCTACCTTCCCTCCTCCAGTTCTGGAGGTGCTGGCATCCACCAATGCCAGCCCAACAATCCTACGGCCTCCTGAATTCCCTTGTAGGAGGTACATTATCATGTGTTGCTGCCAGAACACTAATCATCTGGGTTTCTCTCGCCTCTGCCAACATGCCTTTAGGTAGAGCGGTTAGAGTCGCACTCCTCGACTTTAACCAAGATACGCTGGTATGTTTTCTATCCATAAGGTGACCTCAGGCCCTCCTGTGTAGGCACCACACTAGGCGCTTGGACAAACCGGGCCTACTTTCTCCTCTGGGTTAGGTCCTGCAATCCCTGTTTACCCTTCCTGGGGCGATGGTCCTTGGGTCGATCTCCTAGACCTCTCCAGGACCCTGGGCGTGGACAAATACCCATGTCAGCATTATGCCATGCTGAAGGCAAAAAAGCCAACTCCTCTCACCATTCATCAGCATGGCTAGCAGTCACCTATTTCTGAATGTATCCGAGCAGCGCTCGAAGAAGACTGGTGGGTTACTTACCAGTAATCGTCCTTCTTCAAGATGGGCTGCTCAGATTCATTCAGATCCCTCCCCCAGTCCCCGCATCTGGAGTTGGCAACTTCGAGGAACTGGGGAGGGGCCAAGTGGCGGCCACATATATAGCCATGGGGTGGCGCGGAGGGTGGTGGCCACCTGCCCTCTTCTGACAGGCTAGGGAAAAAGTTCCAACCAATCTGGCGCTCCAACATGGACACACCTGTTTCTGAATGAATCCAAGCAGCCCGTCTCAAAGGATGGTTACTGGTAAGTAACCCACCATTTCTGTTGTATTTGTCTGCCATTGGAGTGCAGAACAAAGATGAAAATCAGAAATCATCTGTATTTTTGCATGTTGTTGGGGAGGATGCACTGGATGTATAATAACTTTGTATTTCAAGATGGTGAAAGCATGAATTTAAACACTATACTGACTAAGTTTGAGGAATATTGCTTGCCAAAATGAATGTGACTTTTGAGAGGCATAGATTTTTTACATGCATGCAAAAACTGGATAACACCATAGAGCAATATATTACAGAATTAAGGATACTCAGTAAAAGCTGTAACTTTGGTGGCTTGGCAGAGTTTCTGATCAAAGACAGACTCATTTGTGTCATTACTAACAATGTGTTAAGAGAAAGACTGCTCAGAGCCAGTGAGCTCTCTTTGAATGAAGCCTTCCAAATATGTCGGGCCACTGAAATGGTAAAAACACAAGTAAAAGAACTGATTTCACCAGAAGGGACAGTTCATGCACTTAGACAAACAGCATATAGCCAGAGTGGTTTAAACCACAATATGGAACCAACCCCTGCTATCAGGAAGACTGAGTCCAGACAGTCTTGTGGCAAGTGTGGATCACGGCATGGTGCCAGACAGTGTTTTGCCTATGGGAAACTCTGTCATAACTGTGGGAAACTTAATCAATTTGCAAACTGCTGCAGATCCCAAAGGTGGAAAAATCAAGTGCATTTAGTTTACTGATAGTGAGACTGAGGGGTGCTTTGTAGATGTACTGGGATCAAGCAAACTTAGTGAGAAGGACTGGATACTTCCTCTGTCAGTGAATGGGACAGTCATTCCTCTGAAACTAGACACAGGAGCTCAGGTTAACATTCTGTCTGCACAAGATTATGAGAAACTGAGAATAAGACCCAAGCTGGGACCAACAAACATAAAAGTAACTGGGTATTCTGAAACAAATATACCTGTGCAGGGACTCTGCTTCGCTAGCATTAACCATAAGAACACTATGTACAGGCTGCCTTTCATTGTAGTGCCACAGGAGGTGACACCAGTTTTGGGCCTGGCTGCCTGTAAGAAACTGAATCTGGTAAAAAGGGTGCTCTCACTACAAGGTAGGGCTGCATCTGGCTATGAGGCACTCCTTGAAGAATATCAGGACCTATTTCAGGGATTGGGTTGCTTGCAAGTTGAACATACAATCTGCATAAACAAGCAGATCCCTCCAGTTATTCATCCATGTAGAAAGGTGCCATTTGCACTCTGTGATAAACTCAAGGCTGAGCTTGAAAGGATGGAAGCAATGCAAGTAATACAAAAAATAGAGGAGCCAATGGAATGGGTGAGCTCCCTAGTCATAGTGCAAAAAAGTAATGGCCAGCTACGCAAATGCTTAGATCCCAGCTAGCTCAACAGAGCTATACAAAGAGAACATTTCAAACTACCAACTAAAGAAGAGATTATGGCTCAGTTTGCAAATGCTCACTATTTCAGTAAATTAGATGCATCCTCTGGATTTTGGCAGCTAAAGTTTACAGAGGAAAGCTCAAAATTATGCACATTTAATACTCCATTCGGAAGATACATATTTTTACGCTTACTCTTCAGTATAGCATCAGCACCAGAGGTGTATCACAAAACTATACTCATGATCTATGAACATATTAGCAGTGTGGACACCTCCATGGATGACATCGTCATCTGGGGCCCTACAAAAGAGGAGCATGATCGTCGGCTTCAGCAAGCGTTGGATGCAACTAGAGCTGCAAACCTCAAACTAAATAAGGGCAAATATGTGTTAGGAGTTAGAGAACTGACTTTTATAGGGGACATTATTTCCCATGAAAGTGTAAAACCAGATAAGAGGACGATTTCAGCCATTGAAATGATGCCACGTCCCCAGTCAAAGAAAGATGTCCAACAGTTCCTGGGAATGGTTAACTATCTTGGAAAATTCATACCCAATCTTTCTGCCAAGGTGGCACCATTGAGACAGCTCCTACAGGACAAAAATGAATGGTGCTGGGATGCTGCACAGGAGGAATCATGGAAAAGTTTAAAACAAGACTTGATACAGGAACCAGTATTGAAATTTTATGCTCCAGAGAACCCATTAAAATTTCAGTGGATGTGTCACACTCTGGGTTGGGTGCTGTGATTTTACACAAACATGAAGATTGCTGGCAACCTGTGGCATATGCATCCAAATCACTGGCTGATGCAGAGACTAGATATGCACAGATTGAGAAGGAGCTTTTAGGAATCTTGTTTGCCTGTGAGAGATTCAATCAGTAAATTTATGGACAGAGAGTGGAAGTTTAAACAGATCACAAGCCCTTGATTGCATTATTTAATAAACCACTAAATGACTGTAACTTAAGGATTCAAAGAATGATGATCAAATTGCAGAAATACAATTTATTGGTGACCTACAAACCTGGCAAATTTATGTTCACAGCAGATGCACTTTCCAGAGCAGTAGCACCCATGGTACCCGAGAAGACACTGGAACCAGAAGTGCAAGCCTATGTAGATATGATTGTGAGAGCAAATCCCATAACTAACAGGAGACTGCAACACATAAGAGAAGAGACTGAGAAAGATGAATCATTGGGAATCCTCAAAGAACTGATAATTAAAGGATGGCCTGAAACAATAAGCAGTTGCTCTCTAAGTATAAGAGACTATTGGAACTGCAGACATGAACTGACTGTGGTAGATGGGGTGATTTTCAAAGGCGGTAAGGTTGTAATTCCACTGAGCCTCCAAAAAGAAATGTTACAGAAGATTCAAGAGGTTCACTTAGGAATTGAGAAGTGCAAAGAATGAGCACAAGAGGTCATGTATTGGCCATGGATCAATCATGACATTACCAATGTGGTAAGAAACTGCTTTTCATGCTTGAAATGCAGGCCATGCCAACAGGCAGAGACACTGAGACCCCATCATGTTCCACAGAGACCTTATGAGAAGGTAGGTGTGGATTTATTTACCTGGCATTCCAAGGATTACTTAATAGTCACTGATTATTACTCTTTATATCCAGAAACTTGCACACTGAACAGTACTAAAAGTAATTCAGTAATCACTGGCACGAAAGGATTTTGATCCAGACATGGAATTCCTGATGAGGTCTTCAGCAACAATGGGCCACAATTTTCAAGTGCAGAATTCAGGCAATTTGCCTCAGATTGGGATTTTCATCATGAAACCTCCAGTCCCAATTACCCCCAATCAAATGGACTGGTGGAAAGGTCTATATAGACAGTAAAGAACCTGATGAAAAAGACTTTTGAAAGTGGAGGTGATCTGTATACAGCATTGCTAGTCTACTGAAGTACACCCCTGGAGAATGGCTTTTCTCCAGCTCAGCTGTTAATGGGAAGAAGGATCAGATCTAATTTACCTATTACTGATAACTTGCTGCAATCTCAGAACAATGCTAACATTCGGAAGATGAAAGAAAATCAGAAGTGGAAGCAAAAATATTATTTTGATAGAAGGGCTCATCAATGTTCCCTCTAAGCGGAGCAGGCAGCTGAGCAACTCCTGTTGCTCGCTGCTCCCCCCCCCCCCCGGGGGGCTCGCAGCACCCCCCCCCCCCCCCCCCCCCCCCCCCCCCCGCTCCCAGCAGCATCCCCCTGCTCCCGCTTCCAGCAACCCCCCTGCCCCCAGCCCCCACAAACTTACCTTGGGGCTGGACTGGAGCCACACAGCCCAGCCATAACTCCTGGGGCAGAGAAGCACTATGGAGCATGCTCAGATTTTCCGGGCATGCTCCATTACAGCTTCTCTGGGAGGGAGTTTTGAAAACTCCCAGCCCCAGAGGAGCTCTGTGTAAGGATTCTGGCTGCCAGCCGTGCGCTGCCGGCAGCCTTCTCTGCGCTGCAGTGCACCAGTGCAGCTTAGAGGGAATATTGCTCATGATCTTCCATCCCTTAACCCAGGTGACAGAGTGTGCATAAGGAATCACTCCTTTAATACCTGGGGCCAAAGAGATACTATTAAAAAACAGCTGCATCCATGGTCTTGTGTGGTCCACACAGACCAAGGGGACACATTTTGATGTAATCGATGGGATCTACAACTTATTCCAGAGAGTTCCCACACCGTGGAAGTTGAGGTAGATCCTGGCATGCCTCCGCTGACTGGTACGATATCTTCAACACATGGTAATGAAACCATCAGGGAACAAGAGAATTCAGACCTGAATGAAGGACCTGTACCGAGACAGTCTAGTCAAGTCATCAAACGTCCAGAAAGACTCATAGAGACTTGCTAGGATATATGAGGGAAGTGGGTGGTAAAGTCTCACTTGAGAGTGATGTGCTAGTAACCTCTCCTCTCTAGGTAGTTCAGATCCTGGGTTTATGGACTGTTCTTCTACATGCTTTTTAGATAGCTGTTATGTGTTATTAGATGTTAGTGCATGCATCATTAGCTAACGTTTATATGTATCTATGTGTTTACTTGTTTTCCTTAGGGGGCAAGATGTAGTGATATGTTTGTAGAAGGCTGTGAATTTAGAGACACTCCCTAGCATGGGCCAGTGTTGTGCAAATTGTGAGCAATGCCCCAAAGAAGATTTAACATGGCTGCTCCCAGGTACACACCTGGATACCTGTCTGTATGATTAAAGTTCTATTCCTTACTCATTCAGTAGTGTGGTCTTTAATGAACCCTCAAGATCATGACAGTAGATATATGGGCAAAGTTGGCAACAGTGTTTGTCACAGGGATAAGTACCTGAGTGAGTGTTCCTGGTGTTTGGTGTGTAGTTGCTGGTGAGAATTTGCCTAAGTTTGGGGAGGTCTCTGGAAGCAGGGACTGGCCTGCCTCCCAGGGCCTGAGAGAATGAGGGATCAACTTCTGGGATAGGTTGTAGATCTTTGATCATGTGCTGGAGAGATTTGACTTGGGAACTGTAGGTGATGACCAGTGGTGATGTGTTACTTCCCTTTCTGGGCCTGTCCTGTAGAACTAGCATAGTACGGGCCTCAGTAATGCTAGTTTCTGTGCTCTTCTTCACAACATATGCCTCGTTCTTGAGCTAGACAGCTATACACGAAAGGATCGTAGTCTCTGGGACCACCGAGTCTTTGGCTCCTTCACTGAGACAGGTATCAAGGTCATGAGTTGGGATGGAGGGATCTGTGATGTGGAGTCTCCTGTGACAGCTAGACTAAGGTCACTAGATTCCTTTCATGTAGGCCAGCAGTGTTGTCAGTTACTGTGAGTCCCTTGAGGTTTGGCTGTTTTTCTTAAAGCCTCAGGACCAGGAGCCCTGTCACTGAGTGAAGAACTTAACTGTTTGGTTGTTAAAAAAGTAAGTCTCGACTTCATGTTTGTGGAGACAAGCTTGGAAAAGGGATCCAATGAATACTGATGGCTTAGAAACCAAAAGGCAAATAAAAATAATCTGAATTTGAAAAAAATCATGATTTAAGCCAATTGTATGATTTTGACTCAATTTTTGAATGCTGGGGGTTTGGCAAAACTGAGCTGGTGAATAGCTATCAGATGGTAGCAATATTTATCACTATTCTCCGTATATGCCTCTGAGATGGAAAGTTCTCTCCCAGTGTCAAACAAATCTCCTGAGCCATCAGTCCTCAGCGGGTGGAGCACTAGAATGGGAGCCAGGAAATCTATTCCCAGCTTTTAGCCACTGAGCTGTTGTATGCCATGAATATGTCACTTCATCTTTCTGTGCTTCTGTTTTCCCCTCCAAAGCTATGTCTATCTTGCAAGTTCTTAGGTGCAGGCTTGTCTTTGATTACATGTGTATGTGCAGCACCTAGCACAATGAGACCCTAATTACAGCTTCAGTTTCTAGACACTACTAGGCTGTGTCCACATGACACTTTTCTTTCGAAACAACAGCTGTTGTTTCAAAAGAAAAGTTGCCATGTCCACACGACGTTTCATTATTTTGAAATGATGGGACTCCGTCATTTCGAAATAACGACCGTTACTTCAAAAGTGGTAAACCTCATCTGCTATCGAAATAGCCGTTGTTTTGAAATGGCTGTTTTGAAACAACGGCGTTTGGACACGTTGTTTTGAAACCACGCGTCCGAAAGGCTGTTTCGAAACAACGCTATTTCGAAAGTGGCTTGAGGTGACCTTCTTCCTCCCAGGGTGCCCTGGGCCAGGAATTGCCCTCTAGGCTCATGCCTCATGCTGTCAGGCTGCCTAGCAGGGCTATGGACAAGGCACGAACGGCTCGCTCACAGGGGTGGCGTAGGGGATCTGTCTGGTCCCAGGCAGAGACCCTTGCCCTCCTCCACATCTGGGCAAGAGACAACATCCTGCAGCTCTTCAGGGCCAGCCACTGGAATGTCAACATCTACTCCGACGTCGCCTAGGTGCTGGCAGAAGAGGGCTTCAAGCGCACCACGGAGCAGGTGTGCTCGAAGGTGAAGGGGCTCCAGCAGGAGTATGCCCAGGCACGGGATGCCAGGCAGCTCCATGGGGCTGCCACCAGCTGCCCCTTTTACAAGGAGCTGGACTGGTTCCTAAATGACAAGCCCAGTGGCCCACCACACCATAGGCGCTTGAGGGACTCAGCAGAGGCGCGCAGTAGCACCACAGAGCTGGAGGGGGCCCCCTCTGAACCAGAAGAGCCTTTGGATGTGGGTACAACATTGGCAATGGACCTGTGGGACTTGGGAGTGGCCATTTCCAGAGAGCGATGGCCACGCTCTTGTCCACAGGGATGCCTGCCCTCACCACCATGTCCCTTTGACGCAGGACTGGGGTGAGCTTGGCGATGAGTGAAGGTCTTCCTGATAACCTAGAGGTTCCTCCTCCAGGACTTGTTGCTCCAGGTTCACTGGAGAACCCGCTCCCACCAGTCTGTGCTGGTGCCCAGTGCCCAGATGGGCTGTGGCACAGAAGGGGACGGGAAGCTATCGGTGCTGTGAGGGCCGTGGAGACGATAGTCCGGGGCGCAGCTCCGGGCTCATCGGTCTCAGGGAAAGTGTGTCCCACAGCAGGGCAGCACCCTTCAGGCTAGCAGTGGGTCGACCAAGTGCTTGAGGATGGCATGGGAGCTGGGAAGCATCCGTAGCCATCTCTCTTGCAACCTCTTAGGAGTTGCAATGGACAGGGAGGGGTGGCCAGTTCGTGCTTTTAGGTGATTGGCTGGCAATATGGCCACCAACATGGCCCAGTGAGCCAGCAATGTTGCCACACCTCCCATGCTGCCCCTCTCCTAAAATCGAAATAGCATGTCCACACACAGGGCATGCTATGTCAATTGCAAGGGCTTCCCTTAATTTGAATTAACAAACTGTTATTACTTATTTCGAAATAAGGATTTTATTTTGAAATGAGTTATTTCAAAATAACAGTTACCGTGTAGACATACCCCTACTGTAATATAAATTAACTCTGAGTCCACACTATGAAAGATTTCATGACTGATCTCTGTTCAGTTGCTCTAAGCCTCAGAGATGTGTCACAACCAGATCCCTGGATCCCAAATCTGAATTAGAACTTTATGACTCTAATTAGGCCAACTGGAGGCAGATCAGTATACTCCAAAATTAAGGGGGTCAGTTCTGGATCTCAGCTTGCCCAGGGCTTGGATGATGATTGGTTATTTTATTTTATTCATCCTGTGCCTGAGAGAGAGGGAGAGGTGGAAAGATATCCTGGGTGCTGAAATGGTTCTGGATCCAGAGTTCAGTACTGGGATTTTGGTTTAGGAACATCTTTGATGTGTGTTGGATACTAAATTCCTTTATTCTTTTAGTCTTTGGGCATTAATCATCATCATCATCATCATCATCAAAAAATCTTTGTTACTTCTTAGTGGTGGCTTCTGTACCTACCTAGGTGCAGTACAAACGTGAAGTTCACCGCTTACAGAGGGCCGGCATGATGTATTACTGTGGCTTAGTGTCAAGTATTGTCAGTTTCAGTGATGCATAGGTCACTGCACAGAGGCAATTGTCAGTTCATAAGAATTTGATTTGATTTTTTTCCAAGTCAATATTTAGTTTTCAGTTGCTTTGCTTTGGCAAGAAGACTATTTGATGAAGCACCAGAGAGTGAAATGTCCCTCTTTTTCATACCCAGCATGCATTTTATATTTGCTAAATGCTGGACCCCATTCTGAAAGTTGCCAAATGCCTGCATCTCTGACTGCAATCAAGCAATGGTTTCAAAGTCCCCCAAGACCTTGTCAGAAATGTTTCAGTTTAAAGTCCATGCAAAGTGCTCATGTCATCTGCTGCATGAAATTCACTGAGATGAACAAAGCCACATATCCATTCTGCTTCTCAAAACCCTTTTCGCCCCTAGTTTGCAGCCACTGAGGTACACTTTTAAGTTCCAGGTCCAAAACCTCAAAGGAGGACTTAGCTTAAAAGGCCAAATTTTGCTGGTTTCCTTCTTGACCTGCAAATAGGCCTTGGCTTACTGTGACTTTTGAGTGGGTCTTGCTCAGGTGTGCAACGAGCTTCCCCTGGTCTTAATTATTTCAAAGAAAGGAAGGAAGGTTCCCACAGCTTTAGGGATATATTCCCATCCAGTTTATGCTCCAAACCACCAGGGGGCCTCCTCTAGACATGTACATCTTGTTTATTAGACTTCAGTGGTGTTACACGTAGCAGTGCAATCATGCTGGGTTTTTTTCCTCTTTAATTTATCTGCATTGTCTGTCTGTTTATCCCCAGAGACATTTCAGTCAAAAGCAGTTCATGTCACATTGGCAATATGATCCCACACTTATAAACCCCTTGGAATTAAAAGGTCTAGATATCAGCTTCCTCTAAGTCTCTGTGGAGGGATGCATACTGGGGTTTAGTTCAGCTCATTGGAAAGAGGTAGGCTTGCATTTCTTAAATTTCCTCACATTTCAGGGGTATTTGGATCCAGGGGTTGAGATTAAACCATTGTTCTAGTTTCTTTCTGAGATTTATTTTGTTTTGACTCCTTTACTTAGAGACCTTAGAGCCTATTTAAAATGGAAAGGTTCAAATAGATGGTAGGTAACAAGTCTATCTCTAGACACACATCCTTCCCGAGCTGTGCTGAACATTTCTGAGCCGAGGAAGGGCCCAGTGATTCTTGTTCACGTCAATGGGAGCAGGAGGGGGAGCACTGGGTACATTGAGTATGTGCGGCACTTTTTAAAATGAATAAGAAGACACAGCGCTCATCTAGCACTTTTCCTCCATAGATGTCACTGCACTTTACAAAGGAGGTCAGTATTGTTAGCCCCATTTTACATGTGGGGAAACTGAGGCACAGAAGTGACTTGCTCCAGGTCACCCAGCAGGCCAGTATGCAAGACAGGAACAGAAGCTGTGTTAAGCACCAGACTTCCAAAATGACTGTTCTTACTAAAAATGCTACCACTTAACGGCTTTCTGCATTTTCCCTCAAGAAAATATATCTAGAGTCAACAAGTGGGTTAAAAGTGAAATCCAGCTTCTGTAATATTTTTGTTACCATTCACTAGGCTGTTTCAGAAATTACACCAATTATCACATACAGTACCAAGGATTTGTTGCCATACTTACAATCAAAGACTACTAGCTGCAAGAGCTGGGAAATAGTAAGACAGGCTCAGCAAATACACACATGCTAATTACAAACCACAACAGGTTAAAGTGTCCAACATAAAGGTAATAAATATGTCTGTAATTATGGGTTATTGTACGAGCCTAATTAGGATAGAGGTAATTAGCCTAATTTTCCCCCACTGTCATTTAGTAGCTAACAAAATAAAATGGAAAATATTTTAATTTAAAAGGCCGCTTTGGCATAGGGTTACCTGAGGAAACTTAATTGCTCATTGATAAATACAAGTTGGAGAAATCATTTGTGATGTCTGGGCAACAATGAAAAGAAAAGACTCTGTCCAAGGAAATGAGATATCAGCAGGTTTAAACAAGGATATGAACAGCATGGTGTTTATGGTTTGAACTCTATCCTTGTTCCACTCTGTGGTACCAAGGTATAGACCAACATCTGGAGTTCTAGGCCCAGGGCATCCAGGAACTGATCCACAAAGGGAGTTTAGCACCTAATTTCCAATGAATTCAGTGGGGTTTAGGCACCTTTGAGGATCTGACTCCCAGGGTTTGGAGATCTGAATGGTATCTGAGTATGCCAGAGGAGAGTGGTCTGTCATACTGCAAACTTTCCACTTACAAATGTAAGTCCCAATTCAGCAGTTTTTCCCTAAGGGGCAGGCGTGAAATTTTGATGGGGATTGTTGGAGAAAGGGATCTTGGAAATTGAGAGCTCAGAGAAGGAACTGCTTTTTGTCAAGACAATGTCAGATGAGTGACCATTCTGTCAATGGTGGGGTTTGATCCAAAGTTGAAGGACAAGTGGAGATAAGAGCCAAAGGCAGTTGACTAATAGAGGGGATAAATGCAACCCCCACAGTGACAGATTAAATAAACATTTTACACGTTGGTATTTCAGTTCTTAGGAAGATGGCTTTGGCATGGTTGATACTTTTCAATGGATTATTAACCTTTTCATGAAGAGATTAACTGTAATGTCTATAAAACAAATTCTGATCTCAGTTATGATGCTGTAATCTGGTAATCCCACTCAGTTATGGAGTTGTACCAGTGAAACGGAGAGAGCCTGAATTTCTCCCTGAGTAAGTGCTTGATTCCTAGGTGTCCCCTTACCCAGTTTCCTATCTAAACGCTGGCCTTTCTAAGGCTTCTATGGCCTTGGTATGTAAACCTCTTTCTCTGGCATTTTGGGTCCCCATGTTGGTCATTTTGCTCCAGAACCTCTTGCCCCTGGTCTTTTCTTCATTCCCATCTTTATAGAAGCAAAGACAAGCAGGCTAGGCTAGACCATGTGGGTTGATTCCTCACTCTGCAATTGATTGGACAGCCTTACTTCCTTCCTCTAATCCCTCCTTTCTCTTCATGGTTTTCACGCTTCCTTCAGATATTGCCCCTGTTGCAGGCTCCTCTCTGCCCATCCACAAGCCAACAAAAGCTTTCCTTGCTGCTGATTCATTGTTCAACATGTGCTCATTCTTGTACCAGGGGAACATGCTTGTGAGTCTATTGTTCAGCCCACTTCTATGACTAACACCAGAGCTATTTAAAACATTTACTGAACCTCTTCCATGTATCATTGCAAATTGTTGAAAAGGAATACATAGAGTGCGTTTGAAACTTATCCACTGAGTGAGTTACTCTTGATGGTAATGTAAGATTTCCAGTGGATACAATCATGTTCAATAGTGGCACTATCATTGTTATAAATGGTGCTATCTTGTACAGTGTGTCTGTATAGGCATTCATTCCACTCTCCTCCTCGAGGTTAAAGAAATATAGAGCTGGACAGGACCTTGAGAGGTTACTGATCCCAGCTTCCTGTGCTGAGGCAGGACCATGTAAATTTAGACAGTCCCTGACAGATGTCTATCCAACCTGTTCCTTAATACCTCCATTGATGAGGATTTCATACAACCTCCCTTTGGAAGCCTATTTCAGAACTTAACTCTGGACTGTCTCCGTGTTGTCCACATCTTTCCTGGAGTGTGGTTCCCAGAACTGGACAGAGTTCTGCAACCAAGGTTCAGAGTAGAGTAGCGTGTGACAATTACCTCCCTTCTGTTACATATGACATACCAGTTAGTGCACCCCAGTATATTAGCTTTTTTTTTTTTTTTACAGCTGCTTCATACTGTTGACTTGAATTTCTGTTTGTGATCCAGTATCACCCTGGATCTGATGCATTCTACGCAGGCATTCTTCTATATCCATGGCTGAAACATCTTGGCCCAGAACCTCAAAGGCATTTAAGCGTTTAGCTCCCATTGAAGTAACTCAAGCAAAATCAGTGGGGCTGCACTGGTGTCAGAAAGAAATGAATCAAGTCCCTTAATTCCAGAACAATTCCTTCATATTATGATACTAATAATACTGTGAGTTTTCCGGCCTCCAGATAGGGAAAACTACACCCTTCAGAGATGTCAGAATTTTTACAGCTCGCTTGATCTGATCGTAGATAAAATAACCCATCCGATTAGCACCCCTGCTGTGTGAACAGGGGACCATTCATGTTTTTGACAATATGCTTTTTTGAAAAAAAGAAAAGACCCCTGCTAACATCCCTGTGGATTAGATTGCTCATTTGCCAAGCTTGAAAACATTTCCCTGTTCGCAAGCTAAACAGATGAGACTCTAGGATTCCTCTCTTTCTTGTTCATTTAGGGGTGAAAAATTACCAGCAAGAACTCAATTAGCATCATATCTGCTTAGCACAGTCTGAACTAAAGGCCTTCCTAAGTCCATACTGTCACTACATCATTTTCCCAATAGCAGCATCTGCTTTATTATGAGTTGCCTAATTGATTCCAACATGTGCAGTTATTATATGTGAACAATGTTCTCTAGGGTGAATAGTTAAGTGAGGGAGGGGAAGAGGCGGCTAATCTCAAAGATGTTTTTCTTTTGTTTTTTGGGCTCTCTTTCAAATTACAGGCTGCAGCGTTAACTTGATCATGGGGAAATCAGCCATGACTTCTGGGAAGGTTAAAAATGGAGGTGGTCTTTTTTTTTTTTTTCTGATTGAAATGATTTTCTGTTAGAAAATGCCAATTTGATAAAATTGGAACTTTCAATGGAAGTGTGTTCACTCTGTCAATTTTTTATGCGAAACTATCAAACTATTTCATTTTAATTAGGCTGAAACAAACATTTCATTTTGACTTTATCCTGTTGATTTATATTAAACTTATAATATCACACAAGTTGAAACAATAAGGTCCAAACAGAATGTTTCATTTTTGTAACATTGTTTTGGTGTTTCCAAAACAAAACACTTCAGAATTATCATTTTGCAGTAAACCTTGAAATTTCAACCTTTTTACATTCTGATCTGGAATGAAAGCAGTCTTCAAAATGTCAGAATTTCCTGTGGAATGGAAATGTGGATTTTGCCCAGTTCTAGTTAAAAGTAAAGTGAAGAGGATATTTTTGAAGGAAGAAGCTGATCACAAAGGGAGAGCTGACTTTTCAGTGTCCAAGTAGAGGATGTTAGGCCTTAATACTGGCAAACTGATCTTAAACATTTTGTTAAGACCCATGACTAAGATGATGCAGAAAAAAACTTGTAGATGTACTAGCTGTCAGTGACGATGTCGTGTCAAAAATGGGGGGGGGGGGCAGATGGCAATGATGCTTTACACAAACACTTATTTTTCTGTACATTTTTAATTTTAAAAAGTCCTCTATTACTTGTAAATGTTTTGTTTGTTCAAAATGGCTTGGGGAGGGAGATGCAGGAGAGGAAGGAATCTCAATCACACCTTTTGCTTTCTCCCTTTTCTTATGTCCTGGAGAAGACAAAAAAATGGAGGAAAAATCCCACTTTCCCTTCATTTTTTCTTTTTCCCATGAGAAAAAGGTTGAAAAGGATAAAGATAAATAATTAACAGAAATGTGGGAGTAAGGTAAGAGGGCAATAAGAAATTTTTCAAACTGAAGCAAAATTTCATTTATGGTTTTCCCATTCATTTAAAAAAATAACCTTTTTGACCAGAATACAGTTTTTCATAAGTTTTGACACACAGAAATTCATCTCACCATTCTAAGCGCAATCCTCAACAAGTGCAAATCCGTGTAGCACCATCAACTTTGGTAGAATGATGGTATTATACGGCATCTGGGAATCCGCCTCATGGTGGGGGTATAATATATGCGCACTACCAGCCATCCTTCCGTAAACAGCAACAAATGGATGAAATCCGTTGTGCGATTAAGTGAATAGGAGGCATTCCACTGATTTCAAGGGGGCCAGGATTTCACCCCAGCCCTTTCTTTGGCATTTTAAATTTTATTAAATCTCAGTTAGCCTGAATAATTGATATAATAATCTTAAACAATGGATATTAAGATATGTTGCTACAATATATTTGTACTGAAATAGCACTTAGCGCCTTATTCCCATTATAGTAGGACCTGTCTGTCCTTTGTTTTTCCTAATGGAGCTGAACTTCCCAGCTCATGACAGTTTTTATGCCAAGGAGCAAATAAGCTTTCTTCATGCGTAGGCTTGGCAGAATTCACTTTTTATTTTTTAAAATAATTTTAAGGGATAATATCAATATTTATTATAAGCATATTTTTAGATTTGTAGCCATTTGAATTTTCACAGTTGTGAGAAATTAAGGTTTATACACATGTGTAAGTGATTATTTAATGACAGTAGATGCTAAGATTCAAAAAGTTATACCTTGGTAGCCATTAAAAAAACAAATTGTCAACATCACATGTCAAACTATACAAATATATATCTTCAAATCAAACTCTAAGTTCTAAAGCAGCATTGTTTTTATATAGCTTGTTTGTAGATTTCAATTATTATTGATGAAAATGCTTTTCCGTCGATTTGGGGGTTCGTGGAGCAATTGGCATTTACCAAAATTTACTGATAAAAATCAAAATCTTCCAATCTTAGTTATAAGTTGCTGCGACTTCCAATAATACTACAAATGCTGATATTAAAGAAGTGAGAGCAAATGTGACTCAGCATTAATATACATAAGTGGTCAGAAGAATATCAATCCTGCAATTAGACAAATGAATTCTCAACTACGGCAGTTACAAAATATTTGCATGGCTGGAATGTTGATTGGCCAATCATTGCACTCCAGTTATTAAGCCATTTTATAATCTCACCATATTTAGAATCACTCTCTACATTTCTAATTGAAGTAAATGCCACTGTGGAGCCATGACTGTGCTTCGTATTATTTGTGACTTGAATCTTTTTTGCAGGCGTGGCCTTTATTCAACATTGTATCAGCAGTGACACCCACACAACCTAATCCCAGTTCAATCCATGAATGTCTAAACTTTATATATTCTTTTAGTACCAATAAGGTATGATAGGGACAACAGAAATTGCCCTTCGATTCTTACTGTGTGCTTGGGGATTGTTGCATAATATGAAGACTTATCTTTGCCCATTGTATCTTCCCATATGACACCTGTTGACGTGAATGATACCTTAAACTGTTTGTGCACCGCACACCCATGGTCTCAGAGGGTTGGCAGCAGTGCTGTGATACAGAAAACAGATGGGTCCATGCTCTGGCTTCTGCAAGGTTCTGTCTCCTCTGTGATTACTTCCATGGGTCTTCAAGAGGGTGAAACAGAGGTGACTGTGAAACCCTCTATAGGTAAAGTTGGCTAATGGTACAACAATGAAGTGGGAATTGGGACACTTGATCTGTGGCTGAGTTTTGGCTGGTAATGTAACCTCTCTGTGCCTCTGTTTTACCATCTGCATATGGCTAACACTTACCTCAGAATGATTGTGAAAGAGGCAGTGTTTACCTTTGTGATGTTAGTTAAGGTATTAAATGGGCAGGTGTTTTAGATGTGCAAGGTATTACTTGCTTGAATTCTGCCTAAGCTACACAGTTTATCCCATCCCTTATCCTTAACAGTAGTATGATATTTCCTGTTGTGGAAAATACTCTGAAGCTTGTGAAACTTGGTTGGTTATGCGTGTTATGAGAATGTTGCATAAAAAAGATCTGTACACATGGGTATATGTAAACAGTTAATATAAACAGTGCTATTTACTGGCGCAGAATGATGTGTAGTCATAGTATTCTGTGTGAGTTAACGTTGTTATTTTGCAATGTGAATGACTTCTGAGATCCAACTCTTGATCACAGCCACTGCCATGGCAGAAGGGTTATGCTGTGGCAAATTTACCGCCAGTTAAGTGGACGCAACACTATTGGGGTCATTGGAGTTAGTCCCACTAATCGGGCCTTTGGCTTTTGAAATGAGCCATATTGATCCAATAGAGAAGCCTCTTGGCCATCTGCCACTGAACTAGGTATGTGATCTTTCAAAATCACTTCAATTTTTGCAGATGAGTCCTATTATGTTCCTAAGTCATTTAGGCCCAGATCCTTGAAACAGTCTATGGCAGAGCTGGGAACTGACTTGGAGATCCCAAGCCTTAATCAAGCATCATAAGGAGACGCTCATCCTTCTTGTCTTGTTTGTAGGCAGCTTCTCTTCAGAATCAGGTTCCATGAAGCAGTTGAGACGATGAAGCCTATAAACATTTCAGCTGAGATTTGGCAAGAGTTGAAGGGTCAGAGAAATACAAGCAACCTACCCATGAGCCAGTGGGCTTTAGGGCAAGACTTAAAGTGTCCTAAATTTCCTGCTATTTAGTGTGAAATGCACAATAGAAGGAAATGTTTTTGCAGGCATCTTACCTGCAAGATGTTTTAGAAACAAACGTAATGGATGATTCTTTCAGGTATTTATCCTTTGAGCTACAAGTAGCATTAGAGTTCAACTGTTCATTAGAGGAAGTGCAAATTGATGTTTCTTATTGACCATGCCATTCACAGACTGTAATGTAAAGTGACTAGAATTTTGCCAAAGTAACTTATTAGGGAACATTAATAAAACTTGTTACCCTAATTGAAACAAATACTTAAATAAAAATCAAGGCTTTGGGCCTTAATGGATGTCTATGTGGGAGAGAGGAAATGGCACACAAGGCTTCCTGTCCTTTTAATATTAGATAGCAATAACCCTAGAATGATGAGAGCTAAATTAGAGAAGATGGGTTTCCATAATTCCTCCAAACAATCACTTAATGGGTGCAGTATAATTCCACGAAATAGGTGAATGGAGTACTGATCCATTTTATGGAACCATCAATAAACTAAACCTTGCCTGCTTTTAAGATTAAGTCAAAAAGAGACACTGCCAGGGAGGGGAGAAAGAAAGAGTATTTATCTTTATATACAAAATTTGTGTGCTAGTAAAGTGCAGGCAGTGACAGGAATTTCAATTATTTAATCAAAAAGAAAATGAAAGTGGCTTTAAGTGTTGTGATTTGAGCCAGTGAAATCTAATGTGGGCTCACATTGAATATGAGGAAAATGGGAAGAAAATTAAAGCTGCTTCTACTTAAATCATGTAGTTACAAATGGTAAATTAGTTTCTCGATGTTTTCATTTAAGTGTTTAAGTGGAAGGTTTTATTCTTAATGTAGTGTTGTGACACAGAATAAAAACCTTATCTGCCTCTATAGTTTTTTCTTTCCCCATCCAGGCAGTTGCCTGGGAAGGGAAAAGAAAAAAAGCTACAACAACATTAAGATGCTTTTGTTAAAATCGGTAGGCAATATGCTTTCAACACAAGCTCATTAAGGTAATAGATGAATAATGTCTATTAAAAATGCACTAGGCTAAATGAATTTAATGTGTGTGGGGGGAAGGAAATTACATTTACAGGAGGACATAAACTGGAAAATCCTCCATTCTCATCTTATTTGTTATGGAATACAGAGATTGGTCTCAACTGGACACAAAGAAATTATCTGTTAAAAAAAACGGTCAGAAATGTATATGGTTATGAAAGTTCTAAAATATATACAATTCTTTCAAACCATTGGTTTTGATATGCTTCTTATTATTGTACCACTGTTTTCCTGCACCGATACGTAGGTCCGGAGTAATAAGTGATACATATAGGCCATTTTCATGCCAAAACCAGAGCAAACTCAATTGGTAAAGACAGATACAGAGCCAAACCTGGTCCCAATGAAGTCATCAACAAATGGGAACAAGAACTGAGAGATCACAGGTATTTTAGAATCCTACTGGTACAGTAAGATGGTTATAACTTATAGTATTTAACACTGTAAACTGCTTGGATAATCTATTTATAGAATAGGACAATAAACAATTAATGCCTAATACATATCAAATAAGTGGAAAGTTGAAAAAAAATAGACAAACAAATGCGTCCATTTGTTCAGTATGTAAGGAGCCATAATATCTTTTGTTTATAGGCAAGTTTCCTGTAATATTTTGCTTTTCTGAAAAACATAACAAAACAAAAGCCACCTGTTGGGTCAATATATTATGCATCTGTGTTCTCCAGAATGGGAACCTCCTATAGAATTTTATCAAGATTAATTTCCTTTTAGCAGTTTTTATTAAGCTAGTGTACAGAATTCTATGGCAGGGATGGAAGCAGCAAAATTTACCTGGAAATTCAAAAATCCTGCAGAAAGGATATAATTCTTCATTACATCCTATAGGTGTTAGGGAAAAATTCTTTTAAAATAAAACTAATTTTTACAGATTCCTACTCTGTCACCCTTATTCATTCTACAAGGCTTTGCCATATATATAATTTTATAGGGTTTTTTTTACTATAATTAGGCATCATGAATGCCTTCCATTTGTACAGATTATTTGCAAGCTGACTAGGTGAACTTTCCAAGCAAAATCTTGTGTTGGAGGGGGAAAAAATGTTTATATTTAATTCAAACAAACAAAATAATAATTTATATAAATAGGGGTTCTGGGAATCTTTCTTTCCCATTTGCCCCATCACCATTTTTGTTGCATAGTATACCTGCCTGAAATATCTTTAAGTGGTTTGCAAACCTTATTCATATTGATTATATGCATGTAGCATCCCTAGCACAATCGGGCTCTGATCTGGGATCTTTGGGTGCTGCCATAATTAAATAATGAATCTCTGTCCCTTTATAAAAATCTTTGAAAATTATTTTCTGTTGTTCTCTTTGGTAGTTAGATCAACATAATGGCTAAACACTGCTTTATGAGGAAGGTGGATAATTTTATTAAGGTAGAGGGAAATGAGTAACATTTTCTGGTTGTTTCCCCACACTTTCCCATTTACACATCGTAAGATAAGACATCACCATTGCAGGCTGTACTCCTCCTCCTACAAATCAACCAATTGGGTTTTCTGGGGTTTTTTTTGTTTTGTTTTGTTTTTTGGGGTTTTTTTCCATTCAGATGGGAAATATAGCTGGGCGAAGGCACCAAATTCATTTCCATGTTATGTGGTGCGTCTGCTTCTAAAAACAATTGGTTTTATCTCAGGGCTCAGTTACTATTGAGAACAAACATAACTACTGCTATGTTGCCTTCTTTTGAGTTAAATCTTAATAACCTTGCTCCCTTCACTTACTCACTAAAGTCCAAGGGAATTTCACATGAATAAAGTGAACAGATCAGAACTGAAAATCAGAGGCTCCTTTTGGAAAATGTTGGATTGGGTGGTTTCCCCCAAAGGCCACACGACATGTAAGTGCTAGAATTAGAAACATGGGAGAGTTCTTCCCAGTCTGCTATTCTAACAGACAGACAGACACCCTCGTATGCAACATCAACATATAACCTGATTCCTATCCCTTGCTTCAAACTTGAGACAACATTCCTTGATATATAGGGCTTAATCCAAAGTCAGTCTACTGACTAAAATGATACGGGCAACTTCAGTAAATTAAAAAGGGAATTGGCACTATGAAAAACAGCCAAATGGAACCAATATTTCTATGCTAAATAATTGATTTGTTTGATTCTCAATGTGTGGCAAGTCATGAAAATGTTACCCTACTGTTTTACTATATCATTTGTTTAGAATTAGTCACTTATTAAGAAAAGTCGTAGCTTTTTTAAAATATGAAGAAATCAGGCAAATTCAGAGACTATTTTAACTGTTGGATGACCTTATCTTACATCATTTCTCTGTTTGAATACCTCATCCTTGGCAATATACAAAATGCCATTTCCAAACATAATTTCCAGTTTAAAAGCATTATTTGAAGATGCATTTGCTTGATGTCAGATACATTCTACCTTTTTCCCCAGACTTGTCATCCACTTCTGGAGTGCTTAAAATAAAGTGCCCAGATACAGAGTAAAGCTGAAACAGTCAAGAAGCAATATAATACAAAAATGTTATGAGTAAAGTGTGTTACTCAGATCTTTCTAAAATACATTTCTCCCTTTATTCTGAAGGCCATGGTACCAGCAGCTCAGACTAATGCAAGTAATGGAACCAATCTTTCTCTTTGATCATCAAAAAGGTTATCTTTTTGGTAAGCTAGGAGCAACTAGTTTTACCGTCTGGTTGAAGCAGACATGAAAGAAAAAGGTTTAATTATTTGCCTACAAACATATGAATTTAAATCTAAGATGGTATCAGTTTGTGTCCTGCACTATATATACACGTTGCACAAATTGGCACATAGTATGTGGTATTTGTACATATGTATTATATAATCAAGAAGATGATATAACAGTCAGTACATTTAAACTGAACCTGTACCTTGAGACCTGTCTCAGGTGACTCTCAGAAATTGATTGCCTTACCTACCAGTTTGACTAGAGGTTACAATTATTTATTATTTGTATTATTGTAGCATCTAGGACCAGGACCTCATTGTGCTAGATGCTTGTACAAACACAGAACAAGAAGACTCTCCCTGCCTCAAAGAGCTTACAATTAAAGACAAGAGGCGATGGAGAGATACAGACAGACCAACAGTAGGATTTCAGGGAAAGATGACTAAATTAGGATTCAAGCCTACAAAACAGGCTAGGTTGTTCCCAGCTTCCTGCAATAAGTAGTTTGATTCATTTCAAGGCGACTAGTCAAAGTACCATAGTGTTTACTGGAAACCTTGGGTGTATTTAACATGGCTGTCAAGTTCCAAAGAGGCAGCCTTGTTGACCTAGTTCAGAAAAGCAAACAAGGAGTCCTATGTCACTTAAAAGCCTAACAAATTTATTTCTTGCATGAGCTTTCGAGCATCTGCCGAAGTGGGATTTTCTCCCACGAAAGCTCATGCAATAAATAAATTTGTTAGCCTTTAAGTGCCACAGATTCCTTGTTTGTTTAACATGGCTTCAGGCTGGACATACTCCTAAATGAAGCTCCTTTGTCTTCCATCTCTACACACATTAACACTTTCTCTATTTAAAGGGCAGTGCTGTCCAAAGGATATAGCACAGTGCTTAGCAGGCAGGAAAACCTGTGCCCTATTCCCATTTCTTCTATTGACTGGCTAGGTAACCAGGACAAATCATTTCAGCTTTCTATACCTCAGTTTTCTTCTTTATAAAAGGATGGTGATAATATTCACTCTTATTGGTAAAACAATTCCAGAGCTTTAGATTAAAAGTTCTGTGTAAGCTCAGGGTATTCATTTATAAAATCTTTGTGTAGATGGAGATGATTCAGGAATGGGTAAAATTCGCTGGCTTATGTTATTTGGCAGGTCAGACTAGATAATCTTGAAATTTCTGAATGATGTGGTTTGTTTTTTTTTAAAGGTTTCACAATAACAGATTTTAAGCAGTAGAAGGAAAAATCAGAAAACAAAATAGGAATTGAAGGAAAATCAAAAGGTTTGCCTCATTTGCACTGATCATCCCTGCTTATTTTTAGCTGATTTATCCCTGATTTACACAAAGATAAGTGAACTTTTTATTCAAAGTATTCACTAAGAAAAATTGCCACAGGAGGTTTCCATGAGGACCCTGGAGCTGCAGAAGGTGAAAGACAAAGCAGAGGAAAAAGCACAAAAGAACACGGGAATCCCATGTAAGTCAAACAAAAGTGGAATGAAAAAGAAAGGGAAAAGGAGGTCCAGTGAGCCATGAAGGTTAAAAGGGAGGCTGTAAAGGGTTCATACATAGTCAAATTAGAAAAATGAGGAAAGACTGAATAATAAACAAAAAAAAATAAGAAAATGATGAGAGGTGCAGAGTGTTACACTACTGACTTTAAAGACAATGAATAAAAATTAATGTGCTAAAGCAACAGCAAAACAATGACCACAGCAGCCAAGCATAGATTTAGATGAGAGTAAGGGATTAACCAGGACTTCAAGGTACAGATGGTGTTAGATGAAATAATGACACAGGTCTCAGGAGCTTGAGTAATGCCCATGTGTAGGCCTTGCTATAGAAGAAAAATTAGTATGTAATCCAGTGAAGGAAATTAATTGAAAAACAGGTTCCAAGGAACTGTCTAAGCTGCCCAGTTTCACACTCTTTCACAAATCAAATGATGCCACTGGGTACAGAAATGGGAGACATGGCCAAGTGACCCAGCTAAAATATCAACAAATGGAAACAGGGTTTTAGATATTTGCTAAGGTTTGCAGTTTCTGGGGAAGTGTTGAGCCCAGTCCTACCTCTCCCTCCTCTGACTATTAGCATTTTCATTTAAAAACCAAACCAAACAAAACTCCAGTTTTGCAGGAAGCATCCAGGATACCCAATTGAAGCTGGAGAGGGGTGCAAAATTTCAGAATAAAAGCAAGGTTTAAATATGGGCGCAGGGCTGGATTAACACATGGACACTATTAACCCAAGCCTAGGTCCCCGGGTCATGGAGGTGCATGATAAAATGCGAAACTCTGCCTTCCTTTAAAAAAAAATCTAGTCCTCACAGAGCAAAAACCCCAAAGCAATTTACCAATGCTTGCCTGAGTCTGCACACAGCCTGGAAAAATAGCTCCAAGTTAACTCTGAAACCAGTTGCTGCCACATATAGTCCTAACAATCAGCAGGCTGATGTCTCAGTGCATCTCCACTGACTTCAAGTAGAGTGACTTGATTGGAACAACACTGATGTACACCAGCTGAAGATCTGGCCCACTCTGTAGATTAGCATAATTAATATTATGAGCTACCCTAGTGCCTAAGAACCCATTGCAAAGTAGGGCCCCATCAAATCTTGGCAGTTCAGTTCCATAGGCAGTTCTGGGGCCTTTATGTACCCCAAGCTCCCACTAAAAGCCAATGGGGATTTGGGGCATGAAAGGAACACAGAATGGGCCCCTGAATAACTGGTAAGGCTTTTTAGGAAGGTGGTATTAAAGGTGTTAATATTTGCAAAGGCCTCAAAGCCAATGGAAGTTTGAACATAAACCTAGAAGGGTGGAAATGAAACAAGCTACAAATTCTTAACTGTTGTAATGAACCAATATTCCTCACTACTATTGCCTGTGTCTTTGGAGATTTGAAATACATTATTCTGATAGGAGCAACTTGCAGAAGAATGTCCACTATTTAAACCAAGAGTCTAGTAAAAGTCCCTGCTTGTTACCAGTGTTGCTAACTAAACTGACCTATGACTCTTGCCTTTTAGACATCTGCAATTAGGGTTTTGTCTGGCTCTTTGCAATAGTGAGATAAAGTGCAACTTGGAGAACTGAAGTTTTGCTGTGCATTTACCCATCCTGTTTGAGGGTATTTGTCGTCTAAGGCAAGAAAGGACTGGCATTTTAGGTTACCTTCTTTTTTCCTACATGTACAGACTTAGACCCAAGCAATTGCAATTATGTAGAAACAATCCAAATCCGTCCCTGATGTAATCCCACTGAAATGAACTCAGAAAAAATCAATGTAGTTACACCAGCAGTGAATCTGGCCCAATTAGATTTTCTAATCTGTGGCAAGGAAGGGGCGCTTCTGTCTACTAGCGGCTTTATGGTTCACAGAATCTCTTACATTTCCACATACCAATTCAGCTTCTTATTGCAAGGCATAGGCCAGCTACTGACAGAGTGAGTTTGTTTACTGCGATCAAATCTGTGCAACAAATGGCTGCAGATTGATTCCATGTGGCTCCACATATAAATATCTAGATATAAGGAAAAAAGTCTGTGGATTAAGCCCTTAGTCCTGCACAAATTGTTTTATTCACTTGGTAGAAAAGGCCAAACTGAGCTATGTAGGAGCCTGAAAGACTCCACAAGGGGTGTGAGCCTCCTGTTACGCAGAAATACAGACACTGAAAGTCACAGGCTCAGGTGATCTGCTCCTCTGGAGTAGAAAGGGCTTGTCATTGTTCTCAGATGGGAGAGAGGGCAGCTCCTGACAATATGAATAGAGTAGAATAGAATCGAATCACAGGGTTAGAAGGAACCTCAGGATATCATCGAGTCCAACCCCCCTGGGGCTTGAACCCAGGACTTTCTGCATGTTAAACAGAGATGCTAGCCACTACAGTGAGGCACAAAATAAGACAAGGTTGATAAGGATAGGCCTGATCCAGCAATAGGTCAGGCCCTCAGAGCGGTCTTTGATTTGCTCTTCTGGCACACTCTAACTTCCCTCGTTCCAATTTCACTCAAGGTCTGGGCAGACTGGGAGCACAGAGGAAGGGTTATAAACTCGCTGACCCCATTGAATGCTAATGTGGCTTTATTTAGCAGTTTGCATCTGAGGTCTCTTCCAAGAAGTTGTCTTTCCAAACCGTGGGGAGTCAGTTTCCTTTGGAAGCTGTTTCTCTTTCGAACGCCATCTCCTCCCCCTTCTGCCCTGTTGTTTTCTAGTTGCACTCCATTGAAACATACATTCCAAGCAGTCGCACAAGGTTTCTGCTTTACCAAGGCTTTGTATAGCTTGTTGCAAAACACCTCATGAAATGCAATGGGAGACCTCACCTGCAGGCGGGATGTGGTGCAGTGGTTATCTGGCAGCCTCTCTTTGTCATTGCAGACTGCCTCCTAGCTTGCAGGAATGCTGTTGTGAAAACAGCTCTCCTTGGATAGACAGCTTAGAGAGAGATGAGGCAGTGTGAAGCCTCACTTGGTTCCTCTGGCTGAAGGGCGGGCTAAGACATTAGGGAAGGATGGATTCCACTAAAATGATAAATACGTTGATTCAGATGCCAAGAAGGAGATAACACCTGACCTTCAGCCGTGGGCATTAGCCTGGCAGTTGACTCCAGTTTGTGCTTTTCCAGGATCAGAAATCTACAGGGGTAGCTGTGTCAGTCTAGTTCAGTAAAACGAACAAGGCATCCAGTTGCACTTTTGAAGACTAACCAATGTATTTATCACATGAGTTTTCATGGGAGAAAATCCTGCTTTGTCAGACTCTCAAAAATGGGGGACTTACAGAATTTTCCTCCCATTCTGTAGGTTCGTCCATCTTCAAAGCATCTAATGAAGTGGGATTTTCTCCCATGAAAGCTCAGGCAATAAATAAATTGGTTAGTCTTTAAAAGGGCCACAGGACTCCTTGCTTGCTCTACAGGGCAACGTAATTAGTTTGTTGTTTGGACTTTGGTCTTTCCTACATGAAGGTGTGTTCACAGGGCACTCTTAGAAAGGAAATGAAGAAATGAGAGCGTTTTAAAGATGGGGTGAGAGGAGAAAAGGCCTTGGGGATAAAGGAGATGAACAAGTTTGGCTTTTTCCCAGCTCTTGCAGTTGGAGTCTAGGGAAGAAACTCCAGAGTGGAAGCGAGTCCAGACCCACTGAAACAAACAGTGAGTCCTGTGGCCCTTAAAGATGAACAAATTTATTTGTATTATTGTTTGTCTTTAAGGGTCACAGGACTCCTTGTTTGTTTTGCTGAACTAGACCAACATGGCTGCCCTTTGGAACCAGGCTCACTGACTAAGGGTAAAACAAATGGGAAGCCTAAGCACTGCATCTGGGAAACCAGGAAGCAGGGCCACCTTTAACTCTGTGCAGTAATGGACTGGCGCTTTTAAGGGCTGCACTCCTCCAAAATGTCCATTTTTAGTGAGGAGTGTCTAGTGGCCCCCTTTGAAGAGAAAAACCAGTGTAATGGGTTAAATTGAAGAAAACAGCTTCCTTATAGACTTTTGGGGAAAAAAATGCTAGTTGAGGCTCCCCACCCACCTTCCCTTAACTTTCTTTCTCATCAAGGGCACCTTAGAGACCCTTTGAATTCCTGCAGGGTTATCAGCTGCACTGGGCGGGGTGAACTGACAGAAGTTTCCCCTGCAATTTTCCAGGGGCTAAAGTGACAAACTGTGGCACTTACCCCCCTCTACCCCCATGTTTTCCTTTGCATGAGCCCAAAACTGTGCCAGGCACTGACTGTAACCAGCTCTCTGAGGCTGTCATGAAGCAGTTGCTTGAGGCCTGGGGCTGGCAGCAGCCTGCAGGAGGGTGTCTTGACTCTTTGAGTCATCTTTCCAAAGAAATCTCACTGATGGCTCCCACCCAGCCATGCCAGCTCACCCCCAAGAAGTTATTTCAGTTGATGAACTGACCAGCCAAGCTGCTTATCTTGCGCTGTTTCCATTAACCAGCTGGGCCTTAGCCCTGCTCAATCACTAGTAATGCCTGTGCTTTCCCATTTGCTCCTGCCAGAGAGTGATGTGCGCCTTGTGCTTTCCACAGCACCCTCCCACAGTCTGCACTGATGCAGAAACCACCCTTCCCTTCAGCGCTGGGCCGGGACAGGGCAGGGCAGGGGAGAGGGGCTGGGAGGTGCCAAGGGCCCCGGCCTGAGGCACTTTCTAGAGCATGGCTAGGAAAGGGGCCTGGGATGGGTGGGGAGGGAGCCAGGGCCCGCCAGCTGCACAGCCAGCACTGCTAAGTGGCTGGATGGGCACATGCACTGCCTTAGTTATTGATGCTTTTAAATACCAGAGCTGGGCCTGGGCTGCCTTTTCTTCACGTTTATACGCTAAGGTGAATGTGTGGGTGTGTGGGAGGGGGCCATAAACATGCTCACATGTGTTATATGCAGCCACTTAGCTAGTGTTTGGGTGTGTATGGCAGTGAACAGGCCTGACGGCTGTGGGTCTGTGCGCTCGTATACTTGGGGGGTTGTGAGTGTGTGTGTGTGTGTGTGTGAGAGAGAGAGAGAGAGAGAGAGGGAGTGTGTGTATGTGTCTGTGAGTGCACATGTTCAGAAGAGTGTGTGTGAGAGTGAGTGTGTCTATGTGAGACAGTGTTCATGAGAGAGTGAGTGTGCATGTGAAAGAGTGTGTGTGTGTGTGTGTGTGTGTGAGTGAGTGTGTTTGTAGTAGAGTGTGTGTGTGTGAGTGAAAGAGTGCATGGGTGAGTGCGAGTGTGTGTGTGAGAGAGTGAGTGTGCATATGACAGACTGTGTGAGAGTGAGTGTGAAAGAGAGTGTGTGTGAAACATGGAGTGTGTATGTGTGAGTCAATATTCCCTCTAATTACTCGTAGACTATGTGCATAAAAACATTTCTTTGTGAGTACCAATATTAGCACAATTGAATTTTTTGTGCATAATTTATTTTTTTGTGTGCGCAGGCTTCATGACCTATGTGTGCACACACACACGTGCACAGCTTAGGGGGACCAGTGGTGAGAGTATGTGTGTATGAGAGTGTATGTGTGTGAGAGTGAGTGAGTTTGTATGCGTGTGAGAGTGAGTGTGTGTGTGACAGTGTGTGTGTGAGGGTGTGAAAGTGTGTACACGTGACAGAGTATGTGTGTGAGAAAAAGCGTGAGTGAAGGCAACTGTGTGAGAGTGAGTGTGTGAGTGTGTGTGTAGGAGAGAGCATGTGTGTGAGAGCATGTGAAACAGTGTGTGTGTGTGTGTGTGTGTGTGTGTGTGTGAGGGAGGGAGTGTGTGTGACAGAATGTGTGTGAGAGTGAGTGAAAGTGTGCACGTGACAGTGTGCGTGTGAGAAAAAGTGAGTGCGTGACTGTGTGACAGTGTGTGTGTGTGTGTGAGAGAGAGAGAGAGAGAGAGAGAGAGAGAGCATGTGTGTGACTGTGTGAAAGAGTGAGCTTGTGTGTGTGTGTGAGAGAGAGTACGTGTGACTATGTGAGTGTGAAAGTGTGTACACGTGAGCAAGTGTGCGCGAAAGAAAGAGCGAGTGCGTGTCGCAGAGTGAGTGTGTTTAAGAATAAGTGTGTGCAAGAGTGAGTGTGTGTGAGAGACAGCGTGAGTGTGAGAGAGCGCGCTCCCAAACCCTGAGACAAGGAGCGGGTGGTCTTGGCCCTCCTGTGTGTCCATCACGGCTGCAGGGGGATGTGGAGTCAGCTCTCAGACACGAGCGCACGTTTTGGCCCCAGCTGGTCCGGAGCAGCCCCCGAGCCGTACCTTGGGCTGGGAAAAAGCCCGGTTCAACCCAAAGCCCAGCCCGCCTGGCGCTGAAAGCTGCAATTGCGAAGCCCGCTGGTTGCGTTTCCACACGTGCGTGTAACGGCGACAAGCAAACTCCCCGCTTGCCATTTCTATTCTTCTCCAGGTTTCTCCGGCCCCTTGCCGCTGACCAGCTCATCCATATGGAAGACATGGCTCGCACTTTCTGGAGAACTCTACTTTTCGGACTAATTGATTGTGGTAATTAATTTGTTCTACCTGCTGGATCAGCTGGAAATGCAGCCCGTGTGCCCAAGGATTAGCACTTGCCTTCCTAACATCTTTCTTAATTATCTAATAGCATGGGTTGCGAGAATTCTGGCTCTATTAAAACACTTTTACTATTAACAGTGGTGATTGGAATTGTGATGGCAACTCGATTTCAACAAATTAGAGCTTACAACCAAGAGATGAAGGAGAAGTGCCTTCTTTTAATTTCCCCGGGTTTAACATCAATAATTAGAGCAATTTTCCGAGAGGCGAGCCCAAATTATCTCGGCTATGATGTGGTGTATCACCCTAATTTTAGCAAATTGACTCCGGAGAAATGAATGCTACAGATTAGAAAAAAGACAAACAGAAGGGCTTGGGGAGGGGGATGGAAGAAGCCCCCCCGTAGGACAGAAACTGGGGATGCGGCTGGGGAGGGGAAATGGGCAGGAGGAACCCCGACGGGCAGCGGAAAAGTAAAACGATGCTTAGAAGTGGTTGGAAAAGGTGAGAAAAAAAATCAAGAAAAATACGGCTATTTTGGGTCAATTTCTGAACCTTGCAAACACTCCAGCCAGCTTTGAAAGTCATTGGGGCAGAATAAAGACTTGTTGCTTGGACCAACTGAAGCTCGCAGCCGTGGAAATATTGACTGAACTCAGCCTTGCGGCGCTAGCTCCTCCGGGGCCGCAGGTTAATGCACCACCGACCTCAGCGCATTCCCGTTAACTGGGGCTGTGCTTTACCCCAGCCGAGCCGGCCCTTTATTTCCTTTTGCAACAAACACCATTAGCTCTGGCTTGTATCGAGATGAGGGGAGGCGGAGGCCCGAGTCCGCGTCTTGGCTGCATGTGCTCGGCGCTGTACGCGCAAGCCCATCCCGCCCTTTACATACACACCCATGAGTGAGGCAGAGCCGCTTAAAGGCGCCGGCTTACAGTGACTGAGGCAGTGGTGGGAGGCTGAAACACCCGTTTTTTGCAAGTGACCGTCTCCTTATTCGGGGAGAGGCTGGGGCTCCCCCCCTTGACGCTTTCCAGCAGGTTTCCCGCGACTCCCCACCCGTCCCGCCGGCTTTGCGGTTCAGCACCTTGGCCAGCGCCCCCTTCCTTCAGCTTCTCCCGCAATTTGGGGGACGGGGGCGGGAGAGAGGGGGGCCCTTTCCCTCCGCCCCGCTGCTCTGCCATTGGCCGGCCTCAGACCCCCCTTGCCACAAATCTCCTCCCCGCCGCCCAAATCCACCTGGAGCGTCTCTCCCGGCTCCCCCGATCTGCGGCTCTGCCAGCCTCGGGCTCTCCTTGCGCCGTGCCCGCCGGCGGGGGGAAATGAACCTCAACTTTAGCCCGCCCGGGCACCCCGTCTCCGCGCCCAGGCCCACCTCCTTCTTCATCGAGGACATTTTGCTCCAGAAGCCCAAGCCCTTGAGGGAGGTGCCCCCGGAGCACTTCGCCAGCCCCTTGGCCTCCAGGCTTCCCCTGCTGGACTATGGCTACCCTCTGATGCCCACGCCGACCATCCTGGCCCCCCATCCGCACCATGCCCTCCACAAGCCGGACCACCCGCACCCCTACTTCCTAACCACCTCGGGTAAGTCGCCTGGCCAGCCCGCAGCCCCTTTTCCTCTCCCTGCAGCCTTCAGCTCCTAGCCTGGGCCCCCTTTCATTCAAGATGCAGATTTTAGTCAGGTTAGGGGGCGACTGGAATAACCAGACTCCACCGGTTTATTCTGGGCCCCTGCCCTGGCTCAACAGCCTCGCCTAGAAATGTAGGAATGGGCTGAACACCCTGGCAAAAAACTAACCCAGCACTTTGCAATTCCTCCGCTGTCACAGGCTGGAGATCTGCCCTTCCTCTTCCCGCCTCAAAACCACCTTTTTCTTACTCTCCTTTTCCTAAGGCTCTTCTGTTAGGGGGTCTCCTGTAAAAAATGAAGCCTACAAAAATCCAATCGCATTTGCGGATTGGGGTACGTGCTCTGACCCACTTTGCGGCGTGCACATTTCAAAGAGAGCAAACCGGTAGTTTCGGGTATGTGGAGTAAAAATCGATTGCCAAGCTATTTCAAATCGTTTTTATTTGCAAGAAATTTTTCCGATTATTTACTATTCAGCGCTGAGAAGTTCGGAGGAATTTATTTGCCAGTTTATCTGGAATTTATCTGTAGTTTTCTAAAGAAAATTCATTTTTTTTCTTAGGCCTTGTACGCTAAAAGAGTCTTCTCTTAAACCAGTTAAATCATTTTACGATCTGACCTTTTCGGTGTCCAACTGGAACAGTCAATCCCTTAGTCTTTTCCTTCCCATCCTAGCAGGACAGGGGTGAATATTTTCTGGGGCTCCCCTGTAGCTGGTAATCACGTTAGATTTTTCCAAAAAGTGCCTGCTTAAAATGGGCATTGAACTGGGAGATTAATCCGGTGTGGAGCTGCACAAAAGATGGAGGATAAACTGAACCAAATTGTCGAAAATAACAGGAATAAAATCCTTAGCTGGAGCTTAAAAAATAGTTGACAATGCAAAATATCGAAAAGAGCAACTGCCGCGCACACACACAAAAATCACATCAAATCGAAAGATCAGAGGCAAAGCAAGAGTTGGTTTTACTTTTACCTCTCCTCGCTAGAAACAATTTGCAAGGAAACGGGGGTAGAGAAAAATATTTAGGAATCGGAACCAGGAGACATAAACTAAAGAGAGCAAGCTAATCTTCCCCAGCTCCAACACCAGCCCTCCACTTTCTCTGCACACAATTGCAGACAGTTGTGTGGAATTAGGTTTACACGTGGTCCCGGGCTTTGGGGCCACGGATGTTAGTGCGGATTTACGCACGTGCGTCCATAGATCCTATGGAGGGATTGATTGAATTTATCCCAGACTTCTGAGTTGCAACCAGACTAAAATGCAACCCGTTGAGCAATCTGTAAATTCCTGCCGTGTTTATAGAAGCTACTTAAAAATTTGTGTGAGTGTGAAGGAGAAAGCGAGGGAGAGAGACAGGGGTGGAGGGAAGGAGACTGGAGAGAAAGAAGCCTGTTTTGGGAGTGTGGCCTGGGACCTACTTAGAGCAGAAAAGCCGCACCGCAGTCAGTCCCCTCCTCGTTTATCCCGTGTGCTGGGGGGAGATGTCGGCCCCTGCCTCGGCTGTTCCCCTCGGCGGAGGAAAAGCAGCCTGGACTCCACACGCCCCAAAGGGGCAGCCTGGGTTAGTTTGGGAAAGCAAAAAAATCAAGGAGTCCTGTGGCGCGTAAACACTAACCGATTTATTTATCGCATGAGTTTTTGTGGGAGAAAATCCCACTTCGCCAGAGGCTTTGAAGATGGGGAAACTTGCAGAACGGAAAGAAAATAAATGCAAAGGAGCGTAAGACGTGGGATCAGGTCATCCAGGAGCAGCAAATCAGAGCAGGTGTTCAGGTTCAGACCCTGGGAAGGCTGAAGTCAAATTAAACGAGGAGTCGTGTGGCACTCAAAGACGAACAGATTTCTTTATTGCATCAGCTTTCGTGGGAGAAAATCCCCTTGGCCAGACGCTTTGAAGATGGGGAAGCCAAAGCCTCTGACGGAGTGGGATTTCTCCCAGGAAAGCCCATGCGATAAATTAATCTGTTGGTCTTTCTGCGCCGCAGGAGCCCTTGTTTCCTTGCGGGACCGGGCAGCGGGCTGGCCGGTGGGGAGCTAGGGGCGAGGGGCCGAGGTTGGGGAGCGGGGGGGGAGGCCGGCGCTGGGGGTCGGGGGGCGACTCCTGCCCCAGCCAGCGCCGGTGAGCCTGTGCCCCGCGCCGCAGGGGTGCCCGTGCCCGCCCTCTTCCAGCCGCACCCGCACGCCGAGCTGCCGGGCAAGCACTGCCGCCGCCGCAAAGCCCGCACCGTCTTCTCCGACGCGCAGCTCTCGGGCCTGGAGAAGCGCTTCGAGCTGCAGCGGTACCTGTCCACCCCCGAGCGTGTGGAGCTCGCCACCGCCCTCAGCCTCTCCGAGACACAGGTACCGGCCGCCCTCCGGGGGCTACCGACCCGGTGCGGGGCTGGGGAACCGGCCACTGGGTGGTTGTGGGGAGCTGTCTGTGCGATGCTGGCGTGTGCCCCGTGTGCCGGGCGCTGGGGTGAAGGTGTCCAGTGGGCAGCCGGGTAACATGCTAGTGACATGGGTGCCCCGTGTGCCGGGCACTGGGGTGAAGGTGTCCAGTGGGCAGCCGGGTAACATGCTAGTGACATGGGTGCCCCGTGTGCCGGGCACTGGGGTGAAGGTGTCCAGTGGGCAGCCGGGTAACATGCTAGAGACATGGGTGCTCCATGTGCCAGGCACTGGGGTGAAGGTGTCCAGTTGGGAGCCGGGTAAAATGCTAGTGACATGGGTGCTCCATGCTAGGCACGGGGGGAAGGTGTGCCCTCTGGAGCTGGGGAACATGCTACTGACCTATGTGCTGTGTGCCAAGCACCGGGGTGAATGTGGGGACCTGTGTGTCATGCTA
>ML682025.1:19934784-20147610 GCA_007922195.1 Podocnemis expansa
CATGCCACTGACATGCGTGCTGCATGTTGCTGATTGGGGAGAAGGTGTCCTGGGGGGGCCCGTGTTACATGCCACCGACATGCGTGCTGCATGTTGCTGATTGGGGAGAAGGTGTCCTGTGGGGGCCCGTGTTACATGCCACCGACATAGGTGCTGCAGACAATGCCCTGGGCGAGTGTCCCGTGGGGGGCTCCGGCTGACTTGCCACGGCCACGTGTGCCCATGCAGGCACTGGGCGAAGGGGCCCTGCGGGGAGCCGGGTAACATGCTACCGACCTGCGCGCATCCGTGCCCCATGCAGGCACTGGGCGAAGCTGGCCCGTGGGGGGCTCTGGCTAGTGGCTGCTCACGCCAGGCCCTGGGGGGCAGGTGCCCCGCGGGGAGCCGCTAACACGTGTGCCCCATGCCAGGTGAAGACGTGGTTCCAGAACCGGCGGATGAAGCACAAAAAGCAGCTGCGGAAGAGCCAGGAGGAGGCCAAGGCGCCGGGGGCCGAGGAGAGCCTGGCGCCCAGCCCGAGCCCCGCCGGCCCGCAGCCCGCCTTCCTGCTGGAGGAGGCTGAAGACGACGTGGACATCGTGGAGGACGGGGAGGTCTGCTCCGCCCCGCCGCTGGGCTAGCCCGCCCGGGTCCCGCCCCGGCCCCGATCCACCCTCCTCGGGCTCCGCCTGCCCGCGATCCCTGCCAGGGCCAGGCAGGGGGGCTCGGGCTGCCCGTCGATTAAAAACTTGCCCTGAGCCCCCGGCCTGCCCGGCGACTCATCTGAGGTCACGTTGCACAGGCTGTGTTTAGACGGCGGGGGGAAGCGGCTGGGATTTGATGCACACGCACGCACAGCCCTGGTGGTGTCAACCGGCCGCTTCGCTTCTTTCCAATTCGGCTCAGCCCCGGTCGTGGCAGCCCCTTGCAGCCGCACAGGGCTGGGCCGTCGTGTTTGAGCCCGGCTTCAGAGCAGTCGAAGCCCAGCCCAGGACACCCCGCTCCCTTAGGCTGTCTCGGAAGCAGAGCTGAACCAGATCAGGCTCAGCCGCCCTCGACGGGGAGATCGGAGTCCCCCAACACAGTGCAGAGCCGGGAGTGCTGTTAGTCTCCTTCTGCCAGGTACAAATTTGCCATTTGTGAATAAAAAGGCAGCAGAATCGCTGCCCTCTCTTTCAATTTGCCCCTCTTTCGAAATGCCTGGGTAGCGCTTAGCCATTCACCGAGGCGTTTCTCATTTTAGACTGAAATTTTATTATTTTACTACATTGCTAGCCAGAGTTCAACAACAGGATGGCATTCACTTCAGTGAGAGGAAGCTCGTCGGTCACCAGGCAATGAAAACGAACGGTATAGCTAGACAATTTCTCTTCATATTCTTATAAATAGGCATGTAAAATCAGATAAATTCCAGCGAATTCATCAAGCAGTGAATTGCTGAATTTTTTTCCCCCAAAGAAATAGGTAAGAAAATACATTTGATGTAATTCCGAGCTCCTAAAGGGTGAAAAAAAGCATTGCTAATAAATCTGATTTTTTTAAGACGCCCAGAAAACTAAATCGAATGTGTTTTATAAAAGCGATTTTATATAATTTTAACTGCTGACCTGCATACGAAGTATGATTTATTAATCGTTTCTTGAAGCGAATCAGTTGGGAAATATTCTTGTTTTTAACATAGTATGTTTATAATCTAGTTTAAAGTCTTATTCATGTTTCCCTGCGAGTGCATGCTGTCTGAATTCCCTCATACTGCTGTTTACAACCGGCCAGCGGTTTTAAACCTACATCTTCAGCTGGTGTCCTGAAACATATCAAGCTATCGAACTGCAGAGCCATCTCTGCCTTGCAGAGCTGTATAAAACAGTCTTCACTGATGCTTCAGGCTTGCCTTTTAGTTATTTACATAGCAGTGAAATACCTTGAATTTCAAGCTTAAAAAAAAACCAAAACAGTTTCTGGCATAATGGACTGACCAGAAGGAATGATGCAATGCTTGTTGACAAACATTTGCTGTAGAATGAAGGCTTTCGCCTCACAAAAAAATATTAATTTCTCAAGTCTTCTTCAATGCTCTATTTCAAACCACCTCTTTTCAAACACTTCACATTCCATTTCACTGCTTTGTTAGGTTTATTTTTGCAATCACTTTTAATTTATTTTTTAATTAAGGGTTGATTTAGTTGTTGTCTGTCCTTAGCACTTTTTGTTTTTTGGTTGGGTTTTTTTTTTTTTTGACTGTAAGACCTGCAGGTTTTTTGCAAAAATAAAGGTGTTCCTGATTAATGTGCAAAATATAAATTATTTAAATTTGTAAATTTCCTTCTCTTTTGTGGTATAATTAGAATAATAAAGATCACACTTGAAAAAATCCTGACTAGGAGTGGGCTTTTTTGGGGGGGGGAGGGAGGCAAAGGAGGGAGGCTTGTGTTTACAAACACTTGAAAGAAAGCTATTTTCTTTAATGACTTTCAGGCAAAACATTTTGCTACAAAGTTATGCAGGTCCATGAAGATTATAGTTCAAGTGATAAAATCAAGAATATATCGTTCTTTAGACAATCACGCTAGAAAGTCATTCTGGCCAGACCAAAAGTCGTTGAATAGTGTCAATACAATGAGATATCAGCTAGATGGAAATGCTTATTATGTATTTATGATTGCTGACTTCTAGCAATACCTAAACCAAAGCACTAAGAAGGCAAATATATTTAATTTCTCTTACTTTAGGGTGTTTAATATTTAATTTGCTGGTGTTCTTATATTTACCTCATGTTTGACTGTGGAAGTATTTTTTTAGTTGCTATGTTTTTGTGTTTGCCCACCAACATTTAATAAAAATGTGAGTAAAACAGCAACAACATAAACATGTCTGTTAATCTTTAACAGTGCCACAAGACTCCTTGTTTGTTTACCATACAATCTAGTTACTAAAACTAATATTAACAAGGCGCTAACTGCTCTAGCATGCCATTTTACCACTAAGATTCTGCCTACCGTTTTACTAATAGTAATAACTCCTAATAAATGCTGTATACAAGAGCATATTGGAGCCCAGGTTTCACAACCGATGTCATCAGTAAAAAGAAAGCATATGCCGATGGCTTTTTTTTTTTTGCAGCTGTTCTTAAAATCACAGTATTTTTTTAGTCAGACACAGCTAGTCATGATTTTCAGTAACATAATTTAGCAGCAAAGCATGTTGCGAAACAGAGAAAGATGAGCTAAATCAGGATAAATATGTAGAAGGTATCATTTAAAAAAATAAAACATACAGAAGCTGCGTGACATTAAAAAATTCTGAATTCTTTGCTTTTATAGGCATGGCTCTTTCACCTGCAGCGAAAACTATTTTTGCTCCTGTGTGAACAAGAAAAGACACATTTATTATGCTTCCTAATGATCTTTTTCCAGTTCTTGGACACAAAGGCATGTAGTAATGCTCTTATGTAGAGAGTGAATGGCAGGAAAAAGTGCAGTGTGGATTATTATAGGAAATGTGACAGGAAGACAGAAGAAGTTGCAGAGAGTACAGACATTGAGGGCAACATTGTATTAGAATTATAGTTATACTGGCTCTTTGCAAAATATCTATTTGTCATTAAGAAGAGCCTGATGTTATTTACCTCACCCTAGGCCTGGCATTGCCAGATTCCACCCTTTGAATCAACACTTGTTGGTCAATCATGTGCTGTGTAATTATTTTGAAGCGCATTAAGGCAAACATCTCCAAAGCTAGTTCAACTCTGTATTGCAATAGCTGAGGCTATGTGAGCATGTATGCTTGCAGGAAGCAGTGCCTGCCTGCAAATGTAGCTGAGTCTTTGCCACAGCAGGAATAATCTCTGAATGTGAGCATAGGTAGTGGACCTGTGCACATAAACATGCAGAAGACATCCCTGGGCTTCCTCACAGCATGGCTCTCCCAGGCTCCTCTTGCACATGGTCAGTGGAGCAGCCATTGTTGTTTAGGTAAATGGCTTGAACTAGGGGAGACAGTGTTCCACTTACTGAGAATCACTAATCTGCACATGCCAGAATTCAGTCCTTCATAAATAAAGGTCTAGAATAATGGTTTTTCTACTCGGATCGGTGGACCCTTATGGGCCTGCAAACTATGTCTTAAGATTTCCAAGGGGGTCTGGTCTGCAACTCCATTTGAAATTTTTAGGGGTCTGCAACTGAAAAAAAAAAGATTAAAAAACCCTGGTCTAGAATATTCCACAAAAAATAATAGGCAAGCTTATCACAACAAAAATCCAAGGATAAAAACTCAATACAATGCTCAGGGCTTCAGCGCTAATGATATTTCATGACTAGAGCTAAGCAGCGAATGCAGTAAGTTGAGGATGTACAGTCTACTTCCCTTGAGCGTATATAGCATTAATTTGGTTCCACTCTTCCTCCAACATTAGTTCGCTCTATCTGAGCGTCTCACCTAGGGAAGACAATCACCCCCAACAAGCATCATGAGCAAGTAACACACCTGCAATAAAGTGTATAAAGGATCTATCTAGGTCTTTGTGGTGCCTTTTTGCAAGAGGTGAATTTTGTCCTTAAACCACGTTTATGATTTAAAAAATATGCTCATAGACTCATAGGTTATGTTCACACACAGGGGTTATTTCGACACAAGTTGTTTCTATACAAGTTGTATCGAAATAACGCCTTATTTCAAAATAAGTTAATTTGAATTAAGGAAAAAAGCAGGAATCGAAATAGCAGGTTCAGACAACAGTTATTTCGAAATGAGTCACAGTTGTTTCGAAACAACATGTTCAGATGGCATTGTTTCAAAACAATCATTTCGAAACAACGTTGTTTCGTCCCCACATGGGGCTTAAGTTGTTTCGAAACGACGGTGCGTTGTGTGAACATGGCCTTTCTTATTTTGAAACAACCTTTGTTGTTTCGAAATAAGACTGCTGTGTGAACACACCCATAGATTCTAAGGTCAGAAGGGACCAATATGATCATCTAGTCTGACCTCCTGCACACTACAGGCCCCAAAATCTCACCGACCCATTCCTACAATGAACCTCAGACCCATAACTGAGCTATTAAAGTCCTCAAATCATGATTTAAAGACTTTAATACAGAGAATCAACCAGCAAGTGAGCCATGCCAATGCTACAGAGGAAGGCAAAAAAACCCCAGCACCCAAGGCAATCTGCCCTGGGAGAAAATTCCTTCCCGACCCCAAATATGGCAATCAGTTAAACCCTGAGCATGAGGGCAAATTCACAACAGCCAGTCAAGAAGAACTTGTCTGTAGTAACTCAGAACCCACTCAATCCAATGCCCCTTGCCAGGTCACTATCATACCCATCGCCAGTAGTAAAAGACAGACGATGGCCAAGCTACACTGTCCATCATATCATTTCCTCCATAAACTTATCAAGCTCTGTTTTGAAGGCGCCTAAGGTTTTTGCCCCCACCACTTCCCTTGGTAGACAATTCCAGAACTTGACTCCTCTGATGGTTAGGAATCTGCATCTAATTTCAAGCCTATATTTTCTGAAGGACAGTTTGTATCCATTTGTTCTTGTGTCCACACTGGCACTGTATTTAAATAATTCCTCTCCCTCCTTTGTATTGATCCCTCTAACGAATTTATAAAGAGCAATCATATCTCGTCTCAGCCTTCTTTTGCTCAGACTAAACAAACCAAGCTCTTTAAGTCGTCGCTCATAGGAAAGATTTTCCATTCCATGAATCATCCTTGTAGCCCTTCTTGTAGCTCATCTAGCCTCAACCCTATGCACCTTTGCTTATTATTATTTTATTATATTTTTGCAATCAAATTAAAAGGAAAGTAAGTTATTACTGCAGGTCCATGAGCCGAACACAACTAGCATGGCAAAAATTAAACCTAGTAATGGCCTATCCACCTTCAACAACTAGGGCCTGACTTATACGGGTGCAAAGCTCCTATACCTTCCATTGACTCCAGGGAGAAGCTTGCTTGTCTAGTCTTTTCTCATAGTGCCATGGTAGTAAGAGGATACTGAAGAGGGTAAAACTATGAAGTATTACTTGTATTTGCTTGAGCCCCAACAGCGTTCATGATGCTGAATAACATGGTAGAAACAGTCTTGCCAGAGAATTTGACAAAAGAAGAAAGGTTTCTACTGCCATCGTAATCCCAATTATAGATTGCTTGTTCAGGCACTGTCCAGGTTTATTGGTCTTTAAAGCCAGAAGAGGAAGAACTCCAGAAGTTCTGGGACAAACAGAGACTCAGTGGATAACCGGGGCAAAACTGAAAAAGAGGAAATGATCTGGTGGTGTTTGGAAGAAAGCAAGGTTTACCAGAGTCTTCAGAGCCCTGGAGAAGGAGGCCTGTGTTACAGAGTGGGGTGGGGTCCACTTTCTCATCCAATTAGGACAAGTTTTGGGAAGGAGGGCAGCATAGACCCTACCTTGTCTTTTATAATAGGTAGGTCCAGTGGTAGAAAGAGCCCTTCCCACTATCTTGTCCTGGGTAAGTGAGAAGGAGACTGAATTGCTTTTACTCTGACTGCAAACTGGGCAACCATTGGGAAAAGGACATTGGTGATGAAGTTCCCCCCCACCATGTTTTGTTTGAGGAGCTTTGTGGTCAGTGTGAATGGAAGTAATTTGAAGTGCCAGTTGGGAGAAGGTGGCTTTTGGTTGCAGTTTGCTATGAATGTCCAGTTGTAGCACCGTAACACTGAAAATACTGCAGGCTGTGGACTCAGCCTTGACATGACCCTAAATTTTTGTACAGTGTTGTTGAAAGACATTAAATAGACAGCACTGGAAAGTGAACTACGTGAATCATTGGTAAACTTTCTTTTACAGCACCCTCTCCTCCCCTGCCTTTGGCTCTGACTTGGCAGGATTCTCTGGAGAGGAGAGAGGGAAGCTGGGACTGAACAGATAGTTTAGACTTCATCCTGACAGCTGAGCGTATTGACCAACCCTGGTAGCTATAATTAGGTTTTGTCATCATGTGACTTGAGAAGTCTTTTACCAGTGGTTGCAGGACCAAGTGCTGGATTGCAGACCCTCAGGTACAAGGGCACAGCAACCCTTGCTGCTGCTGCTAAAAGACTGGAATGTATTGATGAAAGATGTAATTGTTGGGTCATGGACATAATTTTTTTTTCCAATTGGGTCCTGAGGGAAAAAATTTGAGAAGTACTAAACCACCAGGCCCTTCCTGAGTGCTCATGAATACAGCCCCTGCATGAATATAATACAGAGCATTAATGGCTACAATGCAGCAAGCTGAAGTTAAGTCTCTGCAGATTTGTCTCTAATGAGGTGTTAATGGTAAGGAAGATGCACATGAATAAGAAGCACTGAGGAGTGCTGGAGCCCAAAATAATATATACTAGTTTGCTTTAAAGGTTCAGTTTGGTCTCTACAAAAGCTGGCACCAGTTTAATTAAACAAGTGCAAATTCCTGAGTATCAGTAGATGCTCTTATTGTGCTTTGAGAATGGCTCATTTTTGGTTTGCCTTAAGCCTGCTCCTTACCTTTCCCTATCAGCTAATTTTGTGGGTAGCTAAGGATATCATTCACAGTGCAGCTGTGAGAACTAGAAGATACTGAAGTTCTGGAGATGATTCAGCTGTGAGTGCAGACTGACAACAGGGTCATCATGAGCCTCTGTAAAGCACAAGGTATGTTTATGCAACTGTAAAAATAACTGTTTTGGCCACTTTGGGTATGCCTGTACAAGGGAAATTGAGCACAATGGCTACTGTGGAATAGCTCCCCCTACGGAGACTTTTCTGGAGTAGTGACTTTATTCCACAATTATTAGTGTGCTTTGAGAGTGCATTAATTATTTTGGAATAAAGTAACTTATTCCAAACAGGATGTCCCAGAGGGAGCTATCTGATTAAAGCAGCATTATTGTTCTGAGCACTTTGCCACTCTGCATTTTCTCCCATGAAAGCTCATGTGATAAATAAATGTTAGTCTTTAAAAGTGCTACAGGACTCCTTGCTTATTTGCTGAACTAGACTAACAGGGCTGTAGCATTGGAAGGCTTCATCACTTACCTGAGTGGAAAGGTGGGCAATACCATAGACTGCTTATAACCTTCTTTCTCTGTGAGGGACGAATGAGTGCCAAAGGCTTATAGAATCTCACCATAAGATCTGGGGAAAGTGTTACATTTAACTTGCAGGGGCCTTTAAGAAAGGACAGTGCTTGGCAAATTGCGTTTTATAATCTGATCCAGTCAGGGGAGATCTTAGCAGTTCTGAAATCTGGGGCAAAAGTCAAGGATTGGTGTCCCCCATGCCAGTGGGGGGCCCATCCTTTACTTTTGTCCTCCCTCTTGCCAAGGCCCTGACAGTCCCCCCAGGGTATCTGCCCTCTTGCTGCACTCCTGTCAGCTTCAAGGGACCCCCTGGCCTCCTGCTGGGCTCCCTGACCCCCTGCATCCCTGCTGGGCTCCCTGGTCCTGCCACCAGTCCTGCTGTGGAGACCCTGCCAGCGCCCTATCATAGCCCCTGCCAGCCCCAAGCTGGATCCCTCTGGAGCAGCATGGGGGCCCCTCCCCCTGCAGGGCTCATGCTGCCCACCTGTTTAGACCAGCTATGGATCCAGTGGGCACGGTTTAAAAGTCTGGTCCCAGTTTTGGGCTAAGTTAGCCCCATCATACAGTGGTCAGCCGCTACAAGGTTTTGAAGGATGGTGTGTGCTGTCTGAGCAGGCTTGAGCTCTCTCTGAATGGTCAGTTCCTGTGCAGTGACTGGATCCGAAAAAACACCAGGGCCACCGGGGGGTGGCACAGGGGCAACTTGCCCCAGACATCCAGCAAGGAAGGGGCCCGCTGCCCTGGCCCCTACCTCAGCTTCTGACTCTCTATGTCCTGGGGAACATTGGGGCTGGGTAAACCAATGGGGCTTGGTGATTGGGAAGGTGGCTGGATGAGCTGAGATAGGAGAAGACCTGGGGGTTGGCAGAGGTGGCAGGGCTGCTGGACAAGACAAGTGTTGGGAGGGATGGGGACTCGTGTGGGAAGCAAGAGGAAATAGGAGGGAGCAGGAGCAGCTGAGCTGTGTAGCATGAGAGATGCCACTGCTGCATCTGCTATCCTGGCCCCTCTGTGGTGCTCTCGTGTGGGGTGGCCCCCAAGGCTTGATTAAATTAAGCCAGTGACACTGGCAGCCGAGAACAGGACTTCCCGTGACCTGCTTCTCCGTACCCACAGGCAGGAGGAAATAGGCAGCAGCCCATCACAACCTGGCTATGTTCCCTTTTCCTTGGGGAAAAGAAAATGAAGCACACATATCAATCTAGAGCAGAAAAAAGAAAGGAGACAAAGAATTAAGGAGCTCTGGGTGAAAAGGGGAAGCAGACTCTAGATCAGTGTGGTTGGTGGTGGTGAGGAGAACTGAGAGAGGAGATGGAATAAGTGAAGCAGCTGTTGAAGGTGCAGGTAGCAGAAACATAAGGCTTTGTGACAACATCACAGAGGAAGCTTGTAGTGAGAATGCAGCAGAAAGTTGTGCACGTGTCAGGCTTGGTGGTGCAAGCTGAAGGGAACAGAACGTCGGGTGAGAAAAACAATCTGGTTTCTGAATCTGCTTCTCCAACGCATCACCAAACAATGGTCTTTGTTGGCCCAGTCGCCTGTGGGCACACTGATAAACTGCAAAGGGATCTAACTGTTTCCAGGGGACCTCCTCCCAACCCTGAAAATTTTCCTCATGATTTGTCCAAACATTCATTCACTACATTTATTTTCTGCAAGACTGTGACTAATGGTGAGAGTATGAAAATGGACTGGCTCATTTGGGGCCACAAAGCATCAGGTCTGTTCTGCTTGCCATCAGGAGTGATGCTGCCCCAGAAAAAGGCCTGGGGAGTGATTCAGCACATGGTCCTGACCCAGTCCCAGGGGCCCAGGCAGGGCTCTGATTGGGTTCCTGCTTCTGCCAGCCAATGTTCCCTCTAACTACTCATAGACCGTGCGCGCAAACAATTTCTTTGTGTACACAAAAACATTTCTTTGTGAGCACCAATATTAGCACTATTGAATTTTTTTGTGTGCACTTTATTTTGTTGTGTGCGCAGGCTTCATGACCTGTGTGCACATGCACACGCGCACAGCTTAGAGGGAACAGTGCTGCCAGCCAGCAGCCCAACCCCAGATCCCTGGCTGGGGCCGGTAAGGCAGCCACTGCCATGGGCGGTCCAGCCCCAGATCCCCAGCCAGGGATGGGGTCAGATTGGCTGCTGCCACTGTGAAGCACTCAGGGCACTGGTGCTGGGACTCCGGGCACGTGCTTCCTATGTCAGACATGAGCAATGCCACTGCTTTCCATGCTGTCTCTTTCGAGATGTGACCAAAAATCAATCCCTGTATATTTCCAGATTCTGCCATGGGGGTGTAAATGATAACTGGAGGAAAGTGTATGACAAAGTACAGAGTCATGAGGCCAATTCTAGTCATTTCCAACATTACTTACAATGGAAGGATCGTGTCAATGCTCTTTCTGGAAAAGGAACCATTGATAATGCTCTTTAAAAGAGTATACAGTCAGAGAAGGAGAAGTGACATAAAGTGTTGCAAGGCTTGATTGATGTTACCCTGTTTCTGCCAGAACAAAATTTGCCCTTCCTGGGATCACATTGTATCCTACAGCATGACGACTGTGGGCTGTTCCTTTCCACTGTAAATTTGACCAGTAAATACAACCAAGATCTGAAGTGTCAACTTGAGTCTGTTATGGAGCAGCAAATGGCTGAGAAGAGACAAAGAAGGCAAGCATACTATATGTCCTGGTTTAGCCAGAATGAGTTTTTGGAGGTGTGTGCTAAGAAAGTGCTACATACACTTCTTGAAAATGTAAAAAATGTTCGGTACTATGGTCTCATTGTGGATGGGACACCCAGTGTCTCTCATACTCAACAGTTGATATTTGTCTTGGGCAATGAGTTGTGCAGGAATGATTCCTGAAAATGATGGACTGCAATAAAAAGAAAGGAGAAGACCAGGGATGAAACTGTCTACGAAAAGGACCCAGGGCCTGCCCACCCCAAGCCCCCTGGCCCCAAACAGGGGCCTGAGCCTGATCCGGTCCAGGACCTGCACAGGTCCTGGATCGGGCGCCTGCTGCCATCAGCTGGCAGCCTGGCCCTGGATCCCCACTTGGGGAAGGGGACAGGGATGGGACCAATTAAAATGGCTGCTGTCAAGGGTGGCCCAGTTCTGGATCCCCAGCTGGGACCAGGGTTGGGGCCGGGTAAGGTGGTTGCCACTGCTGGTGGCCTAGTCCCAGATCCCTGGCTTGGGCAAGGACCAGATCAGGCTTCTGCCACTCAGGGCACTGGCACTGGGACTCAGGGCACATGCCTCCTCTGCCCAGTGCCAGCAACACCACTGGAGAAGACTTTGCAGAACAGATCAAGAAAGTGCTGAAAGGGAATAAGATAGAGCTGAAGAACTGTAGGGGCCAAGGATATGATAATACTTTAAATATGTGTGGGAAATACTGGGATATGAAATAGGAAGCAAGCTGAAAATCCTCAGTCGTTCTTTTCACCCTGCACTGCTCACTCTTTGAATCTATGTGGTATCCATGCCATGGAGAAGAGTCCTGAAGTCAAAATGTAATTGGGGAATTTTACAGAAGCTGTGCAATGTATTTTCCTGCAGTCCTGCAGAATGGGAATTTCTTCAAGAAACTGCAAAACTCTCTCTCCAGTCCATTTCAACAACTAGATGGAGCTCTAGAATTGATGCTGTTCACCCCCTTGTGAAAAATTATAAAGGGGTGCTAAATTCTCTTTCCAAAATTGAGGAGGAATTGGACTTGACACCAGAAACTCAGGCTGAAGTTTCAAGTCTCACTGAGTGCCAATAATCCTTTGAGTTCATCCTTCTCATAACAGTGTGGTACAAGATGTTGCAGTCTATTGATATCCAAAGTAATCTTGTCCAAGGATCCAAGCTCACCATTGAAGAAGGAGTGCAAAATATGAAGAGCCTCTTGGAAGAAATCCAACAGTTGAAGAATTCCTGGCCAAGTCTTTGCAGGGAAGCTAAGGTCATTGCTGAAGGACTAGGTCTCATCACTGAATTCAAGAAAACATGCAAAAGAATCTGAAGGAGGAAGCATTTCCATGATGAGCCAGCCAATACAGAACATATGTTTTTTATTCCCTTGAGGATAAATTGAGAGCTGAAGTGTTCATCACAACCATGCATATGCTCTTCTTGGAGCTGCAAAATCTAGCAGGAACCGTGGAGAAACTCATGCTTGTTCTCACCTATCCTTGACCCACAAGCAGCCACAGAGGAAGAAGAAGTAGCAAACTTTGCAAAGTCACTGTCCACCGTGTACACACAGGATCTAAACAAGGAGGAGTTGCAAGAAGAACTTTGTTTGTTTTATAAAATCCATGTGCCTCTGGACGAGCCATAGGTAATGCACTTGAGCTTCTTAACTGTATTTATGCCCAGGGGTTAAAATAAGGGGGAACACACTGGAATGCCATTATGGGGTCCACCAGTTTTAGGGGCCAGTGTTCCAGGGCCCCTAAAAATAGAAAAAGCAGCTGGAATTTTGCTTTCCGATGCATTCTTCCTCCCTAGCAGCCGCAGCCCCTACCCAGGTGGCCACTCTAGCATCCCCTGGAGGAAACCTGCCTTGCTGACGCAGAACTGATTCATAGGAGTGTGTCACTTAAACCACCTGAGGGTGCCATCCACACTGTGCATAGGTTGGGGGGTGGGTTGCAGAGTGCCTGCCTTCCTCCTGCAGTGGAAGCATAACCCCAAGGGGCTTGGACCTGCCACTCCATGCCTCCCTGCTCACCCTGGGCAGCTCTGACTTTCGTGCAGCAGCTGCAGGACTCTCCTGATGTGCCAAGCCAGGCCTTGGCCCCATTTGGACGCAAGCCATTTGGGGCGGGACGAGGCACGGGCAGTTGGCTTCCCCCCAACATTGGCTGGGCTGACCGTGGTCTTGCAGCGTGCTGGGGAGGTGGGGCTGATGGGCTGTAGGTGGTGTCCAGGTGTGGTTGTTTGTCAGAGCAGGTTTCCTAGGTGAGAAGAAAATTTGTGGTCTGGGTGGCACAGCACCCCACAGCGCTGTGGAGTGGAGTGCTTGGGACTGGCTGCAGTAACCAGCTTCCCTGGTGCAGCACAAAGCCCAGCCAGGCTGCTCAGCCCTGACTGATTGTTAGGCAGGTGAAGAGCAGTGTGAGTTGGGTGCCACTTCCTTCTTCCTGTGGCCTCTGTCCATTGTGTGAGGACAAGGAGATTGGGTGAGGGCTGGGTAGTGGTGGAGGGGACTATGAAGGGCTGGAGTGGGGACTGGTTAGGGGGCTGGAGTGGAGGCTAGGGACAGAGGGGGCTGGGGATGTGTGGAGAGGGTTGGGGGGTGGAATGAAGATGGGGGGGTCAGGGGTTAGGAGGGCTGGAGTGGGGGTTTGGGGCATAAAACTTAGAGAATGGAGAAGAGGACTGAGGAGGACGTAGGGAGAGAGGGGTCTGATGTGAACACTAGTGGACAAGGTTGGGGTGATGTGGATTTGAAGCAGTGCTTCATGTGTGAGGAAAGCGCTGGTAGGGCTCAAAAATGCCTACCTGAGCTGGGGCCTGCACATGCATGAAGGGTGCCCAGAGATTAGGAGTGTCCCAGGGCCGGTCAAATTATACTTTAACCACTGCTTATGCCAAGAGCCTAGAATCTGTGTCCCTTCAGACATGCATTTGCTTGAGAATGCTCATTGCTTTGCTAGTCTCTGTTGAACCTGGGGAACGCACTTCTAGTGACCTTATGCTTATTAAGAATGGCTTGTGGTTGACCCTGCCAGCAGGTTCGAAAATTTGGGGACCTTGGGGGGCAATTAATGCACCAGTGGGGTACAGGGTAATCTTTATTGAAAACGGGTATGGAAGGAAAGTGAGCTGTGGGGTATGTGTGTGTACAAAGTTTGTCACAGTGTCTCTGCAATGGAGGTTTTGTGGAGTGACCAACTTTGTGGGGTGCAACAAGTTGGGAGGCAATGGGGGTTCTCGGCTAACTTAACTAACTCACAGTAACTTAAAAGATGTTCCAACACCATATAAGAAAAGGGGGGGAATCATGCAACTTGGTGCGCCTCAGTGGCGAAGGAAAGCGGGGTCAATGGGGGAAGCAGGAGTTTTGAGGTGGGCACAGGGGAAACAGAAGGGGGCTATGAGAATGTGAAGACGGGAAGGAAGGGGTGACGGAGGGAGCCGGTGGCTGTGTGGGAAGTGGCGGGGTGAGAGGGGAAGATGTGGGAAAACGGCGGAGGTGAGAGAAAGCTGTGGGAAAGTGGTGGGGGCATGAGGAAGCCGTGGGAAAGCGGCAGAGGTGAGAGAAAGCCGTGGAAAGCGGTGGAGGTGACAGGAAACTGCTGGGAAGTGGCGGAGGTGAGAGGAAGCCACGGGGAAGTGGCGGGGACGTGAGAGAATGCCGCGGGAAGCGGTGGAGGTAAGAGGAAGCCACGGAGGTGAGAGGAAGCTGCGGGGAAGCGGCGGAGGTGAGGGGTGTCTGTGACTCATAGCAATTACCTTGATGGCCGCCTCTCCCGGGCCATCACTAAAGTATAGAGAATGTGTGAAGGGAACAGATGGCCCCTTCACCTTAACTAGATGGCCCCCTTGAACTTAACTGGATGGCCGTTACCACTCTGAGTGCCCATTGTCTTTGCAGGGCTTGGTGTAGGTGGGCTTTGCCTGACTGTAAGGTCCTGCAGGGTCTGACTCATACCACCATTGTTTTCTGCATTCCCTGTAATCAGGGAAAGGCAGGAAACACAGTTTAAAAGCTGAGGTTTTGGGGTGCTCAGGCAGGACGGTTTTCAACATCTCGCCTGGCCTGATCACCCAGACGCTGACCTCCTCTGCTCACGAGTTTCCCCAGAGCGTATCCACGAGTTACCCCTACGACTACAACTGCCGGCTGATTACAAGTCTCCTTCTCCCGCTTGTAATGCTGCTGCCGCTGCTGCTAATAGGAGTGGTAAGAGTCTGCCCTGTAACCTTTCTCTAAAGAATAAAGTTATTCTATTTCTTTACTGCTGCTTTGAAACTGTTCTCCCCAGCTTTACAGGCTTGTGTGCGTGTCCTTCTGTTTATTTGCTGCTCCAGTTTGTGTTAGGAGCTCCCGTGTCTGTAATTGCCTGTCGCTACTTTGTTTCACTCAGTGTATCTCTTTTCCTTCTGGGTTGTTTGAATTTGTTTTAAAGGTGTCATTGTGTTGCAACATTGTATAAGTCTAATTTGTAGCTTTCGTAGTATTAAGTTAGTTGATGAGATTGTTTCCTTTAGTTTGTGGCTTTTGGAATTGTTTTGTTAAGTTGCCTTTGCTCTCCCCGCTGTAACTTCCCCAACTTGAATAAAACTTTTTCTTCTTAAACTTTACTTGTCCTCTCTTTATTTCTCGAACCCCCCCCCCCGTGTGCCCCAAGTTCACCGCTGCACCCAGTTCCCTTTCCCCAAGTCCCTCCTTCCCCTGCAACCCCCTTTTCGCCACTTCTCCGCTTCTCTTCCTTTCTCCCGGCTCGCCACTCCTCCATCTCACCCCCCCGCTCTAGCCCCCTGAAGCCTTTGCTTTCCCGCCGCCTGCTCCTGCAGCTCCCGGCTCCCTCACCTCTCCGGCGGCCCCTCTTCCTGCCCCGGCTGCCAGCCGGTTTTCCTCGCAGCCCTCTGCCCCTGTGGCTCCCAGCTCCCGTGCCACTCCCCCGCCAGCTGCCCCGCCACCACCGCCGCTTTTCCCCAGCTCCCAGCGGCTCCTGCCCTTCTTCTCTCTCTCTCTCTCTCCTTTCTCTCACCACTGCTCCCTTCCCTGCCAGTCAGTCTCCCTCCGCCTCCCTCTTAAACCCCCCGAACCCCAGACAGTCCTCCTCTGCCTCCCTCTCAAACCCCTGAACCCCCACTCAGCCCCTCCCACTTCCCCCATTGCCCAGACCCCTATGTGCTTCCCAACCCTTATTCCGCCTCTGTTCCCCTGCCCTGACTCCCACGTGCCTCCTCATCCCACTGTCTCTAACCCCCTCCCACTTGCCTTCCCTCCTCTTCAGGTCTCCGCTTCCCCGCTGCTCTCCTTCCCTGCCGCCGCTGCCTGTCAAGTTTGTACTACACCCCCCCCCTTTCCTTTATAGGGTACTAAAGCACCTTTTAGGTTACAGTGAGTAGGACTATAGTGGTAAGCTAGAATAATTGAAGCCCCATTGTTCCCCAACCTGCCTCCACTCCCCAAAGTTAAGCGCCACCCAACACTTTACAGAAACCACTGTGACAAGCACCACGTATACACCACACCACTCACCCCACTCCCATACCTGTTTTAATAAAGTTTACCCCAACTCTACCCCGTACCTAACAGGTGCAGTGATTGCCCCCCAAAGTCCTCAAATTTCTGAACCTGCTGGCAGGGTTAAAGGGAAGCCGCAGAGAAGCGGCGGAGGTGAGAGGAAGCCATGGAGAAGCGGTGGAAGCGAGAGGAAGCCGCGGGGAAGGCAAGAGAGGACAAGGAAAGTTTAAAAAAACAGTTTATTAAACCCAGGGGAATCACAGAGGGAAAAAGTAAAAAATGACCTGGTAAAACAATTCTAAAGGCAACAACTAAACGATACAATCTTACAAACTAGCTTAACCCTTCTAAGGCTTACAAATTACACTAGACAATGTTGCAGCTTACAATAGTACTTTTAAGACAATCAGAGGAGAAAGTTACAGCAACCAATATAAGGCAGTGGCAAACAGTTGAAGACACAGGAACTCTTTTTTAAGCAGCAGAAAGAGAGGCAGTAACCTAAGAAAAGAGAAGGGGGAAGGCAAAAACCAAACAAGCCTGCTCTTAGGAGCGTGGGCTCAGTGAGGCTGAAAGAGAGCAATGGCGAAGCAGCAGCAAAGAATGAGGTATCTTTATTAAGGAAAGCTGCAGGGGAAGATTCTTACTGATCCCAGCAGCAGCAGCAGCAGCATTACAGGCAGAAGACAGAGACTCGTTACTCGGCTGGCAATTTCAATCATGGTACGCTTGGGGGGAGAACTCATGAGCAGAGGAGGTCAGTGTCTGGGTGATCAGGCCAGGCAGGATGTCAGGAACCATCCTCCCTGATCACCCCAAACTCTGAGTTTTTAAACTGTTTGTTCCCGCCAATTCCCTGATTACAGGGAAGGCGGGGAACTAAGGTGATCATGACTCATATCTTCACTATTTCAAAGATCTTGCAGTTAGGCAGTGCCCACCTATGCCAAGACCTGTAGAGATCAATGGGGTGTCAACGGCCATCTAGTTCAGTTTAAGGGGGCCATCTAGTTGAGGTGAAGGGGCCATCTGCTCCCCCTAACATTCCTCGTATACCTAGCTGATGGCCCGGGAGGGGCGGCCATCAAATTAACTTAATGAGCAACGGACAGTGATCAGTGACTTGGGGGAATAGGCTGACCCATTTGATTCTCCTCTTAGTGGAGAACAAACTTGCAAAGCAAATAAATTATGATGATGTCATTGATGCCTTTGCAGCCCTGAAAGAGAGAAAGAAATGCTTTGCATACAGATGATAATTGAGATGCTTAAATGAAAAGTGTAGGGCAGCGGTTTTAAGTACTGCGACTTTAAGGCAGACGTGTCAAGGAGGGGAGGGATCGTGCTGCTGTGGACATTCTAAATAGCAGGGTGCAGGGTGATGATGAGACCTTTGGCTGGCTCACATTATAGATGTGTGATCTTTTTAGGTTGTAAGCCTGATGGCAAGGACTGTCTTAATTTAATTATTTTGTAAGCTGCTTTGGAAGCTTTTTGCTGGAAGGTGGGGTATAAATATATTAAATAATAAATTTCTGCATGTACATGTCAAGCTAACTGAAAAATTAGGAAATTTGTTTTATTGCAGTCCTGGAGACTCTTCCCATTGCCATTTCAGCTCCACCAAAAAGGCAAATGGCTGTGGTCTGGTAACAGAAGACTTGCAGAGACCAGAATATAAATGTCCTGATGGCAGGTGCAGCTGGGCTGGCCGCCATCTGAGCTCACCTGCAATCTGCTACAGTATGTAAACGTATGAGTTATATGTATGGAACAGTGGGGGGGGGGGGCACTCACATCAAATCTGCCCCAGGCCCCGTAAGTCCTCTGGGTGGCTCTGAGGAACGCCTTGCTTCTCCTGAAACAAATGGGGGTGGAAGAGTTTTGGTGGGATGGTAGAAGAATGAGTCTCTTGCCTTTACAAAGTCCAGCTGACGTGTAAAAATCTGCAAAGACTTGTTGATGAAAAGAATAACTTCAGAACATAAGAATGGACTTGCTGAGTCAGACAAGTGGTCCATCTAGCCCAGCGTCCCTTCTTCCAACACTGGCCAGCACCAAATGTTTCAGAGTGAATGAGCAGAACAGAAAAGGACAATTATTGAGTGATCCATCCCTTGTTGTACAGACCCAGCTTGTTCCTAGAAGCCTAGAATTGAACCCCTGATCATATTGATTAATAACCATTGATGGATTCATGAACTTATCTAATTCTTTTTTGAACCCAGTTATACTTTTTGCCTTTACACATCTTCTGGCAATGAGTTCCACAGACTGATTATTGCACTGTGTGAACACGTACTTACTTTTGCTGATGTAAACTTGCTATGTATTCATTTCATTTGATGACCCCCCCAGGAGTTTTGCATTATGTGTAAAGGCATATAACACTTCCTATCCACTTTCTCTGCATATTCCCCCTTAGCCATCTTTTTGGTAAAACAATCAGTTCTAGTCTGTGTAATCTCTTCTTGCATGTTCCATACCCTTAATAGTTTCTGTTGCTCTTCTCTTTACCTTTTCTAATTCTAATAATCTTTTTGAGAGGGGGAGACAGAACTTCACACAGCGTTTAAGATGTGGGAGTATTATGTATTTATATAGTGGCATTATGATTCTTTCTTATTATCTAGCCCTGTCCTAATGGCACCTAACATTGTTAGCATTTTTGACTGTGGCTGCACATAGAGCAGATGTTTTCAGAGATCTATCTATGAGGCTCCCAAGATCTTTTTCTTGAATGCTAATAGCTAGATGTGGTCTAAATATAGTTACAAGCACAATTTTATGGTACACCACAATGTGATTCAAGATTTCTGTTTTAAATTTTATTGAAGTGGCATGAGGGATAAAAGCTACAGCTATCTTTATCCAGCCTCATCAGAAGACAATGTAACTAAAGAAGCCCTGCAACAAAGTATGATTAGAAGCACACACTGGGTCCACCCATCAATTTCTCGTAAGACATGAGGCCCCACTTTGCATTTATAGAGTGCCTCACAACTGGAAAGACCCAGAAGTAATTTGAACACAGACTAGCCACTGAAATTCAGCCATGTTTGGGTCAGGTGAATTGACTAAACCAGTCAGGAAAATGCAGACCACAGAACCTAGGGCAAATAATTCTGTGCCCATGCCATACGATCTTTCCTGTGGCATGCAGAAAAGACAAGATCACATTGAGATCCTTTCTCCCAGCTCCTCCTAAGGCACCTGAATAGATGAACTGTTATGCACCATGGAAAGATAAAGGGTTTAGTAAAGTCCTGCTGGGATATGAATCTGTGGCTCCAGAGAGTCTATTTTGTATACAGTGGCAAAGGTGTGCATGCATGGTGTCTTACAAACATGTAATAAGGGAAGCTTATGATGTCTTGAAGATCTTTCTAAATAAGCTAGAGGGATACCAAAGGCAAATGGCTATTGATTGTAGGGAAGAAAGAATAATTCATGTTAGGAAGATTTCCAAGGGGGAGCCATCTATATCTTCTTGGAAAGAAGGTCTTCTAATTCAGCCTAGAGACTCCAATCTGGATGCTTAGAGTACCAAGCCACATCTTTTTAGTCTTCCAACACGGCTGAACTGCAAAATGCACCATTTCTGCTCTACCCTTCTGCTACACTTAGCACACTCAGTTCTTGGACAAGCTTCTTGGCAAAAGCTGATGGTCTCAGTGCCAGTGCACACCAGTGCCTCACATTGATCATAGTGCTGTAAAAATTCTCTGATTTCCTGACATATCTCTTCTATCACTAGGAAATTCTATAACAGCCTAGTGGATGACATGTGGCAGGATGCTTTAAAAATGTAATTATGAAATGACTATTTTTTAGAGGATATTCATGTTTTGGTGCACATCTGGCTAGATTATGAGTCTAAGTAATGTCTACCAACCTTCTGAGATAACGTCAATTCTTTCACAAGATAAAGCACTAAGTATTGCCACTGACCTGTGACTTATTTATTGATTCTGATATGTTGGGATCAACATAGAATATTTGTCTATTGGGCTGAAAAATATCAGCTCATTTTTAGACAGATTATTTAAAACCTTCAGTGGTAACAACTTTTGGCCATTATTAGTTGGATCTCATTTGAGTAAGTGAGGTAATTGGGGTCAATGGCTTTATATCCTGACAGCAATCATCCTGTGCTAATGATTTGCCCCTAGATTCTAAAGAAATTGTTCCCACAATTCCTTCAGTCTCCTGTGTTAACATAGACTTAGAAAGTAAGTAATCTTTTGAGAAGAGTTATCCAAGGCTTACTTCTCTGAAGGTTTGTCTTTGAGGCCAAAGAACTGAGTGAGCCTGCCTAGATCAAGGTGGCCAAACTTGTGGAACTCAAAAGCCACACACGTTGATTATTAAACTTTCCAGAGCCGCACTGAGGCATATAGCTATATGCTTTTACCTACTAAATTGATTTGCTGACATCCTTCCATGAGCCACACTTTTTCATTCAAGAGCCGTATGCGGCTCCCAAGCTACAGTTTGGCTATGCCTGGCCTAGATCATGAGTTCGCATACAACAAGGAGCACAAATAGACTTCGGGGCATCATGACCACACTCCTGATCTTTACAGTCAAAAGAAAGGATGATCCTCTTTTGTCTGTGCTAACATAGGGCTTATGGGATGGAAAATGTTGAAAACCTTAGCTAGATAAAGGTACATGTCAAATATGATTTCAAATTAACAGGAGTTCTGAAACCCCTCTGACTGTGATTAGAATGTTTATTGTACATGTGTAGGGCACAAATGATGGAATAAACTACTCTTCTTTTGCTTGGTGCAAATTCTCTGATCTCAAACACCCAGCCAACAAATGTCACACAAGACAGCAGTTTCAAAGCCCCTAGCAAAAATCTTGTCCAGAGGTCACAAAAGGCAGTAGGATACCCCAATGCTGAGTGCAGTATAAGACCCTGAATTCAAAGGAACAGACTGGAGAATCTGGAGTAACAAAGCCATAACAGAAGCAGCTGATCAGAAAACCATTTAAGATAGTACCTAACAAAACCCAGGCCTTACTCCCTTCTCTGAGGAACAGGTTCAAAAGCTTAACAGGTGCAGCTTTGAAAACAGGCGGTCAAGGAGGTATTTAATTACTGTATACAAATACCTGAGTGGAAATGCTCTGATTCTATGGGACAAGGAGAAAACAGAAAGATATGTGCTTCAGATAAAGAAGCAAAGACTCCAGTTGAATTGGAAGGGATGGTGCTTGGAACAGTCACAACTGCAGTTGTTCAAGTTACTTATATAAATGCATTTAAAAAAGAATGTAAGGGCAAACATCAGTTCTGGTTCTACCTGCTTAAGATGACAAGTGTTCTGTCTTGAGCTAGAGGCCGGTCTTGAAGGACTCGTGATGTTTATGACATCTTTGTATTTCCGCACGACCTTGTGCAAGCCACTTGAACTGTGGTTTATTTGACTTAGCTATCATGAAGGCTACTTAAGAGTCACTTTGATACTGCAAAGGGAACTGAATTCACCATTGCTATGCATTATGATGGCTTTTCCATAGATATTGAGGCAAGGCAAATTCATTTAAGTAATCCTCGTGGAAAACTAACCATATGGCATTACCTGCAGCTGCCCACCCTGCACTTATGATCAGTGATTGCATGAGCTGTTGGGTACTTGTTTCGCATCTGCTGTATCCATGTTTTTGGCTCAGTAGCACTTCCATTCAAAACAGGCCTCTTCTGTATGGTGAGCTTCTTTAACTTATTCTTGCCAGCTGTCATCAGTAGAGCTTCACTCTGCATTTACTTTCTCTGTACACAGCTCTGTGTTCAAAGATGCCTCATCTATAGCCAAATCAGCTACAATATCTTGCTCTGTACTTCACATCCTTGTTTATTTTTGCACATGGAGAGTTTAGCTTGAGTATTAGGAAATACTTTCCTATAGTGATTCTATCCATTGCAGAATTTGCTTTCAAAAGAAAGTGGTGAAAGATGCATTGTTTTGAAACACATGAAATTAGACTGGCCAAAGCATTGGAAAATATACTGTACAGACAGTTACTCAATGGTGGGAGACTAGGTATACTGGATAATGATATATATTCTTTTCTCCCAATCTTCAACTATGAAGAGTCTATAATACTGTTATGAAGATGGGGCATGGCCTAGGGCTACCAGATTTATGTAAATGACAGGATGCTACAGTTTCTCTCAATCAAGCATTTTGGAGCTTACTGTTTACATTATAAAGATAACATAGAGTTGTTTAGGGTCCAGACACTTAATTGATGAGAACCTAGAGTCGAAATTCTATGGGTCTGTGATACTTCAGTCCTGTTCATTACTTAAGGCTGAGAGAACCTTTCTCCAGAGATTAGAAAAATCTTCTTTCATAATAATTGACCATTAATATAACTTTTTAAGGCAGCAGGCCAAGTTTGTCACTGATGGAACACCACTGAAGTAAGCCAGAAATCACTGGCTAAAGGCATTATTCCCTACTGGAATTCACTTAAACATAAGGGATAATAGTTTTTGTTGGTTTCTTAAAAAAACCCCTCCAATCTGAGTGAAATCCATCTCTGGTGTAATTTTGCACAAGGCAGGCAAGAATTGTCCCCGTATGTTTCATTATTGCCATGGGAAACGAATCTTCCTTTTCTGTTGAGGATTCTTTATTTTTTGTCTCACCATCACCGTTACATGCAACAGTTTTGCAAGGAGGCCGTACTCAATTTAGATCTGTGCCAACTGACAGATGTGAATACGTATAAACATTAGGCCAAATTATTATTTATCATTTGAATTATCATAGAGTTTATGACCCTCCCTCTTGGGCTTATTAGCTGTAATTTCACCGACTTCACTGACAATCTGACAACTCCATTAATGAATGTGGTTTACAGATGGGAATCTTTAGAAAATGGAGCAAATTTATCGTCCTGTTAGTTAAATGAATGATCTTCAGTGGTGACTAATCTCCTTAGAATGTGGATTTACTTTTCAGGCACTTTTTCAAATTTCCTAGCACAGTATTTTTTGCCTATAAAAATCAAACCCAATAGGGGAAAACACCAAAAAAGAAAAGAAAAACAAACCAGGAGTCCTGTGACACTTCTGAAGACTAACAAATTTAATTATCACATAAGCTTTCATGGAAGAAAATCCTGCTTCATCAGATGCTTGAAAACGGACAACTTACACTTCTCTGCATTTATTTTCCTCCCATTTTGTAAAGTCATAGCATCAGGTCAGACTGTAACAGCAAATCAAGGCAGTTGTTCAGATTCAAACAGTGTGGAACAGTATATTAGAGGGATGGGAGGTAGAAAGAAGGCACAATCACCAGTTGTATGAGGTAATAGAGAATTTGTTGCTTTTCTTATTACAGCGGGTGATTTTTGCTTTCTTTTTACTTCTTCTCCCTCTAATATGCTGTTCCACACTGTTTGATTCTAAACAACTGCTTTGATTTACTGTAACAGTCTGAACTGATCCTATGACTTACAGAACGGGAGGAAAATAAATGCAGGAAAGCATAAGTTCACCATTTTCAAGCATCTGATGAAATGGGATTTTCTCCCATGAAAGCTCATGCAATAAATAAATTTGTTGGCCTTTAAAAGTGCCACAAGACTCCTTATTTGTTTTTTTATTGAACTGGACTGACTGGTTACCCCTTTGGAAACAAAAAAGAGAGGTGTTGGAGGTTTTTGAAGGAAAAGAATGTAACAGTAGAAAGTGTCATTACATAAAAGGGAACTCCTGATATTTATGCCCATATAACCTATGCATAAAATCAATTATATTTTCCAGCAATAAAAAAAGATTTCCCCCCCTTTCCCCCCCCCCCGGGGGGGGGGGGGCGGCGGGAGAAGAGGGGACTTGGCCAGGCACAGTAGATAACCTTAAAGTAAATACCACTTAGTTGGAGTCACCTTGCTGGGACTAACATATCTACTTGGCCAAGCGTTCTGACTAGACACAAGCTTTTTCAGCACATGCTGCTGACTTTAAAACTATAAGGTGAGTGCAGCCACTCAAAGCCCCTCTGTCGCTATTAAAAAACTCCCAAACCCTAATTTACAGGAGACCAAAGCTGCCTCTTATACTATAAAAAAACAACAAGGAGTTGTGTGGTACTTGAAGACTAACAGATTTATTTTTTGCATGAGCTTTTGTGGGAGACAGTCTAGAATGAAAGTATCCTCGAGACAGTTCCATACAGGAGCTGTTGCCCCAACAATCCCTGACATTATGCAACAGAGCCAGAGGAGCAACAGTATTAGCTGCATGGTAGTGAATTGTTTGAGGGTCTGACTCTACCATCCATGTTCATGCTGAGTAACTTTCCTGTAGGCATAGCCATATTGGAAACCATGGGCCTATATGAGAATAAGGGTCTATTCATCATGAATGTGGTCTGAATGTTTAATGCAAAAATCAAGCCAATTTCTCCTTAAATTCTTTGTCTTTCTAATTTGAATTACATTAAGTTTTGGCCTTTGCTTTTAAGCAGATGGATGCTCATCATTTACTTGTGCAGCCGTTTTTGTATCACTGTTATCTGCTCAGTGCAAAGAAAAAAAATTTGCATTACTATCAAACCAGATCAAAAGACTTCTTTGCACATATACTGGAAATAACATCTTTTCAGATTTCATCTTGGGAAAAATACAATCCTTTACAAATGGTCTGCATGACGAGTGTGTTCATGGGGCTTTTTATTTATTTGCCACAGGGAAGCATCTTATTAATGATTGTGGTTACTGATAAAATTTTAACATTGGGGAGCTAAGGGAAATTGGAGGGTTCCCCTTGGTATTCCTTAATAGGTCACTATTAAAAAAACTCCTAAACCCTAATTTACAGGAGGTATAAACGGTACTAGGATGATAAACAGTATGGATGGTGATCAATTAAGACATTAAGTATTTTGCAACACATGGACGCATCTGCATTTTAGCCTAATAATAAGGCCATCAGCTCATTTTCAGGGGGCTGTTGCCTACTTCAACTCAATCCTGAGATCAAAGGGAAAATGTCTGCTTGCATTTTCTAATCAGAAAAAGGATGCTAATTTAGACTCCTTAATGTGTGGTGGTGAGAGACTCCTTCAATTAACTGAATTCTATAGCTCGGGGGAAAAAAAGGGGAAACAAAGGGAGTCAGGCTAGAAAGGCAGAAATTCTCATTAAATCAAAAGGTCCAGTATTCATTATCTCTAGCATCTGGGGCTAAACACTAAACATGGAGAGCATCAAAGGGGGTTTAATGGGTTAAATTGAGAATATTCTCTAATTAAAATATTAGATATGTGTAAATAGCTCTTTGATATTCATCTAAAAGTTCCATTAAAAATAGGTGCTTCAGGTTTGTATTAAAGGAGGATTATCACTTTTAAGCAGAGACAACAAGTTTGTCCTTCATCAGAAATGCTTCAGTGTTACCATTTTATTAAAAAAAAAATTAGAAAAGCAATTATAGCTGACATGATATGGAAATGTGTGTCTAACCTGAACCCTGAGCACAAACAGAGCTGAAGGTCCAAGAGGTAAGAGGAGCAAATCCAAAATTCAAGAAGGCAATTTTGTCCTGGATTCACTGAAAGCTGCAAAATTGTACACGTCTGCTGTACTTTGAAGAACAAAATGTTTTGCACACATCAATGCAGAAACTTTTCTCATGCATGTTTCCCCCGGTGATGCCATAATGTTTTGGTCTCTTTACTATCAATAATTTTAAGTCTTACTGCTTTAAGGTCATCATTCAGCATAGCATTTAAGCATAAGCTTAAGTGCTTTGTTGAATTGAGACCTATGTGACCAAGACCTCAGTTCAAATCTAGGGGTAGCATCCTCTCCAATGACATGGTATGACTCTTAACCCCTTGTCACTTCTAGAAGCTAGTTATTTCTGAATGTTTGAGAGAATGGATTGATTTAAATAGTTTAGGTGGGATTCAAAGCCCGCAGAAGGCAACTGGAGTCTTCTAGTACCCTGCACATATTAGGCAAAATGGTCTTCCTGATAACTTGTTACATTACCTTCAACTTCCAGCAGTTCAGGAGGAGTTTGCATCCAACTATTCAATAATCCAGAATTAACCTGTTAAGACTAAAAATATTTCTTGGAACTCACTTCCATGTTTACTTTTTACAGAAAACTCACTGCCTCTACAGGACCGGAGCTTTTTCAAACTCACTTTCTCTTCTGTATTCCCCAGGTAACCCTTCTAACTTCTTGAACAAGGCTCTAAATAGGATTCCATGAACCTGCACGCCAGCCATAGGGTGCACCTACACTGGCAAATTAGTTTGAATTAAGGCGCCTTAATTCAAACTTAGTTGCTATCCACCATAGACTTTCACTAGTTTGAATTAAGCAATTCCTTAATTCAAACTAATGAAAGCTTAGTTTGAATTAGTGACACCTGCATTTAGTTTGAACTAACGTTTTGATGTTTAAGTTGAATTACTGCACTTTAATTTGACTTATGAAGGTCGGGTTTAGTTTGAATTAAGATCGAACTTATCAGTTCGACTTTGTTAATTAGAACTAACTTTTGTAGTGTAGACGTAGCCACTCAGTATACCTATATTTTGATTAGCTACAGCAATTGTTAATGACTTACCTTAACTACAACTTGCTTTCTTTTTTTAACCTGCACAATTGTTTTCAAGGAGATTTAACTACAGTATATAGAACATTTGAAGGGGTAGTATTAGGCATTTGGGAGCTAGCTGGATCAAAGGAAACTTTAGATACTGGTCACAATTTCAAATCTCTGTAAATTTTGGAATTTGTGTTTTCTTTTTGCTTTTCAACCTCGTCAGGAAAATTCTCCTTTGGTCTAAGAATAAATCAGGCAAATTTCAGGCCAAATATTCATGGTTAAATATATCAGACATAGGGCTTATGATGCAACCTGATTTCTATCATAACTCTGGCGCTGGGATCATAAATCCATATTTATTCTACTGGACAAAGTATGATGAAAACAAACCAAAGACCCAACAAGAACCCACAGAAATTTCCTGTTTTCAAAAAGATTTCTAGTATTCTCCAAAACTCCCTTGCTATAAGTTTTCTTATCATGTTTCATGTGTGGGTCTAATTCTTTGTTTACCAAGCTAAAGAAACAGAATGGTCACAAGAATCACATCTGTTTATTTTAGAGTAAATCTGGTAAAGCCCATTTTCTACCAAAAGTGTAGTTCTTGATTATCTCAGTGTTGTGCTCAATTTCTTAGTGCATCTCCAAACTACTCCTGACTAGTAACAGATTGTCTAGATGAAGAGCCATTACTTGCCTGCATTTTCTCTCCCTAGATGATGCTCTGAATTCCTGGGCTTACTGTGATGATGTGAGTATGAATCATTAACCAATAATGAAACAACAATTGCATAATTAATTCTTGCCTTTCCATTGACGGCCTTTGTTTGGTTCATGTTTTACTTTCTTCATGATTGGGAGTGTTTTAGTTTGACTTTGTTCCTGGATAATTTGCCATACATTTTCCTTTTCATGTTAAAGAAAGAAAAAGTTGCCAATAAGGTAATGAAATATGGTAGATTTCCCTTCTCCCGTCTTCTAATTTAAGATGTGCCAGATTTAATGTGAGGACACAGACTTGTAAGATCTAAAAATTATAGATTACTACATTATATTAAAAATGTGCAAATCAGTCCTTGCTTAACTAAACTGCTGGGACTGGTTACAATTCTCTTTTCATTTACAGTAATTTATTACATTTTCCTTTCCCATTATTCTGATATCTTTCCCTCCTTGTATCTCTTAGCTAGTTTATTTTTATATGGTAGCATCTAAAGGCTCTAAAGAAATCAGATCCCCTTCTGCATATATTTAGGGTGTATCTACATTGCAGCTAGGACTGTGTTTCCCAGCTTGAATAGACAGACACACAAGACACACAGAAGGCTAGCCGGGAACACCCAGCAGCTTGGATTAGCCACCTGAATACACAACCAGGGGATCTGGGTGGGAGGTGACTGTACTATGAGGTGAAGTGACTCGTTTGAAGTTGTATAGCAGGCCAGGGCAGACCAGGAAACAAAAATTAAGTCAGAAGCCCTAGTCCAGTGCTCTGTCAAGACCATGCTGCATCTGGCTTCTTTTCTGGTAGTGCACACAGTTCAACCTCTGTCCTCGCTTTAAAAAGTCTTCCAAATTTTGCCCCGGTCCACATCCCAACCCTCTTTCTTCCTACTTACTCTGTGACCCTATAAATTTTCTCTACTGTTCCCTTTTTCACTGTCTTCCAGCTTATTGGCTTTATTCATGAAGCTGCTGTATTTGGAATAACCCCCCATTCGCAGGCTATGACGAAAAGCCCACAGAAAGCAGAGAGAGTGTTTCCACTGACTTCAGGGAGCTCTGTATCCAGCCTCTGAGCTATCAATCCTCACTCTCTCTCTACAGATTTCTCTTTAATATTCATTCTGTAAGTGAAGCCCACTCTGCAGTTCTTCCTCTGCCATCTTTGGTCTCTTATTTTACCATTGTACTGTACTTGTCTACCTTAAACTGGCTGTGAGCTCCTTTGGACCAGTGTCTATGCGTTGTGTGTTCAGAAAGCACCATATATACACAAGGGGCCCTTCAACCAAATACTGTTAATAACATCTCTAACACCTGTCTCCACTGGGCCCTGGAAACTTGGGACAGACCTATTTTATCACTAACTCATGTCTTCTTTGTCTACAGCTTAATAAACATCATGGAAATGTTCTTGTGTTCATTTCAAGTTACATTATGACAAAACAAGTGACTCCCCACCCATTAGCACACAGTCAAACTTCTTTTAGATTTGATGGCAATACTTTCAAAAGTTGATTATGTAAACTATAAAAAAGATGTTTGAGTAAGTTTCTGTAGGTTCATTTCAAGCATAAAAGAGTGAGCATTTTGGGAAAGGCTAATAGGCCACACACATCTAGATTCACAAAAGTACTTAAATGCCTAAACCCAGACCAGCTTCAGTCTCTACTGCAATTCACAACAGTCCTAATGAACCCGGCAGGCACCTAAACTCACTTGCCCTACTTTTTGGATAAACTGCAGAATGACACAACAGCTCGATCAGTACTTTCCAAGGAAGCAAGCAATAGACCAAAAAGAACCACAGTTAAAATACTGTTTACATTGTAAAAAATATATTGTTTGGCTATCATAAAATTGGATTAAAATAAGGGAGATTGATTGCAAAAGGTGAAATGTTTTCAGATCAGTTTTATGACGGTAGGAACTCTTATTTAAGCAGGGGAGTCCTGACATACTGTATCTGGGGAAAACTAAAAAATTAAATGTATAATGTCAACAGTGCAGATACAATCTTGTACAGCTCCAGAATCATTTCAAAGTTGTTACAAAATATGAAAGGTTTTGAAAGCAGCCACAGCTTGCTTCTCTACTTCATGTCTGTTTTGCAGAGTTTTCAAGGATAAAATCTGAGGTAAAATCTGTCCTCTTAAAGTATGTGCTAGAGTGCTTTCCTCTTTTGGTTCTTCATCTGATTGTTTTGCTGAGAAAGTTTTTGGTTTAGGAATCTTCTTAGCATACTCCAGTGCCTAAAAATATACAAATTGAAAGAATTCTGAAATTTACAGTAAAATCAAATAAACACTTTTAAAATGGCAGTTGAACATAAGAATTTCCATACTAGATTGGACTAATCCCACATTTTGTAATGACTAATACCAGCTGCTTTAGAGGAAGGTGCAGGAAACTGCAGTTATCAAATAATCTGCCCCAAGAAAAAATAGCTTCCTGATCCTCCTTAGTCAGAGATTGTCTTATGACTTGAAGCATGCAGCTTTACATCCCTTCCACAACTTTTTAGAACAAATAGTATTTACTATAATAAAAATTATATCTTCTCTCACATGCCTTTATAAAACATCAAATCTGTTTTTTATTCCTGTTATGTATCGTCTTGGCTTCAATGATACCTTGTGGCAGTTAGTTCCATAACCTAAATGTAGCAAGTTTCAAAAAATAGAGATTTGTTCTATAATAGATCTCCCTGTCCTTCCCCCAAATTTACATTACAAAAGACCTAAAATGATACATAAGATGCTGAGATACTCCTGAAGACTTTAAAATCACAGCTTAGTAGCCTCAATGGAGTCCCTTGGAAATTGCATTTTTGGTTAGTTTAAAGGCTGATAAATTTCTTGACACAGAAGGAATACAGTGAGGATGGTACAAAAATAATTAATAGGTAACTGACAATGAGGTGCTTTCTACATTAAGAATATCTGTGATTGTTTTAAAAGACAATAAAACCTCTATCTTTTGCCTCACCCAAAATGGTTCTAGAAGTTACATTTTTATGGTTCTCTGTGCCCCACAGACACATGCATAGTCCAGTCTCTTAAATTCTCTCTCTCACACATTAATGGAAGTCCTAGTCACCCTTTCTAGGCCAACCTTATGCCTTGATAATGACGACTTGATCTGAGGTTTTGCTGGTGGTGTCTTTCCAGTAGCAACATTCTTCATGTTGTGCTCCTTAACTTGCTTTGCATACTCCTTTTGCTTATTTAACTTTTCTGTCTGGCAAGAGAAGAAAGTTTATTGTTGTTTAAAGTTTTGATGGACCAGTTAATTAATATGTTTGCTGCTGAACTTTCCCATATATGTCTCTGAGCCTGTTTAAAATAGATATGCCACTGATAATTGCTCAGCGAGATCTTAAAAACCTTGCTTTTCAAGGTTATATTACTGTAACCCCTTACTTTTAAGAGCTCTTCCCATGTTCTATCTAGAATGCAGCTCATTGAAAATGCAGCAGTTCCCATCTTTATTGGCACACAGCTGTTTCAATATACAACTTTCATTCTAAAATGGTTGCACTAGCTACCTGCCCAGTTTTGCATTGATTTTTAAAGTCCTTCTACTGCATTTAACTAGGCCTTGAATGACTGTGGTCCATTTATTTAACCAATTTTCTCTCTCTGTTTCCAATCATTCATTACTCTCAGGCTCAGCGAAATATTCTGGTTTGCCCCAGTTAGGAACTGGTGTCAACATTTAATTTTTTTTCCCATTGCAATTTGATAACACTTCATGACAAGCTATACAAGTGTTGCCAAAGTGTTAAAAAGGGACATAACCCTCTCCTATATGGAGGAAGGACATTTTGTAGCAATGCAGCTCTCTGCCTATTCCAGTTTAAGATAAGCAATCTATCTCATTTACTGCAAGGCTGAAGAAATCACTGTAGCTTTTAAACTGCTCCAAAGGGCTGATCATTTTATCATTTTAGTTGTGTAATGCTCCACAATATTTCTGTGAAGGATGCTAGAGAAATATGAATAGCTGTCTTATTATGGGGTGCAAGAGCACATGGGATATGTTCAGCAGCATTTGAGATATAATCTGCTGAACATAACTTTTAAAGTCACAGGCAGTGAAGGGGTCAAATGATATTTTTTGTTCATAGTCTTTCTCATACAATCTCCTCTTTGGTACAGTAACATCTGATGTTTGCTTAACAGTGAGTAACACGCATTCAGCTACTTCTGTCACACTTACTCTACTGTATTTACTTTCATTTTCTTTTCCAAGGTTCAGTAATACTCTCTTCTGCACTGCAAATGACAATGCAGCTCAATCATGTTAAAGTCATGTTTCACTTCAACTACCAAGTGGGAGAACAAAACAGTTTATACTATCTTCAGTTGGATACTCATCTGTCAGAAATTCCTTTAATGGATACCTGTTTCTGGGTACTACAAAACTAGAGGGATGAATCTATCAAAAATACAACTCTCTCTTTCTGTTATATACATTTTTTGTGCGTGCATGAGATTTCTGAGCAGATATCCATGACATCAAAAGAAATGTTGTTATTGAACAAGTCTTGGAACACTGGGGAATATCCAGAGGACTGGCAGAATGCTTACGTGGTGCCAATTTTTAAAAAAAAGGCACATGACATGACCTCAGTAAGTGTAGGCTTGTCAGTCTGACATAGAGCCTCAACAATGGAGTGAAAAAGCTGATATGGGACTCTCATAAAGAGGATATTATAATTAATGCTACTCAACAGGAATTTATGGAAAACAGAGTTTCTCAAACTGACCTTTTTTTTTTTTTTTTTCAATGAGATTACAAATTTGGTTGATAGAGGTGTGTGATGAGGCTTAACCCCCATAATCTGGAAGGTATGGGGGAAAAAACCCAATTAGTCCTGCTCTGTCCTTGGGGGGTTATGAACTAATTGCCTTCTGGTCAGATGAGACACAGCTGGGTTCTATAAGCAGACTTAGAAAGGAGATAGGTTAGAGAGACTTCCTAGGAAACAGATTCTGTTTATCCAGAAAAGCCTTAGGAGAGGGTTTAATAAACAGGAAATAACTGAGGAAGGAACCAGCAGGCCAGGGTAGAAGAGGAGACAGACTAAGAAAGGCCACTGTAAATCCAAAGGAGAGATCATGTGGGAAAGATGGAAACAAGGATTCCATGCACCTCTGCTGCCAGAGATGAGTTGCCACCAGAAGGTGAAGATGTGCTACTACAATATTGTGTTGATGTCACACATTTAGATGTCTTGACTCTAAATGACATTTTGATTAAGAAACTAGAATGATACCAGAATCAATAGGGCACCTATTTAAATTGATGTAAAAATTAGTCAGCTAATTGGGCTCAATGTAGTTGTAAATGGAGAATCGTCAGTTCATTGACTTTTAGTGTGTTCCCTTGGAGATCTGTTCTTGGTTGTATGCTATTTGATATTTTTATAATGACTAGGAAGAAAAATTTAACCAATAATGATTGTATGTTTTCAGATGAGACACAGACTGGGGAAATGGTAAACAGTGAAGAGGATGGCTGGCTGTTAAGAGCCGTCTGGATCACTTGCCAAGCGTTAATCAAACAATGTATGTATTAACATTGCCAAATGTAAGCTCATAGCTGGGAATGAAGAATGTAGGCCATATTTACAGGATGGAGGACTCCATCTTAAAGCAGTACCTCTGAAAAAAGATTTGGTGGTCAGGTCATGACAGCCAGTCAGCTGGACATCAGCTCCCAGTATTATTCTGTGGCAAAAAAAGCTGATGTGCTTCTTGGATGTAAACTTGGGAATACTGAGTAGGAATATGGAGATTACATGAACTCTGTATTTGGCACTGGTGTAACAGCTACTAGAATACCATGCCCAGTTCTGGTATCAACAATTCAAGAAGCATATTGAAAAACTGGAGAGGGCTCAAAGGAGAGCCACAAGAATGATTAAAAGATCAGACAACATGCTTTACAGTGATAGCCTCAAGGAGCTGAATCTAGTTAATCAGACAGTTACTGGTTGACTTGACCAGAGTCTGTGTATACCTATGTAAGGAAGATAAGTTTGATAGTAAATGGCTCTTTAATCTGGTAGACAACAAGACCGAATGATTGGAAGCTGACCCAGTGGTTGGAATTTAGACAAATACAGACTAACAGTAAAGTGTCTATTTTTAAATGAACGTAAGAATGGCCATACTTGGTCAGACCAAAAATTCATCTTGCACAGAATCCTGTTCTCTGAGTGTGACCTATGTCAGGTGCTTCAAAGGGAATAAACAGAACAACTAATCATCAAGTGATCCATGCCATTGCTCATTCCCAGATTCTGGCAAAAAGCAATAAAGAAAATTAGCCCCTGATACAACTTACACATGGCTGTGGTGAGTTCACAGTCATTGAAAACTAAGATTGCATGTTTTTCTGAAAGCTATTCTAGTTCTGCCACAGCTACTGATCTTGAGGGAAGAATTAATTCTGGGCTATTGCCTGTGCTGTGTATGACATTTGACTATATGATGATAATGATGTGTTCTGATCTAAAAATTACCTGTGAGTTAGTGCAAACTATATCTTGAAATCTAGCATATATTATACCTAGCTTTGTAATAATTTAGCAGCGAATGTATACTAATGGATGATTCAGAACTGTTCAGCTGTATGTCACAAACCCTATATTGTTAACAATGAATGGAGACTCTCCTTTACCACAGGTGGGTGGATATTTGAGTGTTTTACATGCACTGTGATTGAAAAAATTCATAAGGGTGAAAAGATGGAGCCAAGTGACAGGCATGATGTGCTAGGTAGTCAGGGAATCTCCAGACAGTCTTTAGTTACTTTATCAACTGTGCTTCCATCTCATTACATCCTGCATCAGCTTACTTGGCATATTTATGCAACATAAAAAAAAAAAAGCAGACAAAATGCTATCGGTGACACCTACTTTCTCTCTTACTGCTTCATAGTCAGGTCCAAGGCCTCCAAGCTTCACATTCAGGTTCATGTAGTCCTTTGGTCTAGAAGTCTAAAAACAGAATCAAATAGATTGTACTTTAACTGTTGGCATCATGGAGGGCAAAAGTCTTCCTCAGTAATACAAAGTTTTAAAGGTGCATTCATCCCGAGCAGGTATGTCCTACTACACAGAATGACAGAACAAGAGAAAAATGAGTTTGCCTTTTTGACAGGTTTCTTTACAAGGGAGTAGAGAAAATAGTTTGAAAATAAAGACAGTTCTGTGAAATGTAAAGAATTTATACCACCATTTAATGTGCACAAATAACTTCAGCTTGTATTTATTATGGCACATGATCACATAATTAAAGACTGTGTGTTGGAGGTGCATGAGAGGGACAGAATTCAGGTTACATGCTCAACCTTAACTTTGGCATTGGTTTTATGAGTAGTTTAGTGAGCAAACAAAGTTGAATTAATGGAATTTGTTTCATGTGATGGTGTTCACATAATATGGAAAATTTCTGAAGGAATATTTGAATGACAAATAGGCATATCTCTGCTTTGTAATTTGCTGGTCTTATATTTCATGAGCTGGATTCTATTAAATAGCTTAAAATGACTATGTATTTGGCAGTTGTTAGGACTTTTGAACAAAGCCTTGTAGCAAAGCTATAGAAAACATCCTGCTGTTGGTGTTCATAGGGGGAGGTTAATGCTTCTCCTTCTCCTTGTAATTACTAAAGTCATCATAAATTCAGTGATACAAGGGTAGAAAAGGCCAAAAGCGAATTTCTGACTCTGCTGAAGTGAATGGGACTGTTGCCACTGAAGCAGAAGATGGTTTGGGTGGACGGAATGTAATTCTGATCTCAGTTACACAAATTAAATTATTCCTGACTTATACTAAAGTTACAAGCATTGGTGCCATTAATGAAACCAAGAAGAGCCTGGCCAGGTAGCTTTCAATTAAACTTGCTGGAAAAAATCCCCACCAAAATAAAAACAACCCACAACTCATTGTTGAATGGATCTATGTGCTTTATCAGAGATTCTCTTCAACTTATGAAAATAGCAAATGAAGTATTTCCTAAAATGACTCTCCCTGAGAAGGTTCTATTGTTGATGCGAGGCAATTAGACATTGTTTTCCCATGAGGTTTGTCAAATTCTTCTTGCATCTTTTGAGTGCGCTTCTATATCTATTCTTAGAAATGTCACAAATAAGATGGGGGCCTTATTTTAATCAGGTTGACTTTGATCCCAGCTGCTAATACCTAGGGATTGTAAAGTTTATTCTTTCCCAATAATCCTACTACTTGGAACCTCATTTGTCACATGACAGTGTTGTGAGCAGTGCCCTTTCCCTGTTTTGAGTGAAAGCAATCATTCACCCTAAAGGTGAAAAATCACTGTATTGGGATGGAACAAAACCATGACAAGTGAACTGGCAGCAGCAGGCAAAAATGAAGGTCATTGCCAGTACAAAGCATTCCAAGCCAGCATCAGCTTAACGTTTTATCATTCACTGACCTCTGTAGGAAGGACATTTTCTGAGACTGGGAGGCTTGCTTATCCGTACCCAGCCTACAGTCCTTGCCAGTAACTCTTCTGACTGGTACCTGGTGATAAAGCTCCTAAAGTGCTGATCTTTGTGGCATTTTGCACAAGCAGAGGACAGCAACTCGCGCATATACTCAAACTGCTCATTGACAGGAATGTTTAAAGTGCTCTCTACTCAGATTTGCAAAGTTGAAGTCACAGCATTAACCACTGGTTGGGAGGTAGTGTGCTGCATCATGACATGGGGCTATATGCTGGCTGATCTCATCGCACTCACTTCCACTATATTGGAAATATTACAGTGCTGAACAGCTGGAAAATGTGATCGTTTAGTTCTGTGGAAGGCCCCAAATGCAATACACACATGATGTGGGTGGCATGAGGGGATCTGAGAAACAGGGCATGAAGAGGGGGGTGTGAGATTTGCTTTGTAACCTTCAGGTGAGGCCCAGGGACACTATGCATGTGAGTGCAGGGAGGATGAGGGTGGAGGGTCACATGTCTTGGAACCAGGTGAGAGAGTAAAACAGAGGAAAGGCTAGTGGGATCCCAAACCGCACATGTGCATTGCACTCAGCCTCCTGCTTGGGTGCACGTTCCTTCTCTTCAGCCCTGTTTTAATCCACCATGCAAAATCCTTTTACAAGTTGTTTGTGTGGGGAACTAGAATTTCATCTTAATCTGTTTCTAACCATCCTTTATATTAGCTCCAGGATAAGATGCTTTTCTGGCTTGCCTGCAGTGGGCTGCGCATTCCTGGATCTTTTCACATCTGTTCCAAGAAGATTCAATTAACTTTCATAGCTGGGCTAAATTTTAAAAGTTTGCCTGTGAAAACTCTTAGTAATCCAGACTCTAGTTTGTTTTATTTTCTTTCTCACCTTCTTCTGTATTAATGACAGTAAGGGAATAGCTACAGAAATGACAGCTAGCCAAATAGAAGCAATTTCTTGAAATGGTCAACATATTTTAAATCAACCCCAACTGGCAAACAAATGAAATTTATATTATATTAGAAATTACATTAGACTGAAATATTAGACTTTGAGTCTATATATTTGTTTTTGTAACTATATATTTGTTTTTGTAAGCTGAAGCTAATACATACGAGCTAAAGATTTAGCTCCTTTAATAAAGCCAGGTTTTGCTCAAGCAGGTGTAGTAAGCTCCACTATATTTTCAAAGCCAAGAAGGGGGTGAATTAAATGTGTCTTTGGTGTGTCTATAGGGACTGCTGTTTAATGTGAGAAGCTGGGTCACACTGTGAGATATAAACAATGCAATTCTCTGTAAAATTCTTCAGATGTGTAAGTGTGAGAAAGTTACTGAAAAAAGGACAAACAATGGCATGAACACGGAATAGAAAAGGGAGGAAATCTGCCCTGCAGTTACTATCTTAATCCAGCTAACTCTTCTTAGAAGCAGTCAAGCAGCAACACCCAAACTGCCTTCTAGATGAAGCACATGAGTCATTATTCCATTTTAGCTTGTCTGCACTGAGAAATGCAGCTAACTTCTTAAACGTTTAATTTGTCACGGGTTTACAAGGATAACTTTACACTGTTCCACTGCATCAGTGTTGAGTTACAGTATGAAATCTGGACACACACAAAGACAAAGAGCTCAGTCCTAACAAATGGTCACAGTGGGGTTGTCAGCAGATCTCGAATAACATTTGATGTTAGCTTCACAAATCCTAAAGGGGCAGCCGTGTTAGCCTAGTCCAGTAAAACAAAGTGGGATTTTCTCCAAAGAAAGCAAATGCAATAAATAAATTTGTTAGTCTTTAAATACCACAGGGTTGGACTCCTTATTTGTGTCACAAATCCTGTAACACTCAATGTTGTTTAGTTTGAACTCCCTTGGAAACAGATTTGCAAATGGGCATGACAAAGATAATAACTTACTCAGATGTGAGGTGTGGTTACCTGATGTCCTATACAAATGGCTTCTTTCTAAATCATTACCACTGGTATAACTTAAAGAACCAACAGCTGCCTCATGTTCTAACAGCTGCTCATCTCTGAAACGTGGAGGAGAAAGATGCAATAGTGAATTGCCTTAACTCCTTGGGATATAAAATGTGGAAGTGAGTTGTTCAGATCAGCTACTACTTGTTGTTTTCTTTTTCTATATCTGCTTTTGCCACTGACTTGGTTGTTGGGTAAGTCACTTAACCTCTGAGTATCAATTCCCCTTCTGTAAAATGGAAATAGCACCTATTTTTAAAGTGCTTTGCAATATGTGGATGAACAGCACAAAGCACTCACTTAATCAGAGGAGGAAACAGCAATCTAAAATTGTTTTCTAACTCATACATATTTTCTTACCTTCCGAGTCACCTTTTCTTTCAGCTGTTTTTGCTTTTCCATTTGTAGCAGGTACCCTTCTGAGTTGCTACGGCTTATTTTCACTTCGCTTCCTTCACTTCTTTCTGTGTTAAATTCTGATTCACTCCCCACTCTCGGGATTATTGGTGGAAACAAGCCAGAGAATTGCCTATTGGCAAGGTGAGTGTCTTCCAGCTGAGAGAGTTCTTGATGATGATGTTCCACTGTTTTTATAAGTTGCATGGTTGGAGAAAGGCCTGCTAGTGGCTTGTGGGCAGATGACTGGGATGGCCTTAGATTACAAATAGTCAACAATGAAAGAAGGAAAATATTAACTCATATATAAATGCAAAGTCCCAACGAGCAAGCTGTAAACTGAAATTGTCATTGCTAAACAGACATACTTTTAAAAAAACAACAAGCAGTTGTGTGGCACTTTAAGACTAACAGATTTATTTTTTGCATGAGCTTTCGTGGGAGAAGATCCCACTTCCTCAGATGCTTCGAAGATGGCCATTAAATATTGTTTGCTAGGTAAAACTCTTTGAGCGTTGAAACATCAGAAGTGAACATGACCTCGTGATGGATTCTGATCTCTCTCTCACCTTTGTATAACAGGAATAACTTTGTCAGCTTGGGAAAACTCTGGGCCTGATCCAAAGCTCACTGAAGTCACTGTAAAGACTTTTCAGTAGGCTTTGGGAGCAGACCTTTTGAATAGGTGAGATGAAAATTGTGCCATCTGTGTTCTTTTAAAGTAGAATTTTCATTTCATTTCATATACATATGAACTCTGTATAGTTTAAAACTTTTTAAACTCTCCATACAAGCAACATCAGATTTTATCCTTGTAAGAACTTCTGCACCTTCAACTTCTGACTTCAATGGTTTTAATAAATAGCAATTGCAGGATTGGGGAGAAATGATGCCCAGCTGTCTTACAGTATTGCAGCAAAGATCCTCCCAGAAGAGAGTTCTGGGATCACCTGATCTGATCTCATGCATCCTGCAGGTTGAGGAATCTCACCCAGTAACCAGCAGTAGTCCCCCAGCTACTGGGGGACATGCAATGAGGGAAAGGTTTTGGGTTTTTTCCAAGTATAGACAAGTGTTGACTTGCACTGGAGCAGGGATTTGCACTCCACTTTGCCACAAGCTGATTTGCACTCCACTTTGCCACAAGCCGGGTTTTGCTATAACCAATTTGATTAAAAACAGGTTCCTCTAAACTCAGTTTCTGGATGATGCCACTAAATGTTTGTCTTCTTTAGTAACAGTTTTTCATTTACCATTCTTAAGCTTGATCCTGCAGTCTTACATACACATGAAGATCGATGGGAATTTCATGTGTAGGAGTAGTTGGGGCATTGAAAGCTTAAAGAGTGTTAGAAAAGAAACTGTTTATTAAATCAACATTAATGAACAAACTAAGTTAGGAATAAATTACTGTGGTTGAATGTATATCAAACTTTTCTGAATACTTTCTTGGCCGCCTCTAATGACTTCCTCGGTGTCAAGTACCATTTTGCTAATCATACTTTGAAATAGATTTTCTTACCGCGAGTCATTGGTAGCATAGTTGTGATGGCTCTTGTCTGTATAAATTTGGTTTCTGTGATTCTGAGCTGAAAGTTGGTCTTTCACGGATTCTTGAAAATTAGCACTGTAAGTAGATGAGATGCTTTTCTGGTTTAGGAGCACATGACTCTTGGCATACTCATCAGGTGGAAGAGACTCCAAAACATCAGAACTCTGTAAATGTTTCTGATTATGCAAAGGTTTCTTTCCAGGGCTGTACTGATATTTCTTGTTTTCTTCACTAATATATGCTGGAGACAAATTCAGTCCAGTACCATTTTTATGCAGTGTTAGTTCAGGATGGTGCATAGGTGAAACCAAGTTCATGAAGACATGTTTCTGATCCTGGTTTACAAAATAATTCTTATTTGGAAAAGTATTTAAGTGAGTGTCCCAATCTGCTGTTGAGCTAGTCTTAATGAGAGGAATAATTGAATCAGCAATGGGATTTGTTTGCAACCAGTTATGCAGTGAACTATTGTCATCTTGTTCAAATTCTAGCACTTCAAAAGAGTTGTAATTTATAGGTGTGTTCTTAAATTCTGATACATTGTGTTGTATGTGATGCTGAGATCCTGATTCTCTTAGTCTTCCTGGTGGATGCTGAACATCATTCCCTGGTAAAGATCTCTCCTTCAGCACTTGATTTAATTTGGTTCTGTTTGCCTGGTGACATTTATTCTGGTGATCCTAAAACAAATTAAAGATATTGTGAAATGTTCTGGTGATCATTTTGCATGTATTTTAAATGATGTCTTGAAGAGCCAAAAACATTACAAAACCTGCACTTCCTTTCAGCTGCTCCAGCACCTTTTCCTTCAAGGATTTCTCCACATGCACAAACCTTAAGCCTGTACTTAAAGGCAGCCCTGCATTGGGGTCTGACTTCTACTGAAGTCTATGGAATTTGAACAGGTGCTTAAGGTTAAGCATAGCTGAAGCTATGTTGTTTTGTTATGTTACTATTTCTTTACTATATTGGTACATATAATAGGCCAGATTCTCAGCTGATCTAAATTGCTCCAAACCTGTTAACTTCACTGCAGGTACTTCAACTTACACCACCTGAGGATCTGGCCAAGAGTATAATGGAGTCAGGTTTTTTTCCAGTGTAAAACCACACACTTCCATTCATCTTAACAGAGGAATGCCAATTTACAACAGCAGAGCGTTGGACTCTGTTTAGCGGTGGTTTTGTTGCTAGATTTGGAGATGGGGAAGTGGACAAAAGGAATTAACTTCTGCTTTGCTAAGCTATGGCTGCTTGTGATTTTAATGATGTATATCAAAGTATCTAGAACCTATAGTTTTTAGTAGATATGAATAGATAAAAATACAGGCAGCCAGCCACTTATCTTTCCCTCCCATGTGGTAAAAATTAAAATACTGTAAAAAAAAAAAATTAGTGGCAGAGCTCTGCTGATAAATTATTGGTCAAAAGCTCTCCATACTGATGAATTAAGTATTCTCCTAGTGAGAAGTAGTTGGTATAAATGTTATTGCATGTCTCTGGAACTGCAAGTTAAAGCAAGAGCATTGCCTGCAGCTTTTGTTTGCATATAATATTTTCAATTCAAGTTAGTCAAGCCTGTCCTTATTGCTAACATCCACACCGTTAGTCACAGCCTAGATCGTGCAGCCTAGATCGTACAAAAGTTTCTTCACAGGTGTGTGTGTGTGTGTGTGTGTGTGTATATATATATATATAAAATTTCTCTCTCACCCCCTATGGGTGGTATGTGTCATCCTCAACCTCGGGTCCTCTACCAGAGGCCTGGGAGTTTGAGGGTTCTGCACAGTATCTTAGCTGTTCCTAGCACTGCACTCTTCTGGACAGAGAGCTCTGATGTTCTTCCTGGGATCTCTTGGAGCCACTCTCCCAGCTTCGGAGTCACAGCCCTGAGTGCTCCTACCACCACCGGGACCACTTTGGCCTTCACTTTCCACATCCGCTCTAGTTCCTCTTTCAGGCCCTGGTACTTCTCCAGCTTCTCATACTCCTTCTTCCTGATGTTGCTGTCACTTGGCACTGCTACATCTATCACCACCGCTGTCTTCTGGTCCTTGTCTATTAGCACGATGTCTGGTTGATTGGCCAGTACCTGCCTGTCTGTCCGGATCTGGAAGTCCCACAGGATCTTAGCCCTGTTATTCTCCACGACCTTCTGTGGGATCTCCCATCCGGTCTTGGGAGGGTCTAGCCCATACACTGTGCAGATGTTCCTGTACACAATGCCAGCTACTTGGTTGTGCCGTTCAGTGTATGCTGTTCCTGCCTGCATCTTACATCCTGCCACTATGTGTTGGACTGTCTCTGAGGCCTCTCTGCACAGTCTGCACCTTGGGTCCTTTCTAGTGTGGTAGACCTCTGCTTCAATGGATCTGGTGCTCAGTGTCTGTTCTTGTGCTGCTATGATCAGTGCCTCAGTGCTGTCTTTTAGTCCAGCCTTTTCCAGCCACTGGTAGGATTTCCCAATGTCAGCCACCTCAGCTATCTGTCGATGGTACATCCCATGCAGGGTCTTGTCTTGCCATGGCATTTCTTCTGCTTGATCTTCCTCCCATGTCTGCTGCTGCCTCAGGCATTCTCTCAGCAGCTCATCTTTGGGTGCCATCTTACTGATGTACTCCTGGATGCTCTGGGTTTCATCCAGGACAGTGGCTTTGACACTCACCAAACCCCGCCCGCCTTCTTTCCAGCTGGAGTACAGTCTCTGGGTGTTGGACTTGGGGTGGAAACCTCTGTACATTGTGAGGAGCTTCCGGGTCTTCACATCGGCAGCCTCCATGTCCTCCTTTGGCCAACTCACTATACCGGCAGGGTATCTGATGACTGGCAGGGCGTACCTGTTGATGGCGTGGATCTTGTTCTTCCCATTGAGCTGGCTCTTCAGGACCTGTCTTATCCTTTGGTGGTACTTGGATGTTGCTGTCTTCCTTGCCTCCTCATCGTGAGTCCCATGTGACTGTGGGATGCCAAGGTACTTGCAGCTGGTCTGTATGTCTGCTATGTGGCCTGCTGGTAGTTCCACCCCATCAGTCTTGACTACCTTTCCTCTCTTTACTACCATCCGGCCACACTTCTCCAGTCCGAATGACATCCCAATATCCTCACTGTAGATCCGTGTCAGGTGGATTAGCGAGTCGATGTCTCGTTCATTCTTAGCATACAGCTTGATGTCATCCATGTAGAGGAGGTGGCTGATGGTAGTTCCACTCTTGAACTTGTATCCATAGCCAGTCCTTGTGATTATCTGACTGAGGGGGTTCAAGCCAATGCAGAACAGCAGCGGGGACAGCGCATCACCTTGGTATATGCCGCACTTGATGGCCACTTGTGCAAGCTGTCTTGAGTTGACTTCCAGTGTTGTCTTCCACAGTCCCATTGAGTTCTTGAGGAAGGTCCTTAGTGTCCTGTTGACTTTGTATAGCGCCAGACATTCACAGATCCATGTGTACGGCACTGAGTCGTAGGCTTTCCTGTAGTCAATCCAGGCTGTGCTCAGATTGGTCTGTCTAGACCTTGAGTCTTGGGCAACTGCTCTATCTATGAGCAGCTGGTGTTTTGAGCCTCTGGTGTTGTTCCCAATGCCCTTCTGAGCTGTGCTCATGTACTGGCCCACGTGGTCCTGTAGCTTGGCGGCTATGATGCCTGATAAGACTTTCCATGTTGTGGGGAGGCAGGTTATTGGCCGGTAGTTGGATGGTGCTGTTCCTTTGTGGGGGTCTTTCATGATCAGCACTGTCCTTCCTTGTGTTAGCCAGTCTGGGTGGGAGCCTGCTGCTAGCAGCTGGTTCATCTGTGCTGCTAGGCGTTCATGCACTGCTGTTAGTTTCTTTAGCCAGTAGGTGTGGATCATGTCCGGGCCAGGTGCTGTCCAGCTCTTCATGTTCTTGACCCGCTGTTGGATGTCGGCTATTGTGATGGTGACTGGTTCCTGTTCTGGGAGATTGCTGTGGTCTGTTCTCAGGTCCTGCAGCCACTTTGCACTGGTGTTATGAGTCTTCTCTTTCTCCCAGATGTTCTTCTAGTACTCTTCAGTTTCTGCTTTTGGTGGCTCTACTGTTATTGTGTTGTTGCACTGCAGTTGGGAGTACACCTTGGATGGTTCTTTGGAGAACAGGGCATTTATCTTTTTGGCCTCTGCTTCTCTAGTGTATCTCCTTAGCCTGGTGGCCAGTGCTGTGAGCCTTTGCTTAGCAGTCTCTAGGGCTTCAGATGGAGTCAGGCCCTCGTATTTTCTCAGTAGCCGAGTCTTATCCTTAATCTCTACACCCTTCTGTAGTTCCACCAGCCGGCTAACTTCTCTCCGGGTTGCCTTGATCTTATCCTCCAACCTCATTTTCCAGGGAGGGTATGTATTGCTGTTCTTCTTGATTGTGTAGCCAAGCATCTCCAGGATTACAGAGGCTGTAGCATATACCAGTTCATTGGTTTCAGTGATGGTGGTAGTAGGAATTGTCATTAGGGCTCTATTGGCATCTTCTAGCATACTATCTGATGGTACTTCTCCCACGAGCTTTGGTAATCGGTCTCGAGGGTTGACTGTAGCTAGTTTATCCATGATCTTATGCCTGATATCAGCTGCTGTGTTCTGTAATGGAGGGGGTGGCAGTGAAGTTCCAGCTTCAGGTGTTGGCTGCACCTTGAGTTGTTCTTCTGGGGCTTCTTCTTGAGTCTGGGAGGTAATGTGCAGTTGGTCTATCTCCAGTTGTGAGAGCAGCTGCCTCTTTACTATGTTGAAGCGTTGGGTAACTAGCTGTTTCTCAGTTAGTGTGGATGTAGGTCTTTTGTCCATCCATATTTCCCTCATACGTTTCATATATCCCCTCTCATTAGGTCTGCTGTTGTAGTAGCATTCCATCAATTCCAGGTTCTCTTGTCTCGTCCATGCATGGTTTGTTCCAGTAGCCCACTTATCGTCAGATTGTCCTGGTTCCCCAATATATATATATATATATAAATATTATATATAAATATCTTTATACTTCTTTGCAGTGGAGAGAGAAACCAGTCAATATACACAACTGAAATTGTTTCAAACATTAAACCCAGTATTCCTGTGCATGTAAATCCTGCAACATGTCATCCTAGCAACAACCAAACAATTCAGGAATTTAAATTCAGTGGGACATCTCTCCCTACTCAAAGCAACATACTTGAAATCTGTGGTTTACTTAAGATTTTTCATCTTCCTAATTAAGACACCAGGTGTTCTTCCTTTTGAAGCAAGATACAGGTTTCCTTAAAGGTAATGTACAAAGCCATTCAGTCTTCATCAGAATTGAAATCCTCCATTTCATTCTCCAGTCTCACTAGGACTCTTTTGTTACCAACACTTGCAGTCACTGCACAGCACATGCACTCAGAGTAACTGCTTAATGGTAGGTATTAAGTCCATATATAGAGCTGAATGTGTTGGTGAAAGCTTTAGCACTGAGGAATCCTGAGTCCTGGTGCCAACATGATAATCTGTCAGATCTCTTCCATAATGATTAGTGCTTTTTCCTGAGGTGCCACCTATGGAAAGGTCTCAGCATGAGCCAGTGACAAGTTGTGACTGGGCCTGGGCTTTCCCACTGAGATGTATCAAGTAGCATTGTAAAATTCTTCCTTGACTAAGAAATTCCAAATGTACTGAACATCTTTTGTCGTGAATGACAGCATCAAGTGCTGTTTGTTCTCTTAAGAAGCACAGTTTCTTGCCTCCAATGAACAGCAGGAAATTCAAACAAACAATTTGCTGGAGCTACTTCACCATAAACTTAATACAAAGTCTAGGGCAGAGATTTTTGCAAGGAGGCAAAGCAATCTAGATACCAAATTCCCATTAATTTCATAGGAACTGGGTGTCCAAATCCCTTAGGAAAAGACAAAATATTCTGTGCTTTGCTTGTAATTCATAGTCACCTGTGTGTGAGGGAGTGTCTGCAGAGAAGGAAGAAACTCAAACAAGAAGCAGAAAGAGAGGCTGCAGGAAAAGGTATATTTATCCTGTCCCCCGTCCATGTTTACACCTCTCACTTCCTATTCACAAAGAATGATTTGGCCACTATACTAGAAGCCACCTGCAAAACTATTGCTGCTGTATCAGCACATCCTGTCCCAAGATTTGATCTTGCTTTTGCAGAAGGGGCATACCCATCTTATAACTATTTTACATGTACTAAAGGTCTGTTTAAAAACAGGTGGAAATGAACCTGTAAAACCCAGGAAAGACTGACTTTCCACTCAGTTATGTCCATTTTGCACCAGCATAGATCTGATTTCAGTGGCATTATCTTGACAGTCTGTCCAGTAGGCTAGCACTTAATGCTTCTTCTCATGCTGGTTTCGACACCAAGCAGCACATATAAAAAGCTGGCTGAGCAAAGCTTAAGTGGGTGCAGGGCCTTTGAATGGTGACATGGGCCAGATGCCAAGGAAATGCTTGAGGACATCTTTCCAGATCGACAGAAAGGTCCTCACTGGGGAATGCTGCAGCCTCGAACATGTAATGAATGGAGAAAAGCCCAGCTGGCTTATAGTATTGTATGAAAGATCTTCCCAGAAGGGAGTGCTGTGATCACCAGATCTGATCTCCTGCATCATGCAGGTTGGGGAGTCTCACCCAGTACCTCTTTCATTCAGCCCAATGGCTATTGGCTGAGCTTGACTGGATCTTTCAGTATGATGTTCTTTCTCAAATTGAAGATTTCAAGTTCTGAAAAACCCTAGACTCTTCCCTCCTCCTTTACCATGGCATTGCCTCACTCTTGTCTCAAGCCATAACTTCCCACAACATCTGAAAAAATACCTATGGCGAACATGTTTCTGGCACATCTTGGTATTACAGGGTCAGTAATAGGTTTGATTGCAGGTTTAATTTAGTGGAGAAAGGCATAACAAAAACCAATGACTGGAAGTTAAAGCCAGACAAATTCAAGTGAGAAATAAGGCACAAATTTCACAGTGAATGTGAATAACTATTGAAGCAAACTATCAGGGGAAGCAGTGAATTCTCCATCTCTTAGGGATAGTCTTTACTGATGGCAGCAAAGTTGCTGCTTTCAGATTGACCTTCTTGATCGATTGATCAGGTCTCTGAAGACCCACTGTATTGATTGGGCAAGCTATCGCTGAACACCATCCCAGCAACTGGAGTAGCTCTGAGTTGATCAGAGGCCCTCCCTTCAACTCAGCACAGTGGACATGCCAGCCACAGGGCAGCTGAACTGAGATACACAAGTTACTTAAAATAAAATAATAAATTTTGTGTATCTCCATTTGATTGCTACCAAAAACAGCAGGCATTCTAGACCTACCCTTAATGACTTCAAGTTGAGATTGGATTCCTTTCTGGACAATGTACATCCTGTCAAAAACAAGTTGATGTACTCAGTAAAGGGGAGGATGCCCAAGATTCTGTGGCCAGTGTTGGGCAGAAGGTCAGACTAGATATCTAGTGATCCCTTTTGGCCTTAAAAGCCATGAAATTTGACATAAAACTGGTGCAGTGGAGTGACGAATCAGGCTATAGGCCTTCAGCATAGTATAATAAGACTGTTGCAAACTCGGTTTTGTTCCACCTATGTAACAAGTGGTCAAGTTCCATGGCAGAAATTGCTGCATAGGAAATCCCCTCAGTTGCTAGTACCTATTGTTTTGCCTACAGCACCTCCTGAGAATGTTCCTTTTGTAACATTTTTTAATTTTCCTAAATTCCCAAATATATCTTCATTAATTAAATTGCTAAATTATTCCCCACTTGTAAAAACAATTGGGGAAAAAGCAAGATTGTTATAGAGCTCAATCATGCACATATGAGGATTCTCAGCTAACACTTATCTTACACTCTAGGTACAGTTTAGGGCCTAAAAATAGTAACAATACTGTCTGCCTTGATAAGGAATAGGACACAAATATGATAGCCTCTAGGTGATAACCAAGGAGTGAATTGTGATTTGAGAGCCCTAATTCTCCTCTTATTCCAACATGGAAATGATTTACGCCAGCCCTTGACTAGGGACAGATTTTTTTCCTCTTCTCTGTTTTAGGAGTGTTTAGCTCATTTCTTTTTACTGCATGTTTCTCTTCCTTAAAAGAACAATTTTCTGTTGATACAGAGAATTGAGTGCCCTTGGCTTTATCCATTTTGAGACCACTTTTGTTCTTATTCAGAGCATAATCTGTTTATTTTTACTCTTAACTGACTGCTCCATTCCTTATTTATGCCTAATTATGTATCTTGAAAATACAGTACTCCACTTAAATGCTGCTGTAATGCAGAAGATTGTGTCTTTATCATACGAGCAAAGGAAGAAAATGAATCTTAGTTCTCGCATTGTCCCACTTTCCCTCCCCACTATAGTTTGAGCAGCAAACTAATTATTGATGCTTCTGAACATAGTTTTCACATCTGTTCTAGCTCAATGCAGCTTTCTTGGATACCATTAAAGTGCTTATGTCTTTGTCAGTAATGAAACCTGGTCTACTCTGGTTATTTCACTGCATTTGTGTGAGAGACAGTCAGTCATCTGCTAGATTTATTAATTTAGGTAACTACATGCCTTGACAGACTCTAACATGCACCTTCCTCCACTTACAATCAGTTTCTGTCTTAAACCATCCTCTTGATAAAGATCAGCACCCTCCACCGAACACACAATGCAACAATATTAATTAAAATCTTAATTTGTAGCCCAGGTACCCCCCCCCCAAAAGCAATGAGTGCTGGATTATTAGTTTAATGGTATAGTTGCATCAAACTTCTTAAATCCAGGCCTCCTTGGCTATGTCTACACTAGCAAATTAGTCCGGATTAAGGAGGCTTAAGATGGACTAATTTGGTCCCTGTCTACACTGGGCTTTGCCTAGTTTGAACAGAAAAATATTTTAGTTGGAACTAAGTGCTTTGTTTGAATTTTAGTTCGAACTAAGTGGTTAGTTCGAACTAGCTACATTTTTTAGTTCAAACTAAAAGTTAGTTTGAACTAGCCATGCTTTTTGAGTTTGACCTAAAAAGTTAATTCAAACTGAAAAGCCACGGCTATTTTGAACTAACATGGAACTGCTTAGTTTGGCCGAAGCAAGTCTGAACTAAGATTTCAAGATGTAAACCTAGACCTTGATACTTGGAAATATGTTGTGGATTAAAGTGATCATACGGTTCAAACAGCATAATTTTTGTGCTTTCATAACTCTTTTCCTACTCTATAACTCCCCAAGCTACCTATCTAGCTGGACAGTCAGTAAGTAGTCTTGAGATTTACAAAATAAAAAAGTAGTTATGAAAGTGGATACTAAATGCTACTTAATCACAGAAATGTATATCTGGAAGGGTCCTCAAGAGATCATCTAGTCCATCCTCCATGCTTAATGTATGTGATGTATTATGGTGTTGAAGATTTGAATAATAAAAAGTTTTAGATTTATTCCCTGTAGCCTGTTTTACTGTGGCAACTACTAATTACCTTTTGACATAGTATTAAAGAGTTATAAGAAAACAATATCTACTTCTGTTGCATAAAGTATGGTCTATTGGTTAGAGTATGACCTGTGAGTCAGGATTTCTAACACATTATGTGGCCTTGGATGAATTACTTAATTTCTCTGTACTTTGTCCATCTGTCAAATGATTAATATGCTCTCATGAAGATCTAAGGCATAACTCATGTGCAGTTTAGCACACTTCATGTGCAATATAAATAACAATGCTGTAAACTGCTTTGAGAGCCTCAGATGAAAGGCCCTAAAAATTGCAAAATAGTAAGTAGTAATACCAAGAAAGAAAAATGTAACATCTGCCACAAGTAAGTTTAAAGGGAAGAACCCAAAAACTTAATTGATTGAATGCACAGGTTCCAAAAACCATATTCATATTTCCACCCAAAGAGAAACCTTTAGTTGGTGTGATTTCTGGAGCCATTTGTCCTCAGGATCCATAGCTGTGCTTTGAAACTCAATGGCATTCTGAATAAGCCTCTCATCAGTACTTTTAACAGCTGAGACCTAGAGAAGGAAAAACATACTTTGAGCCACACTAGATTTCATATGCTACAGAAAGAGAGTGGGAAGAATGGAGTATGGACCTGCCCGCGGGAACAAGGGGAAAACAAGCAACAGACCACGTGAACAGTACAATGCAGCATCAGACCATTCATGGCAGGAAACTGAATAGCCCAAAAAGAAAGATAGGCTAAGGGTGTGCAAAAACAATTCAATAGGTATAAAGACCATGGTAGCATGTACATGACTAGAAAAAACTGCGGGTGATGTTCTGAGCACCTTCAAAGAGAAGGCAGGGAAGGAAAGTTGCAAGGTGCATACAGTAAGGACTCCTATTCAGAGCTATAGCTAGATGACCAAGGTGTCCAATACATGTAAGGTAGATAGCTCCACTAACATGCAGAAGAAACCAGACTATGCAGTCAATGAGCTGCTATACTAAAACATTCATAGGAAAACATATTGGTACATCATAGTAAAGCATAGATCAGTACAGTCAGTCAGTCATTACCAGATACCTTGTAACTCAGAACACAATGGTGGCAGAAAAGCAAAATAAAACTTCCTTCACTTACAGCAGGAAGCGATAAGAGTAAGCCACTTATATGTATATCATCTCATGAGCAAAACTAGAGAACATAGCCATACCCCATAGGAATGAGTACAGTGGGAGCATAGGGAAAAATCAGACCTAAGCAGCTATGTCAAGGGTGCTTACAGTATAATACAGATTAATTGATTTTAAGGCCATTATCAATATTGCCCCATTAGCCAGCACAAGTACAATGCCCAGGATTTTCAGAAGAGCTCAGCACCCAAAATTGGAGTAAAATTTTCAAAGAATTTTGTCAGATTGTCTAAATAAACAACAGGTAGAGAAGATAATACTACTCAGGCCTGCCTGTCTGCACACAGTTCAATGGGAATCAGAGAGAGATTGACAGCTGAAGCAAGTATACAGTGGGAGAGACATGAGTCAGCTCCCATAAATATGGCAGAACTACAAGTCAGCTAACAGGATTAGTCAAATATGGGGCATAAAACTGATAGAGCAGGCAAACTGCATAAATCATGACAAAGCACATTCACCATGGTGCTATTAAAGGTGCCAAAGATAAGAAATGAGATGTTTCAAAAACTTTAAACTTTCATTTTTAACTAAAACTTCATCAAAACGGAAACATTTTAAAAAATATTATGGTTTTGTCAAAACCAAATTTGGTGACAGGAAAACGGTCAATGAAAATTTTCCAACCAGCTTTAACTGCTGTTTCCTATAAGAGCGAAACAGCTCCTGTGGCCAACACCATGGTAATGCTGAAGTACTAGCAAGATGCCATTGCAGCATCATACAGGTAGGAAATGCACAGATTAAGAGCAGGGAGCAGAGCAAAACACATACCGTATTAAAAACATTATCTTGTCTCTCTCCTGTTTTTCTGCCTCTTTATTCCTGGATATTGTCCTGGTTCACTGTTAAATGGCATGCTTACTCTATGCTTCATAAGTAAATATGACTCTTCAGTACCCAAATAAGGGTCAATTAGCCAGTCCAAACACTGTTGACAATATGACTAGCTGCTTTACTGGACCACTGCCTGCAGTAGGTGTAATTAAACAACTCCTGATGAGCAAGTATGGCTAATTTGGGTTAGGTCATCATGAGAAGGTGTCCGTGACCAGAGGAACAGCTAACTGTACAAACATGAGTTCAGATCATTAATGACTGTCTCTTTTCTACACAACCAACCAATCAGCATCCTAGCTGGAAGAAGAGCACAGGTGGCAGTAGTGGCTGGGATGTCTATAGCAGAATAGCAATTCAAACAACATAGTTAAGGGATAACTCAACCACACTTGTTCATAGTCCATCTGGAATGGGTCACATGGATTATACTGGCGCTGCCTAAGACTAATGATCCACCCAATAAAGCAAGTACTGGCATCCACACACTGGGAACATACAGCAAATCGCAAGAAATTCGCAAACATTCATGTGGGTGGTCTCAGATAAAATACTCGACTGTTATAGCAGGGTGTGATGTACATGTGAAATGCCTTTTTTCTTCCAGGTTTTTAGCTAGATCAGTCACACAGATGCTTCTCTGAAAGCCTATATAGCTCCCACACATTGTCTAGGAACATACAGGAGACACTCAGCACCTGGGGAAGCTGCAGAAGTCAAGATACAGGTTCTTAAGACCTGAATACTGACTTATTGCCAACAGGGTAGCCTCTCTCTGGACTAACAGTAACTGCCTTCTATCCCACCAATGATCCATGGGTCACTGTATGAGAACTACAAACACGAGTAATATTCTTTAGACAAATCTATGCAGGTAACTGCTTCAGCTGGCCTGAACAGAAATGAATGAACACTGAAACCAGGGTCTTCTAACTGCTGATATATCAGATAAGTCAGATTGCTCCAAATGATAATAATTCTATCAGTTCTCCTTATGAGAAAGCAGTTAACAAATTAAGACGACTCTTCATAGGTTTATTCTCCACAACAGATAAACACACACCACTTTTTCATTGGTAAGATGTTTTGATGGAACCCACTGACTCACTGTATTGCTAGTTTACCAGGCAGGTAAAGCATACTTCTACATTATCTCTTTGAAAGAGGAACAGGACACAACCTCTGCCAGTATTTTTCTGTGAACTATTCTATTAATACCAATCAAATTGAGAAAATGATCAAATGAAATTGCATTTTGAGCATCATAAGCTGTGTAATGTCTATTCTGTTAAATTGAGGCCCATAATTGCTTCTCTACTGAAAAGATACAACAAAGACAGCAATCATGGCATGTCATTATCCCAGACTAGAAAACCGGCCTTTGCAGTGAGGACTTCAAAGGCTTGTGGTTCTCGAATTGCATTTGGCTGCTATTGTTGAAGCGCAGGCAATCTTGATTAGGTGTTTACACTGAGGTAAGGCGCAGTGCACAGAGAGTCTGAGTGCCTTGGTCTAGAGCCATTAAAAAATTGTACATTATGTTCCTTGCTTTGAAGTAAGGGGTTGTAGGGAGGAAAGCAACTCATATTGAGTACAGCTGAGCTAGATTGGGCAGCTACTTCTCTCTCTCAAAGAAACTCATCATCAGGTTCTTAGAGAATCAGGCAGCGCTGCAAAAAAGTTGATGCTTTCTAAAATGCTATATGAATTAGTGGACATACACATCAACCCATAAGCACACTTTTGTAGAATATTTAGGTATATACAGCCCACAGATATAACTGGCTGTGACTCTTGCAGGAACTTGAAGTAAGAAACCTTCAGCATCAAACATTCAAATATCTTTACTCGTATTAAGTTTTTGTGGAGATGATTTGGTAAAATTACATGGAACGCACTCTGTTTTAATGTAACACTTTATACCCACCATACTTCACTGTCAACTGCGTCGCCAACAACTGACAACTATAACTTGTTTAAAAGCATAAAACAGTTCAGTTCAGCATGCGTTCTGGATGTTGACATGGATGACTGAGATACCGTTTTTTTTACATATGCCTAATCTTTCCCTAATGCTAGTTATCCAGTTCTTACCATTCTGATTTAGTCATTTCAGTTGAACAACTGTTTAGCTTATCTGCCTTGACTATCTAATTCAGTTCCATCACATGAAAATTAATTATCTTTTATGTGCCATAAACAGTTTTCCCAGGTCTTTCTTACATGGCTCTTGCTTGAGGGGCATCATGCACCTTTAAGTTTCAGAGAGGCACTATACTACATTTGATAATTGCTTGCTGCTTTCTAGCCTAATAAGTTGTCTTTCCTCATAGACAATATTGATAGCTTTTATTAGTCTTTTCTTCTGCATTCTGTGGCTTTGAGCCAAATTTACATCAGAGTAAAATAAGGAACAACTCCACTGAAGTCAGTTTGGGATGGTACACTGTTGTAAAAATGGCATAAGTGAAGACAGAATCAGGTTTTCAGTTATTTTTATTGTAAAAATAGATCTCAAGTCACACCAACAATCTAATTGTTGGGTTTTTTCCCCTTCCTTTTCAGGGATTTCCCTTCCATTTTTTTAACTCTTCAAAGGTTCCACAGTACAGCACAGATGGCTGGATGCCATTCCTTTAGAGAATGTCAGATTTGTTCACTTAGGCTGTGAGGATCCAGTGGAAAGTGATATCTTCCTCCCAGCTTGGCTAGAGAATTGCTGAAATTCATAATGGCCAATTCTCCTTCCACTTATTCTGAAATCAAAGCTAATAAAATCAATATCTCTGCATGATCTTTCTGATCATAAAGCCGCCAATATACCTGAGTAGATATCTGATTTTCTAAATTTTAACTACAGACAAAAAAAAACAAACTTGAAACAAACTCGAAACAAACTCCCTCCAGTTGTTCAGTTCAGAGATAATTTACTAACCACTACCTTAGGTACTCCCTTCAGACACATCAGTATATTCATCCAGTACTTTGCAAGATACTGGTCAACCGAAAGATGTCTCTCTCTTCTACTCATGATATGCCATGCTCTTCATCTCACATTCCCCATAATAACCATAAAAGCAATGTGTAGGTTGCACTTGCACCAGGGCAAAGGCTGTTTGGAAAGCCTCAGGCACATTACTGCTATAAAAAACAACAAATTCCTTATATTGACATGGCCCTACAAAGTCAAGGATTTGACATTTTGGACCTTTGACGTTTTTGGACCTTTAATTTTTCAGGTGGATGTATTTTTGCAGATGGGCTTTTTTCTTTTTTTGTTTGATGATATTTTTCATCTCACATTTTAGGATATTTGGTGATGTCTTAATACACATACAACTCCAGATTCTGCTCTGTCACAGCTATGTAAAGCCAAAGTAACTTCACTGAATTAGAGTTTTATTAGACAGTCTGGCCCAGAATGTCTTGTCTCAAAGTGAATATTTTTTAACCTCTGCCTTTATCTAGTTCATGTATCCCATAGAGCAGCGGTTCTCAACCACTGTGGCAGGACATAATACTGTGTCACCACACGGCAGTAAGTGTGTTGCAGAGAGCTGGGGAGATGGCTGGATTTGGCTTGGGAGGGTGGGGGCATCGGCTGGCGTGTCCCATGTGGTTGCAATGTGCCACCCAGTGTGTTGAGACCTACAAAAGGTTGAGAAACACTGCCCCAGAGAGAAGGCCTAAGATGACAATAAATACAAGAATGATTGCTGCTCATTAGCCTACTCATAATGATCTAATTTACTTTGTGGCTGCCCTGTTGTTGTCCCTAATCAGTTATTTAGGGGCTCCAAGTCAAAGGGATTATGCTTAGGCACAGGGCCCTGTGCACACATTATTGGAGAATCAGGGTGTTAAATTCTTTGGTGCAGGGAGTATGTCTCATGTCAATGTACTGCCTCTAGCACAAGAAAGTCCCGATCCCTGATTAGAACCTTTAGGTGCGACTGCAATACCAATAACTACACATGAATGAGATGTAGTGCTAGGCATAGCTTACAAATACACTTTCAGAATTCCCCAATGGGAAATAAAATAGCAACAAATTTTAATTTGTGTCAATCTAAATGAATTTTTGCCATCCACTGAATTATAGATGGAAAAACAAGTGCTCTTACTAATTCTAGTTTGTCCACTCTTCCGCTGATTGTAATTCATACAACAGGTGCCCTCTAGTGTTTACATCCACTGTTCATTAGACTTGTAATTTACAATGTAAGATCTTTATAGTCAGCTTTGTAAAATACAGAGCCATCAGTGGTATAGCCCAGCAGTTCCCAGCCTTTTCCTTTATGTGAACCACTGCATCATCACTGAAAGCTTTTGCAGGCCACCACATAAGCAAGCCATTTAAGCATTTTAAACATAGCCTATGATTGATAGGAGTCAAACTTGTATATCAAGGGGTATTAAAAACATAGCTATTTCTATTATGCTTACTCATCACAGAACTTTTATCTGCAGTAATCATCCTCCCCCACTCTCTACTCCATGGGCCAAATGCAGTACCCTGATGGGCCACCAGTGGTCTATGGACCACAAGTTGGGAACCACTGGTATAATCCAACAGTATCACTTTTTATGTTGTACTTACCATCTACGTACTGTATGCTGTGTAATTGTAGTCATATCTGTCTCAGGATATTAGATAGACAAGGTGGGTGACACACTATCTTTTTTATTGGCTCCTTGTCATTTGAAAGCTTATTTACCACATGAGCTTTCGTGGGAGAAAATCCCACTTCATCAGATGCTTTGAAAGCGTCTTCAAAGCATCTGGTGAAGTGGGATTTTCTCCCATGAAAGTTTATGTGATAAATAAATTTGTTAGTCTTTAGAAGTGCCACAGAACTCCTTGTTTGTTTTGCTGAACTAGACTAACACAGCTATGCCTTTGGAACTTGAATACTTGTCTCCCTCACCAGTAGAAGCTGGTCCAATAAGTGATATTATCTCACCCACCTTGCCTCTCTAATTTTCATTTTATGTAACATATGGATAGTGCTGTATTGTTATAATAGTCCAGTACATTTAACCCCCATTTTCAAGAGTATCTCCTAAAAGTTATGGTTTTGATTTTGAGAACAGAGCTTGAAAAAAGCTAAGTCCTTCATTTCCAAGGGATTGGAGTTACCAGCAGCTTCCACTGATTAAAACAGAATTATAAACACTCAGCACACCTTAAAATCATGTTTGAAGGTCTCAGTTTGAATGTGGAAAATTGGAACCCTCCACTGCACCTTATCTACATAATTTTTTCTGATTTTTTTTCCGAGCTGCATACAATATAAATCATATTTTCCCGTTGCGATCAGAGCATCTGGTAAGTTGCAAATACAAACTTTTTATCCTTTAACGTGATCAGCTTTTCTGGGTCTCTCAAAAATACTGTATTATCACTGTTCTGGCATTAGAAGCAATTTTTTCTTTCATGCAGTAACACTGCTGTTTATCACCCATAAAGAGACAAGTGCCTACATTATTAGTAGAGCACATATTAACAAAATCATGTAAGCCAAGCCAAACAATTCCAGTGAAGAATAAAATGAACCAATTAATAAGACATAATGAATCAAATCAAATAAAAAGGAACATTTTATCGCTTTATTGACAAAAAATAAGATATTTTAAAAAACAGAAGGGGAGTTTATTTAATATAAACATATGGGGCGTTTTTTAAAAAAATAGAAGGGCAGTTAATTTAATACAACACGAGGGTTTTTTTAGGAAAAAAGAAGGGGGGTTTATTCAGGTAGCTTTATGCATAATGTTGACATTTTAAAAATAGTTCTGGGCTTATTACCCTAGAGACAACCTCTCCCCTTATGCCCTGTCAGAGCAATTGGGATCCTCTAGGCCAGGACTAGCTAGGGCCATCACTGTCCTGGGAACTTCCTTTCCTAGACTGACAGCCGGGTATTCTCTGGGGACAGCCCTTGCCACTGGGAACTTGCTCCCAAGACACGTAACTCTAAGTCTGGTAACCCTGAGATAATAATATGCAGGCATTTAGCTAATGTACATAATCAAAGAGCACTGGGTCAGAGAAGTTTTTTGTGCCTTCCTCAGTAGCACAGGGCATGGCTCACCTACCTGTGAATTCTCTGTATCTTAAAGTCCTTAAATCATGATTTGAGAAGGTTAATAACTCAGTAATGGGTTAGAGGCTTATTGCTGGAGTGAGTGTGTGAGGTTTTGAGTCCGGTATTGTGCAGGAGGTCAGATTAGGTGATCATACCACTCCCTTCTGACCTATGAGTCTAAATCAGGGCATGGATTTGAGTCTTCCATGGGTATGCCTCTAAAATTCAAGTTATGCCTGCTGTTGCTTGGAGAAGATGTAATGGGGAACCTCTTTCCCTCCTTCCTTCTCACTGAATTGGTAGGCTAGAAGAGCCATATTCTTACCTAGCATTCACCTGACTACATACAGTAAGGCTTGTCTTCTGCACCTATAGCATGGTGCAAATGGGGTTCACTGAAAGGCTATCTTTAGGGATATGAACAGTACAGAGCACTATCTTCCTATCAAGAGCAAGGAAGAGATATTTTTCTCTCTTCAGTTGTGCTATGCAAATATAGGATTGACCACAAATCCAGGAATCATTCTGTAAAATTAAGATTTTTAGCAGGTGTGCCCCTTCAAACAATAAGGGTGTGTCTACCTTTAGAGGAGAATTCATATTGACTGTCATCAATTCGAATTTTATTAAGAGCATGGATATACCCACTTTCATCAATTCGAACTGAGGCACTCCTCAATTCGAATCGATGAAAGCTGACTTCGAATTCATCAAACCTCCTTTGACATCGAAGTCAGGGTCTATTCGAACTGAAGAGTTCGAATTGACCCAGTGTGGCCATGTCAATTTGAACTCACTGAGTTTGAATTGACAAGAGATGACCTTCCTCCCAGGGTGCCATTCACCCTGGGAGGAAGACCGTTCCTTCAGCACCTGGGGTAGCAGCGCCAAAGGTGCCTTCACTGCCCCAGCCACAAGGGGTTGGGGGGAGCAATGCAGTTCCTGCCCCCTGGCTGGGGATAGGGACCCCAGTCCCCACTGCAGCCCCGCAGGCCAGGCGCACCCAAGACACCCTAGAGGGGCGGCATGTCATTATTAGTTCTAATTGACAAATTCGAACTGACATGCAAGTATAGACATAGCCTATGTGATTCATCTTCTTAGCTCTTAACAGTCAGGAGATGTTTTAAATAATATACATTTACCCACCTGTTCTTGGTGAACTTCACTTCGCTTCTTACTGTGCAGATGAAGATAAGAAGCCTGTTTTTGTGTAGCTAATCCCAAAGTAAGTTTGTTTTTTTCCACAAAGTCTTTTTTTGCTCTCTGTTGCTGAACTTCTACAGATTGTGGACTAAAAATATCAACATGTGTGCTGGAACTGTTTTCATACTGAGAACTATCTGCTGACAGCTTTCCTTTTGTACGCAGTTTAAAAGGACCACCACTTATCTCAGCAGGCTGACCATCAAAGCTTAACAATTCTGTATCAAAATCAGAAGATACATTTTGTCTTTCTGCCTGCTGGTTATTTTCCTCCAAGCTTCTGTCCAAGGCATCCTTAGAAAGGAGGAAAGATGAATCCTGAGAGCAGCTCTGTGGGATTTTTTCAGCAACTTGGTATGTTGTATTCACTTGAGAAAATTCTGCTCCCTCATTGTTGCCCTTCCAGTTGGGATTGTATCTTAGGTTACAATATCTGTCCATAGGTTGCTGTTTGCTATGAAAACTAGAAAAGAAACATTAACATTTTATAATCTGTCAGCACTTTGAAATTGTCATCTAATTTAAAATATCAGTCTATGCCCATACTCCTGTAAACCTGTACACATGCAAGCAGTCCTATTGAGTTTAATGAGACTTTTTGTGTGTGAAGTATCGTGTGTGAATGTGAATCAAAGATCCAGAAAGAACTCTTTTTTCATGTTTAATTTTAATTAATGCACAATGCAAATTAAGCTTAAAAGCATCAAATCTGGCCAAGAAATGCAACATTTTTCTTGTATAAATTCATTGTGACACTTATTGGGGGGAAGGAGAGACAATTTAGATGATGCAATTACAGAAGTGCAACTACCATCTTTTCCATTGTCTATTTCAATTTCATTTAAAAGGGCACAAGTTATAAGAGGCAATAACTAATGTTTGTCTTCCACAGAAAATTCCAGTCATTCCCCCAAGACTCTGCTTTCCAAGGTGAAAGTGATATTCCAATTAAGATTGATCAAAAGTACTAGTTACCTAAGAGGGAGTAGCCAACAGATTTTTATGATACCATGCAACGTCAAGCTGTCTACTTGGTTATTTCAACAGAGCTTTCCTGACAAGATTTAGAGAAGTCTTCTGTGTAGAATACAGATGTAGTTGAGAGGAAGGAGGAACAGAATCATGTCATGCTCCCATGTGAAAAAGCCCCAGACCAGAAAAGGAATTTAAAGAGACAGAGTAACCCAAGCTGTTGATTTGCAATATCTCAAGTAGCATATATAAACCACACTTTTGAGATAGTTGTCCATAAAGAGGGTTGGCCTTTTCAAAGGGGTCTGGGGGGAAAAAAAAAATCAAACTTCCAAATCTAGTGACTTTCAAAAGCGAACTATTGGACTCTATACAAATCTGTAGCAGTTAACTTTTAAAACAGCTAATAAACATTTAACTCTTTGTAAGCTAATTAAAAATGTGCTTTTTAAATATAAAGTATGACATAAGTAATAAATAGAATCCAGTTCCATATTGATGCTTTTCATATCAAAGCAGTGTCAGTGACCTGATATACTTTGTACTTCAGATCAGTGTTTCAGTTGCTGACAATTTATACCAATGAAGTAGCAACATCAGTCTTAAAATGCCATTATTATTCATGAATGTAAATTATATGCAAGAATAAATAATGACTGTATTTTGAAACAACATAAGTACAGAAATATGTAATATTTTGCTGAAAACAATCACTTAAATAACAGAATACGATTCCAAAGAGCCCTATTGTGTTGAAATATGTGCACAACTGCTTGATTGTATTATGTAGTCCAGGTCACCACACTGGAACAAAATGAGCATGAAGAGCTCCTTCATGTCTAATCATCTGCAGACAAAACATACACCACTTATTCCTCCCCCTATTTGATATAAAGGTTAGATGGACTCTGGATTCAACACTTCCGTGGATGAGCAGACAACAGATGCAGGGTTTCCTCTTCAAATTCCTAGGTTAGTAATGGATGTAGAGAGGAGGTTTCATATGCATAGACTATAATATTTGCTCCAGTTAATGGACTATATTTGAGTACTTACTGTGATAACTTCAAACAAAATAAAATCAAATTTCCATTTAATGAAGAGCCTCATTCAGTATAGTACTCAGTCAAAAAATTACTAAAATTAGAGCATGTTTCTAGCACAATTAACATCCTTTGCACTTGCAATAAAATGTTCAGTAACTGGCCATTTTGCCTGTTGAGGAGGTGAATAAAAGCACACTATTAATCATTTAGCCTTCATTTGTTTGCCACTTTGTTTTAAGTAGACAATTAAATTTTGAAATGGCACATTACTATTGCTTCAGGTTTAATTTAATTCTCTTAAACACAACAATTATTCCCAATTTATACAACATTAAACCTTTTCTGCATATGGCAGCATATTCAGCTTTATTTTATGTATAAAGTTAACACTTTTGTAAGAATGTGTGAGGATGACAAAGTCATGCTGGAATTTTAAATTTTGCTTTTATGTAATTACTGGTTAAGAATGAGTTTATTCAACCCTGCTGTTTTTCAAACTCTTCTAAAAGGTAAGTTTTCTAATGTAAATACAGCAAACCAAAGTGATTAAAAATCACAACCTAAATGTAAAAGAGATGCATGCACATCTTAAATTATTTAGAAAGATGCCTTATCCTCCTCCTTTCACTGACTTAAGTGGGCTTTGGCTCAAGCCCATAGAGAAAAAGGGAAATCTATTTTTACTGATCCTGTACCAGAATTAGATAACCCCTCCCTTTCAGCTGTATTAGCTGGTGCTGTTGGTGAGTGGAGGCAAAGCTCTCTGCTCCTTCCTGTCCACCTACTCTGAGGGCAAGTAAATGGGTCAGAAATACCCACCTACTTCTGCACTCGCAGACTCAATGTTTAGGTAGCGTATATAGCCGTGCAAGGAAGGTTTCTTTCTTCCCCTTAACCTTTTTGTGTGGGAGTGTGGTCCAACCTACATCTTGTTCTATGTGAACAAAGACTGGTTGCTCTCCCTCTTCTTCTAAAGAAGCTAGTTTTACAGCACAGTACATTTCAAAACACATCTTCCCGAATTCACATAAACATTAAGGCTTGGTCTACATATGGTCTTTGTACCAATTTAACTATTTCATTAGATAGATGTAGGTACATTTATGCCCACCTGAATGGCCTAAAAAGGACATAGGCCTGATTGTTCTTGTGCCATCATGTCTATATAATAAAAATATATTCCTTACCTTTCATTATTGCTGTTCTGTTTTCTACAATCTTTTCCATTTGAAAACTGTACTTTCCCATAATTTGCTCCTTCTGATTCATTTGGACTTTTCTCCTCCAGACTATCTTCATCTAAGCTGTCATTCTCCAGCTCATCATAAGACTGCCCTACGAGTACTTCATTTTCACTAATCCGTTTTTGAAGTTCTAACTGATATTGTATCTCTCGAGTAAGGCTTTCCAAATCAGATTCCTGGGAGTCACGCAGACTTGGATGCCAGTTTCTTTCTCCTAAAGATGGCTCTTTTAAATTAGTGTGATGAACATGTGGCTGGATTAATGGCCTCTGAGATAAGCTATTATTCATGCTGCAAATGCGTAGAAAGAAAAGAGTGGAAAAATATGGTTCAGATGTGAAGACTTCATTCAGTACTTTCTGCTGTGGTGTAGATCAGACCTGTATTTAGGAAATATAAGACTCAATTTAAATAATTTGTTCACTAAAAGTCAACATTAGTCATGTTTTATTAAACATTTAGAAGAGTTCTATCAAATTGTTTAAAAACTACTCAGTAACACTGTGGACAGTCTCAGAATTTGATCTTGTAAAGATGATGCAATCCTTTATTTATAAATGTCTCAGACTCTGTCTGCCACTCACTCTCAGTAGTAGTTCATTCAATGGGAAATCAGTGGCACGAAGGCCCTGATATTGCAATTACTTACACATATGGTTAACTTGACCATCATTTAAATCATGAGACTGCTCTGGGTAGTGAGGTTAAGCATGTGCGTAAGAGTTTCAATGATTCAGGCCTAACTGTGCAGTAAATTAGTACTCCTTGTGAGTAAGGGTGCCAAACAGACCCTTTAATCATTATAAAATATGGCAGTGGTGCTTCATTTGTACCTATAACAAATCTGTTTATATATATCAGGGAAATAAAGCAACAGGTATTAGCTGCAAACTTCCAACAGATAAGTTCTTCTAAAACAGTGATCTTATTTACATCTTGGATACTGAAAGCTATATCCCTTTAGATATATACCCGGGACAAAGAATATCTACTGACAAAAGTATCTTGATAGGTTTTATTATTTATATCTTAACAGACGAGTCAAATGCAATCACTTTATATACATAAGGTATCAAATGACTGAGTTAAAATGCAAAGTATCAGTACTGGAAAATAGAAAGCTTTCTCACGTTAGTGCCATTTCCCTTTGTAATATGCAACAGCAGCTAGAGAGTTCTTGATCCAGCAGGAAGAAAGGCTGTTTGTATTAAAATAAGATTATTTATGTAACAAACATTTAATTTTAATGTACAAGTATAGGAAGCTATGTGTGATCATGTGCATCACTGCATTAATTTTTAATTTTCCAGAGGCAACACTTATGACATAAAATTATTACTCTTTATTCAGCCTTTTATTAATACACTCATGGATATCTGTGACTGTCCTTTCTCCGACTGATCATATGATATGTAATAGCTGATCTGTGTTGGGAGATTATGTGGATTGCAGGCTAAAGAGTAAAAATCTATATGCACTAGTGATTCATTAAACTGCTACAGTTCAGTTTGCTTCACTTTTTAAAATAAGGCAGGGCTTGAAATATCCATTCACCTACTCAGTGATGAGTAAGAAACTTTCTTTGATGAACTGCAGAACTTAACCCACCAATTTCTACAGAAACTAAGCATTCATTTTTAAAGTTTCTAGCTCTTAAGGCTGTGAAGACAACCTTATAAATGCATCAATTTTTAATCTTCCAGCTGCGAAACTCCTTAAGGCATATGATTGTTGCTCTTCATCAGGCCTTTCATTAAGGTAATGATGGATATCTATAACTGTCTTTTCTCTATCACAGAGCAATACAATATGTAATAGCATATCTGTGCTGTGAGATTATGTGTAAACTGTATGGTAATTGTATTTTGTTGTTAGTTCTGCCACTGAATCAGTGTACTGCTAGGCAAAATTACTTCAGCTCTCTGTGCCTCAGTTATCTGTGATATAAGGTGGGTGACACTAACCTACTTCAGTAAAACAGACGAGGAGTCCTGTGGCACTTAACAACTAAAATTTATTTATCGCATGAGCTTTTGTGGGAGAAAATCTCACTTTCTCACACAAAAGCTCATGCGATAAATAAATGTTAGTCTTTAAAAGTGCCACAGGACTCCTTGTTTGTTTTGCTAAACTAGACAAACACCATGGCTACCCCTTTGGAACTACTTCAGTAAAGTATACTGCATACTCAGAGACCACATTTGAATTATTAGCTCTTTTCATCCATAGTCTAGATTTCAGGCAGTCACCTCCATTGCTTCTCTTACTGTATCTATTTTCTCAAAGCGGCAGCAAAGTGAAGTTTACAAATCTGGTCAGTTTGCCCCCATCTGTTCAGAATATTTTGGGGAAGCAAAATCAAGACAATTTCAGTCTACTGTTACTTTACAGAAAAGTCTATTGGTGTCAGCAAAAGCAGACACTAGAGTTATACTCTTAAAAAAGGACACTGATTTATCCTAAGATGTGAATTTAAACCCATTAACTTGCATAAGGTTTTGCAAACCCTCTACGAAGAGTCTGTATCCAACCTAAATCTCCCTCCTCATCACCCAGCCAGGGTCCCAGGGCAGTGGTGTTGCATTACAGCTCACACCACCCTTTCATTACTAGCTTAATACGTCTGCTGTGATGAGCAAACCTGACAAGACCATGAAACTGAACAATAGAGATGTACTACCCGGCTGCTCCCTCTCCCACTCATCTTCTTTCCCCACAAACCTCTTTCTCCCTGTCCTCTCCACCTCTTTCATTCCTACTCACAAGTTCCTTTCTGCCTAGGGTTACCAGATGTCAGGAAAAAAGAGGACATGTCCTCCTTTTATCGTCGTGTCCTCCATCCAGCAGGCATTTTAAAAATACATGATTTTATCTGGCTTTTTACTTACAAGGGTTAAAGTATGCTGGAATGCCCCAGAACACCCTATTTTTAGGGGGAAGTGTTGCGGGGCCACCTAAAAACAGAAGAATGTTACATTAATACTACATTTTCTCCATGTGCTGTCCAATGTGCTCCTTTTTGTGCTTCCCTGTCCTCCTTTCCATGCTTTGGTAGCTGGTAACCCTAGGGTTACCAGATGTCAGGCAGAAGGAGAACATGTCCTCCTTTTTACCTTCACGCCCTCCGCCTGGCAGGCATTTCAAAAATAGGTGACTTTGTCCCACTTTTTACTTACAAGGGTTAAAGTATGCTGGAACACCCCCAAACACCCTATTTTTAGGGGGAAGCTTTCCAGGGCCCCCTAAAAACAGAAGAATATTCCATTAATACTACATTTTCTCCATGGGTCCTCCAAGGCTTTGGTATCTGGTAGCCCTATTTCTGCCCCTCCCGCCCCCCAGGCTTTCACCCCACTCCCCCAATCCTGTCTGCACCCCCATCCCCACTTCTCTCCTCCACTCCCCAAATCTTCTCTGCCTCCTCTCTTCTGATCCCCCCCAGTCCTTTCAGCCCTACCCCCAAATCCTCTCTGCCCCCTCCTTCCCTCCCAGCCCTCTCCCCCCACCCTAATCCTCTCTGCTCCTTTGCCCCACTGCAGCCCCCCTTCACCTGACCCTGCAGAACGGCTGCCCCACCAAGCACGCAGCGGCGGCGGCGCAACAAGCTATTCCCCAAGCCACTGTCCGCACGCCCGGCTGCGCTGCTGGCGTAAGGTCACCATGGCTGCGGTACACACACGCAAAGCCCGCCTGCTAATCGCGCCTACCAAACGGCCGGGGCGGGGGGGGGGCGAATGGGACAGTCCCTCCTACGACATCCCCTTCCCGCCAATATGGTACCTTCCGCCTGTAAGGGGCGCTCCCCAGCTAGCCAGTCCTGGGGGATGGGGAGGGGCCAAGTGTCAGTGCAGGGAGGGGGGGGAGAAAGGGGAAAAGAGGAGCTGAGGGGGAAAGGGGAAAAAGGGAAGGAAGGAAGAAGAAAAGGAGAGAAAAAAGAGGAAAAGCCCATAAAAAATATCAACCCTTCCCTGCTCTTGTCCCCGCTCCCATAGTATCCAACTTACCTCTGTAAAATGGTGACAGTGAGACTCAGCATCCTGCTGGAGACCAAGGTGCAATAGAGCAGTGGTTTTCAAACATTTTCCCTCAGAACCCAGTGGAAAAAAATCATTTATGCCCGCCACCCAGCAATTACATCTTTGAGCAATGCACTCCAGTCTTTTGGCAGTGGCAGCAAGGGGTACCGCGACCCAGTGCCTGAGGGTCTGCGACCCAGGATTAGGTCCTGACCCTAAGTTTGGTAGCCGCTGCAAGAGAGGAGGCGCAAAGTATTATTAAGTGACCTGAAGTGAAATAGACTGCCGGTAGCAGGGTCAGTGTGATGGTTTTTCTTTTTGAGGCTCCTAAGGTTGCAGTGGTCTTCAAGAGAAAAAGGGAAGCCCATCAGCGCCAGGCGTGAACTTGTCCGCATGACAGGTTTGAGCTGAGCTGCTCTCGTATTAGGACCACTGGCAACCAGAATCAGGCACACAGGACCCGATCCAGTTCCCTGGAAGTCAGTGGAAAGACTATCATCTTTAATGGATGGTTTACTGGGCCCATAGTCTCCAAGCAAACCAGTTTTTTTCATACCCAATGAGAACTGTTTCAGACCAGACTACATACAGCCCTAAGGTAAGTGGTTCAATTCATTTCAGAACCCACTGGCACTACATACTGGACTGTATTCCATTGCTGGTCTGAGTTGAACCTTTGATATCTAAATAATATGAAGAACATTTCCCATGTCCAAGAAATCATACGTTGCACTGTCAGAAATATTAAAATTAATAGTGAAAGTTAGTATTCTTTGTGTATAAAATATTTAGTAGGATTTAAAAGCATAACAGACTACATAAACTTCTTCAGGCTTGGATTTTATAGCATGTAGGTTTTTTTATTTTCAAATGGAGCTAAAAGAACTCCAAAAACCTCCGACGCCAACAGGTCTAATGATTAATGATGGCAAATTTGCACATGAATGGAACACAGGAAACAGTAGAAAAGGCTCATCTCTTAGATGGTAAGGTATTGTAAAAACAGAATTACATTTCAACAAGATCAAAACCCCATTAAGACTATGGTAAATTACCATTACTTCAGATGTGATCTGTAATAGGAGATTATGTTGTTGGTTTAGATTAGTGGGCCCATTAGTTCAAATCTGCTGATACTTAGTAGTGCATGTAATTAGAATGATGGTGTACTATATGCATATTATAATTTACTTTCACTGCCTGGACCTAATGGTATTGCGGAGAGCTAAGGTGTTGATGCAATCAAAGTGATTTAGAGTCAAGCTTTCAGATGATGATCTAGCTTTAATTTTGTTATATGTCATTGTACTGTACAACTCACCTGATGTAACAAAGACAACAACTGAAACAGTACCACCCTCTGGGATTCCCAGTACATCCATTGCTTTTTTGGGTCACACATATGCTCAGTTTTATTCATGTAAATCATTTAATTGAATTAAATGGTTCTCCTGCAAGTAAAAGTAAGCCTGCGCAGAAGTGTTTCCTGAAAACAAACAAACAAACCAAAGCAAAGGAAAAAAAAAAACCTCTTTGTGGCAAGGTCGCTCTTTGTCTTGTGCAATGTTTGTGCTAAAAATAACAAAAATAGGTGAACAATTAAAATAAGATAAAGTTTACAGAAGCCCAAATGTCATTGTTTATTAATACATCCATTGCTGGCTACTTGTTTAGTTATTGCAACATACTGGAGTAGTTCAAAGCATGGATCTTTAAACAATTGGATTATTGAACTGTGTGATGGCCTTATCATTTTAAGGTTTATGAATGCTAAAAATGACATATGCCAGTTAGATGGCTACTTGGTATTGATTTGTTAAATATGATCCAGGTGTGAGGAAAGCAAGTACTTTTCAACTTGAATAGTGTAAAATCAATATTTCTTGATGGATTTTAGACAATTTATTTGCTGTAGGAAGTGGGAGGGCTGGATGCCCATCACTGTTCCCAAGTTAGTACTTTTTTTGTTTCTGCATACTCATCACTGTACCCATTTTATTGGTATGTATGTACTTAGGTACTATCAAACTAGTCTTTAGAAAGAAGAAATACATTATGATACACTTGTTTGGTTTATTGAAAAATAAAATCACTGAATAGCCAACTGTTTTCTTAAGAGAAGCAAACAACATATTCACCAGTGAAAACTCTGAACTATTCAAATTCCAGAATTTGAACATTCTCTGCTATGAGCAAGAGCAAAAAAGTACAAAACTGATACACCAACCTCTGCAGCTAGAAACAAAACTTTAATTAAAAGTATCCTTAATCTTCCTAGGCAGAAGCATGGAACATGCACCTCTTAAGGCTCTTACACAGTCTCCATCACAATTGTGATGTCTAAATGCTTAAAGTGCTATTCTACTATAAATAAGGGACACACATTTTTCTAAGAATGACAAACCATATAAAGTGCATTCACTTGAAATTTCAAACATGTAAAGGAATTAAAATATATAAAATAGAATGCTATTGAAAGGCCGCGGTATCAGTAAGGTTTGATCGTGCCGCCTTTTCCGTAAGTAGAACTATGCTTGAAGATAAAGGGGCAATACATGCCAGTGGAACTAGAGGATCAGGATTTGACATTTTATTATTAGTCATGAAACTTTTTTTTTTTTTTAACAAACACTGCCTTCACCATTACAAACCATTTTACAAATCAAGTTTAGAAACAACCAGGGTTGTTTACATTCCTTTATGTTTTGTTTAAATATTAAACAATTCAAGTCTTATTGTTAAACCAATAGTGAAACAGGCTGGAAACTAGCAGTCTTTTACACTGGAGTCCATTCCGTACAGCTGAGCTCTTGTCAAACATGAAGTCATCTTCCAGCATTAAAAATAAATTACTGCAAACAGTAATGGCAGCAACATCTACAATTAGTTAAAAATTTTTCACTCTTACACAATGGAATCCACTCTTACCTCTGATCTGATATGAGAAGAATGGGTACAATTTTCTTTTAAGGATGACCTGGACTTAATTCATATCCTCAGTTCTCATGGAAGTGTGATTCTGACCTAAAGAGTTACTAACAGTGGCTTCGTGCTGTTCTGTAGCTATTATGTCACAACACTTTTCATATCAGATTTGCTCAGTCTCCAAGAGAAGATTGTTTTCGCTAACAGTCAGCCCCACAAACTGATCCTGGGCTTTGACAGCCTCACTATTAATACAGATCTGAAAGTCAAACTGTATCCTTAGTCATGCTGGTGTCACCCTGTTGTCTTCAGATTATGCCATTAGCAGGGGTGCTGATAGCCAGGAAACAAACTGTAAACCTGTACACAATGGAATCCACTTCAAGCCAGATCATGCAGCAGCACCCCCAGCACCTCTACGTCCAGCACTTGGCCTTAATAACATTGATGGAAGCCCCTGAAAGGGAAAAGATTCTGGATACAGGTCTAGCAGCTAAAGGTGTCATCATCAAGCACTGTACAAACAACCTATTAGTTCTCACAACTGTCTTGTGAGGCAGGGAGTATTATCTTGATTTTACAGCTAGGAACAGAGGTAGAAATATTTAAGGTCAATCAGAACAGTAGGTTCCTCCACCCCTCTAAAATCAGGAGGTTTTTATTTTACTAACTAAATATGGATTTAGGTTAAATATGTTCAGATGGGCCCCCTAGGTCAAATATATTAGCCTTAAGTGACTTTCTGAGGACATCCTGCTTCCTTGTTCTATTTTTAAACAATGCATCTCAGGCAGCTGCAGCCTTGTTGCATGAATATCTTTGTAATTTTGTATCTCATAATTATGAGGGCTGGTTTTGCATTCCATTATCAGGACCCTCAATGTTGAAATGACTTGCTGTGGTCTATTTCTGATCTATTAATAACATACATGAATTAAATCAGCTGATTTAAAGAGTTGATAAAATCTGCAGATTAACTGTGTAATTGAAAGCATGCACTGCTAATGGATTCCTATGAGTAGCTGTTTCAGCTACCATTTTTTAATGTTAACACTGTCATCCACATGCAAGTCCAGGTTGAGACCAGTCATTTTAACCAGCATTCCTACCTCTGTTTGATATCGTGTGGTGATGTTGATATGTCATAGATTGACAGTTTTACACACCATCTTGTCAGTCATACTATAAATATGAGAACACACCATATTGGCTCAGTACATAGTATAACGTTGTCAACAAGCCCGACAGCTATACATTAGTTTCTCTTCCACATTGCAGCTGTTTCTCAAATGCTGAAGCATCTCTTTCTTCTGAAATCCTGTTTACTGTTCTACCATATCCTTCAGTTACATATTGGATACCGAGCTTCTGGTTGGCAACTGGAAGATAAATGCATATTTGTTGATGTCTTTATAAAGACTGATGGGTGTTTAATATGTTTGAAATCCATTCTAACTATGACATTACTGATAAATCCAAAAGAGATGGTGTATAGATATTAAAGTGATAGGAGCACTGGTAATATTTAAGAGTGATTGAGCAGCAAGATCTGATCCAGTCTAGAATAATTTGTGCTCAAGATACTAAACTGGTTTCCTCTACTTGAGTTGGTTGTAACTCAAATTTTGAAATAAAATCTTTTCCCATCTTTGACTAAAATGTTTGGTTTACCCCTCATATTTCTACCAATTATAGAGCTGATCAAAATTTGTCAAGTTTAAGAATGGCTTTTTTATTAAAAAATTAATAATTTTATTTCAGAAGTGTTGGCAGAATTTCTTTCCTTTTTTGACTAGTCCTGCCTTTTACCATAATGCTGCAAGTGTTTATATAGATTCCAATGACTCAGTAGGAATATGTTTTAAAGCAAGATATCCCACAGAGTTTTAAAAAGCAGCCCACTGCTGCCTCTTCCCGCAACTATAGAATAAGGACAAAGCTGATGAAATGCAGATGTTTTCTGCTGATGAAATCAGTCAACAAGCCATTTCAGTTAATCTAACAGAGGTACAAGTCCCAACACACATTACCTGTGTGTGTATTTATTTTTTATAAAGATCTTCCTGTGACTATTCATAGATCTTAATGTCAGGAAGAGCATTACCACCTAGCCTCACCTCCTGTGTCACAGAAGACAAGGAACCTTATCCAGTAATTTCTCCACTGAGCCCATTTCTTCCTTTCAAACTGTAGCATACTTTTGAGAAAGACCTCAGTTGACTTAAAGAATGAAAGTCATGGAGAATCCACCATTTCCCTAGAGAATGTCTGGCCCTTAGATTCATAGCAATTTGCCACGGAAGTTCTTGCTGTCCTGAAATTTGGGTAAACCCTGCTTTGCAACATTTTACCACTGACAGTGTTTTGGAAAAGCAAGGTCTTATTTCCTTGTCCTCCCCATCTTTCATGCTTCATCAACCCCAAATGACTAATAATGAGTTTTAGAGATAAGTATTTGTGAACGTGTAACACCAAAAACATCTAATAAAAAACATATAAGCCTGTGATTTTTAAAGACACCAATGGAAATTAGACACTTAGCTCTCACTGAATACCAGTGGAGATTGTACAACTATGTTAGGCTCCATTGCAAACTGCAACCCAAAGCTTTAAGCTTAAATATAATCGGTTAGAGGTTTCCCAGTTGTTAGGGTGAAGCAGAGAAATTGTGAAAGTGGCCATGTGTCTGCAATGAGAATTGGGGTTTAAGAAGGTTTAACTAAAATATATAAGGAGGTTGGCTTGAACCTATTTTGACTGAAGTCAGTAGCAAAATTCTGATTGATTTCAGTGGGGGCTTCAATGGCCAGGGGCACTGGTGGTAGCTTACATTGTCCATTCTTCTCAGGGGCTTGATTGTCTTCATTGGACCTTGATTTGTAACTCTCTAGGGTCTGTTCTGATGTGTCATTTTCTGTGCAGATAAAAAATGCAAATAATAAGTTGCAGCTTTTTTTTATATACATTTGCCCTGCTCTCCATCCCCAGATTGTGAATTAGAAGATTATCCAGTGGTAAGAGAGTAATTCAGTCCTCATATCCATTCAATACTTGAACTGCCAAAAAGAAGCTCATTGGTGCCAGTCATTGGTGGTGGTTTTTGTGAAGAGAATTTTTGTCCATTGAGGGCTGGCTTGAAACCACCAGTCATTTCACATTGGAACTCGAACAGCTATTTGTAAGTATTTTCAGTCCCCACTGCCACAGGCTTTATTTTAACCAATGACATAGACATGCAAGGATCCATATCCTGGAATCTGTACCTTCACCCATCCAATCCTTCACACCCATCCCAAACACTGACATTCCTCAATCACTATCACTCACCTCTCTTCCAGATTCCATGTGCCTTTTTCAGCTTCCTCATGAAGAGCAGGACAATGATAAGCATCACAAAAATGAGGACAGCTACCAGAACTGGCAACAAAACACTTGTTTCCCTTTGTCTGATTCCTTCAGAATTAAGTCCTGTCTCTATAAAGGAAATGTTTTTAATATAGTTAGGTAGTTAGCTACTACCTATGATTTTTAGGTAATTAAAATGAAGGCTGTCTGTTGGTGAGATTGCCAGATGGTATGATAGGAAACCTGAGGCCTGTTTATCTGAAGGAGTAGACAAGGTAGATAATGGAAGATCATTTTTAAGACTAATGCTTAGGTCATTCTTCAAGCTGGTATTGAGAACATACTGGTCACAAAAGGGGCAAACTAACAATACTGGAGACTGGGTTCAGGGTCTGAGCCAAAATCCCTTTAACTTTTTTCCCACTGAGGTTAGTGGTCTTTGGAAAGGCTTTTAAAGAAGAAATACATAGGAAACAGCAATGTAAACTTCCCCATCCTTGATCTGGAGAGGTTTGGCGAAGTTTTCTGCTTGCATAACTGAGCACTGAAGTCAATGGACCAGCAAAGAATTTAATTCAGTGCTTCTACATGCTAAAAGTGGTTTCTTCTGTATCAATCCTCCCATGAGAGTCTTAGCAACAGCAACCATATAGTGGCCTTCATGATGGATTTGATGATATTGACGCTTGGCTATTGGGAACCAAGCTGATGTTAGGAAGGCCCTTTTCATGTTTAGTATTAACAAGCTTACTGATGGTGGCAGTAGAATTCAGTGTTGTTTCTTCATGGCTTGTTGATGGTTCTTCTGTCCCAGAGGTTTCTTCTGCAACTGTCATGTTTAATGTCATTTCTGATCCTGCAGCAATGAAAAGAAAACTGTTTCTCTGACTAGCTCAGTCACAGCCATCTAGACTATCTGTACACTGCAATATTAAATCCATATTTAATAATTCTGAGGAATGTATATGGGCCAGATTCTCAACTGGTGTAAACTATGATAGTAACAGGGATTTCAGTGGAACTGTGTTGAAGAAGATCTGGCTCTATATTCTTTAGGAGATATCAATTATAAAAGTTAGGGATTTTTATCCCTGCTTCAGTATAGAAAGATCAAATAATTAAGTCTCCCAATAGTTCTCGTAGGTTTGCAAATGTTATTTCTGTTTTACAGTTGAGGAAACTGGAAAATGGAAAATTAAGTAAGTTGGCCAACTTTACAGTGTAATCCAGTGTTAACAAGTTTAGAATCTATGAGTTTCTGTTTCCCAACCTGGTTCTTTGGATTATTGTGATATTCCATCATTAAGAAATTTACCAGCAGTGATGTTAGAGTTTTGAGTTGGTTGTTCACTGCTAATTGTTGGTGTATCTGTAAAAGATGTTTCTTCTGTCATGTTCAAAGTTCTTTCTGACCCTGTGAAAATGAAAGAGAAAACAACACTCATTGTAGCTGAGGCTTAAGTGCTGCATTGATAGTCCCCATTTTATAGTATGGGAGCCAGAATCAGAGGCTGAGGTTTTCAAAATCATGAGAGGATTCGGATTCCTGTTAGGAACCTGACATAAAAAGTCCTGAGGCAGCTTTGAAAAATGTCAGTGGAGCTTTTAAATGACTCGCCCAAGGTAATGAAAGAACTCTGTTGTAGACCCTGGATTAACTCTGTGGAGTCCTTGCTTCCGAACCCTTGTGCGCTGTTCACAAAGATATTCATTAGCACACATACCAGTGGTGCTGTTGGAATTCTGAGTAGTTGGTTCACTTCTTGTTGCTGACGCTTCTGTACTAGAAAATTCCTCATTTATTGTCAGAGTTGGTGTTACTTCTGGCCCTGTTGAAATTAAAAGAAAAATGTTTTTTCTTTCATATTTCTTATACGCACATAGTTGTATACACTAGTATAAATTAAATTCTGTAAAACAAAGTTGCTTTAAATAAATATATATGTATATGTGTATATATAGTGGGAGATTTTCAAAGGCACAAAGGCCAGGATTCTGTAAGCTATTTAGATAGACAATATCTGTGAAACTAATGGTCTGAGCCAAATTGCACTGGTTAACTGACATTTCTGTTTCTGTATCTCCTCCATAAGATAACTATGCACAGCAAGAGAAACCCCTTTCAAGGTTGGAAAGCCTCTCACTATTAGACAATTTATAATTTACACGTGCTGGTTATGCTGCTTTTCCTCCTTATATCTGGGAAGTGGGGACAATCTTGTTGTTATCACTTGAATAACTTTACAACTTAAGGTGTGTTGACCATGCTTATTTCTGTTAGCCTGTGGCACAGTGCCACCTAGTGCATCTGTAGAGGTAGGTGTTACGAAAATCATACCCATCATCGATGAAGCTATGGCAACTGACATCATGTGAGGATCTGTCCCCTTATGTCTCCATATGCTTGTCTTTACTACAGTAAGAGAGGGCTGTCTCTCTCTATGATGGATGCAACTCTAAAATGCTCACCTGTGTGTAACTTTTATGGGGCATGTCTACACTGTAAAGTTTTTTCAGGATAAGGAGGCTTATCCCGAAAAAACTTTCCCATTTCTGGGGCGCTGTTTTGCTGTTTTGAAAAAAAAGTACTCTGGTGTATCGAAACACTGGTGCACTTTTTTGAAAAAGTGATATCCGGTTTCTTTCAAAAAAGCACCTTTTTTTGAAAGAAGCTTTTTTGGAAAAAAGCGCCCTGGTACTTTGAAATATCGGAGCGCTTTTTTGGCTAGGTTAAACATAGTTGCCTCCCATAAAAGGGCTTTTTCAAAAAATCCAGCCCATCTTTTCAATTGGCTCTGTTTTTTTCCGAAAAAGAGAGTCCAGTGTGGGCTCTCTTTTCTGGGGAAAAAAAAACAAAACAAAACACCTATACTGCCTTATTTTGAGATGGAGAATTCCTATCTCAAAATAACATTTTTTTAAATAAGTGGATTTTTTTTTCAAAAAAATATTTCAAATTTATTTTGAAATCATTTTTTCAAAAAAAACTTTTTTGAAAAATGTTGGGCAGTGTAGATATAGCCTTTGTGTTTTGTTCTTCAAGTATCTTTGTAACAGATGGATAGAATACAAATATGTTCTCAGCAGCATTTCCACATGCTCTACATGTGACATTTTAACAAACTGCCTTAATGTCTGTAAGAAACAAAACTGTACTTACAAATAGTTGTGCTGGCTTTTAGTTCCCCCTGCTGGGTTGGCAAGCTGGTTCTAGATGGCTTCTCAGGTGCAATAGTAGGAAAGTCTGGTTGCTTGGGTCCTGAAGGAATATCCACCAAACACAACATGAAAATCAGAAGACATTTCAGAAATAAACCCAACCCAGAAAGTATGAATATAGATCTGAAATTTCCCAAACTCCAGAAATACTTGGCTCTAGGTTTTGATGTTGAATCAGCTATCCATTTTTCTTCAAAAAGATCTGAAATAAAGAAAAAGTGAATTTAAAATTCTTACCAGTTGAATGCAGAGGCTTTTGAGAGAAGACTGTGCTGTTCTTTGAACTGGACTCTGTAGCAATCACTGAAAAAGAACATAATTTTGAACATAACGCGAACAGTATTCAGTGTGATCAGTGAATATTCTTTTGCAGTCTATATTCTGGGCAAAAACACTGTAAGAATAATTTTATATAATTTGTTTCACAATCATGTGGCCAGCTATAAATGCTAAAAAATAACATTGGCCAACCAGTGTGACCATGACAGTGCACCTTTCCCTGCAAAACCGCAGTCTGCCTTAATTCAGCATTACTCTATATTGCTTAATATACAACAGTGAAAAGATTTTAAAATGTGGAATCTACCAGCAGTTGTCTCAGAAGAGAAAACTTCCTGCTGGGTATTTGTTTCTAGAGATATGCTAACAGATGATGTCTGTATTATAGACTGAGTGGTAGCTGCTGTGAATTGTAAGAGAAAAGCCAATGCATTAAAGAGATAACCTTGATAAAAAATGTTAACAATTTTTTTAAAAAAGTCAGTGGCTTTATATGATTATACTTACCCAAATAATGCCCAGGATTCTCAGAAGTCATCATATTTATTTCTGATGCATTTGGAGTGGAATCTGTAGTAGTCACTGGAAAACAACAATAACAATAATAATTAATAATAGTAATTACGCTTTGAATTTTTTTTTTCACCTGAGGGTCTCCAGGCACTTTACAAACATTAACTGAATCTAACAAGATGTAGGGAGGTAAATTAGTATTAGGCCCATTTTACAGATGGTAAAAAGGCAGTGGAGGAGATGAAGATAATATTGCCGTGTGAACACAGGGATCCAAAATGCTGCTGGCTTTGGATCAGGGTCATAGTGAGTAAGAGTCACAGATGGTAGAACCACCTAGGAATCCAGCTCCAAATCCTTTCTTTAACGAGTGGAGAGTACTATCTTCAAAACCCAGAATTTACACTGAAGAGACCTTGTTTTCTCAATGGTAGGCAACATCTTCAGCTAAGCATCTGTACATATGTGTGTGCATAATGGAGTAATGCAGTGGAGCCAGTGGAAAGGGCAATGTCTTAAGACTCAAGAGTCCTAGCTCTGTCCTTTGGGGGGGGCAACTGTGGTTAAGTTACTCTGAGCCTCAGGTTTCCCCATCAGTAAAAGGGGGCAGCAGGGGAGTGATAATACTGATGTGTTACAACATGCTTTGAGATCTATTGAAGAAAAACACTGTATAAGAAAGGTTTTAGTCTGTAAGTCCAAATGTTAAAAGGAATCACTGCTGGTCAACCAATGCTTTAATAAAAACAGTTCTTACTCAAATGTTCAAACTGGAAAGATACTGTCAGTTTTTCTCCTAGTAGGGTTTCATGACGAATGACACAACTAGCTGCCGAATTCCGGTTGTATGCATGGACTATGAGAGTACTGGTTGTGTTGCATTTCTTTCCATCACGTTCAAACTTGTGTCTGGTGTCACCTAAGTGATCATTTAAAGAAAACATTTAAGTGCTTAACAGTCAAAAGCAATTTAATTAAAAACCTTTCAGTTGCAGATCTACTTTATAACTGGTTTGCTAAAGTAACACATGAATGCTGAGCAGATGTGTTTTTGCCATGTAAATGGATTACAATGGAGCCCACAGACAGCAAACTCGTGTTTTTGACAGCCTGATTCAATTGCAATCTATATATTACAATGTATTGAAAAAAACACAGGAGTTCTGTTTTACTACACTATATCGGACTTCACTATAAGCAAGTTCAACTATATTTAAGTTCCAGAGGAGTAGCTGTGTTAGTTTAGTTCAGTGAAAGAAACAAGGAGTTCTGGGGCACTTAAAGACTAACAAATTGATTTATTGCATGAGCTTTCATGGGAGGAAATCCCACTTCATCAGACACTACCACAAAAGCTCATGCAATAAATCAACTATATTTAAATTGATCATACATTCAGAATCAACATCCTGAAATTGCAGTGTGGGCATGTGCTCTCATGAGTACTTCTGGTTGCTCCTGAATAGAATAAACTGTGGGTCATAGCCATATACTTCTATGGGGCTTTAAAGTCAAGAGAGAAGCATAATCCTATCTTTGAAGCAGGACAAGGATCCAAGTTTTAGATCTGCATTCAACATGCCATGGAGATCTGAGTGCCGTATTATCAAAACAATGAAATTCCCAGATATCTCTGGATTTGTTATCATATTCACACAGATGGCAGTTGTTAAATCTGGACATATATAAAATATGTGCCTAGTGTTTGCACATATAATAAGAACTTCTGAAGCAGCCATTTTTATTTTTAAAACACTGTATTAATCGTCACATCATCCCAGTGATGTAGCTTTCATCATCCTTATTTTACAGCAGAGGAAAGAGACATAAAGAGATTAAGTGACCTGCCTAAAGCCATATATTAAACTAGTGGCACAGCCAATTTGAGGAAAAAAACATTCCTGACCCCCCATTTCACTGCTCAGTCTATTAGATGATGTTGCCTCTTTATTGTCAATGCCACACAGAAAAACAAGAATGCTTCTTGTTAATGCTGTAAAGAAATAAATGCTAAATCTCTGTGTGTGCTAAATCCATTCTTTTCCAATTATTCTCTTAAATTTTTCATAGTGGCACAATAATCTCTGGTGACATTTTGTAATCCAGGCATTGATGTCTTGAAATGAATTCATAGTATCTGTCAATTAATAGTACAAATGATCATTAACACTTTTAGCCTTTTTAGAATTTCTTCCTAGAACCAGTCTTTCCCCTTTTACTTCTGGTAGGATCTATACTCTTCAATCAGAGAAACCCCTTGGTTCTTCAACTCAGTTTATAACCTTCTTTAAAGAAGAAGATGTAATTTACTAGACAACACAATTTTGTTTTCTATTCAAAACTATAATTCAGTTAATCTGCCTGTGCTGCAGACTGATCAGAGAAATCAACATTACTCTTTAATACCAAATCCCACAACATAAAACTGTTGAAACAAAAAAGGCTGCAATGCCATTGATCTTCAGTTACTAAACTACATTTCCTAGAGGCCCATGTGACTTAAGGTCAAGGGTCACATCACATCAGGTATAAAATGGCCCAGCTTGTACCCACACCCTTTTTAGCTAAAGCACCAAACTGCAAAGAAAACATATAGGTAAGTAGCAGTTTTTAAGCTCTCAGAGGCCTCACTGTTGCATGAACCAATGCACAATCAGACTAACAAATGACACAGGGCACATTACTTTTACATAAACAGTGATGCAAGATATAAAAGACTTCTCTGGGTTGCATAGTTTAACATAATCCATATCTTTATTGCTTAGAGAGAACAACTTCTAATCCCCAAAGATCTCTTTAAAATAGGGTGCTTTTAAAGGTTTTCTTTTACCAAGATTACAGGTAAAAATTTGCAAAGTTTGCTTCATGATACAAAATACAAATGCAAGCTTCACCTCATGTTCCAAAATAGCAAGCTAAGTAAAAGAGGAAACCAATCATACCTATTCTTTCACATCTGTCCCCCCAATATGGGTACAACAACTTTCATTTCCTCTTTATGTGCATTACTGCTCTCAATAGTTAGGCAGTTATTACCAGATCACAATATTTAAAAAAAAGTGTTTACACCGCATGCAAGTAAAACCAAGCTAGCTCTATAATCTGTCTTGATGCATATGCTCAGAGCTCTTTCAGAGAAAATGAATCTTCATTAGCTCATTTTGGAATGCATCATTATCTGGTGAGGTGAGTGCATGGCAAGAAATCAGGACCTGTCGTCCAGTGTTGGGTTTTATACTGAGTTGCTCTTTGGCGGCGAGCAAATCACTTAAAGACATGTAGTGCAATCTTTATTAAGCAATGCAACTACGGGCAATGGTAAGTGCTGCCCAGTGTGAGTCAGGGATTCAGAATTTGTCCCTTAACCTCTGTACTCCTCAGTTTCCCCTATCCATAAAATGGGGTAAGTCACAGAGGCAATTTGAAGATTAACTAATTCTATGTCTGTGCTGTGAAAATTGTGCATTATGAGCACCCTCAACTGTCCTCAGTCTAATGTGAATAATCACATTAATGATCTCCCTTTAAAAAGAGGTGTCTCCAGAGTTTAGCAATTGTATCCTGTTTTCAGGCTTTCCAATATCAGGTGTTAAGACACTTCCAAAGTTGACTAATGGTAAAACCAAACAAGGAGTCTGGAGGCACTTCAAGACTAACAAATTTCTTTATTTCATGAGCTGTCATGGAAGAAAATCCCACTTCATCACACACTTTGAAGCTGGGGGAACTTATAGTAAGTAAAAGCATCCGATGAAGTGGGATTTTCTCCCATGACAGCTCGTGCAATAAAGAAATTTTGTTAGTCTTGAAGTGCCACAGGACTCTTTGTTCTGCTGAACTACACTAAGACAGCTGGTGCCCCTTTGGAACTTGACTAATGGTGGCTGAGTGGTATCTGTTCAATAAGATTGTTTAATTCTTCAAGTACAATACACTAAAGGCTTGATAAAAATATGTAAAACGAACCCAACCTCCCATCAGTGGCCACTTAAAACTCACCATAGACTTCTAGCCCATTATCTAGCAGCCATGTTATCTGAGGAGGGGGCTTGCTTCTCTGGGTTAAGCAGCTTAGTACAATTTTTTCTTCTTTCTCATCAGTTCTAATATCCGATACTTCTAACAGCGGCTTGGAGGGAGGAGCTGTAACAAAGAGATACATGGTGAAATTTGGCTATTGCAGTCTTTTACAACCAATTTTATGATTGGTTGCAGATATCATGCCTACATTATTTATTTCAATTAAGGGTGCACTTAGAGGCCCCTATCAGAATCAGGGGTCCATTTTGTTTGACACTGTACAAATATAGATAGAAATGTAGTCTGTGACCCAAAGAACTGGATATGCCTGCTTGATTCCTTCCCTGGCCCCAGGTCAGATTACAGCAGCATAGAGCAGTGGTTCCCAACTTTTTTCTTTATGTGGACCACTACATAAGCAAGTCATTTTAAACATTTTTAACATTGCCTGTGACTGATGAGAGTCAATCATATATCAAGGGGTATTAAAATGCAGCTATTTCTAATAATTTATTATGATCACTCACAAACGTATTGCACTTGTCACAGTACATTTACCTGCAGTAATTATCTTACTTTTTCCCTCTTGTGGACCACCTGCAGTACCTTCATGGACCACCAGTGGTCCATAGACCACAGGTTGGGAACCACTGGCATAGAGACTGCCCTTGCACTAGCTGGCAAAGGTTTGCAAGGACTTGTTCATCAGCTGAACATAACTAGAGCAGAGTGTGATCTAACTAGGCCTCTTTCTCTTCCAAATATGCTCTTTCCCTTATGTTGGGGATGAAAACAGGAGGGAGAGTGATATGAGTGTCTGTATTCACTGGGAACACCTCCAAACCAGGACATCCCCAATAAAAAAAGCTAGAGCCAGATTCCATTGTGCACTGCCCAAATGCCTGGGGAAGAGAGGAAGCACAAAATTTTGCCCACCATCCACACCCAACTAAATTTAGGGCACTTTATTTACCCAGTAGTACACGTAAGCCTGTCCTTCAGGCTTCTAAGGCTGGTATTATAGGCTCTACATCTTACTACTGAGTTTCTCTGGAAGCCACTGTCACTGCCTGCTTTGCCTTCAGTTCTGAAGCTAGACTTCTCCACAGGCTAGCTTTGCAATCAGTAACAGAATTAAGAGAAATCAGTGGCCTGCTGTTCTGTGAAGCCTAAGGCATTTAGGCAAGCTAGTACAAGGGTCCAGAAAGCTTAGGAAGCACCAATCTTTTTTTTCTAAGCAAGTAATGTAGTTATCTGTGAGCCCTCAAAAGGAAAGATGGGGTATAAAGAAATCTTGGTTAAACAACTGCTTAATTTATTACCCATATCTTTAAAAATAACCTGCTTAACTAAAGAACAGATCTCAGGAGTTGAACTTCAGTTTTATAGAGCTTTAATAACTTAATAGCAACTAGCAGCATAGGATATAAAATGACAAAAAAGAGCATTAAACTATGATTTGGCTAATAAACTAGAAAATGGGTGATATAAACATTTAGGTTTTCAGAATCAAATTACACAACCACAATAAAAAAAAAAACCACTAAAAAAAGTCACTATCACAGTGCTGTGACATTATTTAGATTTTGACCCAGTCCCTCAGAATAGGATGGATTTATACCAAGTAACCCCTTTGACCTATCTGGCCATAGATTTGGCCCCAGGATTTGGCTAACACTCCTAATTAACACAAACACTTCCATTTATGACAAACCATATAGCCTAAGTGCAGTTCAAGAAGCTTGAACACTTGGTTTCATTTTATGTCTGTATACACTGAGAACTTGAAAAACAGCACGAAAGCATTAACTACAGGTGCCATATATGTACTACTTTGGAGTCTTAGTTAACAGTAGCTTGTTCAGTTTCAAATCTACAACCATCTTAAAAGGAATCTATTACCAAAAAAAAAAACAAAAAACGACACACTGCAGTTCTGTAACCATTTTTAAAGCACGTACACAAGCATGTTGACTAATTAGGCTTCTAGTTTCAGGAAGTGGTCAAGTGACTGATTTACCTCCTCACTGAAAAGAAAGTCTCTGTGTTACTAATCACCTGATCTTTGCTCAGCTGTCATCTGTTAGCTCCAGTATATTCACAGCAGCAGCTGACACTGTGAGACTAGGCAGAGTGAAGGATGGGCATAATTACAGTCTTTTCCTAGTGTGCTGGTGGGTAACCTGAATTGCTGGAAAAGAGAAAGATAGGTACTTGGCACTTGCTGTCACTAGGAGGACTCCCAGATGGTTAGTTGAGGGACTTGATCTTTCTCTTTCTAGCATTCAGGAAGCAATATCCTGAAGGAAACAGGCTGTTTTCTAATTTCTATTTCTGCTGGATTGTCCAACTTGGTCCCTCTTCTTGGAGGTTTTGGTGTGGATCAGTCAGAAAGTGACCAACACTTCTCAAGGTTCTAAATGTCCAACTAAAAGGAGAGTTGTACCCTCTCACAATCAGAGAGTAAGATGTCAGCTTTTGAGTTCTTGCAACAGGGACTGAAATTTTTCAGTCTCTTTGTGCAGTGCCTTTTGTCACACCAGCTTATCTGAGACAAGTTAGACCATAACTGTTAGTACAGTACAATTATCTTGGGACATATGTTGAGGTCTAAGCGGCTTGCTCCAGCCACCAATTTAACAATCAAGTCACTTTTCATGGGTCCCTTTGCCAGAGCCATTCCTAAGGGGGTGCTGGGCCCCAGGCGAATTGCCCTCTGTGAGGCCCCCACTCACCCCCCTGGCACTAGGGGGGGGCAGTTCTGGCCAGCCTAGGGGAGGGGCAAGCTCCTGCACCAGCCATCCCATGCCAGGGACTGGGCTAGCCAGCCAAAAGGGTGGCCCAGTTCAGCACTGCTGGTCTGCCCCCCTGCCACACACACTGCTTTCAGCTCTGTGCTGGAGCAGCGGGGAGGGGGTGGGAGGCAGTGCGGCTGGGGGGCAGCGATACGGGTGCCGCGCTGCCTCCTGCCCCCTCCCCACTGCTCCGGCACAGAGCCGAGAGCAGCATGTGTGGGGAGGATGGACTGGCAGTGCTGAACCAGGCCACAACTTTTGGCCTGGTCCCTGGCACGGGGGAGGGATAGCGGTGTGGGATCCTCTGGGGCCCCCCAAAGTGCGGGGCCCTGGGCAGCTGCTCCACTCGCCCCAGCCCTGCCCTTTGTGGTGTATTCCTTGGCTAACTTTGTAGTTATGCTCGCTTAGGTTGCAGTTTCTATATCAATGCTCTGCTAGTTGCTGAAATACTCTGTTTTAGATTCATATAATGTATGCAGTGTCTTTCCATTGTCTTTGAATAATTTCAAATTTGTTTTAACTGTCTATTATATAATGTGAAATCACTTCAAGAACTGGGTCTTCAGCAGGCTGGAATATCTGTATAAATCTTCTGGTTTTGTTCTTGTTAACAACAATGATGGCACCCTGGTATGTATGCATTGCTAAGTCTTTCAATTATGAACCTAATAGTTTCACATCTGGTTACTCCACACTGTGGTCAAGCATCCTTATAGTCACTATTTGATTTCAGTTCCTTTTATTCACTGCCTCTTTTTACCCAAGCATATTTCACAAATTTAATAGCATAAATGTGCCTGATTGCAAGTATTAGTCTATCTTCCTCACTGAAAGTGAAAGAAATCAATGTGAACACAGTCTCTTTATTCCCTTTCATTAAAGTTTACCATATTTTACTCAATACTGTATCACTTGTAATTGACTTCCCTCTTCTATACATTTGAAAAATAGCATTAGATTTCATCAAGTTCCCTGTTATACAAGTCTCTTTGGGATATTATATAATACCAACACTTGATACTGATTTAATTTTTAACTTTTTCACAGACAAGGAAAAAGACAGGGTTTCTTTAGCTGCATCAGTAATATACACATGAAAAAGGCTGCCAGAACTCTGTGTTTCCTCAACCTGTTGAAGAAATCTAGTTGTTAAACCTTGGATTTTTATTTTCAGTCCTCATTTTTATAATTTCTAAAAATTCTTGAAGCCAAGACGATGCTTAAATAGTAGTAAATCATAACTTAGTTTCCTCAACATGGTCTTGTAAATACATCATTACAAAAGAACAAAATAGAATGGGATAGCCTTAATTCATCAACACGAATAGGATGGTCTTGGATTTTATTAGAAGCTTATGCAAATTTAGCTACTCTAGTGGAACTCACCTAAGATGGTAACATTCACTTTCTTGGTTCTGACTGGTACATCATAGCAAAAGCACGTGTAGGTGCCTTCATCTTGTACTGTTACGTTAGAGAGGCTGATGGACAATTCATTCCTTGAATAATGGATGAGCTTGTACCGCCAATCTTTTAAACCTGTAAGTGAAAAAAGAATGGCATACTAAGTGCATTGGTATATAGAAGTGACACAGGTAATGAAATAACAGGTGAGATTGGTTTTGTTTGTAGGTGTGTATGATTCTCTTTGTTCATTCACTCTCAGTGTCTAATGGACAGTTCCAGTACTAATCTTCCCATGCTGGATCTGGCAAATAGAGCTATACCAATACATTAAAAATAACGCATATAATGGTGGGATTAGAACACACAATGTTTCCTGTATGTTTCAAAGCTCAGCATAAATGGGCAAGACATTTTTCTTACACTCAGGAAACTAGAGTTCAGTCACTGGCTCACAGAATTCCTGTGTGACCTTGTGAAAATTTCTTTGCCTCAGTTTCCCATGCGTCAAATGGGGCAATGTTAATTATTTATATTGCAATAGTGATTATGGGCCACAACCTAAATTGGGGTCTTATTGTGCTAGGGGCTGTACAGATACACAGTAGGAGACAGTCTCTGATCCAATGAGTTCAAAGAGACAAGACAGACAAAAGGTGGAAGGGAAAATAAAGGCACGGAGAAATGACTTTGCAGCCATGCAGTGGGCAGAACAAGGAGTACTGTAGAACCAGACTATGTGTATCATTCTCTAAACCATTAACTGTCGACCCTTCCAGACTACTGTACCCCTTTCAGGAGTCTGATTTGTCTTGCATACCCCCAAATTTCACCTCACTTAAAATCTATTTGCTTACAAAACTATACATAAAAATACAAAGGTGTCACAACACATGCTTATTGAAAAATTGCTTGCTTCCTCATTTTTACCCTGTAATTAAAAAATAAACCAATTGGAAGATAAATGTTGTACCTATATTTCAGTGTATAGTATGAAAAGCAATAGAAAAAAGTCATCTGTATGAAATTTTAGTTTGTAATGACTTTGCTAGTACTTTTGTTTATCCTCTTTTAAAACTAGGCAAATAATATCTAGATGAGTTGAGGTACTCCACAGAAGACCTCTGTGTACACTCATGGATGAAAACCACAGCCTTAGGCAACACTGCCTCCTTTAGACTTCTGTACTTCTGGGGAGGGTTGTGAGATTAAATTCATTGATGTTTGTTTGTGGGGTCTCTCTCGAGACATTGCAGTAATTTGAAACCTTGAAGTCTCTGGACAGGTAAATTTCAGCATGGAAGGGGCTTTACCATGATTCACTGAACATAGGAAAGGGCTAAGATGGCTGAGAATTGGGTTCTGCTCTCCCTTCTGAGTATGACACACTGTATAACTTTATGCACCCACCTCACTGTGATGGACCTACTCCCAATTTGTAAAAAGGGTGGAATAAAGTAACACTCCATTTCTCAGTTTTGAAGTATTACAGTGTTGTTGGATCCTCATCTTGCCTGACTAGGTACCCTTTAACAAGACACCTTCCTGGAATATTGAGCTCTCAGCATATTAATATCTCTTTAGATTTCCAAAACACTTCTTCATTGTTTCCCAATGTGAGCCAGGGGAATCCTGAGGTTGAGTCAAAAAGGTCATATTATCTCTCACCACAATCATAACACAGAAAGTAACCATCTGCTTTAAAGTGAACTGAAACTGAGGAAATGGGGGGGAGACTAAAAGACCTCAGAAACTTGTTTTTAAAATTTATTTTTTAGCTGAGGCTTTTTAAACCTTTGAAATATTTAGCCTAGTCATAGAATCAAAGCTGTGTATTAACTTCTGGAAACGTCTAAATATAAAAAAAGAAAATCCATTTTCAAATCACAGGTGTGTGTGTGTGTGTGTAAGCTACCTGGTTAGTGATGTTTAATTTTTTTCCCATCTGAATTAAGAAAATGATTCATTGAGCTGTGTATCACATTGCTTTTTTGAAGAGAGCCTTATGACTGGCTATGTCTACACTGGGGGGCCCTGGAAGTTGACTTAACAAGGTTGACTTTACGTTGACATTGTTAAGTCGACTGCAGGGTATGTCTCCCATGAACAGGGAGCAGACATGCCCAGGGTGCTCCTCTTCCTACCCCACCCCTAGCCCTGATTGGGTACCCTGAGCCCAGTTGGCTCCGGAGCAGATTGGGCCAGGGCCCGATCTGGCTCCTGCCCTCTGGCAAGGAGCTGAGAGCAGGTTTGGCGCTCAGCTCCTCTCTGCCGGCAGTGGGGTGGGCAGAGAGGGGCTAGGAGGCTGATCTTGCTCCCACCCCCTTTCCACTGGTGGTGGGGGCTTAGAGCCTGCTCCTGCTGGTGGTCACAAGTGACTCCCAGCCGAATTGGCTGCTGGGTCACCTGTCACCATGGGCATGAGGCTTGGCAGCCTGGTCAGTTTCACAGAAGTGAAATTGACCAGGCTGCAGAGTCCCTTGGGCAGGGGCGCGGGCATCTCCCCTGGAACTGGCATCTCCTCTGGCCGCTTGCAAGCAGCCAAGGAAGCAGGGAGCCCCTTGGCTGTTTGCAAGCTTGCGGCCAGGGGAAATGCCGGCTCCCGCTGGATCCCCTGCTCCTGGACGCTTGCAAACAGCCATGGGAGATGCTGGCTCCCCGCACCCCAGGGCAGGAGTGAGCTGCAGGTGGCAGAGAGAGGCTGAGAGCCTGATAAAATTGAAATTGACCAGGCTTGGGGCTGCTTGTTCTGCGGAGCAAGCTGCTGGAGGCAGATGGGCTTCGAGCCAGCTCCTAGCTCCGACATCCTGCAGAGAGGGGCTGTGAGCCCCATCAGGCTCTCAGCCCCTCTTTGCATGCTGCAGGAACTGGCTGCCAGCCCTTTTCACTGGTGGAGAGGGGTTGGGAGCCAGATCCAGCCCTCAGCTCCTTGCCAAAGGGCAGGAGCAGGATTGGGCTGCCATGCTAGATCTGGTGGGAGCCCATCACACCCAGGGGTGGGTCCTGCCCTGTATAATCAACTTAAATGCTTAAGTTGACTTACAGGGCAGGAGTTATTACGTCAAAATAATAATTTCTAAATATAGACAGGGCTTAACTTAGTTCGACTTAAAGAGCTTTAAGTCGACCTAAGCCCATAGTGTAGACATAGCCATTGAGACCACAACTCTCCACATTTGGCATAAAGTTTTGTTTCTCCATTAATGGGGTGGGGGAGGAGGAAGCAAAAATACTGGTGCTTTGGATTTATCAAATACTTTACAAACAGTAATTCTTGTATTTAGAATCAGGTTAATATTACACCCTATAGAGAGATTATCACATGCCTTTGCAGAGGAATAGGCTGTGGGCCAAACCCTCCACTGTTGCAAAATCAGCATAGTTTAACTGACTTCAATGGAGTTATATAGATTGACAGGAGCTGAAGATATGGAACTATAGACTTTTCATTTGGTTTAGGAGCCTAAATCCCATGCACAGTCAGTGCTGGGCTGCTAATAATAATAATAATTATTATTATTTTAAAAGTTCACCATATATTCCATTTGGAAATATATGCAAAATGTATAGAATAAATTGTCTGGCAAAAGTATTTATGAAATAATTTATTCAATAAATTCTGTAGCTCTCCACCTTGATGCTGATCTTGGCTGAAATCTTCAAAAGAACCCAGAGAAGTACGGTACTTAGTTCATTCTGAATTTCAATAGGAGTTGGGTACTAGATTCCCTTTGAAAAATCCCAGTCATAATTAGTGCACCTAGCAGTCCTAAGAATGATCAGGGCTTGCTATGCTAGTCTGTGTACTAATAAATACAACAAAGACTGTCCTTGCCACACAGAGCTCAGACTCTAGGAGTGACAAGATTGAACAGAGGACTAACTGGTATAAGCTGAAGGATGACAAGTCAGTAGTAAAATATGAGTGTCTTTGCATCAGTTAGCCATTTCCATGACTATAGCATTCAGCAGCTTCTTAACAGAACAATTGTTTAGTAAGTTAAAAACTAATGTGTGTTTTAAGCAAGAAACACTTTGAACCTTCACCTTAGCTAATCAGACACAATCTACAACATACTTAGGCTTTTCAGACTGTGGTGGGGTTTTGAGCTGGGACAATGGTGTTAGTGGTAATACAGTGTATTGGCTGAGGCTCCATTTACAAACCACTCTGCTGGGGGGGTTTCCATGTCATCAACTTCCTGTAGGAAAGTGACTGATGTACAAGGTTGAAATGGTGGGCCTGTAGATGAGTCAGACCTTGCAGTAGGTGGGTCAGTCATAGTTGGACTTTCCTGTCTCCTGCCAAATGGAAATTCATCAGGGGGTGCAGGTTGGAATTAACCTGGGGGTGCAGGTTTTGACACTTACCTCGATGGCTGTTTAGAAAAATAACAAACCCCTGTGGATCTAACCACTGCAGGGCAGATTCATTGTCTGTGTGAAAAACACAGGGTAGTGTTAAATCCTGTCCCTCCTCCACAGTGACCCTTTCAGTGTGAACCTCTTGAAAATCCCCTGCAAGAGAAAAAGAGTTATGAAATGCAGCAAGAGAAACTGAGGGCGTTTCCCACAGTGCAGTATGCCAGCCTACTCCCTTTTTGAAAAAGGCTTGTCCATAAAGGGAGATTTACTAATATACTGGTATAATTGTACAATTATAGTTATACCAGTATCATTCCTCATGTAGATGCTTTTAGTTTGCAATAAGTGTGCACACAGGGAGTTAGCCTGGTAAGTGTTGACAGGTACTCCCTCAGAATGAATCTCATGCCAATAAGAAGTGCTGGATCAACAGATCTACAGACTGAATGTATTTATCCTCTCTCTCTCAGCATCCCTGTAAGATAGGAAAGTGTTGTTATCCTCTTTTTGAAGATAGGGAGGAAGGGCACAAAGAAACACAGGTCCAGAGCCTCAGAGGTATTTAGGTGTCTAAGTTCCACCAAAATCAGTTTCCTAAATACCTTTGAGGATTTTGTTCTCAGTGGCTGTGGCAGAACTCAAAACGGAATTCTGGTCTCCAGAATCCTAACCTGCAGCCTAAACCACATGGCCGTGTTCCCCCTGCCCTCCACTAGACAGACTGAAGTCTCTCAATGGATGAAAAGAGGGTTCAGCATTACAGTCTATGTCATCTTTCCAAGTTCTGTTGAGACTCCTCACAGTTATCCTAATGTAGGGATGATTTTATGATGTTGCACACCTGTCCAGAACAACTGGTTAAGGCCCCTCAACTTATTTCACACAAGCCATTGATGAGCCAACAATAAATGGACTTGAATAAACACTCCATACATTTGAACATGCAGGAGCTTTTTAGGTACTAGTCTGGGCAGATTTGAATAAATGACTCAAAGGTCAAAGTGCCATATTCCTGTTACCACTCATTGTGCCTGCTTTTCAGAAATGGTGAGCACTCACAACTCCAGTTGAAATAAACAGTAATTGTAGGTACTCAGCACCTCTGAAAATCAACCCATTTATATTCAAAAGTCTACGTCTTCAGTTGCTCTAAATTGGTACAGAATTCCATTGAAGTAGGTCAGATTCAGTGATCCTGAACATGTGTAACTAAAAAGAAATTCCATTCTCCCCTCCTGGCTCATTTTACAGTGAAGCAATGAAGTATGTTCCTCTTCCCAGAACTGATCATGCTGATCAATTTCACTTTGTGAAAATGTTTTATGACCTTAAATGATTCTTTGTTTCCTCCAAACAAATGTGCATTGGAGAAATTACAAACAGAAGTAACTGTCAGAGCTAAGTAAATAGGCAGTTAGAGGAATTTATTTTTCAATCAGATTTTCTTTTTAAAGTAGCTGTCTACAGCAAGTTGTTTGGCAGAGTGTGGGAGTGCTGAATCTTTGGGCCAATGTATCTGCCTGGGCTGCACATTTATTTTTTTTTAAAGAACTGAAAATGGCCATCTTAGGTTCTTTGTCACTAAAGCCTGTAGGAGATCTTCCATTGACTTCAGTGACAGCAGGATTGGTCTCCCTGTAGGCACTGTTCCCTCTAAGCTGTGCGCGTGTGCATGTGCACACAGGTCATGAAACCTGCACGCACGCACGCACGCACGCACGCGCACACACACACAACAAAATAAAGTGTGCACAAAAAAATTCAATAGTGCTGATATTGGTGCTCACACAAAGAAATTGTTTGTGCACACAGTCTACGAGTAATTAGAGGGAATATTGCCTGTAGGTAAAGTTTGGAGATCTGTAGCCATGTCCTGCTTCAGTCTACACTTGCTGTACTTTTCAGCAGCAGTCAATGGGAGATACGCAGGGTACATAAAATACCTTGGTATCTCCAGTTTCCTTACTACTGCCCACGTTTCCTTCCCCTACACACTCTGCTAAGGTGAATGGCAATGCTGTCCAGTCACCATAGCACTATGCCACTTCCAGGGCTGGAGTTGTTATTGCGAACTCCAGAGTGATTGAGCAATCCTGACAGACTGCTTAATCACACCTGGAAAAGTGCCCTGATGGTGGCAATTTTGTCATCTTCCATCCCAGGAGATGGCAAAGGGAAATGGTTAGGATAGGTAGCAGTGTAGCTGTGAATGTCATTTAAGTCAAACTTCATCCCCACAGTAAATCAAACTGGATACACATCTAAGGTTTCAGTTGTTTGTATCAGTGTGGCCCCAAGTACCAGACTTCAAGGCTGCAGAAAGCTGAGGACAGATGTTCATGATACTACAGCATTCTTTTGTCTACACTGGATGGAACCAGCAAGGACCGAGATTGTTCTTTCACATGAAGGAGTGACTCGTCCAATACAAACCAATTGTCTGTCCTGATTTAAGAGTCTTACTAGTCATTAATCATTAGACGATACATGGGCTGATTCTTCTCTTGCTTACATTATTTTACATCTGTGAAATGCCATTGACTTCAGTGGAATCTGATCTTGATTTTCACCAGTGTGAGTGAGAGGAGACCTGTGGCAATGCTCTAGTCTAGTATAGTATCTAGTTCACCCATGGCTATTTCAGTGGAAGCAATGATAAAGGGAAGTCCTAGGAACTTTGTGCAGATGGTTAGAGAAATCTAGAAACTGGGATGTTTTAGTAGCTTCTAATTTTTCCTGATTATGGGGTGAACCCATTACTCAACACTATGATACCTCTGCAAATCATTCAATTAATTTCATTCAATGGATGAGATTTTTGCTGCTGAATTTGTATCCCTAATTATAATGACTTGGACTAATAATAGTGGATAATTTGTAGGAAAGAAGGAAATAGTGAAAACCATGAATATGTTGTGCCTTTCATGAAACATTTTAATACCTCTGCAGAGCAGAGAGACCAAAATTACACCAAGGAAAGTGACACATGAAATTGTGATTGAGCAAGAAGTTGATTTTTGTTGGTGCTTCTCCTATTGAAGGCTTTTTGCTAGCAATCTCTGTTCCATTTAAATGGCTCAGCCTTACTTTTGTTTTACTTTTTGTATCTTCTCCATCTTCCAATATTAAATTGGTTTTGAAGTGAAAAGGATGCATATATGTTGGAAATAACAGTAAGCTGGTTTTCAGTTGTGATGGAACTTGGAGGCAATTGCCACAGGCCCAGTGGCAAAAGAAAACATGCCTTTTGTGAGCCTTTTGTAGCTCCCTCTATAAAGAAGTGCATCACCATCTGCATCTTGTTAGAGTAGCTGAGGTAGCCTCATCTGTGGTTTTCCACAGGGCCTTTCTGCATTTTTACTATTTCCTGTCACTAACGTTGGAGTGGGGGGTCTGTCAGCTCACACTCTTTGAGGTAAGAGAAAGGAGGCTTTAAATAGCAAAGCATTAAAAAACAGAAAAAGACTAAAGCCCAGAACTGAATGCATACAAACTTTCCATTTGAGACAGTGGGATGTCCACCAGCCATGATTCATGGGCCAAATTTCCCTCCATGTCAAAGGGCAGTATTGCACTGTCCTACTAGTACAATGGGGTTAAATCCACTGTAGCTGGCCACAAAAAGGTTATCCCAGTATAAGGAAATACTCTTGTGGCCCAACTCCCTATGGATAGCATAGGAGATGCAGTAAGGTTTGTCTCTGTGCCCCATTAATCTCCAGTTGCTCTAATGACTCTTTTGAGCCTTTGATACCTGGAGGAAATCAGAGCAGCTTCTAGGCTGCTCTGAATTATGTCATGGGAACAGTCCAGTGCGTAGTCAGGTCAGGATTGTGGGGAGACATGCAGGTATAGTCAGCTTACCTTCCGTAAGTTGTACCAAGAACTCCTCAGCCACTGACAAGGGCTGGGAGTCAATCTCTGAACTGAAGTGAACAGTGATGTTGTTGGATTCCTGGATTATTGGGCATTACAGATCATTCATCTTTGCACAGTATCTGCTCACAGAGTTTTCTTTGACTATGCAAAGTCTAGATGGTGTCACCATCATCTCCATGAATGGGATGAGGAGGCCAGAAACCCAACCGGGCATAATGGGCAGTGAGGTTGCAGTGGGAGGTAAGGCCCTTGCTGCAGTATTGTTCATGTGAAGAGTATTTTCTCTTCATATGGCCCCATGGAAACTACTTCATGGGGATTTGTATCTGTGGGCAGGAGAAAGCAGGGCTGTTGGGGAAAATGACGAGAGTGTTGGAGGTTGTTCTTTCACCCTCCCCCACTTGCTGAATCTGTGACATAACATGGGTTAGTGCTGCTTGAAACAATGTTGCATTATTTGCTTCCCTTTATGAATGAGTTGCTTCCCTAGTTTTCTGGGGGGTGCTCTTAATGCAAGTAGCTGGTGAAGAGACCCTGCCAGCCTTACTCCTCCAGAGTTATGCCCTCCTCCACAGAAGAGTTTGGAATCAAGTCACTCGATTAAGGCAAAATCTGTGGGCACACTGGGACTGAATTTTACAACTGTCCAAGTGCTGTGGTGATGTGAATTTATTCAGACACTATGAAATGCCCTTCATTCCCATCCTCCTCCCAATCTTCACACAAACACAACTATGGCTCATCATTGCATATATTTTCTGATTTCAAATGTGTTGACTGTTTTTGAGGATGGGTTTTACTTGGGTAAGCTTGGGTTTTCCCTGCTAGCCAGTATCAATGGCTCATTGCCTTAGCCACCTGGGCCTTAGCAGCTGCCCTTTTGGGAAGCCCAGCTCATATCCTTTTGCCATTTCCCTGACTGCAAGCTTGCCACAAGCTGCATGACCATCCCGTTGTTTGGTTCTATAAAACACTGCAAAGAGTGCGCACTGTAATAAAATCCAGTCCTGCTCCAGAGGAAAACTGGAGAGCAAGAGGCAGCAAGACTAGCATGAAGAACGCTTCTCAGAGCTATTGTTTCAGACTGCCTGCAGACTCCGATAGAGAATAAGGCAATTGTTTATGCTCAGTTCATGTTTTCAGGGTTATCTTTACAATTTGAAGGGTTAGAAATATTATTTACAAAGAAATGAAAAGTGAAAGCACAATTATCCAGGAAGGAGTGAATTTCTGGCAAATGTAATAACTGCAGAATATCATGGGGCCCTGCCTATTATATGTGTGATCGTACAGTAAAACCTTGCTAACTTACACTGACCTTTAAGGAGCCTATTGTATGCACAACAGGAGTTTGTAAATTACAGAACAATGGTTGCCACAAAAGCCTATCAATTACTTTAGATATTAATTAATACTATCAGCTGAGAATTCACCCTATTTTCCATGTATTCCTAGAGTAGGTATCAGGAGCACTGAAAATACCAAGATAACCGTGTACATTTAATTTACGACAAAAATGAGCTGTTCTTAAAGAACCACTTAGTTAACAAACACAGGTAAAAACAATAATGCCCACCCCAATGATGGCATAATGTGAAGTATACTTTGTCCCTTCGGTGTAATCTGGACTCAGATTCATAACGCACTTGTAAATGTACAGTATTGTATTTTCCGCTATTAGAGTCTCAGTAAATGAGACCCTACTGCTCTTTCTACTCTTATATCTTTGTCAAGAGATGGAGAGAAACTGTTCTTTTGGGGTTCATATTGAAGTCAGTGCAAAGATAATGCAAGAATTACAAATGGAGCCTGTAAACATCCTTAAATGCAGATCATTGACTTGCATGTTCCTTTATTTAAATCTTGTCATTATTTGACAGGGTCTGCTGGGGTGTGTGAGTGACAAGGTGCAGGTTAGCAACATAACAGAGATACAGCCTGAAGTATAACGGGGATACAGCCTGTAGGAGTAATGATACTAAGCATTTGTACAGTATAACACTAGATGACCTCGTGGGGTCCCTTCCAACCCTATGATTCTATGATTCTATGACTTTCTGTTTTCAAAGCAATCTGCAAAGCATTAACAAGGCTAGATTACCCATGAAGCCTACTTGCAAGGTAGCAGCCGATGTTAGCCCTAGTTTACAGATGGGCAAACAGAGGTAAAGAGATGGAATTCACGTAAAGCCAGGCTGTGAGTCAGAGTCAGAACTAGGATGGGAATCCAGCAGTTCTTGTCTATTCTGTCCCCTATAGTGCTTCCAAGGCTTATAGGTGAATGATTATTATTGGGTTTAACAGTTAGTTGAAATTTAGTAGCCCTATGTGCCAGGAGATCATGTTGAAAAGGTTGGTGATGCAGTTAATAATAGAAGCACTCAGGCATGTGGAACACTGAAGCTCTATAAAGAAAATAATTCAATTTATAATCTTTTAAAACAGGCAGTTAAACAACGCAGTCAGCATTGCTTACCTTGCAGTGGTAACAAAGCCAACATACAGAGCACAATGATGAGAGTCATGTTGTGGGATGTAAATGTAGTCTGTCTGCTATGCTGCACAAACTTCCTCTTCACTTTAGAAGTGCAGACTTGCAGTCTGTTCCTTTTCAACCGGTGGAGAGCAGAGTTACCATGACTTCATCAGCGCTGAGGTCATCGCCTCCATCTTCTTTTTCTGCTGTACCCACCTACCCACCTGCCTTCTTGGTGGGTTGTTTCCTTTGCCATGACTGTTGGTGAGAGAGCTGTGTGACCCTGTGTGTTCTAAAATTATTAAACTGAGGGTGGACAGGAGCTAGAGGCTATGACTCTGTGCCTGCTTAGTCTCAGATGCTGTAGGTGCTGCATCCCACTTATTCTCTGTGGCTATGTCTACACTGCAGAGCAATTTCAGAAAAAGTTGTTTTTTTTTTGAAAAAATTATTTTGAAATAAATTTGGAATAATTATCTTAGATAACTTTTTTCCAGAACTGCTGTATTGGGAAAAGAATCCAGGATGGCTCTTTCTCCTGAAAAAATGTGGCTTCTTTTTTTTCCTGAAAAAGAAAGTCCACACCAGGCTTTCTTTTTCAGAAAAAAAGAGAGAGCCCATGGAAGGGATAGACAGGCTTTTTCGGAAAAAAAGCCATTGCCACGTCTGGTGAGGACTTTTTTTCAAAAAAAGTTTCTTGAAAAACACTTTTTTTCAAAAGTTAACCAGGTTTAGCATTTTCAAAAAAGCACTTCAGTATTTCGAGATACTGGAGCGCTTTTTCAAAAAAGCCTAACCCCGGCCTTTTTGTTTTGTTTTGTTGTTCTTGCTTTTTGGGAAAAAAAGCCTTAGAAAAAAGCCATTGGCAGACGTGGCAATGGCTTTTTTTCAAAAAAGCCTGCCTATCCCTTCCATTGGCTTTCTTTTCTTTTAAAAAGAAAGCCCAATGTGGACTTTCTTTTTCAGGAAAAAGAGAAAAAGCCACGGTTTTTCAGGGCAAAGAGCCTTCCCTGGACTCTTTTCCCAATATAGAATTTTTGAAAGAAAGTTATCTCAAGATAATTATTCTGAATTTATTTTGAAATAATTTTTTCAAAGAAAATTTTTTCGAAAATGCTCTGCAATGTAAACGTAGCATGGAAAAAGGTGCATAGTTGAAAAGGGAGATAATGATAAGAAAGAAGCAGAAAGCCCTGAGAGGAGCATTGAGGGTTGCAAGGAGCCTCTGCTGAGGGAATCCTCCTGAAGTAGTTTACACGGGGTTTAAATCTGCTTTGCACTGGGAGTCTGGCTGCAAAGGCCTGGCACTTTTGGGGGAAGGACAGTTCAGTTGTTAGGCCTCAGACGAGCTGGTTTGAACTCTGTTCCGCCACAAGCTTCCTTTGTGATCTTGGGTTTTTGGCAGTGATTAAAGTATAATTTGAGGGGCCCCACAACCTTCCTATTCTCTGGGCCCCCTTCATGCATGTGTAGGCCCAATTTTTCTAGATTCTGGAATCTGGGCCCTGGAACTCTGGCCTGTCAGATGTGTGAGTCCCAGAACTGCATTCCAGCCCATTCTGGCTTACTTTAACTCCTGGATTTAGGGCCATATTTTTAACACTGTGTAAGTGCCTAAAGGTGTAGGTGGGCACCTAGTGGGATATTCACAAGCTCTCTCAAAGATTTTCAAAATGATGGACTTACGCAACTCCCAACTGGCACCTTTCTGAAGCTGGGGGGGAGGGGAAGGGCCTAAATAGATTTACAGTTCTGCCTCTTAGCATCTGGGTCCGTGTGTCTGACATGGATAGCAGCAGTGCCATGCCTTGCAAGGACCTGGTGAGGATCGACATTGAAGACTCTGAGGTGCTCAGATGACTGAGGTGATGAGGGACAAACAAGTACCCTAGATATGTGAATTGTAGACCCATAGTAGGATACAGAGCCATAACGCTCTGTTTTGCTGCCTGGGGAACATTCTGATTGGAACACATCCCTTGCCATTAGTTGTGCTTGGAGCCAGCACAGCAAAACCCACCCTTTAAGAGCAGATCTGTTGAGCTGCTTTGCCACACCTGGGGCAAAGGCCTGTTGGCCCAGCTGTAGTTACAGCTCTGGTAGGATAAATGTTAATACAGAGGAATTTTATCTTACAGCACCCAAAATGCAGCTTTGGGGGGTCTGAGGTATCTGCTAAACCACAGATAGAGTGGTGTGGACCTTGAAGAACCAGAGCCCAATCCTGCATTTTGCTCCACATCTCTGGAGTGCTTTGGAAACTGAATGTTAACAAATTCCAAAGGGAGTAGCTGTAGTAGTCTAGGTGAGCAAAACAAACAAGGATTCCTGTGGCATTTTTAAAGGCTAACAAACTTATTTATCATATGACCTTTCAGAGGAGAAAATCCCACTTTGTCAGATGCTTTGAAGACACTTCAAAGCATCTGATGAAGTGGGATTTTCTCCCACGAAAGCTCATATGATAAATAAATTTTTAGTCTTTAAAAGTTCCACAGGGGTCCTTGTTTGCTTTTTTGGAAACTGAAGTGAATTCAGGCCCCAGATCAGCTACTTCTGTGAAAGGGACTGTGTGTGAATACCAGATGAGGTTTGTTGTGTTGCTGATGAACTCAACTAGTAAGTGATGTCTGTTATCATGAGAAATACAAGCCCAATAAATATGTCTGCATGTAGGTTTTAATTGAAAAAGTCATGCCCTTGCAGTTCCTGTTGAACTTAACTAGATTTGCTGGTGCTTTGCACCTCAACACTGCTGAACTAGTCTCGACTAAGCAAGCTTAGTGTGGACTAATTTGGCCCATGGCCACGCTACGCTTTGCCTAGCTTAATCTGGACTAGTAAAACCCCTTGCTTAGTCCAGACTAGGCATCTTAGTTTGAACTTTAGTTCAAACTAAGCACATGCAAGACGTGAAATAATGGCTAGTTTAAACTTAAAAAGTTCGAACTAAGCCATTAATTCAAACTAGCCATGCATTCTAGTTCAAACTAAAAAGTTAGTTCACACTGGGACACATGCTAGTTCAAACTAAAAAGCCGTGGTTAGTCCGAGCTAACCCAAGGTTAGTTCGGACTTACCTTGGACTTTTTTTAGTTTGGACTAGCAAGTCCGAACTAAAAAAGTAGATGTAGACATAGCCATATATACCCCATCTCGTCCCACAGCAAGGCTTAAATAAGTTCTGTCCTGGATTAGGGTTATTTTTATGCAGTTAGCATAAGAGCTGAGTTGTATTAATTTCCAAGAGGACATCAATAGGAGCGTACTGGATGGAAGCAAAACATTTAAGTGCAATTTTTATTTATACAGTCAAAAACAGCTAATGGTTAAAGAGGTAACTAGTTTGATTAGAATAGACTGCGTGCATTCATAGGAAAATACATTTGGATGAACAAGATGAACCAAGTAATTGTAGATACATGATGTATTTTCATTGCTTGGGCACCCAATTTATTAGAACCTTTCCCATTAGGTTTTCAGACTTCTGAACAGAGCACATGGCTTTCATCATTGCAATCATAAAAAGATGTGCTTTACTAGAAGATGGAATGCTAGACCATAATGCTAATTACCTGGTTGAGACACAAAGGATGAAACCAGATGTGTGTGATAATATTAACATTGGGAGGGAAAATACATAAAACAGAAGGAGATATAGCCTGTGAAGTAAGGTCTCTGTAGTTTACAACTGGCGCATCCAAACCTGCATGCCGGGATCTCCTCCTGAAGTAATTGTGGGTGCAAAAGGGACTCAGAACCTGATCCAAATCCTTCTGAAACCATGGAAGACTGATTGGGCCCCAAATTGTGAAGCCCTCCAAGATGAATGGAAAATGACCTCTGTACAGTGGAGCATGAAAACTGAACTTAAGTAAGACTTGTGCCATTTCTCTCCACAGGGGATGAATTTCACTTGTACAAAAACAAAGTGAAATTTTTTTTACTAGGAGTTAATTCCCTTTTCTGCTCAGAAGGAAGCACATTACCTGTCATGCAAGCTGTCTCATCACTGAGTGGCAAGGCCATCAGAGGAGGTAAGGTCAAGATTAGCTCACAAAAAGGTAATCTAGTAAGGCATGAGAGTTTGAAAATTTCATTACAAGAGGGGTCGGCAACCAATGTTCCCTGTAAGCTGCACAGCAGTGTGGCCGCACAGCCACTGGTCTGCACAGGAGACACAGCTGGCCACATGCGGCCAGCAACCAGAATCCCTACCCGGCCGGCTGAGAGTTCCTCCAGAACTGGGAGTTTTAAAAACTCCTGCCCAGAGAAGGTCTGACGGAGCATGCTCAGAAGTTCTGAGCATGCTCCATCAGTGCTTCTCTAGCCGGAGAAGCCATGACTCTGCTGAACCACTTCAGCTGCTGGGTAAGAGTGTGGGGAGTCAGGCTAGCTGGGGGTTACCAGGGGAGTGGGTTAGGGTGGGAGGAAGGAAGGGATTGACTGGCTGGGGGGGGGGACAGGATCAGGCCTGTAGGGGGTGGCAGAATTGGGCCCTCAGGGGGCCACACAGCGAGCAACGTTAGTTGCTCAGCTGTCTCAGGGCCTTAGAGGGAGCATTATGGGCAACCCCCATCACCCATGCCAAAAATGCCTCGGGAGCCGAGCCTGAGCACTACACAGCACTGCTCAGGCTCCCCAGCTGGCCCCATTCCCCCAGTGCTGCATGGCTGGGCGGCAAGAGCTGCGTGCTAGAGTTCCACGCCCCCACTCGCCACACTTCCCCAGTGGGAGCACAGCCATCAGGGACAGAGAAGCCATGGTGCATGGGTCTCCTGACCCCTGCTGGCCCCGCTCCCTGCTGGGCAGGTCTGGAGGTAACTGAGGTAGATTGGCCTGACTGCTTCTGGCTCCAACTCTGGAGCTAGAAGCTGCCTGCAGGTGGGGGCAGGAGCTGGACACGGTGGGGACCTCAGGGCTGCCTGCCAATGGGGCAAGAGCCAGCCACAGCCCGAGCCAGAGGCCTAGCCCTGCCCCCAGCAAAGGTTGCCAACCCCTGGATTACAATCTAATCTAAAGTGAAGCTCTTTGTAAGCACCTACCTGTTCAAAATTCTCTCACTCCTTTGAAAAAAGCAAACAAACAGTGTTTATCTAGGCTTATCAGTGATACATTTTTTACTCTTTATTAGTAAATGTAAGGAGCACATGTAAAATTTTGCCTTTAAATAAGTAGTTGCCAACCTGAGAAGTTTGAGGCTATGTCCAGGGGTGGCCAAACTTATGGAACTCAAGAGCCACAGAAGTTGATTATTAAACCTTTGAGAGCCACACTGAGGCCTATAGCCATATACTTTTACCTACTCTGAAATTACTAAGTTAAAAATTCATTGCACACTTTTATTTTATCATAAAAGAAGACAAATATAGATCCTACTAATGTCAGATTCTAATAATTACTTAAGGTTGTCTTGAAAATTAGGCCTACGCAGTAAAAACTTAGCTGCTGCTCGATGTAGAAGACTGCAGGCTAGTGGCGAGTTTTTTAAAATCCTGACCATGCCGCACTTCTCCCCACTGTCCCGATACCCTCCTGAACTCCTAGGCTGGGGCTGCTTTCCTAAATTGATTTGCTGATGCCTGGTCTATATTGACAGTGGCAAAATCGCCAGGTGTTCCAGGACCACTTGGCAGCAAGTCTGAACGTGCTGCTGTGCTGCTGGATGTTGGCTCTGTAAGTCCTGGGGGCCAGGAGGCATATCTGGAAACCAACTGCAAGGCATTGGCAGTCGGCTTTCCCAAGTGTGTCCTAGCAGTTAAGAAAGTCACCAGCATTTACGCATGGCATTTTATGTGCCTTGCATAAATGCTGGTCAGCTGTTGCCGAAAAACAGCCCAAGTGTAGAGTAGGGCTGAGAAACTTTGACACAGAAGACTATTCATGCAGTGTGCAGTTGACCTATGGGACAGCACCAGCAAATCCCACCAAAGCTCTGCTCTCTCCACAGAATTGTATTTCACACACATTCTTTATCTGAACAATCACTTTCAGATTCACTCTTTGAAGGTTGGAGTATGTATGCATTTGAGAGGGAAAATGTGAAATAGGAAGGATTTACTCTGGATGCATGTGCTTTATTAAATCATCTGTGAGCCACTTTTGTTTAAGTTTTGAGAAATCCATTTAATGTAACAAGCAAATTAAAATGACATGGTAGTTTCAACAGTTGTTAGCATTTGAAATAGAAGATTAAAAAAAATAAAATAAAACAAATACTGATGTCACAAATGATTATAGCAAATTTTTTTGGCAATACAAGTTTTTTAAACGTCAAATGTTTTTCTCAAATAAATACAATCTGATCACACTGAAAACATAATAAACATAACAATACAACAGTTTTAAAATGAAAAAATGCAGCCATTGATAACATTATTAGAACTACCCACAGAGAGAAAGTTCAGAAAGTACTTCCTTAGTGGTGCAAAAAAACAAAAACAAGCAAACAAACAAAAAAACTCAAACAAAAACAAAACAAAACAAAAACCAAGTTAAAAAGGATCTGGTCGTGTATTTCCACTGTATTACTTGTATATTTCATAAATACTCAATCAGTATTTAGTCTGTGTCCAGGTATTTGAGGCAGCAATGACAACTAAGTGGCATATTAGGGTATATACAGTCAATTGCATTTACAGATTGCTAGTTCATTCATACATCATTGTAAATACGTCTGCCTCTAGCATAATTTCATATGTATTTAAGAATCAAATGATTTCCTTTACATTTGTCACCAGCAGGCGTTCCATTGTAATCATTAATTTTTCTATGGACTTTCAATACATTTTAAGTATTGAAGTACTGCAAATCAATCTTCAGTACTGTGTTTAAACGTGAAAATTCTTTGGAAACTCTGACTAAAATAGCCTAGATCTCTCTTGTTAAAATGAATTTTAAGTAAATATTAAATCTTCCCCATACACCACATGCGAGCTGTTGAGATTTTCCTCCTATCCTCTGCATGCATCTACAGGGCTGCAATTTAAATGCAAATTCTGGCTGCTACCAAAATACACAGGCATGTTTGTGTAGAGTTTGTTACTGCTGTAAAGGATGTTGCAATGAACTGCAATTCATCTATATTTGAGTATATTTGTAATTTAGTGTAAATTCAAAGGAGCAATTCATAGCTGTTTTCAAATGACTTTCTCAAGTAGCAAAGCAGATAGATCTCAGAGCATACGCCCCAATTCACTGCACAAAGAAGGATTTTTGCAATAAGATAGACCTGAACTTATCCAACTTCATCTTCATTTAGGTCTCAATTCAGGAAGAGCCACCCAGTTCATGAATGTTTTTATATGCACACTTAATGTCCACAGAAATTAATAGGATTTAAAACATGTTTAAATGTTTTCCTGAATTAGGGCCAAGATAAAAAGTTTCCTCAACTTCCACTGAACTCAAATACAGTTGAGAGAATGTAGCAGGTTCAGGTCTTGTGGTGCTTGATCCCAAGTCCTGAAGTCATTAGAAATCTTTCCTGTGGCTTCAGTGGGCTTTGGATTAGGCCCTTAGTTCCATTTGGTTCTATGCCATAGAAATGAAATACTAACGGCTAGTTTAGTGGAAAGGCTATTAATAATAATGCTATGCACAAACTATACCCTAAAATCTTCTTTAAAATCGATGCACGCCGTACACAGTTAAGCAGATTATGTATAAGTCCTTATGGTATTATAACCTGTAGAAGCCAGATCTGTTGATTAAAAAAAATGATACACTAGGATAATAGTGCTCTGGCATCATTTCTCCCTTTCTTGTTATTTGGTTTTGTTGGGATATGTTTTGGAAAATAACTTTTTTTTGTTTTTCACAAATCACTTTTTAAAATAACTCATTCTTTGGTTATAACAGACATCACTTTAATAGTTATATTTAAAAAAGAAACTAATTCCATGGGAAACAAAATCCTTCCTAGCCATCAGTTAGCCATTTATTCTAAATTTGTTCAGATTCTGTGTAATTGAAAACATCACATTCTAGAAATAATGGGCCACACATACTCGCTGATTGAAATGTACTAACTCCATGGATTTCAGTGGAACTCCTATTTATGGCAGCTGAGAACTTGGCCTGATAACTACTTGGAGGACATAAACAATCTACTGTAGCTACCTGCGCACTAATAGTAAGAAAAACCTCATGAAAATGTAGCACCTGATGTCTGCATTAAAACATCTGATTATTCCTACACACAATGGACAATGTGGTACTCTGTTGAAATTACTGGGAACTGAGCACAGTCTGGCTGGCAGAGACTCTAGAGCCTTCTAGGTAAGGTTTAATATACTTTAGTGGACCCTGTGGAGGGCAAGGGACATGCCTGCATATGTGAGCTTGCAATAGGATGACCTGACAAGTGTGAAAAATCAGGACACTCTTGGAGGGAGAGTGATAAGGGGTATAGTTGCATATATAGGACAAAGCCTCATGTATTATATTATCTGGTCAATCTAGCTTTCAGGATCAGTGTCTATGCCTGTTACAATGCAAACTGTTCCATTTAAGGGAGGATGTACAGGCACAACATTCAGGTAAAGGCAAAGATGTACTGGACTCAAGGCCTATGAAATCAGGGAGGCATCTGTTGAATCCTACTGAAACACTAATCAAATCAAATAAAAAATTGAAAATGATATAAAAATAATTTATTCTTTTCGTTCCCTCTTATGGCTGCTGGGTGTTATCCCTTATTTACTGCTGTGCTAGACCCCAGCCATGTGCCACTAGTTCTCATGTTGCTTCTAACCATGTCTAACCTAGGAATTTCTCAAGAACAGTCTGTTCTTGCAAGATTTCCAGCCTTATTCCTTAACTGAGGGGCTGCACAGGAATCTAAGAACTGCTGTTACTCCTTGTGGATCCAGACTGAACTGGTGAGGCCTGATATAACTGCAGTGAAGTCAAGGGAAGGAATTCCATTAATTTCAGCTGCATCAGGCCAACATTTCCCTGGCACAAGACACTAAAAATATGTTAAATATACATAAATGAGCAGCAACATAGCAAAATATAAGCAATGATGCTCCTTTTTCTTAACATCCTAATTAAATATTTTAAAAATATCAAGGGATTTCCCAGTGCAATGTATTTAAATAATGTCAGATACATTTTTAATAAAGAACCTTATAAGCTACAATTTCCTTAATGCAAAACCATTAATAGACAACAAAATATTGGAAGAAAAACAATATTTTTTTGAGACTCCTGACACCTGAAACTCAGATGTGAGATCAGATAACAATTGCCAAAATACTTTCCCAAACATCCAAAAATATACTTTTATAAGAGAATGTTTTCATATTTTTCCCTTTCTCAAACAGAAACTTTTTTTTCAAATACTTTATGCAAAGATCAATTACTACAATATTGAACAGTCTATGTATACAGGTTTTGTTCCATACCTATTACATGCTGCTGTCTAAACAAATTCCTGTAATGCTGCTTAACAGTGGTGAAATGTGGATAGCTTTTTATCATTTTGCATATTCATTACCCAGCCTCTTGCAAGCCTTCAGCACAAAACAGTAAGTGATTAACAGACTTTAAATATACAGTGAAACCCAAATTATTTTTTGGTTTGATTGTCTTTTTATTCATTTAATTAAATAAACTCCTTTGTGAGCTTGTCGTAAGTAAGCATAGAGGAGAAAAAGCAGTAAACACTCTTCAGAATGTCTGTACACAGCTAAAAATAGTTTAAATTATAATTAAAATAAAAAAGTGACAGCAATATCACTGCATAGATACTGATGCAGTTCAGATACTGAGGCAGATTCTTTCTGTCATCACATAAGTTATCTCCCTGACTTTTCAGTATACATCACTGGTATAATAATGCATTTATGGATATCATACTATGTATTTCATATATTATAAATGTACAAATAATAGACTACTGCTAGGTTCATGACAATGTACATATTGCACAAGATGAGCTGTATGGTGACTTAAATTCTGTACAGAATCTACTGTATGTTCCTTGGCAGGGTCCACATCACAAGCTAGCTAAAATTATTTGAGACCAAGCTGAGCTAAAAAACCTTAAGATTTGATCTTGCCATTGCCACAGCGTAAAATTCCTGTTGAAGTTGTTGGGCCTTTTATCTGCATCACAAATGAAAGACTGGGCTTTCATATTGTATGTCACTGTGATAGATGGAATATGGGGGCCAGGTCCCGGTTCCACTGAAGTTGATGGGAATTCTGCTATTGACAAGCCTAGCATTTTACACTATTAAACCCCTCACACCTGAAACCTGGTCATTTATAGGGGTAACAAGAATATTCTGAATTATGGCCTGGAAAAACAACACTATTCAGGACATTGCTGAACTCCCATTTACTTCTAGACTGGGGCCTAAAATGGTAAATATTTTTACAAAATAGTTTTGGAACCCTCATGCTTCAGGGCAGAAAGCAATGTCATGTTATCTTGGGGTCAGGAAAGAGCTTTCCTGGAGGAAGGTTATAACTGTTCTGTATCTTCCCTATACAGGCTTTCTGGCACCTTTCTCTGAAGCAGCTTATACTGGCCACTGTCAAAGAGACAAAGAGGTAGCCATGTTAGCCTAGTCCAGCAAAACAAATGAGTCTGGTGGCACATTTAAAGACTAACAGATCTATTTATCACATGAGTTTTCGTGGGAGAAACTCCCGCTTCATCAGACATTCTGTAAATTCCCCCATCTTCACAGTGGCTGATGAAGTAATATTTTCTCCCACGAGAGGTCATGCGATAAATACATTCGTTAGTCTTTAAAAATGCCCCCAGCCACCTTGTTTTTCAAAGAAAGGATGCTAGACTAAAAGGACTACAGAGTCTGATCTACTATAGCAGTTCCTTATGACTTCATTGGGATCAAGATTTTAGTTTAGTATGAAACAAATTACCTAAGAAGTAACAATGTGTCCAGTGTGTTGCTTTTATCATCACAGTGTATTATTTATGAGCTCTGCTTTCTATGCCAGACAGATGGCACTTAAAATGTAAAAGAAACGGGAGGGGAAAAATCCAAAAACCAGTAAACAACAAACTGCACAAAAACAATCCCCCACCTTACATCTGAATTGCTAGCCTGTCCTTCTAATGTAGTACTTATCCTTGATGAAGACTGATCACTAAGAGAGTGAGAAATATTCACAAGCGGATGAAATTTACATCTATGTAGGAGAACCAGCAAAAGGTCCATGTGTCACATAAAACCCTTTTGTGAACTCATAAGCAAGATTTGAGTGATGCATGTGGTTTTATGCTGGTCTTCTGCATGGGTGAATTTCAGCCAAGAAAATCAAATTTTGAGTCCTCTTTTTATTTCCATTTAGCAAATTTGCTCCAATTCTTCACTCAAAAATGACCCTTTTTTTAATGTGAGAACTTCATTTCTGACAGCTTGGAAGCTCAAAATTCTGTTCTGATGCAGATCAGTGACAAGTGCTTCAGTGTATCTTAGGGCTCTGCCACCTGCCCACTTGTGTAACATGTAGGCATCTAATACGGTAATGTAAAGGAATTGTTTGATATCGATCTATAATTGGAATAGAGAACTCTCTTCCTTTTGAAGGTGAGGCAATATCTTTTGGAATTCTTTGAGTGTAGCTATTTTGGAGGTACATGAAACTGCTACTTAGCAAAATTTGGGAGTAATGGGGAAGGTACCAACATAGTCCAGAAAAAAATTGTAAATATTTGTTCTGCAAAATTTTGCAGACAAAAAAGGCCCAAAATTCACCATTTCCTCAGAGTCCTAGTTGTTCCAAACATGATGCAGAAGGCAGTGAAAATTGTTTGTTTGAACTCAATTAAAGATGAAAAATATATCCCAGCTATGTCACTTTAGATCCGTGGTTTTCAAACCATGGGTCAGGACCCCATACTAGGTTTCAGACTCTCAGGTGCTGGGTTGTGGCGCCCCCTGCTGCCGCTGCCAAAAGACCGGAATGCATTGCTGAAGATCTAATTATTTATTGTGTTGCAGGCATAAATGATTTTTTTTCAACAGGGCCCTGAGAAAAAAAGTTTGAACACCACTGCTTTAGATAACATAGAGACTTCCTGCAATGCAGAAGCCTGGATAAATAATTATATTCTTCCATCAATTAAGCCCTTTCTTATATCTACCTAGTTTTATATATGAGAACTTTTTGCACAAATGTGACTCTATAGGTGATATGCTACAATATTCCTATGAACAATTCACCTAAAATGTTATCAATATTTTTTCCACTGTCAATAAACACAAGAAATAAGAGACACTGTCCAATGCTTAGAAAGGCCTTTTTTTTGTTTTTTTGTTTTTGTCTGTAAGTTTAGCTTTGCCTATTCTTGTAGCAAGGTCTCTCGCCAGTTAAAGCCTCCTGTTGGTCCGTGTGTGAGAGGGAGGATGGGGGGGTCTGTGAGTTGCCAAATGCCAGTCTCTCCCAGTTCTTCGCAGGAACAGAACCCCAAGTATGGAATCTGAGTTAGGAAATATTAAAATACAGAAAAGCAGTGAGGAGGAATATATCCAGAGCCAAAGTGAAGTTTTGAAAACAGCCTAAGTTGCACTAAGAGTCAACAGGACTTGTATTTTTAAGTTATTTGGGTTCTTTTGAACATCCCCTTCCAATTCAGAGGCATAGTTACAGGAAGGCCCACCCAGCTCCTCTGCTTGCTGTTCCTAGTAACCGAGTATCTCAGGAGTTAAGCAGCTTTCGACTGGTTGCTTGCCTGATTGTCTTGCTTCCAAACGTGACAAGAAGCCAGATGTTCAGGAAGTGACCAGCTGAAAAACCTGCCTGATGATGCTGTAGTTGCTAGGTAGCAAGTGGAGCCAAAGCATCATCAGCAGCCATACTTTTGCTTGTTTTTTGGCTACCCATACTTCAACTGGCCAGAAACAAGTGAGAGCACATGCTCTCCTGGCTCTTGCTTGTTTTATGGCCAGCAGAAGTTTGACTGACCAAAAACTAAGCAAAAGCACAGCTCCTGCTGATGCTCAGTTCCACTTGCTACCTAGCAATTGGATTGTCTGCAGCCTCCAAGCTTCCTACTTCCAGTCACATGACTGGAAGTGCCTTGGCCTACCTGAGTGATTCATGGGCGCAGCCAAAAAAGCAGGTCTGTTTATATCCAGAGCTGGCCTGACCATACAGGTGAACTAGGCAGTTGCCTAGGGCAGTGGTTCCCAACGTTTTCTCTGCTGTGGCACACCTTGCTACCTTTAATTAATTTGAGGCGCACCAGCATATAGTTGCCAAAAGAACTCATGAATATTCATGAGTCAATTAGCCAATCCAGAACTCTTTGAGTAGTTTTTCAAAAAATTTTATAGCACACCTGCTCAGACCTGAAAGCACACCTGTATGCTGTGGCACACTGGTTGAGAAACACATGCCTAGGGCACCAGGCTTTAAAGGTTGACAGAAGTGAATCTTTCTCTCTATTTTAAAAATATATTAATATATTATCTCTTATAAATAAAAGTATTGCCCTCTGACAGTGGTGCCAAAGTCAGAGTTCACCTAGGGCACCAAAAACCGTGGGGCTGGTCCTGGTTACACCCCTACTCCAATTCAGAAGATACTTTTTAATCCAAGGCCCAGCAGGATTCAGACCAAAACTGAGTGAGTTTTTTCAGATTTAATAGTGTATTTGCTGATAAATTCAGTGTTGGATCAACATAAATGATGCATGGGTTTGGGGAGAATGCAGCAAATAGTTTTGGCTAAAAAAATATAGTTTTTGAAAAAAAGTCATCAGTGTTTTGACTTCTTATTTTCAAAGAATGTTTCATTTTGAAATTTAGTAAATATGAAAAGGCAAAAAAATATAAAAATTCTCAAAACAAATACAAAAAGCTGTTTTATTTCATGCTGAGCTAAATGTTTTGTGTCACATGAAAAAGAAATAATTTTTTTTCCAATTTTTAATTTTGGCAAGAAAAACTGAAATATTTCCATTTCAAGTTAACTTGAACCACAAAGCCAAAAAAATCAATTATTGGTTCATCAGTGTTTCAGACATGCTTTTAAAAGCTCTTCCATGTAAATATAAAATACTTGGGAGCCAGAATACAATTTTACAATCTTCACTAAATAAGGTACAGCACACAGTCTGTATGCATGTATGTCCAGGTCTTGTCGGCTGACTAAATTCTATAAAGAGTCAGTACAGCTGTGGGAAAGTGACCTGGAACCTATTTTGGCTCATTTATCAACACGTGGGTCAGCTTGCTTAATAAAAGGTGGTGATATAATAGGCAGAAAGAGTGCAGATGGATTTCTAGATTCCTGGTTGTGTTTGTGGGCTTGACATATAGACAACACTGACTCCTGACAGGAAGTCAAGGAAAAGGAATAAATCTGGATGCTCACAATGTCATTTTCAATGTAACAACAATTTAAAGCTGCATAAGAAGGGATCTTAAAGACCCACAGTCCTAAAAGCATGGAAGTGTAGTTGAGACATGCAACCTCTTTGTATGCTAGTTTTCAATCCCCTGTTATTAGTTACAAAAGGACATGTGAGATAAGCCTCTTAAACCAATCTTCTATACTCACATGATTTCTGAAGCCTACCAAGCTTGAACAATGGTCTGAATTATCAGACTAAAAACAAAGTCTCCTCTGGCTTCCAAAAGAGATTTTAATTTCTTTTTTTAAATATCTGAAGAGCTTTACCCATTGATTTTAATTACCTTTCTGACCATCTGTACAAAGTCCTTGGAATTCTGAGGCGAGAGCCCCTGGAGCTGGCAAGTGCACGCCTCAAGAGATGATGCATGAGCCACTATCAAAATGTTATTTCCTGCAACGAAATGAATAAATGTAGGTTGTTTGGGATCTAAGCAAAAATGCTCTGTGAAACTATTCAAGGCAAATCTTATCAGTCTGTGGCTCTCAGAGAGGTTTACTTTTATACAGAACAATGCAGTTTATGCATGTGGAAAATACTGTTTATGAATAATATTTCTGTTACTTCTTAATCTCCAAAGCATGAGCTCCTTGAAAATTCTTTGTCACTATTTTGTCTTTTGGATAACAAATAGCTTTATGAAGACAAGAATTTCAGCAAAAAAGATTTATCTGGTTGGAATTTTTTTTGATGAAATAGATATTTTTGTTTCAATTTGTTGTGTGGGAAAGAAAAACTCAGGAGAAACTTTCTCAGGTAAAAGAAAATGTTTAATTTCATTTGAATTTTTTCATGGAAAATGCCTATACTTGTTTAGTCAAACCTATGTCTGGCCAACATTTTCAAACCTGGCCTAACATTGCCTAAAATTTATTCAGCTGGCTTAATAAAAAATGCCCTGATTAATAGAGATACTAATACCCCCATTTATTTCAGTGTGTGAACTTTTGAACATCGTTACTTTTATTTGCAGCATACGTATGGATTTGGGAGCTAATCTTAGGGACCCAGGTTTGACTATTATAGCCTTTATGCCTAATTCAAACTAGAAGAAAAAAGTACAGGTTTTTTGAAGTGGTGATAATTAACTGTTGGACCAGTTTAGTAAGGGATGTGGTTGATTCTTTGTGACTTTCAGTCAGGCCTGGTCTATGCTAAGAAATTAGGTTGCCACAACTACCTCGTGTGAAAAATCCATAGACCCCGAGCAGCATAGTTAAACCAACCTATGTTCCTATGTTGCCAGCACTAGGTCAATGAAAAAATATGTTGACCTAGTTACTGTCCCTTGGGGAGGTGGGGTAACATGCTGATGGGAATATCCTTCCCATTGGAGTACACTGACTATTACAGCAGTGCAACTGTCATATGGAGAAACAGGCAGAGTAGTTAAGGCCAAGATTTTGAAACATGACTAGTGATTGAGTGCCTCAGTTTGTGAGTGTCCAACCTTATATAACTTAAAGGCTCTTGACTTTCAGAAAGCCCTTTAAAAAGTCTCAAGTTGGGCATGCACAAGCAGTCAGCCTCTTTAGAGGCTTATATTTTGCACCCTGGGCTCTTCTGCACAGCATGCATATGTTGTAGGGCTCCTAAAACCACAAGTTCTCATGTGACCACTTGTGCATATGGACGAACCTGGTAATAACAGACAGTAGAATATTCTACCTAGAAATGGGCCTGAATTACATGGTTCTACTCAAGTTCCAAAGGGGCAGCTGTGTTAGTCTAGTTCAGCAAAATATGCAGGGAGTCCTGTGGCACTTAAAGATTAACAAATTTATTTATCGCATGAGCTTTCGTGGGAGAAAATCCCACTTTGTCAGATGCTTTGAAGATGGGGGAACAGTTCTGCCCAAGTCTTGATTCCCCAGTGTCTGTGGGCTGAGAGAATTCAGCAGGGGACTTTAACAGAGACAGCAACTAGGCAGTGTTGTTCAGTTATGGAATGCCTGTCTCCTGCTTTGGATCACTATTGAGGAATTAGATTTCTTTATAGAAAGGTGCAGGCCCACTTACCTTTGCCTTTACATTCACTTATGATTTCTTTCGTTACTTGATAACTTCTACTTATGTATGTGTCGTAAGACTCTGAAACCACTAACTTGCTGACTGGAATATGAGGTCTATGGGCAGAAAAAGAACATAGTAAGTTTTGAGGAAGAGAGAAGATTTTAAATGTAAGTTACCTAAGCTCTGTACACACTGTAGCTGAAAGCATGCTTGAGATCTCAGCTGCTTCTCTAATTCTAAATAACTCAAACCCCCACACCTCATTATTTGTGTAAAGGCCACTTCCATCAGTTATTGGTGGGCTTCTAACCCTGGACTTTCGGCATAAAAGTAGAGACATCTACCACTTGAGCTAAAGGAGTAATTCCACTAGCTGGCAAAGTAGTAGGCTGTTATCTTCTATGTGGACCGCTCACTAGAGCTGGAAAGCTACTTACATATGTTACACATGCAATTGGATGTAATAGTAATAACAGCAACGCTTTGCACTTCCATAGATCCTTTGATCAGAGAATCTCAAAGCAACGAATTATACTCACCAGCACCCATAAGAATTTTGTGAGAGATATTGCCCCTGCTTCATTGGTGGGTAAAATGAAACAGGGACTGTCTTCATTTAGTTATTTCTTAAAATTTCCCACCAGTGCAGCTCTTCCAGTGGTAGCAGGGGCAGGCAGGAGAGCTCTAGTATAGATGAGGTGCTGGTGTTACTAATCACAATGTTGTCTAGATATGCTGAGAGCAGAGTCAAATGAAGTGACTGTAAAACCACCAGGGGATGCTGCTGCCTTGGAAAAAGGGTGGGAAATGTTTTAAGACTAGTTCAGTGAACCAAGGCCAGAGTGTTTAAGTGAGTTGCCCACTCTAAGTTTTGCCAATTTCTTCAATGGGAGTGGGATTGGGGTTGAGTCATTGGAAGAGCTTCGGATGGTGGGGAGGGGGGAATGAAAGGCTCTATTTTCCATGTACACAAGGGAAAACTTTGCCTACCCATTCTATCCCAAAATCTGAGGAAACTCCCACTGGTATCTGTGGGATTTACTCATCTTCCACAGCAGAGACTGGGGCTCTGGGCATTCTCCCAGTCCTCTAGTTTAACGGTTAGACTGTGCAAAAGCAGGTTTCCTTTTTTAGTAGTGGTATATATGCTGTATTCTTCCCAGAAGCATTCCGTTTCATGAACTAAAGGTTATCCTGTAGTGCAACTGCTTTGTTACGTGCTAGCACGGTGATGGTAACCTTTCTGGAATAAGTGTAGTGTAAATAACTCCATTTAGGTGCAATGTGCACCATGACTATACATTTCCATAAACCCAGAAAGGTAATTTGTAGGCAGGAAAGACAAAATATAAGCAGCTATATGGTATAATTAGCCATGGAAGGATTCAAAGGGGTATTTTTTTATCCCATTTATCCTTATTTCTACTTGGCCATCCTAAATAGGTGTAACAGAAGGAGCCAGGGTTTCTGGTGATATTTGCAAGCCACAAAAAGCAGCTTCAGAACAATTGGTCACCAAACCCTCATACATTGGAATTTCTTGTGTTACATTATTTATAAGGTGGGAATAATTTTATCTGAGATCTTTTAAGTTTGCATTTAATATCCTTCCCTGCTTTCTAAAACACATGGTTAACTCTTGATGAGAATTCACAATAATCCTGAGATTTCATCACTGTGACCCCAGTGCTGCTCAGGACCACTTGACCTTTCTCTAGCATCTATTCATGTATGGCATTTTTCAGAAGCTGATTGACATAAATGAATCTTAGATTTTGAACCAGGGAAGATCTGGCAGGTCATCTTGTCTGTTCCTTAACTCTTTGCACCGTATGCAGGACTATTCTTATCAAGCTATTTTATTTAACTTCTCTGTATACCTTCCCGCTGTTCACAACAGGCAGCAGCTCCCTTGGTGTAAGGTGGAACTGTTTTTAGCCTCAGTTCTCAGCAATGGCTAAATGGAATGGTATTTGACAGCAGAAGCTGGCACTAAAGACTTAACAGAGGTTTAAAAGAGCTGGGTGCGGAGTTCACAGGGCCATTAATGTTGATTTCACACTAAGTCTTGGAGCACTGGGGAAGTTCAAAGGACTGTGAGAAAGCTAGTCTGCCAATTTTTAAAATGTGTGTCAGTTTGCTCTGATTAGAAATGATCAGAAACTTTCCCCCAAAATGCTTGCTTGAGGAAAAAATGGTTTTTCAATTAAATGAAACTTTTAATGGAAACATTTCTGATTCATCAGTCATTTGAGTTTATGCTGAAAACTCCAAGATTGAAATATTCTCAGCCTGGCAACTGAAAAATTTTAAACTGAAAATTTTCAGCTGATTGGTTGCTGAAAAGTAGAGGGGGGGGGAACATGTTTTCAGGTTTCTTGATGAAAATCTGAAATTTTGACAGATTTTTTAAAAAAAAGTTTCTGTTGGAATTTTTTCACTGGTTGGGTGTCACCTCTCATTTCCTGATTGTCTATAAGAAGAATGCATCACTCAGAAGACTGATGGAAGGCATAATAATCAGTGCTTGCTATGAAGTAGTATTAACCTCTCAGCTATATTTTGCACATGTGCAGATTTTAAAAAAGGAAATCGGAGTTTGCTCTAAGGTATTATCTCCTGTTATTTACAAGAGATGGTTATAGGAGAAAAGGGCCTTCTCTATTAAGAGTTTCATTTGCAATAATACTGAAAGTTCAAAAAACATCTGTGTTCTGCATTTGTTCCCGTCACATTTAATACTCGCTTCGGGGAATGAGAGCTATTCAGAAGGCTTCTGTAGACACCTAGTACCTGGCAATGTCAAATGTGTGTGTGTGTGGGGGGGGGCAAAACAAAAAAAAAGCAGTTAGATTACTGCAGGAACATCTTTTGTTGATTAACCACTAGCCTACAATTCTTGTTCACTTTGGCAGCCATCCTAGCCACAATAAAATAGTAGCATGGGAAGGAAGGACAAGAATCAGAGGAAAATTGAACATTAATGGCCAGACCTTTTGCTATGCTGATTTATACCACCTGAAGCTCTAACCCTGAAAGAGAAGGATCATTGGGGGTAGACAAAGGCAGGAGCACTGGGACCACTAGAGTTCTGTGGAGAGACGGCTAGGGCAGAGGTGGCCTTAGGCAATTGGGGGCCCTAGGCGAAGGCCCTTTATGGGGCCCCCTATAGGCCCCCACTGCTGCCATCACCAGGGCCCTGGGCCCCCCTGCAGCCCTAACTGCCCCCTCACAGTCCCAATTCTGGGGGGGGGCAGAGACCACCGGGGCTAGGAGCTGCGCTGCCCCCTTGCCCGCCTGGCCTCTCTGCAGCAGGGGTGGAGGAGTACTCCCCACCTACTCCCAGCTGGCTGCACCTCTGCAGTGGAGGGCGGAGAATGGCTGGCATGGAGCTTTGGCTTGCAGGGGTCAGGGCCCTAGAACGGCTCACTCTAAAGAGTTTGGGCCACTTTGCCCATGGCCACCCCAGGCCTGAATGGACCTGATCCAGGGCCTGGGGGCGAGGCAGCCTCTATTCAGGCCTGGGATACCAGAGGCAAAGCAGCACAAACTCTTCAGAGCAGGCTGCTCCAGGGCCCCACCCATGCTAGCTGCAGCTCTGTGTTGGCGGTTCTCCTCCCTCCCTTTAGGGAGGCACAGCTGGCTGGGGTTAGGCAAGGGGCGCTGCTCCACCCGTGCTGCATAAAGACTGGGCAGGCAGATGGCGCAGCCTCTGGCCCTGGCGGTCCGCAGCCCCCTGCTCACCCAGCACCCCGTGAGTGCTAGGTTAGGTGAAGCAGGTGACCGCTATGGGGCCCCTTACTGCTTGGGGCCCTAGGTGGCTGCCTGCTTCACTTACCCCAAAAGCCGCATCTGAGCTAGGGTTGGCTCCTAGAGTTGGGAAGATGATGATGATGGCACTAGGGGTGAAAAGAGGGCAAGGGTCTATCTCAGGGAGGCCTTGCAATTTTGCTGGAGGCTTACATGATCCTCAGCATGTTGCCAGACATATAATTAAGGGCTCCAACCATACAGACAGATATCTAAATCCAGAGCCAAGATTTGCAGGAGTGGGGTTACTGGGTGTGACTGAGCTGAGGTCACAAGTTTGCTCAGGCTATAAATGTGCACCACAAAGAACTGAAATAGGTCTTGTATTACCTTCAGAAACAGAGAGAAGCCTGGGCAGCAGCGTTGAGAACCAGAGCCCAAATCTGAAAGTTCTGAAAGGTGGTTTAAAAAAAAAAATCCAGGGATACACGCTGGCCAATGAAATGTCCCTCTTTGCATGTCTCTCCTGCACTAATGGGGCATCTGTGAATTCCATGCGAATGGGAGAACCTAGCTCAGGGGCACAGTTTGTCAAGGGCACACCCTGAGTGCAGCAATGCTCTGCTGAGCACTTGTTTCTAGGGCATCATTACTAGTTAATGTAAGGTAGAGCAGACTAAAGCTAAATAAGCTCACAGCAGCCCCAACGACTGGGGGAGTACAAAGGTGGCCTACAGTTCAGCCAGACCCCAGGTTTGGGTCCTGGTGTTTTCTTCCTTCTCCCCTACTCATTAAATTAAGATTATTCTTTGCTAAGGAAACTCTGTGAGAGTGACATGCCAAGTTCTGCTACCTGTAGGTTGTATCAACACACAGATTGGCTGCAGCTAAATCCACTGGGGGTATCCAAGCAGGTAACGTGGTACCCGAGACCCATTTTGTCCACTCAAATAAACCTGGCTCTACTCGAATCTTCAGGTTATTTTCTTGTTGCAAACCTGAAAGAGAGAAGAAAAAAAGATGGGCAATCCCTGGAAGCAGGAGAGAGGGGAGAGGATGGGGGACAAGAGGATGTAGGGTTGATATTCTTCTTTCTCTAAAATTTGTGGTATTTTGATTAGAAAGAAATGAGTTCATCTGCTGGTTGGTGTTGGGCATCAAAGCCGATATGCACAGCTTCAGTATTTGCTTGTGCATGTAACCAGGCAACCATATACCTGAACTGTAGTTATGGGCATGTACCCATTAGGTGCATGGAACTAAAGAACTGCTGCTAATCTACAAATATTTTGTATGAAGCCCTTTTTGGACAGTACATTCTAAATGGCTGAACTATTCAGAGGCAATGAGCTTGCCAATAATTCTGAAGAGAAGGAGGTGGCGGATCCATGCACACCTTGACCTAGTATTTTCGGTGCCATGGGAGCAAATGTTAGCCTTTGCTTGTCTACCCACTTTGTGCACAGGCATCATTCTTGATGACATATGATTCTGTGATTAGTGGTGAAGAAATTAACACTAATTAATTGCTGCATAACCAGCAGGGAGAACTCATGCTTTCCTTACATCAAAGAATATCTATACTGGGATCCTGAAGTTAAAGATATATTGAATACTAAACATATACACAGCACAACATAAAAAAAGGTTTAAAAAATCATATGTTTGGGCATCTGGAAATGAGTAATATCCCCCACCTCTCAGCAGGCTCACATGAAAGTACAAAGGCAATGTGAATATTCTAGTAGCACCTGAAGACCAGGTGGCACTTGTTCAAACATAGAATAATGAGACAGACCCTACTCTTGAGAGTGCACAGTCTAAGTAATGTGCTCCAAATCTCAGGCTTACCACGGCATTCATGCACAATCTATTCCTACTAAGACATAATTTAGGGAAAGGCAGCTATTTGCAGAGGGCTCTGCTTAATTGAAAAGCATATACCCATGAATGTTTCCCATGACTCCTGTCCCCCAGGAGTATGCCCTGTAATATTTCATATGCTGCTATGAACTCAATAGCTCACTCATGATCTACAATTCTAGGGCACTGGAATTCATTAGACTGAGAATGTAATGTAGATCAGGACGCGTAGACACAGGAACTGCCATGTGAAGACAGGCCACTGATTCTTCTAGCTGTATCCTTACTTCAGTAGTAGCCTCATGTTGTGCCCGACCATTGTACAATGCTATACTATGGAGGAGAGAGAAGAAAATCCATTCCCTGTCCCAGCTGGTAATGACCTTATGCTCCACAGCACCATGATTAGTGTCTTAACCTGTGTAGCACAGGGAAGAGGTGTGCTATTTTAGAGGCCTTTCATTACACAAATGGGTTTCCCATTTCTAGCTTCCCCAGAAAACAGGAAAAATCCAGTTCTCCTCCTTGCCTGCTTCATACCTTTCAGAATATTGTGTGCTGTCTGCACGCAGCGCAGTGAAGGAGAACAGTAGATGTGGTCAACAGCAGTGTTACTTTCCAGCAAGGCTTCACCTGCAAGCAAAGATTTAACAGGACTGAAACAAATATAGCAGATTTCACACTAATGGCAGCATGCATGACTCAGTGTACTTTTAACACAACAGGAAGATAATGACATTCTCTATTTGGATTGGTGACTCTTTTGTAGACCTGTTTATCCACCAGATTTTTATGTTAGTAGTATACTATGCTTTGTGGCATAGAGAGCTGTGAAACTAGCATTCCTTTTTGTGTGCACTTTCCTTTACAGTTTCTGAGAACTCAGTCAGTGGTTGCTCTTTATGCATGGGGAAAATATAACAGGCTTGAGTCTCATTTACCTATACATGGGTAAATCAGAAGTAACTCCTTTTAACTAAGTAGGCCAGAGCCTCAGCTGTTGTAAATTGCCATGGCTCCGTGGTCTAACTTATTTAACCTGATGTAAAACCAGTGAAAATAAGATAAGCATAAGGCACAACATTATGATTATTTATATTACAGTGGTGCTTCAGCGACCCAAATGAGACTGGGAAGCCATTGTGCAAGGTGCTGTATATTTACATATTAAGAGAGAGTCTGTGCCCTATAAAAAGCTTACAATTTAGATTAGACAGAGAAAGGGAAGGAGAACCCCAAGGGTTGTTAATCTTTTTTTCACATTTAATTATAACGGTACATGTGTAACTAGCTTTAGAACTTTTGTGGAAGGTGCAGCTGGCAGAGCTGTGTGCATGAAAACTTTTCACTACTTAAAAAAACCCGGCTAAGGGCACAGGAAGATACCATTCCGATGAGCAGAAAGAACAGCAAATGTGGAAGGCGCCCAGCGTGGCTTAACACAGAACTCTGCATGGAGCTAAAAAATAAAAAGGAAGCTTACAGGAAGTGGAAGCTTGGACAGATGACTAAGGAGGCATATAAAGATATTGCTCAGGACTGCAGGGGCAACATCAGAAAGGCCAAAGGACAATGGGAGTTGCAGCTAGCAAGGGATGTGAAGGATAACAGGAAGGGGTTCTACAGCTATGTTAATAACAAGAAGAGGATCAAGGATGGTGTAGGTCTCTTACTGAATGGGGCAGGTATCCTCGTGATGGAGGATGAGGAAAAAGCTGAAGTGCTCAATGCTATTTTTAATTCAGTTTTCATAGGCAGGACCGTTTCCCAGCCCACTACACTGGGTGTGGCAGACTGGAGAGAAGAAGAGGCCCTTGGTGACGGAAGGTCAGGTTAGGGACTGCTTAAGGAAGCTGGATATGCACAAGTCCATGGGGCCAGACAAACTGCATCTGAGGGTGCTGAGGGAGTTGGCTGATGAGATAGCAGTACCACTAGCCATTATCTCTGAAAACTCGTGGGGAACAGGGGAGGTGCCAGAGGACTGGAAAAAAGCAAATATAGTGCCTATCTTCAAGAAAGGGAAAAAGGACGATCCAGGGAATTACAGACCTGTCAGCCTCACCTCAATCCCTGGAAAAATCATGGAGCAGGTTCTCAAAGAATCCATCCTGAAACACTTGGAGGAAAATAGTGATCAGGAACAGTCGGCATGGATTCACCAAGGGTAAATCATGCCTGACCAAACTCATTGCCTTCTATGATGAGATGACTGGATTTGTGGATGTGGGAAGAGCTGTTGACGTGATATACCTCGACTTTAGCAAGGCTTTTGATGTGGTTTCCCACAGCATTCTCATCGGCATGTTAAGGAAGTATGGGTTGGATATGTGGACTGTAAGGTGGATAGAGAACTGGCTAGATCAACGGTTTCAGCAAGTAGAAATTAATGGTTCCATGTCTACTTAGCAATCAGTAATGAGTGGTGTGCCCCACAGGTTGGTCCTGGGGCCAGTTGTATTCAACATTTTCATTAATGATCTGGGTGATGGAACAGATTGCGCACTCAGTAAGTTTGCAGATCACACCAAGTGGGGGGGAACAATAGACACGCTGGAGGGCAGGGACAGGATTCAGGGAGACCTAGACAAATTGGAGCAGTGGGCCAATAGAAATCTCATGAGGTTCAACAAGGACAAGTGCAAAGTCCTGCACTTGGGATGGAAAAACCCCATGCACTGCTACAGGCTGGGGAGCAATCAGCTAAGTAGCAGCACTGTAGAAAAGGAACTGGGGGTCATGGTGGATGGGAAGCTGGATATGAGTCAACAGGGTGCTCTTGCTGCCAAAAAAGGCAAATGGCATACTAGGCTGCATCAGTAGAAGTGTTGCCAGCAGATCGAGAGATGTGATTGTTCCCCTCTATTTGGCACTGGTGAGGCCACATCTGGAATACTTTGCCCATTTTTGGGCTCTACACTATGACAAGGACATGGACATATTGGAGTCCAGCAGAGGGCAACAAAAATGATCAAGGGGCTGGAGCATGAGACCTGTGAAGAAAGACTGAAGGAACTAGGCTTATTTAGCCTGCAGAAGAGAAGACTGAGGGGGGATTTGATAGCAACCTTCAACTATTTGAAGGGATGCTCCAAGGAGGACGGAGCTCAGCTGTTCTCTGTAGTAACAGAGGAGAGAACAAGGAGCATTGGTTTCAAGTTGCAGCTGGGGAGGTCGAGATTGGATATTAGGAAAAACTTTCTTACTAGGAGAGTGGTGAAGCATTGGAATGGGTTACCTAGGGAAGTGGTGGAATCTCCGTTTGTGAAGATATTTAAGGCTCGGTTAGACAAAACCCTGCCTGGGATAATTTAGTGGGAGTAGTTCTGCTCTGTGGCAGGGGGTAAGACTAGATGACCTCATGAGGTCCCTTCTAACACTATAATTCTGAGCTTCTGTTTTCCTTACTATGTCAGAGACCTGTTTGAAATGATAGCTCTGGGATTCTTCAAGGTGATATTGATAAGTTCCAAAGGGGTAGCTGTGTCAGTCTCGTTTAGCAAAACAAACAAGGACGTTTGTGGTACTTTTAAAGAAGTGATAAATAAATGTTAGTCTTTCAAAATGCCACAAGACTCCATGTTTGTTTGTAAAGGTCATGTTAGCCTTTATGCAGTACAGAGCTTTTGCCTCTAGATGGCAGGCAAGCTTTAACAATGCTAACAAGCTGATTCCTGTAAGGTGGTGTTGGTCATATATACTTTCACACAGAGAACCTAATTCATAGTGCCAGCAAGGTGGTCTCATTGCTTCTAGATTAGCCCTTCTGTTATATGTATTATGAGCTCAGGTTTTATTGACCTTCCTTGGGAACTGCTCATGTAGACTACCCTCTTATTAGATCCTAACCTTTTTAATTTAAAAGGCCTAAATTTTCCAAAGTGTGCAGTAGTCTTGGATGATTGTCTTTCACTGCCAAATGTGAGGTACGGCTTCAAGAGGCCTGATGTTCAGGAAGCGTTGAGTATCTGCCCTCAGAAAATCAGCTCCTAAAAGGTGTCTGAAGTTGAGCGAACCAAGATCTGTAACACTTTCAGAGGTCATTCATGAATTCAGCAAATAACTCTGTTTCCTTCTATAAAAGTAGAGTGCTAAAAGGTTGAATATTCTTTCTATGAAACAGGCCAAGAACAGAATGGGAGGAGATTCCTGACTTGACTTGAAGTGCCCTTGGCAGTGTAAACACGAAACCTACTAGGATATGAAGCCACGTTTGTGCTGCAAACTGCAGAGCAAAAATTAAGCTTGTCAAAAATCAAGTTAGGAACATACTTTGCATATGGCAACTGTTATGTTAACTGTAGTACTTTTACTATTATCATTATCAACAATCTTCCACATTGTGGCAAATTTAGAGGGCGCTTTTATGTGCTATGCAGCTGCACATGTAATTGCTTTGATTTTGTGCATTGTTCTTCCTGCTGCACGAACAGCTGAATGGGGCTAGACTGACTTTAAAGGAAGTTCTTTGCTAATTAAGTTAAAAAATCTTTTTGAAGGCTCTTGACAGGTCTACATTCTCTTAGCTTTTGGCAGCTGATTGAATTTTTCCATACTGCACTTGCTCTTGCTTTTCTTGTATGTGTGGGAGAAGATATGTTTCTTGTGCAAACTATTATCTCTTCCGACGAGAGCTTACCGACAAGTCTTGCTTGTGTGCAACCAAACACGGTGATTGGTGCATCTTTTTCATAATCCCTGAAACCACCACTCCTTTGAGGTAAACTGTGAGGCATGTTCAAGTTTGTACGCATATACCTTCCTGTTAGGGGAAAATTTAGAAGCAGGTGCTGGAATTAGTGGATTACTGAGAAGCACTCCTTATGCCCATTACAGAACTTCATTCACAACAGCTTGCACACAACCAGCGCTAACCAGAACTAGGCAGGAAAGAGGTTTCACATCACGGGAGCACTTCTCAGAATTCAAAAATGTTCTTGTTCCAGATCAGGAGGAAATATGGAAATCCTGAATTTTCATGAAATGAGAACCTAAGAACAATTTCAGTTCAGGCTGATTGAAGTGCTTCATTTTGATTATGTCAAAATTTTAAATTTTATTTTGGATATTTGAAAATTTTATTTTTAACTGTACTTAGCTTAATTTTCTAAATAAAAAGTTAAGTAAAACCAAAAAATTGGGCCTTTTTTTGTTTGTTTAAAAATCATAAGGAAGGGGAGATTTTGACATATTCAAGGTTTTTCTATGCATTTTTTGAAAGGAGAAATTAGGTGGAGCTGACCCTTTCCCACAAATGTGATTATTTAAACCAATCAGCATTTTCTGATTCGGGGAAGGGGGTAATAATTTAAAAAATTACAATCAGAACAATTACTAATTATGCTTAGAATTACTGTGGCTAATTTGCTACTATTAGGAATATTAAGGCTTAATCTATATTGGGGAGTTCCCCAATTTCAGCATTGGTCTCCATCTAATGGCATTGCTGCAAGTGTAGACACGGCAAGCTGTTCTAAGCTGTGATTTGCTCTGGTGCCATTTACTCCAGTTTCAATGAGGGTGAAGAGCTATCAGTGCAAGGACTGGCTTTACCTGTCTGCATTAAGGATTTACATCCCGTTTCAGGGTTGGTCTGCACTTGCCACTGTTTTCAGAGCGGTGGAAGGGAGATATGCGAGAGATGTAAATTAATTTATGTATCTCCCTTTAGCTTTCTAACACTCACTTACCTCTGTGGCTCCACTGTGCTGAGTTGAAGGGAAATGCAGTCCCTTCAACTCAGTGGTACTGTGGCGTGAAGTTACTGAGTCAAATTCTGGATCAGGTAAGTGGGTCTTCCTGACCACTCAATTCAAACAGAAGGATTGAATTGATGGTGGTGAATTTGCCACTCTCAGCATAGACTTGGTCTCAAGAGGGCATGCTGCCAGTGGCCAAAATTGGGGCATAGGAAAGGTTTAAGCTTACATAATAGAATGATCATGGAGACCTTTTATTGTTTCATTGAGATCTTTTATTCAGACAATGACCCCATCTACAGAACAGACCAATATGGTTTAGCATCGTATTCATCCACCACCCCCCTGTTCCAACTTGGTATTTTAATCTATGGCGGCAGCCACTGCAACAGGGATGTGGATTTGTTGGATCCACTGACTGCCAAACCTAACTATGTTACAAGCCTACTTAATAAAACAACTAATTCAAAACTGGACAGCAGCAGATCTGTTGGTATTTCACACTGTCCCTTTCCTAGCCAAAAGCACACTTAAAGTGCTGTTAAAATGTAGCAATTGACTCACCTTTGGCATCAAAACACTGGGACAACCAGTACTTTCCAAACACAACATCCATTCTTTCCCCATGCCGACAGACAAAAAGGCATCGTTTTTGAGGCCCTGGCTGGCTGGTTATTCTCAGGGGCTGAAAGCAAATTGACAGGAAATTTGGCCATGACTTTTGTTTGAATTTATTAAAGAGTAAGGATCCACTTTTTAGTTAAGCCTATTATAAACAAAAGACTCTGGTCACTTCACTGAAATAAATGAATTTACAGTGCTGTAAATGTAGTGTATGTAAAAGAAGAATAAGGCCCTATATAGGCCCTATGTTCATAGCTGTTTTAGGACAAATGCATCTTCGAGCTTGTGGTCATGAATGTTACCTTAAGCCATCAGAGAATTGTAACCTGAACTCTTCAGCACAGCCAGTCAGATTAGACCAGAGAATGAGCTGTTGGTGTGAAACTAGCTGCTGAAGATCTGCCATTAAAACCATGCAAAACCTATTCATGTGTGTTCACTGCTTATGTGAACATTGCCTGATGTACCCCAAGTGAGACTCGCTTCCAGTTCCAAGTGTGGGGAGCAAGTTTCACTAGCACAAGGAAAGCTTCAGGATTCTTGTGTTTCACTACTCTGTGATAAAAACAGAGCAGATTGGCACAGAGGGAAGATGGCACAATGTTGTATGCTGACTATAACCAATTGTGAAGCTGGTTGGTCAAGCATTGAAGCCCCAATGGCTATGATAGGGTGACCTTTTACCTACTGGGGAGGGAGGTATTTCTGAATATTTTAAAATATTAGTGCTGGATTGACTTCTTTGGAGAGACCAGTCTACTTCCTCCACAGAACAGGTATAGCAGAGGCAATGGTAATGCAAGCCCAGTTGTTCCCCCACGTTACCTTGCGTGTCTCGCTCCTGACCACCTCTGTACCTCAATTTCTGCTCCTCATTCAGTTCCTGGCATCTCTCTCATCACAGGTGGCAGCTTAGTGACTTGGAACCCTGTTCACTGGGAGCAGGACTTGAAAGCAACTTATTTGAGGTATGCCATCAAAAACCTGTCTGATTCTAAGGGCTTGTCTAAACAGGCGGTTAGTGTGTGGCAAGCTGAGGCATAAAGGCATAGCACTCCCCGACTGCACACTGTCTGTTTGGAGCCTGCTGTGGAGCACTAAGGGTGTGTCCACACTCAGTCATTAGACCCTGGTAGCTGGCCCATGCCACCTGGCTTGGGCTCAGGCAAGAGGCTGTTTAATTGTCATATAGATGTTCAGGCGTGGACTATAGCCTGAGCTCTGGGACCCTTCCACCTTACAGGTTCCTTGAGGCTGGGCTCCTGCACAAGCCTGAATGTCTACATTGCAGTTAAACAGCCCAACCCTCATGTCAGCTGGCATGAGCCAGCCACGGGGTTTTAATTGCCCACCTACATGGTGATATAGGCTGTGATTCCTGCCTTACCATGTTTTCCATACACCTCATCTCCAGTACTACCCTGCCTTAATCTGAATTCCCAAACTCAGGTTGGCATTGAAGTCTGAGGGCCATGACCAGCATCCCTGGTATATGGTGTGGTGAAAAGTATGCATGTGTATGTTGGTGTGGAGTCCAGGAACTGCTGTTTAATACAGGGACAATATGGAAAAGCTGAAGAGAACCTTTGCTCTAGTACTTAATATCTATTAAGCCAGAAACTGATTACTTGGAAGGGATGTAAAGTTAGTATTATTGGGATGTTACTTATTCTTACATTTTAATTATATAAAGAGGTCTATACTAGGTGCTCTAATTAAAATCACCAATAAATATAACAAATCAATAACAATTACTAATTAGTATTCATATTAATTATATTTCTAATTAGTATTACAACAAATTGGTTGTATTTGACTCTCTTATTTACACTGTTATAAATCCTTACCTGCATTGTCTGGCAGATGATAGTGAGTGGCCCTGGGTCCCCAGGTCCTTGATCTTCTTGCTGTCTTCTTTCTAGAGCTCCATCGTTGAAGGTTAGGGGCGATGGGGAAGAACTGGTACTCAGAATTGAGTAAGATCTGCCACAAAAAGAGACACATGCTTAAACATTTTTCTTTGACTGATTGTCTTCATAGTTGTGCCATGGTGTTCCCAGAGCCTGTAACAGAGCAATAAGTGGTTTTTATTATTTTTATTTGTATTCCAGCTTATGCTAGGTGTTATACGTAGACAGGGTAAGGGACAGCTCCTGCCCCAAACAACTCTACAATTCAGTAGAACAAGGGTTTCTCAATCCATGGGTTGGCAGTCACCCAATCTGGGTAGCCACAATGTGTCTACTGGTTGTGTGGGAGGCTCAGTGAGGGATTTCGGTTCTGTCCCCATGGTGGCTGGAGGCTGGTGGGGGAATGTTGCAGAGCCTGTTATCAGGCACTCTTGCAGCAGTAGCTCCCAGGGCTCTAGTCCCATCGGGCCGACTTGGCTCAGCTCCCTGCCCTGGGCATTGAGACCTTAGGCATGGAGTTGTGGTGCCACTTGGATTTGACCAAGCAACTTTCTGTCATGATGGAGCTGACCAGGCCAAATTGAAATAGCTGGTACTGTGACCTCAGGCACCTCAATGCCTAGAGTGAGAGCTGTATGCAGCTGCACTGTGGGACCCAGGAAGTACCCAGTGCTACATGCTATATCCAGGTGCATTTATTTAATAGTTACTACATTAACATGTGTATTGTACACTGTGGATAAGAAATATCTTGTAACTCGGTTTTTTTTCATGAAAGCTGTTTACTGGGTCACAACAGGCAGGTTTACAAATGGGTCCTGCAAGTTTGAGAACCACTGCAGAAGAGAATATCATTTAAAAAAAAACAAGTGGATAAGAAGTCTTCAGTCAGCTTTGGGGCATGGACTATTTAGTACATGACTGTAGCACAGTATGCCCAGCCTGGTCATGATTGCTGCTGCACTGTACCCTGTTAAATAATAAGTAGCTGAAACATCACCCATGCTGTTACTTGGGTGTGGCAGTTGAATCAAGTAATTTATCATTTGAACAGTCTTCCTCAGATAGCCAATGAAATTGTTGCATGAAAATTAGCTGTAGAGTAACACTGGTAATTGCTTGAGTTACCTCTGATATCTTAATGATTTAGGACTCTTGGCATGGCATACGTCTTACTGTAGCTGTTCACTGCACAGGTGCAATTCATAAAGTCAAAATCGTTGATAGTAATGGGTTACAACTCCCAGTGATGATGAAACCTATTCAAATTCTAAAAAAAAAAAGAATCTCAGCCATGCTTGTAGCTGTTGCCATTGCTTCAAACTGATTCAGTGTTCTAGGCACACAGACAGTGTGACAATCCAGAAACCGTCTTCTGTAGATGTTAGCTTTGCAGTTCATCAGATTGCCTGTAAGGGCGGATTACAGATATCACTGCAACATCCAGTTTTGAAACTTGCAAGATATTGGATAACAGGTAAACAATAACAGCAGCCGACATTTTAGACATGATTCTCATCTGAATTACACCAATGTAAATTCTGAGTAACTGCATTTAAGTCAATAGAGTTTGCACCAGTTTTACACCTGGTGTGAGAGAAAAGGGGTGACTTGTGTAATCTCTGTAAGAGAGTCTCTCTCTGTATTTAGAAAGCTATGGTGCAAACCTAGACTATGATCTTGCATGTTGCTGTAGATGGGTGCAGGAATCTAGACACACAGCAGCTTGTATGATTGGGGCCTTATTAGGTATGTAATACATTCAAACTGATTCCATTATTCCCATGCTTTCGGTATCATCCACAGTGGCCCCATCTACAATGGGTCCCATAGGGTTTATTTATTTATGCTGGGACTGAATAGATAACTCTTTTTCTTTTTCACTCAATATGCTAATCAGATGGTGCACATGCAGAATCAAGTCATCCCAACTAGATGTTCAAGGATTTGGGCCAACATTGGGTGTAAATTACCACAGGAAATTACAGAAGCTCAACCAACCGTCTCATGAGTGCAGTGGATCTTGCTGTGATGTGCATTTTCAGAGTTGTTAAAAATAACTTGTGGGCTAATGTGTGCTGTCATTTGCTTTGACAAAGAAATAGCGCCCTTCTTTTTGCACTTAGATTAATTTCCTTCAGTGTGTCAGGAGAACACTCTTGACATGCTCCAAGGGAGGGAGTGTGTGTCGCTCTCTTTCTTTACCAATGAAAGAAAAATAGGTCATCTCTGTTTGCTAGCAGGCAATCTGCCAGGTGTCATATCATCCCTGTCAGCAAACAATAAAAAGTCTCATGCCATTTGTCCCAATGCCTCCTTACTTTGTGAGAAAAATAAATAGTTGGGCTCACCAATGGGATTACTCATAGGGTTACTGCATTAAGGCAGTATGCTACACTTGGGTGCTCCCCAAAAACCCTATAAGGAGAATGTGCAGTACAATGCAGGACTAGAAGGCCCTCAGACACTAACATGGTGAGTATGGTGAAAGACCCTATAGACCAGACGTGGCCAAACTGCGGCTCGCGAGCCGCATGCGGCTCTTTAAAGAAAAATTGCGGCTCCAGGGATAGGCAGGAGGGAAAGGCGGCATGGCAGGAGCCAGGGGTGAGAAATCTGCAGTGGTCAGGGACAGCAGAGAAGCAGCGGCAGGGTGAGAGCCGGCAGCGGAGGAGCAGCCTTGTGAGAGCTGCAGGAAAAAGCTGCGTGGTCAGAGCCGGGGAGGGGAGGGGAGGGGCAGCATTGTCAGAGCCAGAAGGGAAAGGCAAGCACTCAGAGCAAGTAACTGCCAGATTCTACAGTTTACCCACACAATATTGATTTCTACCCTCCTTGTGTGTGTGTATAATGATACAGTCTTTAATTACATCAGTGCATGATTTTTTAAATACTTTTTTTTTAATATTGTTTTTGGGTAAATATTTTTAAAACTGGCAACATAAATTGCTCAAGAACAAGTCTACAATGAACTACAGATAAGTGATGATAATTAGCAATTGAAACCTGAAAAGCAACTGTAAATTAATTTTCTTTTTAAAAAATCTTCTGGCATTTCCAGATATTGTAATATAATGCAAAATTATTTCTCTTGTATTTCTATTTTGAGAATTAAATAAGAATCATCAGAAATGACTGAAAATCGACACAAGTGTTACATCCAAAACCACTGACTACTGTCAAAAGGTTATTTAAAAAACCCTCTATTTAACGAATGTTACAAGTACTTATTATGGCTCATGGTTAATTTTCAGCATGCAAAATGATTTAGACTTAAGATAGACCACTACTGAAAACTGGCTTTAGAAAAAAACAATTCCTTAAGTCCATTGAACAAGTGTGCCTGAGACATCAGTATGTCATCTGTTTGCAGAAGGAACTGCTAGCACATTTATTTTATAAGAAAATTTTAATTAATATAACTAAGTCAATTACCAAGATAATTTACATTCACTGCAAAGTTCAATAGTAGCACTATACTTCTACTGATTAAATAGCATTCAACATGTATTAATTCTCCTTTGTTGTATACCAGTAGTCAAAATCCATTTATATTTCAATGCAGTCTTCATGAATGACTCTATGGGTGTCTGAGCCCATTAGACAAGAGTAATTGTTGTGAAGGGCCGAGGACGGAAAATTGTGTTGTAAACTTTCTGAAAAAAATCTCTCACCAATAAAGATTTTACTTTGTATTATAAAAACCAAATATTGATATTTAGAGTTTATAGAGGGCCTGACCCCAAACTGAATAAACTCAATGGGATTTTTTCCATAGTATCTTCTGTGCATGGACTCCAAAGCACTTACTGAAATGGGCTCTGATCTTGCACTTTCTGTCCCCATAAATTCTCATTGATCTGTTGTGATTCTGAACAGTTGAAAAGGTGTCCCTGTGTGCATCTCTTCACAGGATTAAGATGAGAGAGCAGTATTTTCCCTTACTATTACTCTCATTTTAAAATTAATTGTGTCTGAGTCCTCAGACCTTTTATCTTCACTGTCCATGAGTATTTTAGTGAATACGTTTACTGGCAGAAATATTGGCAGGGAAGTGGGGGCATGGTAGGTGCCGGGATGGGGTGGGAGGCAGAAGTGTGGCATGGTCAGGGAAAGCAGAGAAGCAGCAGCATGGCAAGAGATGGCAGGGAAGCGGCAACGGGGGGTGGGGGAGAGAAGCGTGACATGGTCAGAGAAGCCACAGCATATTTACATTTTCTCATAGGCCCTAATGCAGCATACTCATTGTTAAAAATAAAATCATGTTTTACAAGTCCTAAACATGATGTGGAATACTAAGAAATGAAAATACAAAGGAGAAAAGTATAAAACTGAACATAGATTACTTTAAATTTTTGGCACAACTTACTGCTGTGAAGCATCATATTCCACAATGAAATTCAAAACATAGTGCAATACTTAGAGATCAGCATCTCAGAGGGCTTTTACCTGCTGCACTGACAAGTTACTGCCCAGATTTAAAAAAAAAAAAAAAAAAAAAAAAATTTTGCCACAAGCCTGTAGTGTTCTACATCTAACAGCTAAATTTTTACTGTATAGGCCTAGTTTCATGGTAATCTTAAATAATTATTAGAATCTGACATTAGTGGATCAATATTTGCCCCATTTTTATGATGTAATTAAAGTATGCAATGAATTTTAAGCTTACTAATTTTGGAGTAGGTAAAAATGTGGTTATATGTCTCAGTGCTGCTCTCGAAGGTTTAATAATCAACTTATGCAGCTCTTGAGTTCCATATGTTTAGCCACCCCTGCTATAGACGATAGACTATTTATCTGTCCTGACCACAGCATCTCCATAGCTCACAGAAAGGCATCTCTGCAGGCTGTGTGTCACAGTAGGCAGGGAGCAGTTCTGGGATGGAGTCTTGAGGGCTATAGGACTGCCTTCTCCATTGTGCACTCTTTGTGAGACTTGAAGAAAATCTCAGCTCTGAACATGCTGGAACTGACCAGGAGGATGTCATCATCATTATTATAATTTATTGCAGTTCCCACAAAGTACTGGCCACTTTCCAAATACACAAAGAATTGTCCCTGGTCTGAGGAGCTCACAAAGAATGAAGAGACAAGTAGACTGAGGTTAGGTGAAGAGGAGTAACAATATGAATTTATTTATGTAGACCATTGTAAGTAGAATGGCAGAGGATGGTCTTTGAGAGAGACTTAAAGCTACACAGAGCAGCGGCATACATATGAGCTCAGGAAGGTTATAACATGTTAGTTTTGAAACTCAGATCCAATGTTTAATTGGTCTCTGTCTTAATGATGGGCTGAACCAAATGCTTCAATCAGAATTGTGACATGATATGGCAATTTCCTGCATTATCCTTGTGAGAACTTACTGAATCAAGTTTAAGTATCTTAAAGATATATTGTATAAAATGCAACATTCATGTATTATGGTGGCTTGGGATTGTATGTAACCTCTTTTGAGGGAGGAAGAAGGATGTTATGTGAGGCATGAGAGAGTTCAAAGGACTATACTGAAAAATGCATCAGACACAAATGGTTGGAGATCAAAGGCCTAAATTACATATAGAAATGACTGAACTGCCCAATCAAGATTTTGGTTCTGAATCTGAGACAGTTATGAACTAATAAACATGGGGAATATCTCATTGTGGGTTTTGAAGCACAGACACTCACTCGTCTGTTTAGGTAGTCTGGCTTGCTTTTAATATCACAGTGTAGGATGGGAACTGTAGAACCTTAAAATCATCCTGGTCACGAGGTAGAGAGACATGGGTCTCTGCCCAAGAAAAGGTGATGGGTGGGAGCTAGAAGCCTAGAAAAGGCATCCTGGGTGAATCAAAGATAAGGAATATAACTGCAGTTCTTTGAAACTACCACAGTGTAGTTTGGGGGATATTCATGTATGAGAAATCTGTATGCTGGAGCCTGCTTCTGGTACCCTTCTAAGTGGCTATCAAGCTATAGTTTCTTGCCTTAATGCTGAACAACATTGCCACACGACTCCTTGTTTTTTTTATTGTGGCCCTGTTGACACTCCAAGGTTTCATGAGAGTGGATACCAATGTGCAGCAGGCATATTCCTAGTCCTGTCTCAACCTCTGCAGGTAGCCATTATCAGCAACATTTATAGCTCACTGCCTCAATCACAGTATAGTCTGGAAGCCTGCTGACCCAGGTGGATGGAAAGAGAACTGTTCAGTCTCTTGTATTCTCTTTATCTCAGAGCAATTGCTACATTGCATCTTAGAGGCTATTTCTCCACCTATCCCTCCTCAAAGTTCATGCAACATGGTTGCATCCATTCATGGATACTGGGATTGGGTTGGAATGACAATAATGCAGAAGTGAACTTTTCTGTAACCTCCAATATCTCATGGCTGGAGAAGTGCCACAAATCTGACATCACCAATAACTCCCTTGCTTTGCTGGTGACAAGAAAACAGAAACCACCAGGGTTAGTTCAAATTAGTCATCTTCCACACATAGGTCATTGTCTGGAAGATATTGCCAAAGGCTTAGGGCTTCTTGGCTGGGCAAATAAAGATTTTCTTAGTGTGTCCAAGACAAAAATACCCACTGTCTTCTTGGTGATGCAGATATGCTCCTTGCCTTCTCTACCACATCACTGCCAGGAACACTGATTTTTTTTTTTCCTGGGGACAAATGTACTCTTCCCTATATATCCTTGGAAGGCCAGTTCAGTTGTTGCAGGATCTGAGGGAGGGCTAGCAAGGTCTCTACCAGTTTTGCTGAAGGTAAATCCTCTACCCTCCTGTTACACCACGGAAGACCACAACCTTCTATAGTATAAGAGTATGCAGGATTCGGGGGTGGGGGGAAGAGGGTTTCCTTCCACGTTCACCTCACTGTTGTTTAGAGGAACTGGGAGCAACAAGTGGTGGATCCAGCATCCACTACAAGCTGTAGAATAAGATTGTAGGAGTGGAAAGGGTCACTGAAGCCTAAGTGGTGGAGTAGCAATGACTGAGCATGACTTGGGAACTGATGATCTCTTCTCTTTTTCCTGGATGCTGTGCCAAACCTGATCTGTAGAAGGAGGCAGGGAGTAGTCCTGGCCTATAAAACTAAGCAGAAATGGAGAGCCGGGTAATAATCTCATGCAGCAACTTGCATGTGCTACTGGCTTGAGGGCAGAGGAGAAGAGCACTTTTGCCTTGGCAAACAAGATAAACCTCTCCAGACAAGCAGCTCAAACACCTATCAAAGCCACAAGCTTCAGCAGGCTCCACTTGAGCTGGGCTGAGCCCACAGAAAAACACTGGATGTTTTCTACAGTCCTGTTCCAAAGGGGTAGTCATGTCAGTCTAGTTCAGCAAAACAAACAAGGCGTCCTGCGTGGCAGTAAAGACTAACAAAATAAAATTGTCTTTAAGTGCCACAGGACTCTTTGTTTGTTCTACAGCCCTGCCTCTTTAAGTTCACATACATGAGAGCGAGACCCACAGTGCTGAGCAGTCTGGTTTTGTGGCTCCTGTGGGGAAACTGCATAGAACTAGGACAGCTGAGCTTCCCACTTCCCTTTTGGCCTCAGGAGGCAGCTGTGGGCACGGAGTTTCTCACTCTGACTTGGCAGTCCAGTAATTCACAGAGCTGAATGTGTGCTTACGGATTAGCATGCAGACAACTCTCCTTCAGGAAGGACATGTGATGTGTTATTTATTTATTTATTTTTCAGTGTGTGGCTTTGTCGTTTTGGATTTTTTGCAGCACAATAACACTGTTAGAAGGAAAGGGCTTGAGCCTCTAAGTAACACATAGGGGAAGCACTTTATTATTACAGAACTTATGGCCAACTCCTCAGCTGGCGTAAACTAGCATAGCTTCACTGAAGTCCATACAACTATACTAATTCACTCCACAAAAAGGTTGTGGTCCTTATTTCCTAAATGTATGTTTGCCTCCTCTGTATAATTACAATATGCTGTGGTGTTGGTTACAGAGAAGCCATGAGGCTAAATTTATTGCAAACTCCAAGCTTTCTTCTAAATTCCTTCATTTGGCAGGACCAATAGCAAAACATATTAAAGCAAACTTAAGAGAGCCCTATTCTGTTATTTCTTAGGTTCTCATATGGTTTCCCTTGTTACAGCATCTGAACACTAGAGCCCTGCACGGATACAAATACATGGATCCGTATCCAACCTGCATCCACAAGAAATGGCCCGCAGATATCCATGCTGTATCCGCGGATGCGGATATAATGCGATATCCACGGACATCCGCATATTTGCAGGGCTCTAGCTCTATGCAGATAAAAATATGTGGATCCGTATCCGATCTGCATCCACAAGAAATGGTCCGCGGATATCCGTGTTGTATCCGCGGATGCGGATATCTGCGGATATCCACAATTTGCAGGGCTCTACTGAACACCTTCTAAATTTTTAGTGAGCTAAATTAGCTTGACAACATACCTGTGAGGTAAGGAAGTGCTGTTATCTGCACTGGACAGATAGGGAAACTCGGATACCAAAGGGTCACACAGGACATTAGTTTGCTGAAAGTCACACAAGACATTAGTGGAACAAGCCACTGAACCTGGGTTTCCTGAATCCTGGGTTAGCATCCTATCTACCTAGCTGTAAATCCCATCGATATCACTGAAGTGACTTTGATGTAAAACTGGTGTGGGAGAAGAATCATGTCCCCACTGCATAGAAAGTTGTAACTTTCGTTGTGTTTAATGTAAGCCTCTAGATTCTTTAAGATAGTGACCTCTTCAGGAGACAGCTGTGTCCCTCCCTTTCCTGACTTACCAAACTTAATCAAATAATAGTGCCAATGCCATGATTTTAAAACTCATAAATCTACCTCTTTGAAAACTGAGATTTTAAAAGTATCAAATGTTGGGTTCTTTTTTTTTTGTTTCATCTTCTGGGTTCTCAGCCTTTGTTTCACCTTCTAAAGATAATCTCCACTGCCAGAAGAACTAGAAACTTTTTTTAAAAAATTGAAAACAGTGCTTACCAGCAAATATGAAATTCAGGATAAAGAGTTGGTCACACTTTTACAGCTGTAACAGTTTACACCAGTTTGAGCCTGCAATGCATATACAGAAGCAATTCAAAACTTTCCTCTTTTTCACCCTATAATTCTTACTATAGAGATGAAGTATTGCTTCTCTTCTAGGATTCCCCACTGGCTGGCAGGCAGAATGGTCCCCTTGTTGCCATGGAGTTGGGATTGGAAGAGCACACATAAGTGGTGTCACATCCTTATGTTCCACATTTCACATTTTTGCAGGGCTGAGAGGGTGGGGGTGGCAGAGTGACTCTTCAGGAATTCCAGAGGGGCAGCTGTGTTAGTTTAGTTTCAGCAAAACAAAAAAGGAGTCCTGTGATACTTAAAGACTGTTAGTCTTTAAGTGCCACAGGACTCCTTGTTTGTTCCTCAGGAACTGCTGCCGTGGCAGCTGTGAAGTGAAGAAGAAGCCGTCCATTGGGGCCTCCTATTACATAGCCCAACTAGCTCTCTCTAAGCACATTCCATTGCACTTCGTTAGAAAAACTAGGCAGGCCTGCTGCCCTTAGTCAGATGTGGTGGCTTAGCAACCTACAAATCTCTGCAGTGGACTCTATAGAAAAATACCAATTCTTAGGCAGAGGGGACCACCTTTTTGTTCTGTCTGTACAGCACCTAGCACAATGTACAGCACCTACCTCCCTGACAGGGGCTTTGATGCACTACCTCAATATAAATAAATATATACATGACAAAAACAACAATAATAACTAATATACAACTCCTACAGAGCTAAATCAATTCCTTCAAGCTTGTAGCCTACAAGGCTGGCAAAGCATAAGAGGAGAGGCAAGAGTGAGGAATCTTTCAGAGAGGAGATCTTCAAAAGCCAGATAATGCTACTTTGTATAATATGGGGCTTGCTGAGATGTCCTAAATTAAAACTTGTTCTCCCCTCATTGCTGTGTGATGCAGCTGGCTATTTTTTGGGATGTTGGCCAACACCCTAGTGATGGCTGCATATCAGTGGTGATGTGTACAGGGAATTTATAAAAGTGCTTCAGCATTCATTTGGGATGGGACATACTATATATATGATCATAAAGTATATGATGAGCAGGAAAACAGTCACTGTTATCACTTTTGTCCAACTCCAGGGCTATCCAGTGTTCCCAGTGCCTCAATATGCACCCCCCCTCCCATTTCAAACAGAAATGGAAATGAGCAACCTTCTGGAACCTGAGCACCTCTGAACAGATGAAGTCCGGATCGTAAGTCAGTGAACTGGATTGCCATTTTTTCCCAATGACTGTGCCTTAGCATTGCAGTGAGTATTTCTATCTGTTTGCTTTCATTGATAATCATGAAAACCAGGGACTGGGGACCTGAAAAGATGGTCTCAATGCCTAGAAGTTTTCCAGTTGTCATGAATATCCAGCCTGAAGGACTGTATTGCATTAGGCTGAAGTTTGGGAGTTGAGCTTAACTTGTCCTTAGTCTGCCACCTTCTAAATGGCATTTTATTACCTAATATTTGCTGTGGGAATCTGATACGTAAAATCAGTCTGTTTCCAAGTATGTAATAACATTTTTGATAAATGCTACATATTGCATGCTTTGATTCATTATTTGTGTTCTTTAATGGAAATCAGGGAAAGGGGCATTTCCTTTCTTCCCTTTCCTGGAAACAAAGAGCTGCTGTAATTGCCAAACTTTTTGCTTCCCTTTTAGTTACTGCAATAATATTTTTAATGCTCAGGCCCAAAGCTCCTCCAGGCATCTTCAGAAAAACCTTGGTTGCTGATTAAATAAATTAGCTTCAGCATGCAAATATAGAAACAGATGACAAACCCATTGTGGTTGGTGAAGTTTAGAGGAGAAAGGATAGTCTTGTGTTAGGGCACTGGATTGTTAAATAAAGGAACCATATAAAGTACAAAAATGTCCCCACCCCCAACAGCAATATTAGTTTACATTCTAGTCTTATCAGATCACAAATGTGTTGAAATTAACATTTTCATCAGAGGCACTCAACAAATGTATCTCATCCCCACCTCAGCTATAGACTTTCAAATTAACCTTGGTCAAGTCATTTAACTGCTCTGTACCTTGGTTAACAGGGATATATTTTTCCACTCATGGGATGTTGTGAAGATGACTCCATAAGTACTGGGGAGGTGTGGTGGAATTAGAGGATGGGTGGGTACCATATAAATACCTAGACAGAGTACAAATAGTTATGTCCCATCTGATTGAAATGTGGAAACTATATGTTAGCAGCTCTTGTTTATGTGGTGAGCTTGGTAAAGTACAGACTATTGCAACATGACAGATGCCTGTAAAATGGGACCCCCTTTGGTTTTAGAGTTGCGTATTGGTGCCCACCTTAGTGAACCTGGCTTTTGGGTATAGGGGAATTCGGTGCTTGTTTGTAAGAGCTAGTTATTTGCATTGATGGGTGGGTTCAAAGCTCCATGGTGAAGCTAGTCCTTGAGCATACATCTGTTAACTAACCAAACCATATCTGATTAAAACTGAAAAGGGTTAAAACAAAACAAAACAAAAAACCCCTGAATCTTTCTGTTGTTTTGTTTCTTGCATTTCACTCAACTGAGATTTCTTTGGTAAAAGTAATTTTTTCCTTGGTTAATTTCATGCTTCTGGTTATCTTGCACTAAACATAGTGGCCAGCACTGGATTGTTTACCTGCACCACTTGCTTTTCCCTAGAATACTTGTGGGTCCATTGAAGTTTTACATAAGATGTATCTATGTTTGGTTTTGTAACTCCCTCCCCAAAATTTTGTAACTTCCTCAACAGAAATTTAAAATTTGAAGGCTTGATTGTAGCTAGAATTGCACAAGTGCAAAACCCTGTTGGAGGAACAGTGGGCGGGAAGATGCTTTCCTTCTCTCATGCTCCCTCATTTTGTGTCACCATGCAAGGGCTAGTCATAAAAAGCCAAATTTTCTAAGGCACTTGGGCAACTAAAGATACAGATGGGCATTGATTTCAATGGGAGTTTAGTTCCTAAATTCTTCTGAAAATCCCTCTAGGCAATTATCAGGTACTTAAATACCATAGGACATCTAACCCAGTCCTCAGCCCTTATGCTTGTGAAACACACACAGTGACAAGAACTGCCCTGAAGAGATGGTCTTGCAGGAACGTGCACTTGGCATCATTCCATTGCAAGGAGAGCAGCAAGGACCACTGGGTCAGACTCCTGGTCTTGCTCCTGAGAACTCTTTGTGGGAGAGCACACTGCCTAGCTTTCCATCCCTCTTACTGCCAGGCTCTATCTTTGAAGCTGCCACCTAACTCTAGTCATACAACAGTTGATTGGTCTCAGGAAGAGGCATAGAGTCTGTTATTCCTTTTGTTCAGGTGAGCGTTTTTGTGATAGCATGTTCCTTCCACCAACATCAGCGACAAACAGAGGCCTAGTTTAGCCTACTGTAATTTGCACTAGGTGACTACTGTTAGCTGAATTCCACCATCGCTTCCTGCAGCCAGAAAATGGCCTGAGCATTGCTTACCCATGAAATACCCAGGTCTCGCACTCATCTGCCTTCGTGATGTAATTCTCAGGCAGCAGCCCAGAACAGCCAGTTGCCAGGGAAGTGCCATAAATCCATCCCTCGCTGGTGCTGGTTTGCTCCACAGGGGACATGAAAATAAAATCCCCTGGAACCAGCTCAAGCTCATCTTCGTTCTGCGGGATGTAGGGATAGATCACTTGCAGTGTCTGGGGAGAAAGAAGGAATGCATGAAAAGGGAACACTCAACCTTTGGGTCATGCAGGAAGGCGGAAGGAATAACCTTGCATGCACTCCTCCCCTGCTATTCATCACCATTCCCCAACTAGACAATTAACCCTTTTTAGACCAGTAAAAGAAAGTGCAAAGGAGAACACAGAAATGAATGCTGACTTTAGATGGAAAAGTTTTATGAGATAACTGGGTCTCACTCTCCGACCACTACAGGGTCAGCTTCCTATGTTGTATTGCCTAGTGCTTTATCTGGTCCAGTTTTTAACAGGATGACAGGCTAGATGATCACAGTGGTTCATTCTGGCCTTATCAATAATGATGCTTTTAGAATGGGCTGTCTACCATGTCCCATTGGGAAAGTATTCAATTCTCATTGTTGGGAAGTTTTCAGTGTTCAGTCTCCATTCCCCCTTTTCATCCCTTTGCTCCTAGTCATGATGCCCCTTGTGCCACTTTAAATAATTTCTCCTCTTTCTTGTTCTCTGATTAAGCAAAAATATTTCAGCACATGCTCATCTTGAAGCATCAGTTGACATAAATGCATCTACTTATGCTCAAAAGTGAAATGTGTGCTTTGGTCCACTGTTTAATTGGGGACTTGGTATCTACACACACAAGATTCCCAAGGATCATCATCTATATATTTATGTGTGTTCTAACAAGAAGAACATTCCTCTTCCCTGCTTTTCATTGGCTTTGAAAGTCCCTGGCCTAATACCTTTGAATTTATGATATTCTGCTCCCAGAATTGTTCACTGGAACATTAACAAAACAAAACAAGGTGATGAGCAAAATACTCCCCAGATCATCTCATTTAACAATTATTTCTTAAAATAAATGGGATCAGGTTTCAAGACAGCTGAAGAAGTAGTGAGTAATTAGAATTCAACTTCCATCTATTGCATGATGATGGGATGAAAATACATATCCCACTTTGTCTGCTCATGCTTGTGTGTATTAGTTGTACACACATATGGTACATGGATCAGGGTTTGGGGAGTGTACAAATGTAACCTGTAATGTTCAAGAGAGCATCGATTGGATTTAAACAATGTTTTGTTACGTGTTTATGAAAGGACAAAAACACATGTACAACCAAACCAAAAAGCGTTCTGAGGGGAAAATTGCTTTAAATGTCATTGCACTGTTCCTTCTTGCAACTGGGAACTAGAACGCATTGTAAGCCTTGAGACAGGATGGCAAGTAACTTTCTTCACTAATTGGAGTCAAATGTTGATCGGTAACTTTTCTTTTAAACATCCACAGCCACCCTCCACTTCAACAAAAGGCTTGTTGTCTCCTGGCACATCTGACTTGTGCATTAGCAACTTCATGGCAAAGCAAATATCTTATGAGCAACTCTTGTCTTTTTTATGTACCTTGTATGCTCCATAAGGAAACACAACTCATCATGTCTGGATCCAATTTCTGCTCTATTTATTCTAGAATACTGGTTCTGGCAGTGGCCAGCATCTTTAGAGGAAGATGCCCTTATGCCAAAACTTTCATGCTTGGGCATGCCTAAAGCTATGCACCTAAAATCAGGCACCTTTATTTAGAGTTGCTGAACGTTTGAAACTTCCAGTGGACTCAGTAAATACACTGGCCAGATACAGCTTCTGAAAGTCAAGCCACCTGTTTAGGTGCCTAAATATGGATGCAGGCTATCCACCATAAGTACTCGAGTAGGACACTGTTGATCCTAGCCAGGTGTACAATGTTGTATGTAGTATTGGGTGGATTCTTACCAAGCTTTGGCAATCAATTTACTCCCTGGTGTATTTTACACATTAGTCCCTTGGACTAGTATTAGATATTCCCTGTTTTGCTACAGATTCCCATGGCACCTTGGGCAACTCACTTAGTCATGCCATGCCTCAGTTTCCCATCTGTAAGCTGGGGATAAGAACATTGCCCCTGCCTCATGGAGATGTTCCGAGCATGAATACGTTCAAAAAATGGTGAGCTACTTGGATATTGCAGTAATAGAAGCTGTATAAGTGACAAAGATAGACAGGCCATATAGACAGAGAGATTTAAAGTGTGGTGTTTAAGTATCTTTCACTTGATCAGATTCAGTCACTTATCAATGCTAATCACAAGTATGTGTGTAAAGCACAGAGAGGAAAGATGGTTTTCTGATGAAGGCCTTGGTCTGGCACCTGAGATCTAGAATGCACAAGGAAGGCATTTCCAATGAAGAGAGAGAAATATTAATGCTGTTGTTGAAAGCATTGGTAAAACGTCATCTGGAATCCTGTGCATGGAAGAAGCAGGACCAGGGCCATCTCTAGGGCTGAGTGGGGCCTAGGGCAAATCAGCCTGTGCGAGATCTGTAGTGCCAAAACCAGTGTTTTGCAGAAACTGTTACCCATCTCTGGTTTTGGCACATAGATGAACATGGTCAGAACAACTCAAATAACAAGATCTGCACATTCTCTGTTTTTGGTGCTACAGCGGCTACACAGGGCACACTAAACCACAGGGACTGGAGCAGTTGCCCCAACTGCCACCTCCTAGTGATAGCCTTGGACAGGACTAGGCAACTCTGGTAATCCCTCCTGGTTTCTGTCTTACATTTCCACAGTTCATGCTTCAGAATTTCAGCCAGTCTCTGGAAAGAGTCAGAAAAGGATCTTTTCCCTTAAAAACATTCTGATTTTTTGGGGGTGGGAATTCTTCCTCTGAAGCATCAAGGATGGCCACAGCTGGAGATGGGACACTGGAAAGGGAGGGCCAGGATGCTGATGTAACACCGAGCATTTTCTCTCTCAGATGTGTGGCTGACTGGTTCTTGTTAACATGCTCAGAGTCCAACTGATCACCACATATATGGAGTCAAGAAGGAATCTTCCCCAGGTCAGATTGTCAGTGACGTTGGTGGGGACCTTCCTTTGCAGTGTGGAGTGCATATTACTTGTTGGGATTAGTTAGATATATTTCACTTAATTAGCCTCTGCCACTGCGGGGATCTCCAGCATTAGTGAACCTTGGTCCCTCCTGTTCTGTCCTGGGGGCACATAATAAGCTAGTCTTCTGTGAGCTGTAATACCTTGGTCTAATTTCAGCTGTTGGAATTATTGTCTGGGTGGTGCTGTTCTAGTTGCCTGGTATGCAGAAGTCAGATGAGATGATTTGGTGGTCCCTTCTGGCCTTAAACACTGAGTGTCTCAGTGGATAGACTCCTTAGGTAATTTGTTTAATCTTTGTATACATCTTGGGGCAGGGTCTAAGATGTCTGTTTGTAGAACAGTAAGGCTCTCATCTCCATTCGGAGCATGTACTGAGATAGTAACAAAAAGCAGCAAATTGCCATCATATTTGATTCCTTTAAAAAAAAAACTTCAGATGAACTCTGAAAATTACCTCGTGATTAGCAAATCTTATATCTCGAGAGAAGATTGCGGCGAGCCAGTCACACCCTAGCTTGACGTCAATGTTCTGTGCTAATTTTTCCAGTGTGGGCAAGTGGCTGGTTTGGAAGTGGTAGGCCAGTGTCACATGCAGCTGTTTCTTATGGGGCTCAACGTGCACATCTGAAACAGGAAAGATTTGATCAATAGCAAGTGGCTCATGTTGAACAGCAGATTCTTGCCCCATTTTCAAAAGCATTAAAGCATCCCCTTCATCAGTGTAGGAGCATTCAGCAAAACTTTTCAGTGAGCACATGGTTGGCAAATTGCAGTCTGGTCTCCAAAAGGACCCCGGGGAATTCAAACCTATAGAACTGTGCACTAGTAATGCACCATTGATCTGAGTCTGACGCTTAGGAATTGGATTACAGGAACAGTTGGTACTAGTGAGGACAGGGTGATTCATGAAATCTTGCATAATATACTGTCTTTTCAATCTGTGTTCTATTGCTCCCACCTGTATGCCTGATGGATTGAGGACAGGAATCTGCTACAGCCTGCAGTGGCAGGATTTATCAGCCCCTTGGCTCAAGCCTACATAGGCTCCTGCTTTGAGCTCTGGAGGTTCAAGGTTCACTCTTTGCTTGCGACCAAAATGGTGGTTATGATGACAGACTTGCCAAACTTTAAATCTCGGTTTGGGTTAAGAAAACTGGTATTTTTGATTGGGAGGTAGGAATTTCTCTCATTTTAAACTGTTTTGTGCAAGGCTGTTTTGATTGAAAAAATGTTATTTTCCTAGCTAAAGAGCAGCCTTTACCCCTTCTTTAATGGCTAAAGTTCTCTCCAAAAATAGGTTGGTAGAAGTGGATCCCTACATATGGTGTGGGCCTGATGCTTAAATGCAGTGAGCATTCAAACTCTCATTGACTGCTTCAGATGTGGGTGCCTAATACTTCTGAAAAACAGACCAGGATTTTGTTTGGGTTTTTTTTATTTTTGTTTTTCTTTTCCTCCCACTAGAGTTTTTCTCTGCTGGTGTCCCCACTTTATATTCTATCTGTTCAGTCTTTCATCATATTTAATCATTCATTACATTTTTGACTCCTCTCCACCTCTGTACCATTTTTTCTTTCACAAATGGAGAGCACAAACTTGGGAATGTTAGCGTTAAATTTGAAATATTAAAGTTAACAACAGCTTGAAGTCCTGGCTCCACTAAAGTCATCAGGAATTTTGCCATACACTTCAGTGGTGTCAGGACTTCACCCACAGTGCTGAAATATTTTAAAATGAGGCAAACAGAGTCTGAGGTGAGGTGAATCAAGTGTACTACCAGGATAAGAGGTGAAATTAATGAGAGAATCTGCATAATGAATGGATTGACAAAGGTGAACACATAGGTAAAGAAATGGGAAAAAAAACCCGTAAGAAACATAACTGTTCAAACAGTTTTGAATAAATCACATCTGCTTCTGACAATCATGGAATAAACTGTTCACAAATAACTTATTTTTCTTGGTTCAGCCAAATCTAAAAATTAGGAACACTACAGAAAAACTTCAGACATCTTTAGACTTGCTTCCAAATCCAAAAGATCAAGTACTTGTCCCAAATATTTTAAATCTCTTTCGTCCAGCAAAAATGACACATTACCAGGGTGGTCTTTGAAAAGGGCTTGGGAAGGTGAATGTGGGGATGTGACACAGCTGTGTATGAGCAATATACCCTTAAAAATTAGATTTTAGGAGTATTTGGTCTAAGAGGGAACAAATCTCATGGAAACAGGCTGCCTTGAGACTGTTGATGCTTCCTTCTTCTTGTTGAACTAGAAGTGGTGAGACTAGCCCTTCACGTTGTATTGGGACATTTAAAGCAGGTATGTTAATCTTACAGCCATTTTCTCCTTTTCCTGAAAGTGAGAGTGAGTGTAGGTCACTGTCAGGTGAAACTCTTGGGAACTCAGAACAGCCAGAATTCTGCATGGCAAAGTATATCTATTTTGTTGTTGTTTTAACTATGGCATCTAAATATTGGCTGTTCTGAGTTCTGGATAGGGGCTTACAGTTGTCCTAGCTGCTACTATGGGTACCAGACCAGCAGCAGCATGCTCCAAAGTGTCAGATGTTATAATCCCATCCCCTTTCCCCTACACAGAATTGCTGTTGTGATGCATTTTAACCTGAGTGATGTAAGCCTATAAAAATGTAGTACCAGGTTTTCCTCTGTCCAGTTTGTGCTGAATGTGAGGGACTGTGGGTGGGACATGTCAGGGAACTGATTATACTCTGATGCTCTGGTTCAGCTGTTCCCTGGGCATATCGAAAGCACATGGAGGCACTCCCTGCAGCAGGCATCAGAGCCAGTTTTGTTGGTTCTGGGCTTGCTGGCCACTCCTGTATACCATGGAGCATTCTTGCAGAGAGTTAGGACAGGTTCCTTCTATCTTTGCACTGGCAAAGTTATGGTAAGCAAGCCAGACAATCTGGTCCCTGACATGATGTGGTGAATTTCCTCTGGGCGTTCAAAGGCTGAAAAGGGTTTCCCTTTGGTTGCTGAGGCATTTTACACACCTTATCAGAAAGCCGGCCCAGGCTTGTCTCTGGGAGGCAGAAACTTGGTAAGGAAACTAAATGCACTTTCTGGTATTGAGTGGAGGAAAGGCTTGTGCCCAAGCAGCATGTGGTAGTGAATTTGAGCAGGAAATGCGAAGCCTCATACACAAAGTGGCTGTTTGAAAGGTTAAAGAACTGTGAAATGTCAACTTCCCTTTCAGGAGATAACATTTCAGAGCAAATGTGATGTGTTCTTTGAATTGAAGACAGTAGCTTCTGTGAAGAGGCAATGAAACCCCAGAACACTTGGTGGGGTATTCCTCTCCTGTGTTCCTAGCCTTGGGGCCTCTTTTAAAAATCCAGCTTCACTTCCCTGAATGTGAAAGCCTTTTATTTCTAAATGGCATCAAAACTTGTACATCTGAAAATGCTCTCTGTGGTGCCTAAGAACATAAAGCAGAGCACAACAGTGGGCCAGCTAGGCGAGCATCATGTCTCTGACAGTAGCCAGGGCTGAAAACTTCAAAGAGGGCAAAATTCCCACCTTCCCAGACAATGCACCAAACTGGGCAATACAAATGCATGGAGGGTGTAAGGAGAGCACATAAACAACACTGACTAGACCCCTGATTCAGCAAGGTACTTGAGCACCTGACAAAGCACAAGTAGCCCTACTGGCTTCAGTGGGCTAATTAACTTCTAGTAGTGAGGAAAAGTATTCCTCACATTTCTGCCCTCAGAACAGAAAACAGAATTCAGGAGTTCTGACTCCCAGTTCCTGCTCTAGTCACTACTTTCTAACACAGGATTTAAAAAGCATCTTTTTCAGAGTGCCTTCTGTTAATTTAGAATTTTTACTAAATTTAAATAAATTTAAATACCAAATAAATAACTTAGTCACTGTAAAATGTCAGGCATTTCAAAGATGATGTTTAGTGTAATTGCATGAAAATGCTATCCTTTAGAACAGCTATTACAGGATAAGCGATAGACTTAATAAAGTGTATATCATAGTCCCCGGCATCTTGGAGTATGCTACAGCTATTCACTTGACAAAATCTGCTGTTTGTTTCAAGGGTTATTTAAAGGGCAGTCTTTAGCTCAGATCTTCATTGACATATATGAAATCTTGGCAAAAGAAGAATACAAAAGTAAGAAAAGCATTTTGTGGGGGAGGCTGAAGTTAGTAGGAGGAAAAGGTGCCATTTTGCCACCCTTGAGAATCAAATGAATGTATACAGGGACCAGTTCCAGAGGGGTAGTTGTGTTAGTCTAGTTCAGCAAAACAAACAAGGAGTTTTGTGGCACTTTTAAAGAATTAAATAAATTTTAAATGAATTTGTTGGTCTTAAAAAGTGCCACAGGACTCCTTGTTTGTTCTCCAGGGACAGATCTTCTATTGGAGACTGTGACAGAGTTTTGCCAATATACACACTATCTAAGAATCTGGCCCTTATTGTTTACAACAGAAGGGATGATGCAGAGGGAATGACACTACCCCACAAAAGTCCTTCAGCCCCAGTTTGGAAAGACCACTTCTGGGAGTGAAATAGTTCTGTCTCTAGTCCACACCCAATCGTCAGTCACTCAGTCGAGGCTGCTAAAGAATGACGAGGCCAGTTGTGATGTTGGTATCTCCTTCTTTAAGGATAGTTTCTGACTCCCAAATGGCAGATCAGAAAGTTCTATCAGGACCTGTTTGCAACAGGTTGGCAGGACAACAGGTGCATTTTACTACAACATACAAGAATATTTGGCATTAGCCAACCTACAAGAGTTGGAGTCCCTATAGCCTGTCTTTGATCTTTCCTTCCTGTGTACTTACCCACTTTAGAAGCAGCTTCTGTGGCAAAGTCTGCAGCAAACTTCTTGAGGACCTCAGCACTGTCTTCCTTAACAAAAAGCCCAATGAAGTTTGAAGATGTGTAGAGTTCCAAAGGCAGAGGAGCAGGAAATTTGCATTTCCAGCGCATCACAGTGGCATGCAAGGCTTCATTGAGAGCATCCACCTTGCTGTCTTCGCACTGCCAAGGGAAGCAGGACAAAAGTTCCTTAGATGGTAGGAGTTCATTCATTAGTACAATTTATAGCTTTGTAATGCATACAGTAAAGAAAGGAAGGACGGTTATAAGTGATTAACCCTTAAGGGTTGTACCCCTTGGACTTCTATGAAAGCAAATGAATCTAAAGATCTAGCCTATGAATCAAACAAAATGAAATGAATGAGAGCTGGGTGAATACAAGAAAAGCTCTGTCATGGATTTACATTCAAATACTTCAGCTAACCAGAGGTATTCACTCTCTTGTTGCATTTGTCATGTGACCTACTTGTTGGAGTTTCCCCGAGACCACTTCCACTTTGTTCCCCAAGAACTCACTCAGCTCCAGTCTTATCATTTTGGTTCCTTTATTTGCCATACAGGAAAGATACACTGAACTGGTCAGATTCAAATGTAGGGGGTTGGGTAAAGGCATACCACATGTCCAAAAAGGCACAACAAACCTCTTCCTTTATATACATTTCCATATTGTGTTGCATTTACCGTACACTGAATTACACTTTTAGGATTGGCTTTATCACCTTGTACAGACCACTCCCAGGACAGCACACTCTTTCTATACACAACTTGCTCTTTACCTCATCCTGTGTTCTAGGCTTATCTTACCATTGTTGTAAAAACATCTCTGGGTGTTCCCCTTTATCTTAGCTAGTACAAACATTCTGTTTTCAGCCTGCTGATCCATTTACCTCCCTAATCCTGTCTCTCAAGAAATAAAGCCTCTCTGATGTCCAGATACATACGTTAAGCCGGGTTTACATCAGATGATCATGTTTCCAACATGCCTATCACCTCAGTAGCCTTCCAAAGTTAGTTACATCAGTGATCTTCCAAAACATGGATATACTTAGACATTCAAAGACTATCTGAGACAGGTTTGCATTGAAGCTGCCACAACTCCAATATTTTCCACTCAGAGTAAATCCAGCTTTATGTAATAGCTTAGGAGTCAAATTATACCTACTTAGAATTGAGTTATGAAAGAAACTCAGAATCATAGAACTGGATGTTCTGTATACACTAGGCCAGATATTGATACACCTCTTCGAAGAAATGGAGATCTTTAGCATCTTCTCCCATTTTTCTGCTATGGTACAATTAGTAGAATAAATCAAGGACTTCAGCCATTTGCACGTGTTATCTGCAAAATGTTTTTGGCAACTATCCTTTTTAAGGTGCATTTCAAATGGGTGGTTACTTCTGGTTTGCTTAGAATTCTTCAGCTCCTTTATAATTTTGAGTCAAAGCTTATTGTAGAATTGACTGTACTCTATTGATAGCTGGTATTCTTCTTCATGAAGATATGTGAAGGAGGTTAAAAAAGTCCACATACTCTGTTTTTGTGGTTAATATGACTTTGGTTAGCCAGGTGGATTTGTTTTGAGCACATTTAAATTGGGGGTTATTCCAGATTAGTATGGAAGGAGAGTTGGTGACATTAGATGTGATTATGGACTTGATTTTCTTTGGGGAAAGGCCAGCCAAGCAAAGAATAAGACTATGATATGGCTGCCTTAAGAGTCAGACATTGGATTCCAGAAAGGGTATCTTCTACGTAGTGAGGCAAGCAGATGCTACAGTGATGACAATGTTAGTTGATCATTAAGAACAAACTTATGGTGGTCTTGACTGATACAGATTTAGTGAAAGGGACTCAGGAATTTTCTTTTGATGTCTGCCAGTCATATACTATTTGCCTATGGGCTAGTCATGTCACCTTCTGTGCCTCAGTTTCCCTAGCTGTGAAATGTATAGTGTGATATGTCTTTGTCTCAACAGGGGGAACTGAGAGGCTTAATTAATGCTTAAAAAGATCCCTGGATAAAACACCATATCCAAGTGCAATTCATCACTGACTTCCAACAGGAAGCCATCTTCTAGAGCACTAATCAAACACAAACAAATAAATATTTTCAGAGGATTTCATGGACCTAGACTCCAGTGATGCTATTCTGTTGAGACAACAGTGGTTTGGAATTGTCTCATTTAACAACCATTTGGCTTCCCTGCACAGTGTATGTCAAGAAAACACAGTAAAAATATTCCCGTAAGGACTAAGTGTTTTACGATGACTGGAGAAATATGTAACTCAACCTGCCTGAACCTGGCAATGGCTGCTGCCAAACAGAGCAACAGAATGAAGTGCTGGCTCACCATAAAGAACTGGCAAAGAGTGATGTGTGGGAAGATGTTGTGAGCTTTGTTTTTCCCACAGATCTGCTTCGACTGCTGCCAGAAATCACAGAGCTTCTGAGCCAAGGGACCGGTGGGGCGCAGGTAGAGGACATATTCCCGAGGCAGGGGATCATCAAGGAATGGGTCCCCCACATGAGAGAACAACCTGAGAGAGAGGAGGGAAGGGATGGTTGTTTAAGAATGGCAGAAACCATCAGTTAGAAATTAAATAACAAGACCCATATTTTTGCAGCAGAAAGAACCAAAATCAGAGTTCTTCCCCATTCCCCATATGTTACTACCCTGGGGGCACTGATCAGTAAGGGGCCAGACATGGAAATGTATACCAAAGCTACCTATGTGTCCAGTGTGGCCCATTCACCCTTATTAAATATGGATGAAGCCCAGTCTTTCAGGTAAGCCCATGGATAGGGACTCAGGAGACCTGGGTTCCGTCTTTGGTTTTGCCATAAGCTGTTTTGGTGACCTTGTGTCAAAAGTGCTTCATAATTTTGGGTGTCAGTCCAATACGAAAAATGTTAAAGAGGTCTGAATTCCAGAAGGCAGAAGCTTGGTACTCTCTGAAGATCAATCCAATCCCTTTAACTTGTTCTCAGTTTGATACTCAAAAACAGAGACACACCCAAAAACTCTTTACAAACTTGTTTCTCATGCTCACTCTGCTCCCTCACTGTGAAATGGCGATGATAACATGTCTTCTCTCACCTTTGTCATTGCCTTCCTTGCCTATTGAGATTGTCAGTGTTTCAGAGCAGGGACTGTCTCTGATTATGTTTTAGCATGCCTGGCACAATGAGTTCTGATCTTGCTCGTGTCCTCCAGGCACTGCCATGGTATGAACACAATAGTGTGGCACTTCCAGAAATAACAGTTTGTAAAATATTTTAAATAAATCTTAACCACTTAAATTTTTTATTACTTCATACCAACCAGTCACATGCTGCTTGGACACTTCTTCCGCCGGTGGATGCCAGTGCTTTTTGTCTGAGGAGGGAAAGGAAAAGAATATTCCACCGTTAGTATTAACAGGGGTAGACAGAAAGTAGATAGTAATATCTGCTGCTTGAACTGGACATTACAGCTATTAGTAATCGTGGTAACCATGGTTCCAGATTTGCATACAGAGGCCACAGCTAAGTTAAGAGTCTGATGTCCTAACTCCCATTGAATAAAGCATCCCCCCGTGAATGCCCCAATTTAAAGTAATAGGACTATTTGTGGAGTAAAGCGCAAGTGGACTAAGGCATTCTAGAGCCATAGAGATGCTCTCTGAACTAAAGCCCCAGGCTACTGCACCATGTCCTTGTTAAAGGTGGCAGTGGCAAGGGCCATCCGAACTTCAGCAATCTGCTCAACTGGTGCAAATCCAGCCACTACTCCCAGGCTGAAAGTTTGCTCTGTCACATCAGTTGAGCAGGATTGCTACAAAAGAATGGAGAATTCAACTCTGCCAAGCAGCAGCAGCATCACCACTGAGAAGCTGCTGGGCTTGAATGAAAGTGTGAGTGAGTCTGGAGTTAGCTAACATGTTTGGCAGGGTTAATGTTAACTGCAGCACCAAGAAAAGGCAATGGGCAGAGAGCAATGGAGTTGCTTTCTCTGCAAGGCAAGGTCAGAACAGTGGCAGGAATGTGTCATGCTGAGACCATCTAAACTGGTGGTTCCCAACCTTTTCTCTGCTGTGGCACACCTAGATACCTTTAATAATTTCGAGGCACACCACCATTAAATCATTAATATTCAAAGTAAATCATGAATATTCATGAGACACAGATCACTGGTACAGAAATGGTGCCATATGTGGAGTGGTAGGGGTAGCAGGGCAACAGCTGCAAGAAAGGGGAGGGGAGGTCAGAGGTGGCTATGTGGGGTGGCAGAAGAGAGTGTGGGGTGCAGAGCAGGAGAGGGCAGCAAAGAAGGCCAAAGGTGGCCATGCGGGGAGCAAAGCTGGGCCTCACTGGGGTCCCTGCTGACACTGCTACAGGCCTCCACTGGCCTTCCAGGGTCCCCCATAGGCAAAGCTGGGCCAAGCACCAGCCCTCTGCCCCAACTTGTCCACACCATGTCCTCTCCAGCCTCCTGCAGACCTTGCCTGGGCCCTGGCTGGCCATGTTGTGGCCCTCACCACTGCCCCCACCAGCATTCCTGGCATAACCAAGACCTCTACCAGGGCCACACCAGCCCTTGTGCTGGCCTCACTGAGCTCCCTGTGGCCTTGCCAGAGCCCCCACCACCATCACAGGGCCAGCACTAACCTTCCCACCCTCTGCCAAGTCTGGCCCTCCCCATCCTTCCCCCATGGGTCTTGCCAAGGCTCCTGCAGGCCTTGCTGTGGCTCCATGTGCCCCCTTGCCCCCCCCCCACTGGGGTCCCCCATCAGTTCCCCTTACCCCTGGCTAGATTTTGAAGCTGCTCCTAGCAGAGACAGTTCCAAAAATCCAGTTTCCCTCCTGCCCCTCTCTAGCTTTGTCCACTGGGGCCATGGCCGGATCCTGCTGCCAGCAGCAGGACAGGGTCCCTGGCCTGGACTCGCTCTTTATGTCAGAAGCTGCTCCAGGATTGGAGCCACAGCATCCCTTGGGAATGCACCTAGATCTCGCCACCACTGGCCATGGCGTCCCTGCACCTGGGGCTGGTTCCTGCCCCCGCTGGCCATGGCTTCCTGGGATTGCATTTGGGGCCAGCTCTTACTGCCCTCAGGTGGAGCTGGATGGAGGGGATTTGGGATTGCGGCTGGGGCCAAATCGTTCTACTGCTGGCTGTGGCATCCCTGCGCCTGGGGCCAGTTCCGGCCACCACTGGCCGCAGTGTCCCTGGGACTGCGGCCAGGGCCAGATCCCACTGCCAGATGTGGCAATTCTGCAGAGTAGATCCGGCTGGAATTCAGGGCCACTGCCAGGGTGGTCCTGGCTCCCAGCCGCGGCCCACTCCTGGCTCAGCGTGGCCCCCACCGCCTACAGGGGCCATCAACAGCCCTCTGCCCCCCCATGGGTCTCACAGGGGCCCCCACCAGCTCCCCAATACCAATGTGCCCCTTGACTCCCCCCAAACCTTATTCACCCTACTTTCCCCAGCCCCCACTTACCTCAAGCCAGCAGATGCAAACTGCATCTGTAGGATGCATTTCCAACCCCTGCGCAGCCTATGTGGCTAGACTGCGAAAGGGAAGGAGATTTAAAATAACCCAAGCTCCCCTCTCACCTCGCGGCACACTGAAGGAGTTGCCACAGCACACTGCTTAGGAACCACTGGTCTAAATCCATCCACAATGCTGAATGCCAGCTTTTCCAAAGTCTATCACCTCATGATAGCTGATGTTCTACTTAAAGCCCCAGATTATCAAGACGTGATTATGTGAGACAAGTAAGTTTCTACTGCTCATGGTTGCAGAGGAAAAGTTTGAAAAAGTGACCTGAGCATTCCCTAAAGGCTTAAAAAAAGCAGGTGGCAAGCAAGAAGAACCCCACAAGTCTTATTAAAAAATGACTCATAATTGGCTAAAAACCATCTTGTGACATTCTGGGGTCTGACTCATGATATTGGAACATGTGGGCTTGGCAAAATGGCATTCACGTATATTGCCTCATGGGAAGAATACTCTGTTTAGCAGTTGTATTCACTCTTCAAGCTTTCATTGTGAAAGGGTTGTAATGTTTTATTTATAAACACAGGAATATGACTTCCCACTGCTTACAAAAATGACTTCCTGCTCAACCTCCTGGCTGCCCCATGGCACTTCTTCACATGTTAAACCCCTCTCATTTGTGAAGAGGATTTATGCACCTTATTACAGACTCAGTAAAATGATATGTTGCTTGATCAATTCACACAAGACACTATTGTCAATTTTCTTTTCCTTTCACTTGATGTGCTTTGTGATAGCCAAGAATCTGAAACTAGGGATTTTAAAATGAGCTACTTATTGCCCCCTTGATCAGGATGAAAATCAAGTGGATGGACATGAAAGTACAGGTATCTCATGCTGCTTTGTGAAGAGCGGGAAAAAGCAATCACCACCAGAGGGCACAAAGGAAGTATTTTCATCCTGAAGTAATCTACAAAAAAGTGCTAAATGTATGCAGTTCCTGTTATATTGAACACGTTCCTTTCCTGACTTTTACCATTTACATGGATATGTGTTCCCTGTCATTCTAACAAAGATGAAATGAAAATGCACCAAAGCTTTCTTTTGTTGAGCAGTCAGGAAAATACAGAAGGAAACCAATACACTGCAATTTAATGTTTGGATAGCACCTATTTATCAAAAAAAAAAAAAAAAGTTTCTCCAACAGTCAATATAATATACTGAAAAGCACTACACCTGGGATGATCAATTAGGCTACAGAACTCACTGCCACAGTACATCAGTGAGATCATGAATTCATTAGGATTCCAAAAAGGATTAGATCTTTATATGGATATTAAAACATGAACAGGAGCTTTGGGAAGGATAGAAACCCTCATGTTTCAGGGCATTAAATGACCTTTCATAATTGGGGGTCATGAGGAAACTTCCCTGGGGATCAGGTGATCTCATAATTCTTTGCTGAAGGGTATCTTTCTCTGATGCACCAATGCAATCCACTGTTGGAGACAGGATACTAGACCCAGATTGACTCTTCTTCTGATCTACTCTGGCATGCATTGCACAGCAGCCAACCATCACACTCCCTGCTCTACAATGACACAGGGAAGGAGAAAGTTTGGCACAGGGCACTGGAACAGGACTACAACTTATGCAAAGCACAGTATGCAGCAGAGACAGCCTCACATTCTAAGGCGCCCCCAACCTGCCTATGTAACCAGGTAGTTGCCTCATAAGGAGAAAGGAGCCAAGCAGATCCCACTGAGATGTCAATCCCAGTGGTTCCAGTAGCGTCAACATAATGGACATTCAGCACTTTGAAGCCATGCACTGTCAACCTCATGCATACTGGCAGCTTTCTGAGACTGAAACAGTGGAAGGATTCAGCTATGCGTACAGCTTCTGTGAAGGTAATGATTATTCTTGCTGCCCTTTCACCTCTTCAACAGGCCCAGGAAGCCAACACAGGAAGTGACTGGTTTTATTTCCCAGCTGTTAAACTGGTTGAAGCAGGTGGCTTCATTTTGCTCTATGGAGAGTTTAATCAGTCTCATAACTCTAGGCAATTTTTTAGTGCATAATGACAGGAAAATCTCCATTTGGCTGCTAGCTGTCCTCAAATGATACCCTCAGGCTTGTTAAATATTATGTTATGGCTTATGCTAAAGTGAAGCCTTCCTGACATTTTTAAGCTGACTGATGACAGTGAATATAGGCTGAGCTGATAGACTGAATCAGTGAAGAGTATTATGCATTGTTATTTTCTCAGAGAATGTATAAATGGGGTTGAAGGAGATACTGGTTTAAAATGAGTGCAAAGGGCCTGGAGTTAGGACTCCTGGGTTCCAGGTTCTGGGAGTTGATGGTCTAGTGGGTAGAGCAGGGGACTGGAGTCAGTGCTCTACAGCAGTGGTTCCCAACTTTTTCTCTGCTGTGACACATCTTGATGCCTTTTAATTATTTTCAGGCACACCACCATACAGTCTCCCAATGAACTCATGGATATTCATGAGCCAATCCAGCACTCTGAGAAATTTTATAAAGAATTTGGTGACGCACCTGCTTAAGGCCTAATGGCACACTGGTTGGGAAACACTACCCTTCAGCATTCTGCCAGGTTCTTCGTTCTGCTAGGGTTCATTGTTGAACATTTGCCATGCCTAAGTTTCTCTTCCTACCCCTAGTTAATGTTTTTGAAAGCACTTGGATATCCATGCAGGAATAGAGGTGCACACCTGCTAAGCATTACCCAGATGTTAGTATGGACATACGTGAATGAGAGAGAATAAAACCACAGAGTCATGACATTCCAGCTACTCAGTTTCTTCTCCCCACAACCCAACATCATCTCATTTTGAGAAATTTAGAGGAAGGCAAAAGATAGTGATGAAGAAAAGGCTGTGTTGCACATATGTGATTATGAAAGAATTTCCTCCTCAATGTTTGTACTGCTCTTATCTGCCTGCATTCCACTGCAAATCGGTGGAATGCTGGGACATTCCAAACAAGTGCTTTCTAGTAGCTTCATGGTGTCTCTCATGTTTTGGATGCACTTTGCCTAGCACAGCTCTAAATGAGTCACACAGTGAAACTTCCATTGCTCTCTTTGGAAGACTGTGTAACAGTCTTATAAACCCTCTGGATGCAGAGCCTGGAGGTGCAAATCCTCAACTACTGTAAACTGCTATAGTCCCATGAACTTCAGTGGAACTTTGCCCATTTACACCAGCTAAATTTCTGGCCCCAAAGTTTTCTTAGCCCTGTTTCTTCCACTCACTTTCAGTCCGATCACTTCAGACCAACCAAACAGTTGCCTCTGTTCCTTCCTTGCTTGTTTATTCTCTTAAAAATGCTGTTGAAACTTAGCTCCCCACAGCACAGACCTGGGCATCTAATGCATCTAGTTCTGCTGTATCCTCAATAGCAAATCTCCATTTACATTAAACATTTACTTCCCACAAGGCCCCATTGCTTTCAAACAACCCATTTCTCCATTGCAAAATGCAGGCTGACAGGCTGGCTGATGCCCTTGATTTACTCTTCCCAGACTCCAGAGCAGCTCATTCAAGGTGTCATGCAGTGCATATCAGGACACAGGGTGCTGCCATCCATCTCTCTTTCCTCATGAGAATGAGGCATGTTTTCTTGGAATAAATAGTACAATAAAGCTCTGTTAGAATAGATGGCAGTTCCCTCTTCAGTGCCTTTTGTACTCCAGGGACCCTGAAGGGCATTAGAAAAATGTTAGTCTGGGCTCAATTCATGAGTAACTTCAAAAGGTAAATGCCTGCTTCTCCTCCCACGCCACTTGTTCTTTCAGGGAGCATTCTTCTGCCCCCTCCCACAGCCCAGTTTAATTTTCAGTGCAAGGAAGGAAATACTGCGCAACAAAGACAAAAGCAAAAGTATATTTTTATCATGACTTTTGAAACCAACAAACTGTTTCTTTTCATGCTATAAAGTGCTGAGGAAAGGTAACCATGCTTCAAACTGATGCACCCTATGTAGGCACAAAACAGACAGTAAAGAATTTCCCCCAAATGCCATGTTCAACAGCCACCTGGTCTGGCATGGAATGAACCATTCCTAAAGACACTAGGTCTCTGTGACCCCATTAGCACTAACACTCAGACCAACATCCTCAAAGCTGAGTGCTGACAGGTATGCACATTTATATACAATCATCTAAATAAATGGCCTGATTTTTTTCATCTGCTGACCACCTGCCATGGGAGCTGGTGGACAGTATTCATTCCTTCTGAAAATCACTTAATGAAGTGACTGACTATGGACTTAAGAGTTTAACTGTAGGCTCCAGGAGAAAAGATCTGTGAAGATCTTTGAAATTGTTGGCTGTGGAGTGTCTGATGTGGGAGGCTGTTGCAACTGTGTGGCTTTGTGATATGGCCATCTCAAGATAGGAGCTAGACTGAGTGCACCTCCATTCTGACAGACCACCAAAGAGCCATCAGATGATAATTTCTGGCTATTACCAACTGGAGCTGGATTAAGCCTGTAGACCTACTGGTGAAGAGGCTTCACAGAGCATTATTAATCCTTTGAGCCTTGTGGCTTTTAACAAACTTAAAAAAAAGGTCCAAAGGTTGCAGCCTTGTTAGCCTAGTTCAGCAAAACAACAAAGAGTTCTGTGACACTTAGGCTATGTTCACACACAGAGGGCTTGTTTCGAAACAAGCCATTTTGAAACAAGCTGTTTCAAAATAACGCGTTATTTCGAAACAAGTTATTTCTAAATAAAAAAACACCATCCTCGAAATAGCACAAAAGCGGGAAACAAAATAGCATGTTCACACTGTGGGCTTGCTATTTCGCTTCCGGGCAGGGCACCATGGGAGGTGTGGAAACATGGCCCCCCCTGCGGGCCATGTTGCCACTGAATCCCCTGCCTGGCTCTCACCCGGAGAGCTAGGCAGGGGAAAAAGCCCCGAAGGGCAGGGATCCCCCAGCCCTGGGCGGCAGCTGCTAGATCCCACCTGCTAGGGGTGCCCCTAGCCCGAGAGAAGCCCCGCAGCGGGAGAGGGGGGGTGCAAGGCTCCCTGCCGCAGGGCTCAGGAGAAGCCCTGCAGTGGGAGAAGGGGGCGTGGGGCTCTTCCTCATCACCCTGGCCAGGGTGCTGAGGGCTCCCTGGCCAGGGGGCTGAGGGAGGTTGGCCGTTCCTCCCAGGGTGCTAAGCACCCTGGGAGGAATGTCCATAGTTATTTCGAAACAACAATTGTTTTGAAATAACATGTCCTATCGTCGTTATTTTGAAACAGATGGGGTTTAAGCTGTTTCGAAAGGACGGCTGCCATTTCGAAACAAGGGGTTTGCTTGTTTTGAAATGGCCGTACGTCGTGTGGCCACGGTCTTTCTTATTTCGAAACAATCTCTGTTGTTTCGAAATAAGAATGCTGTGTGAACACACCCTTAAAGACTAACAAATTTATTTGTCACATGAACTTTCATGGGAGAAAATGGCCTGTTCCTCTGACTTACTCTCCCCTGCATTTGTTTTCCTCCAATGCTGTAAGCTCCCCCATCTTCAAAGCACCTGACGAAGTGGAATTTTCTCCCATGAAAGCTCGTGATAAATAAAATTGTTAGTCTTTAAGTGCGACAGGATTCTTTGCTTGTTTTGCTTAACACAAGGTGTCACTTCACCTACCACCAAATGAACCAGCTCTGAAGTGAAGTAGGGGCACAGTAACATAGTACAACAGTTTAGAGCAGGAAGTGATGGTAATACTTGCATCCAAATGAAGTTACAGAGGGAAACTGAGAATGGGGCAAGTTGGAATTTGTTAACCTCTAATGTCCTCTGAAAGTGCCATGGGATCTTCAGTCATCACAGATCTTTGGCCTCTCCAACCTCAGCATGCCCCTAAAAATCTGTCTAAGGCAGTGATTCAGCATCAAGGTAGAAGGAAGAAGTTAAGAACCCCCCCTTCGCAATGCTAGTGAAACAGCACCTAAATTTTCCAAGAAAGTCTCCCAGCCACACTCACCACCCTGAGTTTGTGAGATGTTGCAAACCCACCACATAAAAAGTCCTGCTGCTCAGGAACAGCTGAGTAACACCCCAGCAACTAAGTTAATAAGTGAACAGCACACAAGACTCATTTAAACCCACAACTGTTTAATGGAAAAGCATATAGCCCTCTGTACTATACAACTTAACTCATTACTGTAAAAGGATTTTAGCTTCCTGTAATTTTCATGGTGGAGAAAACAGCAACAGGGGAAAATGTCAATTCAGCTTGGCAATATGTCAATAAAGAAAGCATAATGGCCAAAACCCATTTACCTCAAGGGAAATGACTTTGAGGGCATGATGCATTAACCATAAAGAGAACTTCCAGTCTCAGTAACAGCACATAGAAATCTTTTCTCCTTCCAATATTTGCTCTGCTCTCTTTCTCAAGCCCTGTTTAAAAGAGAGCATGAATTTGCTATCAATTCTGTGGCAGCTTGCAGGGTAACAAATTAGCAGCTAACACGTACTTGTGGAAATGGTCTTTTCATTTTCAGAATGAAATTGCACAATGAAAAAGGAAAAAGGAAAAAGGAAAAACTGCTATTTTTGGGATAGCAATATGTCCTCCAAGGAGAAGAAATTCTGTTTGGTTTGCATTTTATAGAACAATAAAAGTAACTGTATTTCCTGAGCCAGCAGAGGACAATATGCAAAATGGGGTGTGGGGGTGGGATGGGGATGTTCAGATCCAGAGGAAGGAGATTATTGTGGTTAAGGTACTAAACTGGGATACTGATCTGTTCTCAAATTCTTGTTCAGCCTTAGGGTATGTCCACACAGGGTTCTTATTTTGAAGCAACAGAACTTGTTTCGAAATAAAAATGCTCATGTCCACACGACATACCATTGTTTCGAAACAACAGGACCTGTTGTTTCGAAACAACAGTTGTTGTTTCGAAACTGTTAAACCTGCTTGAATATCGAAATAGCCATTGTTTCAAAACAGCTGTTTCAAAACAACCTGTCCGAACGGCCTTATTTCGAAATAACCATTTCAAAATAACAGCTGTTTCGAAAGCAGGCTTTCCCTTAATTCGAATTAACAAACTGTTAATTCAAATTAATTTATTTTGAATTAAGGATTTTATTTTGAAATAACTCATTTTGAAATTGGTTATTTTGAAATAATGGCGTATGTGTGGACATAGCCTTAGACATCCCTCTGTGACCTTCATGTAGCCATTTAACATCTGTGTCTCAGTTCCCTTTTTGTGAAATGGGGATAAAAACCTTCCCTATATCCCATCTTTTGTCTCTCTTGGCTATTTAGGAGGCAGTCCTGCAAGGTGTAGGCCATAACCCAACAGAGGACTTAAATATGTGCTTAAACCCAATGACTTTATTATAATTTCTCATTTCATTTATTTAAATAAGCACCCCCTTCTCCTCTACCTGAGTCTAGCCCTTCCTGCCGTCATGTCTTTTCCTGAATACTTCCCTCACAAAGTTAAAAAAGATGAAGGGCTGAGTCAACCCTGATGGGATCTGAATTTACGGTTTCAGAGAATACATTGCTTATCCAAACTTGATGTTCAGGATATAATTGAACTATTGTCACTAGATGTTTTATAGAACTACATGTATTTCCTCCAATCTAGTCATTCTTCTTCTAATAATGTAATATAAGAAGAGGGCTAAATTTTGCCCTCAGTGATATCATGTGCAGGGCCCTGGGCGAATTGCTCTCTGCGGGGCCCCCACCCACCCCAGCACTGGGGGACGTGGCCGGCCAGCCCTGCGGAGTGCCTGACTAGGCACATGATTCCCTAACCCTTCCAGGTTCCTGTTGCTGAATATCAGGAGCCAAGAAGCTCCACAAATAGGAGTAGGAGGGAGAGTAATGGATCATACTGTCCCTGGGACTTCCAGCCCTGCCCCTCCCATGAACTTTGCTGTGATGCTTGCCTTCCCCACAATCTTCTGAGTGGCAGCATGACAGTGGGGAGCAGGGGAGGATATAGTGGGGTGTCAGGAGAGTAATAGAAGTGCAGCTGGGTGGCAGGCACCACGGAAGGCAGCCTAGCATCTGCAGTTTCCTATGCTGTTCCTGCCCTAGGCCAAATGCCTGGACATGCTGCAGGGCAGAAAATTTTAAAAGGCTCTGGCCTGGTCCCAGCTTACAGGTGCATGCGAATCAGGTGGGGGAAGTTAGGGAACCCATGAGGCAAACAAGTCCATTTTACTCAGGATGGGAAAAGCAAGAAGGATCCACCCAGAAAGAAAAAGAATAAAATACAAGATGAAAGTCGTGTCTGATCACCAGCCATTTACAATGATCACACAGGAGCTCTGAGAAAGCAAGACACAGGAAGTTCCATAGATTTTCCTGAGAGTCAGCAAATATAAAAGATGGGTAAAAAGACGAAAACTTACCCAGTATGTGTGGTAGAAAGAGCGGGCAACACTAATTGTCACCTACTCACCCTGGGATGGATAGGGGGAATTCAAACATCAAGAGATTAATTTTAAAACACAGCATAATCTTGCCCCCCCCGGACTTATTTTTGCCATTCTTTTGATTTTTTGATCTCTTGAAACTGGCAATACTGTATAAATTAATACCACATACTTCACTCAAGGAATTCCTTTCCCTAACTGTATTCTTCGTGCTAGTGTAGCAGGCTTCTGTAGCCACAATGTAGGGACACAGAGATAAAATTAATTGAATGTACCTTTTAAAGCATCTGTTAGACAACACTGTATCTGTTCTTTAATATCATAACTGAAATAACTAACTCAGTTTAATAGACATTGTAACCAATGTCCAACAAAGCTTGATGATGTAAATTTAGAAATCTATTTTGTATTCTTGATAAAACTTCTTTTAGGTGTATACTCTGGAATTTCATTTAAATGTGTGAACAAGATGTGTGAATGAAGGGTGTGTGTGATGGAATAAGTTAATACCAGCCTGTCCTGATGAAATGGAAGTACTACCTTAGTGGCTAAGTGATGCAAAGAAGTCCCACAAAAGCGAGGGTCCACCCCAGAAAGAAAACACAAAGCAAAAGTCATGTCTGTAAATGGCTGGTGATCAATGATTACACAGGATCCCTGGCCCAGCCTGCCCTCCAGCCTCACCACCTGGCCTGGGGGGGATGAGGGGACAGTCCTTGGACTCATCTGCCTGCCATCTTCTCGCCTGGCCACCAACCCAGCATGACCCGGGACCCAGAGGGGCATGTGTGATGGTGTGCACTCTGGGTTATGATCTACATGATTTTCCTGTTCACTTATACACTGGAATTGTATGATTTGCTGCCAATTGCACCATGCAATGTTTCTATGTGGATGCTAATAACCTATTCTACATGATTTCTATGATGATATGTTTCCTACAACTTCATACGTGTGAACAAACATGTAACATGCTTTCTATGGCTCAGGGATAAGGAAAGAGAGAGGTCTCTCCCAACAGTGTCAGACAGAGACAAAGGTATGCTAATAGAGGTGTTTGTGATGAGACAAAAGAATCACCTTAGCCCTGAATTGGAGGGGCTGAGGGGTTTGGAAACAAAGACTGAGACAAGCATCTGATGAAGTGGGATTTTCTCCCATGAAAGCTCATGTGAAAAATAAATCTTTTAGTCTTTAAGTGCCACACGACTCCTTGGTTTTTTTTTGTTTTTTGGTTTTTGGTTTTTTTTTGCTAGACTAGACTAACACGGCTATCCCTTTGGAAATTGAGACCTGAAAGTTTTAAAAGGTTTTTTGAGCTGGGACTTTCCATCTTGAAACAACTCCAAGCAAGATATGGGCCCTGCCTGACCTCAGGTAGAGACTGGCTGTGCAAACATCTAACCACCAAACACCTTGAGCATAAACTTGTTTGGACTATGAGGTTAGTTTAAGTAGAAGCATTAGGTTAGCAGGGGCGTCGCTGGGGCGGGGAGGGACTCGGGGCACAGGCCCAGCCCCCACCCCCAGCCGGAAGGCCATGCCCCTTGGCCAGGGATAGGGCCAGGGGGAAGCCGCGCCGCTGCGGGCAGCTGGGCCGCAGTGCGGCGTGGCCTGGCCTGGCCAGAAGCGGCCGCTGGAGGCCGGGCCGGCGTACACAGCCCCGAAGCCCCGGCTGGGGACAGGGCCGCTGCCGCCACCGTGGTCACGGCCACCGGTGGCCAGGCCCCCGATTCCCAGTGGGGGACGGGGCCACTGCAGGCGGCCGGCCGGGCCCCAGATCCCTGGCCAGGGACAGGGTCCCCGCAGCCGCAGGCAGCCATCCAGTGCCCAACGCCAGCGACGCCACTGTAGGTTAGTACGCATATTTTGCCTTTTATTTTCTTGTGGTCTCTCCTGATCTACTTATACTGTGATTCTGCCATGCTTGGCCATATTCTCATTTAGAATTATAATCTGGTCAATAAACTAGTAGTTGTTTTCCCTAAAGCTGTGTGATCTTTAGAGGGTGTGAGTGAAGGAGGCTGGGCACAATCCTTTTCCTTGTTAAATGAAAGGCCTTGAGTGTGTGGTGGTTGGGAGTGGTTCCCAATCTCTGTAAACAGTAGCTCTTGGTGTAGTAACAGGGGCCGGGGGTGCTTGCTGTGGGACCCTCCCTCGAGTAGCCAGAGACGTGCACCCCCTGCCTGGGACCCAGGGTACGCAAGAGGCTGGAGTGGACTGACTCAGGAGTGAGTGGTCGCTTGGCAAAGCGAGATGAATCAGGGTTCAGCAGTGGGAATTGGGAGGTTGCAGCAGCACACTGAACGGGATCTGGGGAGTGGTCTGTCACAGCATGATCCCTGATCTACCTGCCCCCCCACTAGCCCAAAGTGAATCGGTGCCCAGGGGGAGTCTTGGATCCCCAGCACCCTTGTCCCCCTCCAGACTCAGGCTCAGGGTCCCACCAGACTCCCCCCCCAGCACTTACCTGGCTGTGTGTTCCCTGGGCTGGTGCTGGCAGCGTCTGCTGGAGGAGGAAAGGGTTAAACCTTCCTCCTCTCCAGCTAATTGCTCAGCTGGATCCAGGTGGAGGGGCGGCAGGTTTCTCACCCGCAGAGCAGCCTCTGAGTGAGCCTGCATCTGCCGGCCAAAAACATTCAGGCTCACTGTAGGAGAGGTGGGACTTGTGTGGATTCCTGCCATGGGGGTCCCCAAAAGCGGGAGGCCCACGTCAAATATCCCCTTTGACCTACCCTAAGGACGGCTCTGCATGTGCTGCATGGTCATCAAAAAGAACTTGATTCACCATGTGTGTTGATGAAGACCAGCACAAATATGCTACCCATATTCTTTCTCTCTGAGCTAACTACAGAGAAGCCATCAGCCCACACAAGCACTAAGGGATTCGTGAATGAGCACAAGCATCAGAGGCAGAACCGGGGAAAAACTAAATCTCCTATTTTATGCCTGTACAAACTTCTTATCTGTGAACAGAGCTTCTCCAAGAGAAGAATTCATCATTTTCAGTGGCCCCTAAATCTCTAGTCCATAAAATATTTAACTGCATAAGCAAGGATTCATTGAAAACTGCATTAAACATGATGGAAAACTCTGGTTATTTTCAACATTCAGTTTGGTTCAAAGCTGCCTCATATGGCAGGGGAGAATTATAGAGTCATAATTTATGTCAAATGTGGTTGTTTAAAAGAAGTGTGCTATGAAGAGGAGTGTTTTTGTTGTGATTATAAAATATTTTTCTTTTTTTCCTCATAAATATAGATTTAAAGTTTAGGTTTCCAGCCTGCTGTGTTTTATGGTAAAAGTACAGAAAATACAATGCTTCTGGCACAGGGGACTAGCAGTAGAGCAGGTTGGAAAGTGCTTGTAAAGTGTATGCTGTGTCCTCCCTAGTGGCTTCTCCACCTAGAACCGCAGTCACCTGCTACAGTCAACAACTAATGGCATTCCTTCTTTAGTTTAAGTGGAAGAGGTCTCAGATATGATGCAAAACACCCGTGATGACCAGTAAGTGAAAGAGAATGATTGTGTATCCTTTGCAAACAATTTGCTGGATTTGGGCCTTTTTCTGTTTTCAAATTGTCCTTCAGGTATTTTGTATGAATATTCATTTTCATAATTGTTAACCAAATAGTTTTTATAAGAAATGGTGGGAAAATGGACACATTTGTCTGATTAAATACTGTGTACCATAAATAGTTGCCCATTCAAGAGCAACTTTGCAAGGTAAATTTTGGCCCCTGATTCTTTCAGACAGTCTAACTTCTAAATTCCCAAACAATTTATCATCCATGTCCATCCTAGTTTCTTGTCAGACATATCTGAGCATGAAGATTTTTGCAAACTGAAGAGGCTGATCCTTGAGTATTCAATATTCAGAATTTACTCAGTTTGATCGGGACCTAAATCACATGATGTTGTTTCTGTTGTCTGCTTGGATGATCTAACCTCTGTAAAAAATGTGTTCAGAAATCACTAAGGATTCAGTTCCTATGGGGGGAGGAAGGAGAGGAGTAAGTTCCTGTTAGATTTTCCTCTTCTACATACATTTTAAGAACTAAATTACATAGGTGTTATTGCAGACGAGTAGCTCTCATGCAGTAACATACTGTTTTGGGCACCCAAGTAAATTTCACTGCTTTCATTGGGCTTTGAATCAGTCTCTTAAATGTTATCATAGCTTACTCTGCTCCTACTTTTTAACACAAAATGTGGGACTTACTCTCCTCCCTAGTGTTTGACCAAATGACTCTAATTGCAGCTAAGGCACCCACAAAGCTGGGGTGTATTTTCTGCTGCTAAATCAGGAGATCCACTCAAAAACACACACAGTTTGGGAAAACCTCATCAATTAGATCAGCAAACCAATCTCTTTCAGCTGCACTTCTCTAGTTACAAACTATAGAAATGATCCCTGAAAGTATTGTTTTACTATAAACAGATTGTGGCTATGGAAAAAGCCCCTCATTCTCTGAAATACAGGAACCTTCAAGTGAGCACTACAGTATAGTCGCTGCACAGACTGCACACTGAAAGCAAGATTTTATCCATTAGGCCAAATAAATACTTATAGAAGGTGCACTCAACACAATAAGATTCAGGGGGTTTTTTCCTTCCTTTTCCCCAAGCAGTGGCTGCCATATCTCAGTACTCATTAATACCAAAGCCAGTTGATAGAAAAGAGGGGGAAATGGGGAAACCAGCCAGAAACAGGATTGGTCAGCACACTGTGAATGTTGTGAATTTGTAGTTGAAATAATTAATGGTATGATCCAGCTTCTCAAAATGCAATCCTGCCATGTGACTTTTTTTTAAGTGCAGAAGTGTTGGGAACTCTGTGTGTGCACGTGCCTGCGTGTGCACTATAGTTTTTAGTTACATAACCTCTTGAAGACAGATGTCTCAGTATATCTGCTGTGGGATTTTTTTCTTTAACATGTGCATCAAGACATCCTCACAATCCTTTGCTTTGCCAGCTTGTTAAATCAAACTGAAAAGAGAGAAGTTCAATCTTAAAAACAAAACAAAACAAAACAAAACAAAAAAAAAGATTTTGGATAAACACTAGCAGTTATTTTATATTTTTAAAGAGCTACACAGTGATTTAAAATTTTTCTCTTGTTTAAAACACAAATGACAGCATGGGTTTATAGGAAGCAAGGGCCTGGACTTCAAAAGATCTGGTTTCAGCTTCCCAGCTCTATAACAGACTCTGTGTGACCTTGGCCATGTTATTTACCACCAGTTTCTCAGCTATTGACAATGGCGGAACTCCATGGAAATCTCTATGTACCTCTCTTCCTCTCAGTGTCTATAAAATGGAGGAAGCAAAGCTTCCTTTCTCCCAGTCTATCTGGACTGCTCAGAACCTGCCACACAGGAGCTCTGAGAAGACTGGGTCTGCAATATGCACTGTCATGCTTGCACCTTATGCATTACAATAAGGAGTGTTTAGAATACAGTATTGTCAACCTGAAGAAGTGTTTTTGAAAAATAAGTTTGGGGTTCTTTTTATTTTCTGGGTTTTTAGCCTCTTGAGTTTACATTTTTGAAAATCTTCTCTGCAGCCATAAGGCCAGCAACTACTACATTGCTACTACTTCATTTTTTTCAATGAAAGCTGAAAATCTTTGCTAATAACATGATTCCAGGTGTTGCAACTTTAAAAAACATACATATCAAGACTCATGACAAAATCACCCAAGTTGGCAACATTTGGCTTGTTGCAGCAGAACTGCAAAAGGTTCAGAATTTGGGTTCAGGCAGGCATTGAGAAAAAGAATAGCTTAAAATTGGTAAGTGACATGATATTTATTCAGTAAGAAAAATTAGGTAACACCTACTTCTGTTAACTCATTTATAGGAATCTGAATTTTAGTAAGAATCATCGAGCTGTTACATTTGATGTTACAAGTGCTTTCAGATGTACAGACTATAATAGTAGAGTGAATCCAATCTTCTGTGGGTGGGGGTAGCCAACAGAATCTGAACTCATCATACTACATTTACTGTATTTGACATAATATGGCTTTAAACACCACCTAATATTTTGCACAGCAGCTGAGAATTGAGCAAGCTTTCATTATTCAAATTTTCTTCTCAGCAGTGTGAAAGATCAAGAGTTTTTCACAGACACTAATACTTTTTTTAGCTAACCAGGAAGACAATGTCTTTGTAAGGAGCCAAGTTAAGAGGTTGAAATGTGCTCAAATGTACCATCTGGAGTGACTGTGATAGCCAGAAAAGGAAGTGGTTGTCATATTGATTGGAAATAAATACGTTCCTTAACAGGGTTTGAAAACAAATGTGATGCTTTCTCTCTTGTTGTGTTCCTCATACAGAAATGACCTGGAATGGAATAGAGATTTGCACCATCTTTGATCCTTATAGCAAGAGCCTTTTATTTCTGGGGCAGGATCCCATGATTATCATGAATCTGTTCTAAAGCATGCACAAATAGTGTAGTAGCTAGCGCCTCTGCTTAACATGCAGAAGGTTCTGGGTTTGATTCCCAGGGGGTTGGACTCGATGATCTCATGAGGTCCCTTCCAGCCCTATGGATTGATTGATTGAAAGCTTCTTAGAGCAAAGAGATGGGTGGCCTATCTGGCTGTGGTAGCTGCTTCTTAACATGTTAACCACAGTTGTCTCTCTATTCCTTTGCCTTCTTGTCTGCTTATCTCTTCATTCATCTGCAGATTCCCATCTTCTACATAGACTTTGGCTTGTTGGGCCACAGATCATCTTTTTGTTAAATGTATGGATAGTGTCTAGCACAAGGGTTCTTAAACCTTTTTTTTTTTTTTTTTTTTTTGCTGGGGCCCCCTTTGAAAACATTTCAGGCTCTGACAAGGGCTGGATTTTCAAAGGGGCTAAGGTCAGAGCCCCAGACAAAAGGGGAGCCTGAGGTTCCAGTCCCTAAAACCCCTGCAATAATCAGTCTCTCCCACCCTGCCTGGTTCAGTGATGCCAGCTGGTGATGCAGCTGAAATTGGAGAGATGGGGCCTTGGGCCAGAGGCCAGGCTTGGCACTCAGCCCCTGTCCCTGGGCCGGCTGGCCCATCCCTGGAGGCAGGGCAGGCCAGTGCCTGATTGGTCCACCCATGGGCAGAGCTGGCTGGTTTGTGGCAAGGCCTCTGCTGTGGCACTCCACGGCCTGCCATGTGCCAGCCAACCCCACCCCCTCCTGGGGGCATTGTGGGGATGGAGCAGGAGCACCTTCTGGCCCCAGGCCACCTCCCCCCAGCAATGGGAGGGAGAGGGACTGGCCTGTGTGGCCTACCCCACGGGGCTGTGGTCAGGGTGCTCCCAGGCAGGGGTGCTCTGTGGTGGGGGGCAGCTTGAGGCTCCTGGGCCAGTTAACCTGACCCTGGCTCTGTCAACTCACTGGAAGAAGTGACAGCCCCCCATGCTATTCCACCCACCACCATGCCATGCCACCATTACTTCTGCACTGCTGCTGGGGGACGCATGGCCTTCCAAGTTGGACACCCAGCCAACAGCCGTTGCTCTCTGGCCACTCAGCTCTCAAGGGCTCTGGCTTTCCACCATGCACAGGGCTGACAGCTGTAGCTGTAGCATGCACAAAGGCTGATAGCTTGTGACCTCCCCAACCCCATAATAATCTTGCAATCCCCTTGAGGGCTCCTGTCCTTCAGTTTGAGAATGTCTGGCCTACTGCCATGCAGCCCTAATCCCTGATCGGAGTCATGAGCCACTACCGCTATGATGCAGAATGCTGCAATTGAATTGCCTGGCATTATCTCCATTTTACAGATGGGGTAAATAAGATTCAGAGAGGCAGTAAGTTGGAGAGAATCGTGTGGCGAGTCTTGCATAAATGAGGGAGAGAGGTCTCCTGACGCTTGGCCCTAGGTGCTACCTTGAAGCTAGGGAGGAGTTGGTTTTGCTAAATTAATTCTGACTGAGACTGTAGTCTTGCCCAAAGAGTTCTGGGCCTTGGGGAAAGAGACACATCCTTTTCCCGTGTCTGTTTCCTAGGGTAGGCTCAAGTTTCTCTTTTTGAATGGAGATTTGGTATCACAGAAGTCTTCAAGAGAGAAAAATAAATGCAACTAGTAGCATTTTAAAGTGTTAGTGTTAACATTTTCCAGCATCTCAGGGTTTCAAAACAGGAAGCTTAGGGCAGTACAGTTGCTCAATTTGTCAGGCAGACGCTGTTCTAGGAAGTCAGTTCACAGTTACACCAGGAACTGCAAGTATAAAAGCTGGCCCTTAGTAACTTCTGGGGTGAATTCTCAATGCGATTCAAGGAGGTTTTAGTGCTACTTCCACCAGCATCAGTGGAAGACACTATGTTTTAACTTCCCCTGACCCTGCTCCTACATGTGTCATGCTGAGAATTTACCTTCATTCCACAGAGACAAGCAAACAAACTATGAGGAAGTCTTCCCAGCTCAACTAAGAAAGCAGCGGTGATAAGAGAAGAGATCAGTATCTATGTAACTAGTTAGAGGCTAAAGGTCAGTCTATTGTATTTTGAATCTGAAGTTAGAGATGAGCCATGTGGCACAAAGTTCTGATTCAGATCCAAACTTCAACATAGATTGGAGTCAGGACACCTAACTCCAAGTCTTTGTGTCCAGCCCATCTCAAATGAAAACATTTAAACATTTGCTCTGTTTTTGCAGAAACAAAACAAGGAGTAAACTTGCCAGGCAGTTTGCAAAACATGAAGGCAACAGAATATAGCACTGAAGTCCATTGCTCTCTGGTACGGGAGCATTTGTTTAAAACATATTTAAACCCAACAAGAAACAAAGTCTATGGAGACAATGGATCCAGTTTGCAAACAGGCCATCCTAATTTGTTTCTTGATACTCAGATTAGTACTGTGAATGTGAACATAACAGAGGATCTAAATGCAGGACATGGACAATTTATTAAGATGCATATGTTTGAAAAATGGACTGTAAGCCTCATCATAAGAAAATAAGTGCTGTCTTACTGGTCCACCTTGCCCAGTGTTCTGTCTCCAGCAGCGGCCCATACCAGAACTTCAAGGGCAATGAACAGAACAGGACAATTGTGGAGTGATCCACCTCTGTCTTCTGGTAGCCAGAGATTTAGGTTTGCCCTGACCATCTTGGCTGGTAGCCATTAATGAAACCATATTCCATGAAGTAATCCAGTTTCTTTTTTAACACTGTTATTTTGTATCCTTTGTGCAACCAAGACATCCCCTCTAGCTGACTTGTGTAGGAGTGCAAAGAACCTATACATGCAGACCAAGTTGTTATTCTGGTCCAAAGTGGTTCTACCTCCCTTCTCATGGAAACATCTGTTTATTATGAGGAATGGGTACAAAAGAACTTGCAACACTGCTGAAAAGGCAAATCCACAAGACAGAAAATGAGAAGTAGATGCCCCAAAAAGAGGCTAACCACAAACTCACAACTAAAATAGGGACATCACACACACAATGAGAAGGAAGTCTAAGAAATTAAATGAAGTGGAAGGAAACAGAATGGGATGTTAATATAGCTGGTTTGGATGCCAAAGCAGAAACTTTGTTCTGCAGAACTCTGTTCAGGAACTTTTTTATGTGTTCCTTTTGAATTACACCTCCTTGGGCTGTGATTTCGTCAGAATTCTGCAAGCTAAGTAGGTTCACACCAGACCAGTACTTGAAAGGGAGACCTATGAGGAAAACCCAGTGCAACTCAAAGTGTGAGGCACATTTCCCTCTGAGTCAGTATTGAATCAGTGTCATTGCATAACACTAGGAGATGGGAGCATCATAGTATTAAAATTTGCATCCTTCAGCGGAGTCATCGAACAGAGACCTTGACCTTGTATGTTTTATATATTCATTTCAATAAAACAAAAAAATAAAAAGCACATGGAAATTTCAAAAGAGTAAGGCAGTCAGGTGACAGGATTCAGGTCAAAGTTCAGTTTAATTGATTGCATCCTGTGTCCCTAAATTCCATCTGTACATTCAAATGGATTTGGAATTGGTAAGTTCCAAAGGGGCAGCCGTGTTAGTCTAGTCTAGCAAAAAAAAAAAAAAAAAGTCCCGTGGCACTCTCATCTTCGCAGCATCTGACAAAGTGTGATTTCCCCCATAAAAGCTCATGTGAAAAGTAAATCCATTAGTCTTTATGTGCCAAAGGACTCCCCCCCTTTTTTTTTGCATTGCTGACATGTTGTCTTCAAATGTTAATTACATTTGCTGTGTATATTATGTATATTGTTGTGTATATTTGCTAGTTCCTGTGAACAGCCAATTAATTCTGAAGACCCAAGATGTTAGGAAAGCACCAGTACAACACAGACCATATCAAAATATTTTGGCTGGGGCTTACCATTAGCTTAACTCTACTCCCTTTTGAATACCAGCAGATGTGGCACTTATGAAATGCTGAGTCTTTTTAAAAAACCCACCCTTTAAACTTTATGATAACAAAGAATAGTGTTTCTCAACCTTTTCGATACCAGGAAGCAACTCTTCCTACACTGTGTCAGGGAGATCTCATGCTTCCTATTCTGTGGTAGGAAGCTCTCAGGGACTGTGCTGGTACAGTGACCCCCCGATTGCTGAGAATCTCTAATATGGAAGACAAATCTGAGTGAAACATTCCTCTAGCAATGTTTGTCTCTTCTTCCACCACACCACTTGGTATTGAGATCACTGAGTGATAGAGTTTATAGAAAAGTGTAATTATTTTACTATAATAAAAATGAATCCCATCATATATGCCTGCAAACTAGAAAGATTAAATTGTGGACCAGATTCTAATCTTAGTCTCACCCAGGTAAATCTGGAGTGGGTCTGCTAGTTTAGTGAAGTTAGTTCAGATTTACACCTTTGAAGGCATATTTTGGTTCTAAGTCTCCTAAATGTCTAAGAGTTAACTGTGAAAGGAATTAAGACAAGGTGGAGAGGGAAGGGGAAGATATAAGAAGTCTAAAAGAGGACCAGGAAATAGAAAATTGTAATAAAGAGCAATAGTGAGACACACTGCGATAAAGATCTCAAAACACAGTGAGAAACTTTTCACAAATGCAGGGAACAGTTTCCCCATATACCATTCTGATTTTTTTCAAAGCCAGAGATAAAGTAGGGTGAGATCTTGACAAGACTTACTACTAGCGTAAGAATCTTTACTGAGATATGTGATCTCATTGGGTATGTCTGCATGAGGGGCTTAAGTCAACTTAACCAACTCCTTGGGTGCTTTGGGAGTTCATAAAGTCGATTTAAGCAATTGCTCAAGTCAACTTAATAACTTGTGCCCTTAAAGTTGACTTTAAGGGTTAAATCAACTTTATTAAGTCAACTTAATGCAATGTACCCATTAAAGTCAACTTAATAAAGTCAACTTAGTGCAACAGAGCCTTTTAAATTGACTTTATAGAGTTGACTTAAGCCAGGGGACCCACTTAAAGTCAACTTTAAATGGGTCCCCTGGCTTAAGTCAATTCTATAAAGTTGACTTAAACAAATGGGGCCTCACCAAGTCGACTTAATAAGGTTGACTTAAAGTTGATCTTATTAAGTCGACTTAACTGAGCCCTCTTATTGTAGACATAGCCATTGACCTGAATGGGGCAACTGAGAAGAGGAGGGATTAAATACAGAAGTAAGAATTTGCAGGATGGAGCCCTTATATGGCAAACCACAAAGTAGAAACAGGCCAAATTTGAAAGCCCTTCATCAGCCCTGGATTCAGAAAACACTCTTTCTCAAGAAAGGTGCTTATATGTGCATCTGACTGCAGGCACGTCCTTAAATCCCATTGATTTTGCAGATGTAAGCATGATCTTAATTAAGCCCATCATTTAAGTTCTTTTTTGAAAAGGGACATAAAAGCACATGCTTCGGTGTTTTCCCAAATCAGGGCCTCAAGTTTTATTCATTTTTCACTCCAACATAACTTCTAAAGGCTTCAGAAGAAATGCATGCTATGGTAAACAGGTGTATAAATTGGGTTGAGACCTCTAGAATTGGTGGTTTAAAGTACATAATCAATGGGTATTTGCTGAGTGGAATTTCTTTTTTGTAAATTAAATTATTATATTATCACTTTTAAATAACAAACCAAGCCCTCGCCCCATGCACAGTATACAGGGGAATCTCGAATGCAAGTTTTTCTCTATTTCCCTGTGACCCACTTTTCACCCCTAAATAAGAGCCGTACTGTGAGAAGTTGTGAGGTCCAGTCAGTAAGGGCTCAACTGGTGACATAGATTCTAATCTTAGCCCTGCCACTTACCTACTATGTGGTTTTAGATAAATCACTTAAAATCTCTGTGCCTGTGTTTCTCCCTCCTTTCTGTAGACTGTTAACTTGTGATGACAGAGACTGTTTCTTCCGTGTTTGTGCAACACCTAGCACAGTGGGGCTCTGATCTCAGTTGAGTGCTACCATTATACTTCAGATGAACACACCATCTAAAATGTTGAGTTAGGCCCCACCAAAATTAAGTGATTGTTTTAAAGAGCATGAGATTTTTAATATGTACCATAAAGGGTGGATTCTTTCTATTTGCCATCTGTTTTTCAGCTGTTATGGTGCACTTGGTCCCATTTTCAAGCTTTTTTCTACACTGAGGAGACCTAAAAACCTACTTTTACATTTTCATGAAGGCTTAGTCTTTACTTAAAAGCTTAAAAGCATAGGTATGTCAGTTAGGGGTGTGATTTTTTTTTTCTTTTTGAAATTTGTTTTGCAGACAGTTCTGTGCCAGTCAAACCCCTAGTCATTGTAATCACAAGTATATTGGTATAAAAATGTTCATATAAAAGTGCATAAACTACACTGATATATGCACTGTGCATTAGCAATGGGAACAGATTTTCAGGCAGTCCCATGACTCCAGGAGTTAGGGCTTTAAGAAAATCACCAAATATTGCAATATTTGCGATAAAACCATGAGAGTTGGCAATGTTGAATTTGTCTTCACTGATGACCTCAGATCTACAGTCTCCAGAGCACCCACTACATGTTACCTCAGCTTTAACCCTCCATATTCTCTTAGGAATCTAGGGTAACAGCCATGGATTTCATCCAGTTTACTGCCCCCCCCCTTAGAGATACTCAGATAACAGTGCTATCTAATAAGTTAATCATTATAAACTTGCAAGAGCCTTAATCTCTGCAGCTCCTGTCCTCTAAAAGAGTTTCTGGGTATCCCTCTGCATCCTTGGTGCTCTCTCATTTCAAACTGCGGCTGAAAACAAACCCCCTTTCCTCTTTCCTAAGCTGCTTTTTCCCCCTCTGCTACCATTAAGAATTTAACTCTCTTTTTGCAATGCATATGGGGCTGCATCAGTAGGAATGCTGCCAGCAGATTAAGGGATGTGATTATTCCCCTCTACTTGGCACTGGTGAGGCCACATCTGGAATACTGTGTACAGTTTTGGGCTCCACTCTACAGAAAGGATGTTGACAAACAAAAAAGAGTCCAGCGGAGGGCAACAAAAACAATGAGAGGGTTGGGGCATATGACTTGCAAGGGGAGATTGAAGGAACTAGGCTTATTTAAATGTCTGCAGAAGAGAAAAATTAGGGGAGATTTGGTATCTTTCAGCTACTTGAAAGGGTTCTCCAAAGAGGAGGCAACTAGGCTGTTCTCAGTAGTAACAGAGGACAGAACAAGAAGCAATGGTTTCAAGCTGCAGCTGATTCAGCTGAGGTTAGCTATTAAGAAAAACTTTCTCACTAGGAGGGTGGTGAAGCATTGGAATGGGTTACCTAGGGAGGTGATGCAATCTCCATCTTTGGAAACATTTATGGTCCAGTTAGACAAAACCCTGGCTGGGATGATTTAGTGGGAATGGTCCTGCTTTTAGCAGGGGGTTGGACTAGTTGACCTCATAAGGTCCTTTCCAACCCTATGATTGTATGATTGCCTCACTGAACTTTGCAAAGATTTTGGGAACATGATTTCTGTGCCACATGCAACTAAAATTGCCTGAAATGATGCTGACATACATGCACAGTGTAGTCAGGACATATGCTGTTTTAAAGAGACAAAACAGAAAGCTGCAACAGCTATCCCTTTTTACACAAGGTTTTAGGATATTTGTAAATGATGGACCTGATCCTGAACTGACTCCAGTGCAGACAGACTTAGGCACACACAACCTGCCTATCCACCAAGAAAAATAAGCAAATACAGCAAGACTGTACTAAATTACATGGGTAAAGTGGGATTTTTAGGCATGCTCATTATTTTGCTCCTATTGGCTTTGATGTGGGCAGAATGAGGCTAACACTAAACTTTGGAAAAAATCCCACTCTCCAGTTGCCATTTTGTTGTATTCACTTAAAAATACAGAAGTGCAATTAGATCAAGTGACAGTGTCAGGGAGTGTGCAATTAATTAGTGAATCAAAGGCTGCCTCATTTCTTTGATCAACATTTTGCAGTCCTGCCACTGATTCTTATTGTTACCAGTGATTATCAGGTGTCCCCTTAAAAGAGCTTTTTTCCCCCTTGATCTATCTGATCTGATTTGTATGGGCAGTTCTAGTCATGTGTGGGGAGGCCCAAACCCTTCAGTGCAAGAGTCAGGGTTCATCCACATAGATGAGAGTGATAGATCTAGGCCTTATTTCACAAACAAGCCCAGCCAGGCTAGAGGTTAAATCATGAGGGCAAATAATTTGGAGGGCCAAGGCTTTTCAGGAGGGAAGAAAGAGCGTGTTAGATGAATCACTGCTTCCCAGCAGGATCCCTAGTACCAAAAGAAGCCATGTTCCCTGCCTAATCTATCCAGTGTGTTGTAAGTTATTGAGCTCACTGAGCAGTAGTAGATACAAACACACAGTCATGCCTTACTTCATCACTTGCTGAATACACCTTTAGGGTTTTATTTTTTCCATTAAAACAGCACAGTGTGAAGAGCACCTAGAGAAGAAGGGCCAGATTCTGGTTTTAGTTACACTAGTGTAAATCCATAGTAACTCTGCTGGTTTCAATATAAACCCAAAGTAATTCCATCTGTATCATGGGAAGCAGAAATTGTCCCTAAAGCAAGATACTTTTAGTACTTGTAATTCAAATGAAGCAGCAGGGACAACAGGGAAGAAGAAAATCAAAATCCCATTCTGGGTGGCTCATTGGCACAGGTTTTCTTCCTTCCCAGCATATGATATTGCCGTAACATTTCAAGCAGAGTCTATTAGTAGCAACCTGGACACAGTTAAGAAATGCTTATTAAACATGCTGGCAAAACTAATTACTGACTTACATGCTGAGGGTAGGTTGGGGGACTTTAGTTAACATCACATAAACCAACACAATTGGCACTAACTGCTCACATTGTGGGTAGTGTCAGTGATTGGGCCATATAAATAGAGCCCTGTATAGATACAAATATGTGGATCCACATCCAATCTGCATCCGCAAGAAATGGTCCATGGATAGTCACGTTGTATCAGCAGAAGCAGATATAATACGGATATCTGCAGATATCCACCTATTTGCGAGGGCTCTAACTCTGTGTAGGTAAAAATATGTGAACCTGTATCCAATCTGCATCCATAAGGAATGGTCCACACATATCTGCGTTGTATCTGTGGATGCAGATGTCTGCGGATATAATGCAGATTATCTGTGGATTTGCAGGGCTCTACATATAGAATGAGAAAGCCCTTTTCACACAGAAGGGTAAAGAATGAGGCATCTAGTGGGATGGTGTTGAGGCAATCCATCTCTAGGACTGTCAACCCAGCACTACATTAACTCAAAAGGTTTACATTTAAAAAACAAAAAAGTCTAAGAATACCTGCCCACATTAGAAGTTGCTTTATACAGCTCCTATTAGGATGGCTTTTGAGCATCTTAATGTCTTTATGGTATTTGTTCTCACAGCACCCTCATATGGTGAGGAATGGCTAGTAGTACCCCTGTTTTACACATGGGGAACTGAGGCATAGACAAACTAAAGTGACTTGCCCAAGGTCACAGAGTATATCTGTAGAGGAACAGGGAATTGAACTTGGGTCTCCCAAGTAGTCAGGGCATAGGAAGAAGGGTGTTAAGGTTAAGAAACTGTGTTAGGACTCAGATCTGTATTTATAGCCTGGCTCCCAGGGGACTCTTTGCATGGGTTTTAAAGGCATCTAAATCAGGCCCTTAGTACCTGGATTTGCCACAGGCTCCATACGTGACCATGGCAAAGCCACTTAGGCTATGTCTATATCTACAAGCTTAGTTCAGACTGACTTAGTCTGAACTAAATAGTTGGAAGTTAGTTTGAACTAACCACATTTTGTTAGTTCGAACTAACTTTTTAGTTTGAGATAGCCGCACTTTTAGTTCAGACTAACTTTTTAGTTCAAACTAAAAAAGCACAGCTAGTTTGAACTAAAAGGTTCGTTTAAACTAACAAAATGTGGTTAGTTCAAACTAACTACTAGTTGAAACTTGTTGGCTGTGTTCACACACAGGCATTATTTCGATACAAGTTGTGTTGAAACAACTTGTATCAAAATAATGCCTTATTTTGAAATAACTGAATTCGAATTAACAGTTTGTTAATTCAAATTAAGGAAAAAAGCTCAAAGCGAAATAGCAGTTTCAGGCAACAGTTATTTCGAAACAGGTCACTGTTGTTTCAAAACATGTTCAGACTGCATTGTTTTGCCCCCAAATGGGGTTTAAGTTGTTTCGAAACAATGCCGTTGTTTCGAAACAACGGGTGCCATTGTTTCGAAACAACCGTGCATTGTGTGAAGAGGGTTTTTCTTATTTCGAAACAACCTCTGTTGTTTCGAAATAAGAGTGCTGTGTGAATACAGCCGTTTAGTTCAAATTAGCACAACTACATTGTGCTAGTTCAAACTAAAGTTTGAAATAAGTTCGAACTAAGCAGTTAGTTTGAACTAACCATTCGAACTAAAAATTTTTTTAGTTTGAACTAGGCAAAGACTAGTGTAGACAGGGCTCACATTAGTCTGAATTAAAGCTCCTTAATTCAAACTAATTTGCTAGTATAGACATAGCTTTAGTGTCTGTGACTCAGTTCAATGTGTTTTGCTAATATGTTCCACACCATTCTTTCAAGCTTTATCGTGTATCTTTAGAATATAAACTCGTCATGGCACAGCGGCATTTTTAGTGTGTGCTTGTATAGTGTCTGGCACATTACAGCCTCTTGGCATGGCTGTAATTATGATGCTAATAAGACTTGTGCATTAATAAAGACAGAAAAGAAAAAGTCACCAACGAAAGAGGAGGTATACATCATGCACTTTCTGAACTATCAACTGAGCTAAAGAGGAAGTTCAGCTATTACAAGCCATGCAACTTAGCCTTTGTTAAAGTCATTAAAAATCTAGCATCGATAAAACCTGGTTCAGGTTTACTGGAATTTTCCATAAAATCCAAGGAATTTTTTTTTCTGTTTTCTTTTCTAAATAACTAATTTGCCAGGTCCCCTTAGATACACAGTTCAATATTAATGCAAGCTGCAATGTTGTAAAACCAGCTGACCTGTGGACAATAATCCTTCCTTCTCTAGTTTGTTGGAGCATTTCTGAAGGATCATGTCCTCCTTGAAATAACTTATTGTTCCATGTGGCTCAGCAGTGCATGAGACATGTTATATCACATTCTTCAAAGTTGGAAGGAGTTGCAGACTATCTCTATGTGAGTGTGCCTTATAGTGAAAGCATAAACATAGTAATGTTCAATATTAAAGTGACATCATACAGAGGCACTTCTGACCCAAAACAATTTTGTCTGTTGTAATGTTCTTCTGAAATAATCAGTGATAATCTGCTCTTCATGTTTATAGAAATAGGCTAGAGTACATTTCCTATTTTATGTGTAAGACTTCATGTGTGATATTTTATGTGTAACATTTACCATTTTATGTGTAATTCATTTCAGTGATGGCAGCTTAACATTACTAGACGGAATTTAGAAGTTTAAAATTTGATATACACACTCTATATACGCCATGTACGCATTCAATTTACATAAAACAAACAAGGAGTCCTGTGGCACTTTTAAAGACTAACAAATTTATTTATTGCACAAGCTGTCATGGGATAAGATCCCACTTCATCAAGTAGGATCTTCTCTCTCACACCCACACCCCCCCATCTTCCTCCCTCCCTCCCTCTCTCTTGTGGATAAACTTAAATAATTTTAACTTCTGTTTATTTAGGACCTACAAAAAGACTACTTGGTACTCTTGTGCTCCCTTTGCTGAATGTCCAATAGCTATTAAAACTACTGCCCCTCACAGACTATATGAATTTTAAATTATTTGAGGTACATTGTAAACCTTAAGTTATATTGCTCCTTTGTTTTAATGCATAATTTAGATTTTTAGGTTCTTTCCTTACAAATTATGTGCTTAAAGAAGTGTTCATGGTTTATGGAAGACTGTGGGGACTATTCTACTGGAGACTATTCTGACAATTAACATTTTTTGCCTCCTGTTTTACTGTTTATTGTCAGCAATGTTTGCATGACCACAGGATCTTTGTTGCTTACTAGTTCACTTACACATGAAATCCCCTGAATTTCCATTGCACATTTCCCCCTCCCCCCATGAAACCCTAGTCCCCTGTTCATGGTATCTTAGTACAAGGCAGTAAAAGAGAGGCAGTGGCACAGGATAGTTGATAGTTATTCAGTGGCTGAGATCCTCAACTGCAATCAAAGAAAGTGAAGGACATTTCAAGGAGTGGTGGTGCAAAGGTGACTCTTGTTGGCAGTGTTGCCAAACAGATAGTGCACTGAAGTGACACAGGAGGCTTGAATTCTGGTCCCAGATCTTCTACGGGAGGACTTTGAGCAGCTCATTTCCCTTCTTTCTTCCTCAGTTTCCCTATCAGTAAAACAGGGATACTGACAGTGACCTCCTTTGTTAAAGTGTTTTGTGATCTTTGGAGGAAAAGTGCTATCTAAAAGAGAGGTATTTACTATTTATTATTAAAGGCTTCTTCCAATGCCCATTGAAGCCACTGGAAAGACTGTCACTGGCTTGAAAGGCCTTTAGATCAGCTAGTTACACCAAGGTGATCCTCCCAGAGCCACTTTTTAGGGCTCTTTTTTCATGATGGTACTATGGCCACAGTAGCTATGCCTACACTGCCAAAGATATTTCAAAATAACTATTTTGAATTTATTTTGAAATAATTATTCCAAAAAAGCATTATTTCAGATTTATTATTTCATAATAGGAGTCTAATGAAGACAAACCAGGTATGCACGTTCATTAGCAGGAGCCTAATGAAAAATGGTTTGTTTTTCAAAGGTCCTAGTAAGAATCCATGGTTGTGTTCACACACAGGGGGTTATTTCGATATAAGTTGTTATCGAAATAACACCTTATTTTGAAATAACTTATGCCGAATTAACAAAAAGTTACTTCGAAGTAAGGAAAAAGGCGGGAAACGAAATAGCAAGTTCACAGTGTGAACATGCTATTTCGCTTGGGGAGCGGGCTGCAGGCACCAGCAGGGTTCAGCGCTGAGCTGCACTGAACCCTGCGGGTGCCTGCAGCCCCCCTCTGCAGGCACCCACGGGGATCAGCGCTAGGCTGCGCTGAACCCCATGGGTGCCTGCAGCCCCACTCTGCTGGCCAGGGGACACCCCTCAGCACCCTGGCCAGGGTGCTGAGGGTTCCCTGGCCAGGGTGCTGAGGGGGCAGCCCTTCAAATGTTGTTTCGGAACAAACAACATGTTCACATGCATTGTTTCGAAACAACAGTTTTGAAACAAGGTTGTTTCGCCCCCAAATGGGATTTAACTTGTTTCGAAACAACACTGTTGTTGCAAAACAACGGGTTCCCGTTGTTTCAAAACAAAAATGCTATGTGAACACAGCCCATGACTCTAACAGGAACAGAAAGTTCTATATATCTTTGACAATCAGGCAACTTTTATTTAGTAGCTTTGGATTTGGATTTTATTTGGATTTAGCAGCTTTATCTTACATACACAAGTCTGAAAATGTTGGGCTTTGATGCTTCTAAGCGAAGATGTAAGCATTAATCCTGCGACATCCAGTGCCTTTAGCCCTCAGGGAGGGTGTTCAAGAATCTGCAAAATGGAGTGCTAAATAAATTCAAAGTCATGGAAGATTGTCGTCAGCTGAGGAATAAACAGCAGGAACAGATGGAATTGTAGATCCTGCCTATACTGCAAAAACTATCATGACAAGGGCAGTGTCTGCAACACAGCAGTTCCTTGATGCAGTTAAAATTATGGTTAGGTTTTAACTGCCTTAGAAGATAGAACTGTGCTGGATCAACAGCGATGTTTGTAGTGTAGTTACTTCCCACAAGCCCTAAGGCAACAAACAAAGAAATAAACAAAAAATCCCATTTGCCTGCAAATATCTTTATACTGAAGACTGGGGAGAATAAATCACAATTGCTTTTGAAAAGGGATGTTTTTTCAAAATTATGCAGATGATATGATCCACTTTTTAACGATGGAATTTATAGGAGGAGATTCTCAAATGAAATAATGGATTTAAAAAAAAGACCAGCAATGTGTCAAGGATATGAAATCATTTAAAGTATTTTTAAAAGCTCTCTTCTGTGGAATTCCAACAGCGTTACCAACGCTTGTGACTTTCATTACAAGTTATATGATATTTGCTGTGTTTTCTTAAAGCCCCAGCTCCTGGAGTCAAGAGATAATATAAGAATCTCAGTGTTTATTATTATTTAGAAAAAGGTAGTTTCTAGTCTTCATGGCTGGGCAAAAAGCTTGAAAATATGACATGAGGGTACCCTATAGGCTCAGAATCGAGAAAGGAAATTGGAAGAACCCCCATGTTTTTGGTTTGTGTAGTTAAATCTCATCTTTAACCCTGTCCTGTGAGTTTCTGGGTCCTGATTTGTAACTTCTGAATGCTTAGGTTTGGCAATACCATGTAAGCAGTACATGGTCTGGCTTCTCAGTCCCTCAGAGTTCTGTGGCAGTTCCATGCAGGAATATGGGAAATACGCTAGGATTAGTGGTTTGGATGTGGCTAGCTGGCACGTCCCAATATCCAGCAAATCTGTTGCTGGAAACATCAGGGGAAGTCTAAAATTTGTTTTTAAAACTGCTTGGTGCATTATTGACACCATCACTGTTCTACCTCATTTCCCCACCAAAAGGCTCCTTGAATTCATCTGTACAGGGTGCATGTAAAGGAGAAGGTAGGCTTGTACATGCTATAGAGAAACATTGTTTTACATGGATGAAGTTGTAATAGACATAGACTCATAGACTCTAAGGTCAGAAGGGACCAGTATGTTCATCTACTCTGACCTCCTGCATAATGCAGGCTTCAAAACCTCACCCACGCACTCCTGCAATGAGCCTCTAAGCTATGACTAAGTTATTTATGTCCTCAAATCAGGATGCTCTTTAAAACAATCTCTTAATTTTGGAGGGGACTAACTCAGTATTTTAGATGGTATGTTCATCTGAAGTACAAAAGTAACACCCAACTGAGATCAGACCCCCACTCTGTTGTTTTAGTGTCGCTTTACTGCGGCAGTGTCCAACAGTTTATTCATACTCACCAAAATTGCGGCAAACGTGTTAACATTTTCACCACATAAAGAAAAAAAGTTTAACTGTGTTTTTATAGAACATAGAGGGGTAGAAAAATGAACAATAATGTTCTGAATTATTTATTGATGGATCTGACGTATCTTTTCATTAAGTAATGCAGAGAAATCAGGTATAAAATCAGTTAGATCAGGGGTTCCCCACTTTTTTAAAGCTGGGGACCCCCTGGGAACCTAAAATAATTTTGGGGACCCCCTCACAGGCTGCCACAGAGCAGTGGCGCGCCAATGACAGAATCTGGCCGGGGGGGGGGTGAGAATCTGGCCTGCACCACTCTTCTGCTGGGGAGCGGGGTCCCCCCCCAGGTAGGGGGCCATAGCCACAGCAGCCCTTGCTCTCTGGCAGGGGAATGGGGTCACAGCGGCTCCCCGGCAGGAGCAGCGAGCCATAGCTGTGAACTGCAGCCACCACAGCCCCATTCTTCTGCTGGAGAGCAGGGCTGCCGCAGCTATGGCCCCCAGCCCAGGGGGGACTCCACTCCCCGGCAGGGGAATGGGGCCGCAGGCAGCTCCTGAGCAGGCGGACAAAGCCACAGCAACCCTACGCCTGGCAGGAGAATGGGGTCACAGTGGCAGCAGTGTGCGACTATGGCTCGCTGCCCGTGCCCAGGAGCTACTGTGGCCGCATTCCCCTGCCAGAGCATGGGGGCTGCCTTGGCCATGGCCCTCAGCCAGCCCCTGCAGAGGAGCAAAGTCACACCGCTGCCAGCATTGGCAGCCAGTGAGCAGTGGCAGCATCGAGCCCTCTGCGGCCCCCAGCCCTGCCAGGATCCAGCCCCAGCAAAAGCATCAGGGCCGCAGCTGGGTTGCAGCCCTGGGGAAGGACCAGTCCCACAGAACCCCTAAAAGAGGTCCGACCACAGGTTGGGAACCACTGAGTTAGACCACATCTCAACTCTGCCTCCAAATTTTCATCCAATGTCTGAGACCTATAATTTGATTTCACCATTTTTACCACAGAAAAGTTGATTTGCAGAGCCATGTTGAACCAAAAATTGAAAACAGTTTTGGAACTGTAAAACTAAATACAGTTTTAGAATAACTGTATTTGGAATCGCAAATTCGTTTCCATTTAAAATACGAGTCCACATCGTAACAACTGATTTCACCCCAGGAAAGTGCATTTTGCAGAGTATGTGTATACCATATGCCATATAGGACCCAAGGATGAATTTGTGATTTGTAAGGGCAGAGAGGTGCTAAATTAAGACAGTGTCATTATTTTATATCATGCAAACACACTTACTCACATACATTGTAGGCACAAAAAAGTGGACACTTTTTTGAACTGGTACATGTATAAATGAATTTTATTAAAAATTTTATTTAAAAAAATAGGTGGTAGAAGTAAAGCACCAATTCGCCACAGGTCAATAGCCATTTCGCCACATGTGGCGAGTAGCAACTATGTTGGACACCATGGTTTAATGGGAAAAATGAAACCTAAAAGGTGTATTCAGCAAGTGATGAAGTAAGATATGGCTGTGCGCTTGTATCTACTACTGCTTAGTGTGCTTAATAACTTAAAAAACACTTGATAGATTTAGCTTTCCCCAAATCAATATTTAAGGACTTTAAGATACAGAGAATTCACTGGCAGGTGAGCCATGCCCCATGCTAGAGAGGAAGGCAAAAAGCCCGCAGAGGCTTAGCCAATCAGCCCTCAGGGGAAATTCCTTCCTGACCCCTAATATGGCAATCAGTTAAACCCCGGGCATGTGGGCAAGTCTCACCAACCACTTACCCAAGAAAGACTTCTCTGTAATAACTCAGAACCCACCCCACTTACCCTTTCTTCTTAGACCACTTGCATATCCACCACCAGTAGTCAAAGATCAGTCAATTTCCAAAGTAGGCTATCTCATTATATCATCCTCTCCATACACTTATCAAGCTCAGTTTTGAAGGCAGTTATAACTATATTAGCGATTCTCCAGTCATACGTTACAACCCCTGAGTTTACAGATTCATTAAAAATCTTTGCTTAATGGGCTGGCAATTTCATAAGCCAGTTCCTTTAATATCCCTGGATGGAGGTTATCCAGGCTCCCTGATTTAGTCCCATCCAGCAGCTTCAGTTTGGCTTCTACTGCAGGTATGGTAATTTCTGCTTTCTTGGCCTCATTCCCATTAGCTACCCTAACTCCATCCCCAAGCTCATCATCACTCTCATTAAAAACAGCTGAAAAGTACTTATTTAGACATTCAGCCACGCCTAGATAATCCTTGACCTCCACACCATCTTCAGTTTTTAACAGTCCCACTTCTGTCTTTGTTTGCTTTCTATTTATATGGCTAAAGAACCTTTTACTGTTGGTTTTAATTCCCTTTGCAAGGTCCGACTCTGCTTGACTTTTCGCCTTTCACACTTTCTCTCTCCATGTTCTGACCTCCAAAAGGTAGGTTTCTTTGCTGATCTCTCCCATCTTCCACTCCTTATAGTATCTGTGGTTCCTCCTAATCAGGTGTCTAAGGTGCTTCCTCATCCAGCTTGGTCTACAGTCGTTGCCTATGAATTTTTAACCCTTCTTTGGAAGAAGAGGTTACTTGCCTGTAACCGGTGTTCTTCGAGAGGTGTGCTCCTGGCCATTCCTTAGTAGGTGTCTGCACGCCCCGTGCACGGCACGCCGGAAATTTTTCCCCTAGAGTACCCGTAGGGTCGGCCGTGGCGCCCCCTGGAGTGGCGCCGCCGCCACTGCCTATATAGCCACGAGCCGACCCGCCCCTCCTCAGTTCCTTCTACCCTACTGTCTGAGGGGAGGTGGGAGGGATTGGGAATGGCCAGGAGCACACCTCTCGAAGAACACCGGTTACAGGCAAGTAACCTCTTCTTCTTCTTCGAGTGCTGCTCCTGTCCATTCCTTAGTAGGTGAATAACAAGCCATACCTCGGAGGTGGGAGACATCACAAGGAAATGGACTGAAGCACCGCTCTGCCCACCGCAGCGTCCTGCTGAGCTTGCTGGGTGACGGCATAGTGCTGCGAGAATGTATGCGGGGTAGACCACGTTGCCGCCCGGCAGATGTCGGCAATCGGGACCCCGGCGAGGAAGGCAGTGGAAGCCGCCTGCGCCCGAGTGGAGTGCGCCGTTACCCGCGGTAGGTGTCTGCCGCCCAGTTTATAGCATTCTTTAATGCAGGCCATAATCCAGGAGGCGATGCGTTGAGAGGACACCGGTTGGCCTTTTTTATTGTCCGCCACAGTGACGAAGAGCTGGGGGGTCTTTCGGAAAGGCCTAGTCCGCTCTATGTAAAAAGCGAGCGCCCGGCGCACGTCTAGGGAGTGGAGACGCCGCTCCTCCTCTGACGCATGGGGTTTCGGGTAGAAAACCGGTAAGGAGATGTCCTGATTCAGATGAAAGGGCGACACCACCTTAGGTCTGAAGGAAGGGTGCGGGCGGAGCTGTACTTTGTCCTTAAAGAACTGCGTATACGGTGGATCAACCACCAAGGCACGCAGTTCGGACACCCGCCTGGCTGATGTGACAGCCACCAAGAAGGCAACCTTCCATGACAAATACAGAAGGGAGCAGGTCGCCAGTGGTTCGAAGGGGGCCCCAGTGAGTTTAACAAGGACTGTATTCAGGTCCCATTGGGCTGTGGGTGCCTTAATAGTTGGGTACAGTTTAGAAAGACCCAGCAGGAAACGCTTGACCAGGGGAACCGTGAACAAGGAGACACCCCCGGGGGCGCGGCGAAAGGCCGCAATCGCCGCTAGGTGCACCCTCAAGGAGGACAACGCCAGACCCTCTGACTTCAAATGCCACAAGTAGTCCAGGAGGCGGTGAACCGAGACCAGCTCTGGGTCCTCTCCTTGCTCCGAAGCCCAGCGCGCAAACCGGAGCCACTTTGCAACGTACGTGGACCTTGTGGTGGGCTTCCTGCTACCACACAACACTGTCCGCACCGGGGAGGAGCATAGCAGTTCAGCACCCATCAGCCACGGAGGCACCACGCGTGGAGATGCAGGGCTTCCAGGTTGGGATGAAGCAGGCTCCCGCCGTCCTGGGACAATAAGTCCGGTCTGAGCGGAAGCGGAATCGGCCGGCGCTGGGACCACCGCACCAGGGTCGTAAACCAATGTTGCCTGGGCCAGGCGGGAGCGACCAAGACGACCAGCGCCTTGTCCGCCTTCAGTTTGTACAGCACCTTGGCCACCAGCGGGGTCGGAGGAAAAGCGTACAGGAGACCCCGGCCGCCCCAGTGGATCTCGAAGGCGTCCCCTATGGAGCCGGGGCTGCGACCCCGAAAGGAGCAGAAACTCCGGCACTTTGTGTTGACCCGAGTGGCGAAAAGATCCAGAAGGGGATAACCCCACCTCCGGAAGATCGAATCCGTCACTTCCGGGTGAAGGGACCACTCGTGTGTGAGAAACCTCCGGCTGAGGTTGTCCGCTAAGCAGTTCCGGAGGCCGGGAATATACGATGCCACCGGTCGGATCTCGTGGCGAATGCAAAACTCCCAGAGCTGCATGGCCTCCCGACAAAGGAGGGGTGAGCGAGTACCACCTTGCTTGTTTATGTAGTACATTGCAGTGGTATTGTCGGTATGAACCGATACCGATCGACCCCGGAGTTGGTCCCGAAATACCCGGCAAGCAAGCCGGATCGCCCTCAGCTCCTTCACATTGATGTGCCGGGGCAAGTCTGCTATTTCCCACATGCCCTGAGTTCGGAGAGCTCCAAGATGAGCGCCCCAGCCGACATCGGATGCATCCGTAGTCAGGCGCAGGAAAGCCTGAGGGGAACGGAACGGGACTCCGGAGCACAAGTTGGGGGTACGCGTCCACCAACTCAGGGACTCGAGCACCACCGGCGGCACGGACAGCATGGCGTCCAGATTGTCCCGCCCCGGGCGGAACACTGTCGCAAGCCACAACTGGAAGGGCCGCATTCGCAGACGGGCGAAGGGAACCACAAACGTGCAAGCGGCCATGAGACCCAATACGCGAAGGCACTCGCGGGCCGATACCCGAGGGAACCGCACCAGCAAGTCTATTGTCTGCTTTATCGTCTGGAAGCGGCTGGCTGGGAGGCTTGCCCGCGCTGATGTGGAATCGAGGACCGCCCCTATGAACTCTATCCGTTGAGCAGGAGATAGGGTCGACTTTTGAACATTTATTAGCAGGCCCAAGCGAGTGAACAGGGACCGGGTCACGCTTAGGTGGGCGAAGACCTCCTGCCGCGATCTCCCCACGATCAACCAGTCGTCGAGGTATGGGAAGAGCGCGACTCCTTGCTTTCGGAGGTGAGCCGCCACGACCGCTAGGCACTTTGTGAAGACTCTCGGAGCGGCGGAGAGTCCGAAGGGGAGGACGGTGAACTGTAGGTGGGCACGCCCCACCACGAAACGCAGAAACTTCCTGTGTCGCGGATGAATCGCGATGTGGAAGTACGCGTCTTGTAAATCGAGGGCGGCGTACCAATCGCCCGGATCCAGAGAGGGAACAATGGAGGCGAGGGAGACCATCCTGAACCGGATTTTGCGCAGGAACCGGTTGAGCCGGCGCAAGTCCAGTATGGGCCTCAGGCCCCCTTTGGCCTTGGGGACAAGGAAGTAACGGGAATAAAACCCCTTGCCCCTGCAGGACGGTGGGACTTCCTCGACTGCTCCTTTTTGGAGTAGGACCCGCACCTGCTCTTGTAGGGCACGCCGGTGGGCCTGGTCCCGCAGGACACCACGAGGCATAGGAGGGGCCGAGGGGGGTAATGAAGAAAATTGGAGGGAGTAGCCCTCCTGAACCGTCCTGAGAACCCAGCGGTCTTTCGTAATCAGGCGCCAACGGGGCGCATAATGGGACAGTCTGTTGTAAAAAACAAGGGTGTTTGGATCCTGGGTGATTGGTACGTCTCCCCCGAGCTGATTTTCAAAAGGACTTCTTTGCACCCCCCGATGGGCGCGAGGGGCCTTGTCCACTAGGGTGGCGGCTAGCCGGCCGACGTGGCCCTCTACCCCTTCGCCGGTCCTCGTCCTGGCGGCGGAAGTAGGGACGCGAAGGAGGAGGCGCTGGCTTAAACGGCTTCCTTTGGCTCGCCGGAGTGTGAAGACCCAAGGACTTAACCAGCGCCCGTGAATCTTTTAGCGTCTGGAGACGAGTGTCAGTCTGGGGGGGGAACAGATCAGGCCCCTCAAAAGGCAGGTCCTGGATAGTGTGTTGGACCTCCAGGGGCAACCCAGACGCTTGCAGCCAAGCAGAGCGCCTCATAGTGACCCCCGTAGCCATGGAACGAGCGGCAGCATCGGCTGCATCCAAAGCAGATTGCAGGAGGGCCTTAGACACCACCTTGCCCTCCTGAATGGACGCGGAGAAGGCCGCCCTGGAGTCCTGCTCCAAGTTTTCACTAAAACGCTCCATGGCGGACCAGGCGTTAAAGACATAACGGCTGAGGATAGCTTGTTGGTTTGCTATCCTCAGCTCCAACCCCCCAGTAGAGTAGACCTTGCGGCCGAAGAGGTCCAGTTTTTTTGAGTCCTTGGACTTAGGGGTGGACCCTGGTCGACCTTGTCGCTCTCGCTCATTCGCCGCCGCAACCACCAAGGAATTAGGGGCAGGATGAGAATAAAAATGTTCGTAGCCCTTAGAGGGAACAAAGTATTTGCGCTCAGCGCGTTTGGCCGTAGGGGGAATCGAGGCCAGGGTATGCCAAAGCGCCTTGGTGGTGCTATGCACAGTTTTAATAAAAGGCAGAGCCACGCGGCCTGGGGTCTCTGGGAGCAAAATGTCGACCATAGGGTCCGCGTCCTCAATAATGTCCTCGGCCGGTAGGTTCAGGCCGGTTGCCACCCGACGAAGGAGCTCCTGGTGGACCCTAGAATCGTCCAGGATCGCTAGGGGCTTGGCTCCCGCCACCGCTTCATCGGGGGGGCGAAGAGGAGGATTCCTCGAACTCAGGGTCCTTGGACTGAGTCCCAGAAGTTACACTACGGGCCCCCGTAGTGAAACTCTCCCTGTCCACCTCGCCCCGCAAGGACTCAACCTCCGACAACTCCCCGGTACCGACAGGGGGAGGAGCGCCCAGCGCAGCTGATGGAGGGAGTCGAACCTGCGAGCGAGCGGAGGGCACAGCACCCACTCGAGATGTGTGGACGGCCCAGGGAGTCCAGAAGGGCCACTGCCAGCCGGGCCACTGAGGGGGCGGAACCGCCGGCGCCGACTGAGGAACAGGCCCTGCAACCTGTTGGGGGCAGTCCAGCACCGACTCTGGCGCTGAACTTGAGGAGTGCGGGGACCATGGCGGTGCCGCCGACGGTACCGGGGACCGGTGCCGGCTCTCTCGTGGACGGCGAGGTGGAGACTCCCGGTGCCGCTGGGGGGATCGGACAGGAGGAGCTCCCGCCGCTGCGACGACCGGGGCCGGTGCCGGTGAGCGGTGCCGGTGCTCCCGGGGCGGTGCCGGTGCCGGTGTTCCCGGGACGGTGCCGGACTGCGGCGCCGACTCAGCAGAAGAGCCGGCTTCCCTCGGGACGGTGCCGGACGCGGTGCCGAGGTCGACGACGGTGCCGACGGGACCGAAGGTGCCGCAAGCGCCTGCGCTGCGGCGAAAGCCTCCGGCGTAGTTGGCAGAGCCAAGGCCTCCTCCAAAATGTCCCGAGTCGGCGAAGACGTGGAACCCGGGCTAAAACGTGCCTCTGAAGGGTCACGAGACGACGCCGGGGATACAGAGACCGGCTGGCCAGCATGGCTCTGGCCGTCTCCCTGCCGCACCGGGGCACGGTGCGGGGACGTCTCCTCCCGCTTCCTCTTAGTCGGCACCGGGGAGGAGGAACGGCGCCGAGACGCTGCTGCCGTCTTAGTGCGGCCCGGCTTCGGTGCCGCAGACGGGGCCGAGGAGGCCGGTGCACTGCGCACCGACGGTGCCGTGCTGGACCCCGAATCGCCGGGGACCGGCCGAAGAGCCTCCTCCATGAGGTGCAGCTTCAGGCGTTGTACCCTGTCCTTTTGGGTCCTTGGCTTGAAGCCACGACAGATTTTACACCTCTCGGTGAGATGGGCCTCGCCCAAGCACAAAAGGCAATCACCATGCGGATCGTCCATGGGCATGGGCTTCTTGCAACGCCCGCAAGTTTTAAAGCCCGGCATGGCCCGACCCCGAGCCCGGGGCGGGCGAAATATCCAACACGAACAACTAACAACTAACTAACTAACACTAACTAACTATAAACAACAAAGATTCGGGTACTCCGAATAACGCAGCCACGTGCAAGGCAGCACGAAGCCAGGGAATGTTCCAGCGACCGACAGGGCGGTAAGAAGGAACTGAGGAGGGGCGGGTCGGCTCGTGGCTATATAGGCAGTGGCGGCGGCGCCACTCCAGGGGGCGCCACGGCCGACCCTACGGGTACTCTAGGGGAAAAATTTCCGGCGTGCCGTGCACGGGGCGTGCAGACACCTACTAAGGAATGGACAGGAGCAGCACTCGAAGAAGAATATAGGCTTCAGATAGTTCCTGCAGTTCTTACTTGAAGCAATTCCAAGCCTCTTCTACACCTGTATATTCCTGAGATCTTCAGTCCAGTACACTTCCCCAACTAATTCCCTTAATTTTTTGAAGTTAGCCCTTTTAAAGTCAAACACCCGAGTCATGGATTTATTTTTGTTTATCATGCCAATTAGTTTGAACTTAACTAGTTCGTCATCACTTGAACCTAAGTTATGCCCTACAAGCAATTCTTCTATGAGGTCCTCACTATTCATCAGTACAAAATCAAAGATGGCATCCCCTCTCGTTGGTTCTGTAACAGTTTGGAGAAGGAATTCATCAGCTATCACATCCAGGAAAATTTGGGCCCTTTTATGACTACTAGTACATGTCCTCCTGGGAAGTTAAAGTCCCCCATAATCACACAGTTCCCAGTAGTATTTACTTCCTTAAAGGTCTCAGAGAGGTCCCTATCCACATCTAAATCAGATCCCAGCAGTCTGTAACACACCCCAAACACTATCACCCCAGAAACTCTAGTAGCTTTCTTCCCCAATGTGATTTTTACCCAGATATATTCTGTCTTGTTAATTCCATCATTTTGAATTTCCTTACAGTCTACCTTCTCATTGATATACAATGCCACTCCCCCACCTTTGTCTTTATGTCTGTCTTTCCTAAAGAGCACATAGCCTTCAATACCAGTACACCAGTCATGATTAGTATTCTACCATGTTTCTGTTATCCCTATAATACCTGGTCTCACTTTCTTTCCCAGTAGCTCCAGTTCCTCCATTTTGTTACCCAGGCTTCTTGCTTTAGTATATAAACATTTTTGTTTTTGCTGCTTGGCTTCACTCACATTATTTGCCTGATTCAGCACAGTTGTTCTATGGCCAATATCTCCCACTAGACTAGCATTTACACTACCCCTCCTCCTAACCTTCACGCTGCTCCCTATTTCTGTAGCCTTTCTTATTTCATTTTCCTTTTTCTCAACACTAATATCAGGTGTGGAGATTATTCAGGCATTTCCCCAGACTCCCTAGTTTAAAGGTCTCTTGATTAGTTGTGCTAAACTCTCTCACAGAAGTCTGTTGCCCTCCCTACTCAGTGTAGTCCATCCTAGGAGAACAGTCTTCTGTCCATGAATGCCTCCCAGTGACTATACATACCAAAGCCCTCCTTATAGCACCACTTCCTGAGCCATCTGTTTATCATCAGGATCTTCTTGCACCTTTTGTTGTTCTCCTCTAGGGACAGGCAGAATCTCCTTTGATACAATCTAGCTACATCATTTGTACCCATGTGAAGGACAATCAGAGGATTCCTTCTTGCTTCCATTAAGATCCTCTTCAGCCTCAGATCGACATCCCATATCTTAGCACCTGGCAAACAGCATACCCCTTTGTTCTTGCGATCACTTCCGATTACAGGCCTGTCTGTCATCCTCAGCAGGGAGTCACCAATCACATATACTTGCCTTTTCCTTGCAACAGTGTGATTTTCTATCCTATCTCCACTTCCTTCCGGCTGCAGGTCCTCAGTTCTACAACTTTTCTCTGCAATCCTCTACACCCGCTCCTGTGTCTTTCTGGGGCTCTTATTTGGAGGAATCTCTATCCACTTATCCCTTCTTTGGATAGGGCTAGCCACTCGTCTCTTCTTTCTTGGACTTCCACTTTCAGTAACCATGTGCTGTGCTCCTTCTTCATTTGCTAACACTGCAAACCTGTGTCTGAGCTCTGTTTCTCCTTCACTAGCCAATCTTCTCCTCTGCCAACTTCTCACAGTCACATGTTTCCACTGGCCACTTCCATCTCCTGCTATTCTGCCCTCTTAATCTGACAGTCCTGCTTCCATGTCAAGTCATTGTTAAATTATATTATATTATAAATTTTCACTTCCCTTATTTATAACACAGTAGCCAATGTCTTCACCTAAATCTTAGTTCAGACTTTGTTAGTCCAAACTAAGTAGTGCAAAAGATAGTTTGAGCTAAGCTCATTTTTTTAGTTCAAACTAACTTTTTAGTTCAGACTAAAAAAGTGCAGCTAATTAAAACTAAATGTTAGTTCGAACTAAAAAAACACACTTAGTTTGAACTAGCATGTCTGTATTGGGCTAGTTTGAACTAAATATGCAAATTAGTTGGCACTAAGCAGTTAGCCAAACTAACTAAACTTTTTAGTTCAAACTAGGCAAAGCCTAGCATAGACAGGGTTCGACGTAGTTCAAATGAAGTTTCCTTACTTTGAACTAATTTTCTAGTGCAGACGTAGCCATAGTGACTAGCATTCCCCAACTGAGATCAAAGCTTATTGTGTTGTGGCTGCACATAGGCCAAGTATGAGAGAGGCCATGCACCAAAGAATTTACCATCTAAGTAGACAAGGCTGGGAGAAAGGAAGTATATTCTCTCCATTTCACAGACGAAGAACTGAGGAACAGAGACACAAGGTGACTTGTCCGAGATCACACAGGGAGTCTGTAACAGAGCCAGAATAATACCCAGGTCTTTTAAGTCTCAGTTCAGATCCCTAGACTGACCTAGCTACCAGCACTCAGAGCCATGAAAATTTCAGTCTACTGAGAGACATGGTTAAGCAGATTTGAGGCCCAGTCTACGCTCAGCAAACTTCAGTGGCAGTCAATGGGAGTAGCTTGTGTAACTTGCATTGACTTTGGAACTTCCCTTTTATGCACCATCTTCACTGTGTTATGCCGACAGGAAATGCATTTCCCATTGAAACAGTGCTATGTCACCTGAAGGGGTGGTTTTTATTAGACTGACTTCTGGATGATTGAGCGTGTCTTTACTGACTGCTCAGGCATCTAGAGAAATTGATCTGATGACAGCCAGTTTGCTGCCATCAATGTAGACATAGCCTAAGTCCCAGTATAGACTGCTAGGTTGGCAGAAGAATTCTTTCATTGGCCTAGCTACTGTAACTCGAGGGGTGGACTTAATACAGGAACAAAAGAATCCATTCCATCACTGTAGTGTCTGTGGTGAAGCTGTGACACTGCAGCTTGGCCGGTGTAGACATATCCTCAGTCAGAAAGTCATCCTTCCTCTACAGCCTCTTCTTTAAGGATTTGAAAGTGCAAAGATGAAGAGAAGCCCATCCCTCAATTCATCACTCATTGTGTAGGCCAAACTACCCTAGCCATTTGCAGGTCATTCTCAGGGTCAGAACCTCTAACGTGCAGTGCACCCAGAGCACCAATTTACCTAGGCATCCTTGACAAGTTCGAAAGGGGTAGCAGTGTTAGTCTAGTTCAGCAAAACAAACAAGAAGTCCTGTAGCACTTTTAAAGCTAACAAATTTATTTATTGCATGAGCTTTCGTGGGAGAAAATCCCACTTCGTCAGATGCTTTGAGTCCCAATCCCTATCTATGTGACCCCTGCTGCCCCCCACAAGCTGATCAATAAAGCTAAGCACGAATCAAACTCAGCTGTGAGGGGCTTAGTGAGTTAATGCCTGTAAAATTCTTCAAAGCTGAAAAGTGTTATTTAAGTGTTAGTTTTATGATCTCTTATAATATGAAGCATTTATATCCCCATACGTCTCTGGAGTGGCATGCAAACATTAATTAATTACAGTCTTGTGATGTTCCAGGGCTGATGTAACTCTGAATGGCAGGAGATCAGAAAGGGGAAGAATTACTCAGGCCTGAGATCTGAACTGGTGATTATAACTTCTGTTTCAGTAGCTCTGTAGTAATTTCATCGCTATCATGATCAGAACCCAACTGGTGTGGCTGTGTTTCAGATCCCACATCTGCATGGATCCACAGAAGAAGCTTGTTTGTTTTAAACCTGGCAGCTCCTGCTTTCAGCTTAGTGGTCACAGATTCAGTCCCCACTGTGTCAGCCAAGCTGGCAACCTGTCCTGTTAAGCACGGTACAAAGGCACAAGCTGACACAATGCCTGCCTCCCATGAAAAGCTTACCAACCTACCTTAAGACAAGATGTAACCAACAAGAAGGAGAAAAGAATCATTGATAAAATCATGCTCTTAAACTGAGATTTTCAGATGGGCCTGTGTATGCCAAAATCCTGTTGATCTTTGATAAGAGTTGGGTGCTAAATTTCCTAGGTTTATTTGATAATCCCAAATCTTAAGTCCTCATTCAAAGACTTCTGAAATCAAGGGGACTCTTTCCATTGACTTACTGGGCTTTGGATCAAGCCTATGTATAGTATGGCAATATGTACTGCTTGAAAGTCTGAAACATGCAGTATCGTCTCTTCTTAAAACCTCCTCCTATTCCTTTCTCCCTCCTTTCCTGCACATATAAACGTCTGTGCATTTTATTAAGTCTCTAAAGAAAGTTACACCTGTCTTTCAACAGGGTCCAAAACCTTTAGGCAGCCAGATCCTGAGATGCCTCCTTATATCTTGCTCCCAAATCACCTGATGCTCCTAGCCCATTTCAGTCAATGAAGTCTCTGAGCCAAATTCAGCACTGGGAACAGCTGGTGCAGTCCCACCAGACATTAGTGGGAGTTATACTTGCGAATTTGGATCTATGTCCACAAGTGATAGGGGTGAGGAGTATATCAGCTTTCCTGTCCAAAAAGACCACCCACTGAAGAGAGGGCTAGCTGTGCGGTCACCAGTCTTTGCAACAAGGCTGGGTGTAATTTCCAGTCAGCAGTATGGCTCCACTCATGAGGAGCAGAATTATGTTTGCTAATGAAGCTATACAGATGCAGCATTGTGCTGTGACATCTGGAGATGAAGTTAAGTTGTTTCTGGAGACTCCATCAAATAATGATGTGGCTCTTCCATCCATTAAACACTGCTATAGAGTTGGTTGAAATTTTTCTTTTAGTTTTTGTTCTTTTTTTTTTAATGGAAAACTGGATTTTCAACAAAATATAAGTAGTCAAGGATAGTGTCTGCTTTCCTCTAAAATGTTCAGATTACATGAAACCCTGGAATCCAAATGTTTTCAACTAAAGGCAGAAAAGTGCTGAAATCTTTTTGACCACAGCCAGACAAAAATTTTGTTTCACATGAAAATATTGTGTTTTTTATGTTCTGATGGAAACTCAAAATTTACTATGTACAAAAAAGCCCATTTTTCAAATCAGCTGTATCTATAGAGAGTTTTCTTGAAGATTTTAGTCTTCCATGGAAATGGATAGGGATCATGGTTTGGGCAGGGATTTCTAGTGGCTCATCTTGATGCAGCTGTGATTTCATTATCTTCAAGCACATCCTTGGTGGGCAAAAATTAGTGACACTGAGTAAGAGGAAGGACACAATTTATTCAAAGATTGCAACCTATGATCTACAAAGGAGCTGGAGTTTGCTTTTGAAGTCAAACAATACCCTTTCAGTGGATTTCATCACTTCCATAATAAACAAAACATGATTCCCTTTCAAGCTTATCTATGTGCCAAGTTCTGTGGTTATAATACAATAGTTGCATTGTTCTTGTACTCCTCCTCTGTTTTGGCTGTTCTTCATAGCACAGATTGCCTGACAGCAATTATTTTAGCAAATTGTTAACTCTTTCAGTGCAGAGAATGCATCCCTTCAGCTGGGATCACATGCCACTGGTGCAATAAACTAATTACTGTCATATACTTATTTGATGGTAATAGAAAGTAACATAACTTTGGAGCTTCTCAGTATTAGATTACATGTAAATTACTGTGACTCATAATGGAAAATTGTAGGTAATTACACAAGCTTTATTTAACCACTACCTTACAATTTTTCCCTCTTTGTGTGTGTGATATACATTCATGTGTACTAGAAAAAGTTAAACACCCACAGGTTGCTCAGCAGATATGTAGTAGTTTAAAAGCTACATGTGTATTCATGCCCACTGTACTGGTGGGGTGGAGTGGAAACATTGAAAGGTCTAAGCTTTAGTTCACTTTGGATAATAATATGCTATTTTCAACATGCATAATGCTGCCAAGAAACTCAAAACACTTTATAAACGTTGAGAAATATTTTTAGTGAGTTATCCCTATTTTTTAGATGGAGAAATTAAGACACAAGGACGGGATGGGATAGATGCACAAATGGACCTAACTGCCATTTCAGGTGCCTACATCCAGTAACTAGGTGTCACAAACCTCCTACTCAGCTGCCACCTAATCCTCGGGGTACCTAACATCCCTAGGCACCTGAGTTTCCACCACTAAAGACTCTGATGTTTGTTTCTGCCAGTGAACATGTGCACAGCTGTCTCAGCTCAGGTGCTCAGGCACCTTTCTCATGCCTAAACCCAGTGGGATCCTCAAACAAGACCTCCTGCTACAGGACATGATTCTCCTCCTACAGGGCAAAACAGTTAGGGTTGGAGAGGTTCCCTTATAATTGTTAGCATAGTCATTAGGGCACTCACATGTGACCTGGGACACCCCAGTTTAATTTTCACGGGAATGCCCTAACCACTAGGCCACACAGTCATTCTCCTTCTGGCCAAATCCATATGTAATCACATAGTTACAGATACACAATGAAGCAGTTTCAATAGTGGAGGTTGAGACAGTGCTTCACAGCAGAATATCTCATATCCCAGTAGCTGAAGCGTTCTCCTGAGAGGTTCAAATCCTTTCTCTACATTGGCCAAAGAAGTAATTGAATCTGGGCCTCCCACACCACAGGTGAGTAATCTAATCACTGCAGGAAGCATTTCATATGGGATGTCTCCTCTCTCTCTCTTCTCCCCTATACTCTCTCCCTCTTCTGATTTCTTGGAAAACACAGCTTAGATCCCAATGCCAGGTAAAGGATCAACGCTGTGAATCCCACTGAAAGAGAGGCACCTTCCTTCAGCTTGGATTTAGGCATGTAACTCCTTTTGAGGGGCAGGGTTTGCTCCAAACCCCTCTCCACGGCATATCCTATTAGCTCTCTTAGGTGGTGCCTTGCTCAGCTTGCTGGCATTTATGAACCCCAGTGTTAGACGTCTAACTCTTCCTGTGCATCTTATGGTCAGCTGAGGCAGTGGACACCACTGTGTCAGGGCACATTTAGTGTGTTGCCACACAGCAGTAAGAATGCCACAGATAGCCAGGGAGATGGCTGAATTTGGCCTGGGGGGAAGTGGGGCTGTAGGATTATGATATGCAACCAAGTGTGTTGTGACCTACAAAAAGTTGAAAACCATTGATCTGAGGCATCTAACTCAGGGCTGTGGATTCTAGTGGATGGCAAGGTGCCTAAAAGTTAGGTGTTGCAATGCCTGTGTCTTTTTGTGAACAAAGATAGATGGAAGTGACTTGTTCACAGTAAGTGAGTGAAAAAACTGCAATAGAGCCATGGGGACTGTCTCCCAGTCCTGTGATTTAATCCCTACTTCCCTTAACTAAACTACAAGAAACTCTTCAATCTGCGGGAGCATGATGGAAATGAAGCAAGAACAGGCAAGATTTCTAGCTTTTCTTGGCTGGAAATACTGAGAATGGCTTTTTTTTTATGTGTATGTGTGCAGTGTGTTGACAGTTCCAGGTATAGTCCCAGCCAAAATCTGAAAAGGAACCAAAAATAAGAGCCATTAATGTTCAGTTTTGTTTCAGATTGGTTCTAGAAATGGCTGAAAGTTTGGGGACAGGAGACATGCTTATTTTTTTCCTGAATCAGTTCAGCTCAGTTTAACCTAATCTATACTGTGAAAACATCCTGAGGGAGAAAGGACAAACAAATTGCAACGAAGAGTTCCTTTCTCATAGACATGAAATAAGTAAAGAGCCAGAGACAGTACGGCTGGATTTTTAACATATGCTAGTTGGGGGGAGGGAAGTGCATTATCTTTACAAAATCCTTTTTCATATTATTCATCCAGTTCAACTCCCATACAGTACAGGACTGTTCCCAATGGTATGTTCTCAGTTGCTTTGTCCAGTCTAGTCTTAAAAGGTTTAAGGTATGAGGCCTCCAGCAGTTCCCATGGGAAAGCATGCCTTTATCCAGCAAACCTTCAAATGCAATTTACCTTTGTTCACTTTTACACCTCTGCTACTAAATAAGCCTTACACAACTGCATTCCCATTCTTGGAGGTCATAAAAGGCCACCCTGCATGGAATAGCAGTAGGGCTTGACCCTGGATCTTCACAGCCATGCCAAAGACTGATCATGCTCACAGAGCCCCTCCATTTGCTGGTTGCAGTAGACTGTTATTCTCTGTGTGGACCAGCCACCTCCTCAGTGTGTATCACTAACATTTTACACCTACTTGAGGATGGTTTTCATATCCCTTTTTATCATATGCAATTTAGCCAAGCTCAGCATAATCAGTTCTTTGCATTTGATCATTTTAGTTGCTGTTCTCTGAATTCTGAATTTGTCAACAGCTTTCTGCTGCTTAGCCTTCTCTGTCCAAAATCTTGAGCCTTTCTCACTAGTGGTGTAGAAAGTGGGACTTCCACTGTCCCTGAGATGCACACACATCCCCAACTGCCATGGCTTGGATTTACAAAGACGCCCCTGGGAGTTTGGTGCCAAAATCCCATTGAAATTTTAAAAATTCCATTGAGATTTGACTGTCCCACTTCTTCAGGCTCCTTCAAAAATCCCAGCTGACAGTGAGGAAAATAAATACAAAAGAACAAATGGTTATATTTATTTTATATTTGCTGTGCCTAACACAGAGCTGAGTAGAAAAAATAGCATGTTCAAAATTTTGCTGAATTTTTTTTGTGCAAACATTTGGAATTTTTTTTTTGTCATTATCCTCCTACATTATTGGGCCATTTTCTAATGTAAAGAGACCTTGTCTATTATTATGCTACGTTGGAGCACAGTAACATATTTCTAGATGAATTCCATCAAGAAGAGCAATATATGATCGACAAATATGTGCTCAGGTTGGCAGAGCTCCCTAAACAAATACAGGTGAAAGAAGGCAAATCCATTGAGCAAAACTATATTCAGGTTTCAGGGGTGTGTCTCTGTGTGTGTGGTTATTCTTTTCCAGGTGCTAGAAACCTGCTAGTTCAAGAGGCTATATCCTGAATGCACTGACGTCAGTGACTAAATTCCTAGGCTATGTCTACACTTGCAAGTTAGTTCAAATTAAGGAGGCTTAATCTGAACTATTTTAGTCCCTGTCTATGCAAGGCTTTCATGAGTTTGAATTAAGGAATTTCTCAATTTGAACTAATGGAAGTTTATTCAAATTAGTAAGACCTGCCAGTTAGTTTGAACTAAGCCCTTAGTTCAATCCTTAGTTTGAACTAAGGTTGGTGTAGACTGGGATTAGCCCTTAGTCCGAATTTAATAAATTCAAATTAAAGGCAGTTAGTTTGAATTAACAAAGTGGACTAATTTGACTTAACGTTAAGTCGAATTAGTCCACTTCGTTAAGCTGAACTAATAAGTTCAAGTTTAGTTCGAACTAAACTTGAAATTATTAGTGTGAATTAACAAATTTGAACTAACTTTTCCTAGTGCAAACATAGCCCTAGTGTACCGTGGGACTGGAATTTGACCTTTATTTTCTTAAAAAATAATAGGCCAAACTCCCTGTTGAGAATTCGTGCTAGCAGAGAATGTGGCTCCTTTGTATGTAAAAAAGAGATATAAACATGAAACGGGAAAAGTTATTAGTAACATTTTGGGAATTCATTGTCTCCTGGAGCTGCAATTTTGTTCCTAGATACCACTGTGATTAGGTTCATGACAGATAGACAGGCGAATTGATTGTGAATCTTGGCTTTATTAAGAAACTTTCATGTGACTCTGGTTAAGGCACAGAAAATGACTTTTGTGCTGTGGTTACAGGTAGGGCAGGTGTTATGAAATAGCTCCAGAATCCCATGAAAATTGCTATTTTAGTCTTTCCACTGAAACCCGTACAAAGCAATTAGCCCAGAAGTCATCTCTAGAGAAATGAGCCTTTTGCAGCCTTTTTTTTCATTTCACAAGACAGAAAAGAATGGAACTGCTTTTGTGTTGTTGCAAAATGACATTTTCAAGGTGTATGAACCAGTCCAGCTATTTTCTAAATTTAGAGTAAGCTCTAATAAGCACAAAAAGGCTCAATCAAAAGCTGGCTGATTAGTCTAGATCAGACAGAAGAGCTAAAAGCTAGAAAAACACTTGTGTAAAAACCAAAGAAACGTAAAGGCTAAGGCTGCTCTAACCACTAAGTAACAACTTCATCTCCCACTTCACTCCCACACACACCTGGAAATAACTTGAAATAATTTATTTAAAAGTGTACATATTGCAGTTATGTTTTTAATGACTTAAAGGGGCCATGTTTCAAATAGGAACACATTTTAATTTTTCTTAGTTTTAAATTACTCATTATAGTTTGCTTTTATGTTGCACCTCTCATCTGAAAATCTGAATCCTCCAAGGGCATTATTCACTTGTGCCTCATAGTGCCCTTCTGAGATATTTATTATCTGTGGGTAAATGGAGGCAATGACAGGGTTAGTGACTCACTGAAGGTCACACAGCAAGTGAGCGTGTCTCCTTTTTTGACTTTGATTCTCAGTCCTTTACTGTAACCATTAGAAAATTTTGCCTCTGCTTTTACTGTTACTCCTTCCTCCCTGTTTTCCTTCTGCCCCTGTGTTTCACTCACATGCCACACCTTGTCTTAAACTAAGATTGTTATCTTTTAATACATGTCTGTACAATGTCCAGTATAAGACACTGATCTAATTGGGGGCTCTGAGATCTACCACACTATAATAGGTAATGTATTTAGGATCTGATGGATGTAGTTGAGCTATAGGATTGATAGCAAGGGTGCAAGTTGGAGGAAGAACAGAAAGGTAACCATAGGAGCTAACGAGTCATCTTTAGCATTATATTACAAACAAAAAATGCTACTGGGTCATGTTATCCATTCTACCGGCAATGGAGGATTTTCCTCTTCTCCAGTCTGCAACACTTATCATCTTGTTAATAGTCAGGGCTTTGTCCAGCCTAGTTCCTGCAAACTTGGATTTGAATCTGTTTTAGTTCATAATTGATTTGAATCCAGGGGCTGTATCTTAATCCCTATTTCACATTTCTTCTTTCCACAAAGCTACTATGCAGTTGAGTGATAGTCTCTGCTCTGGATAGGGTAAGAAGTCGCCTCTATCCATTGTGTCTAAGTATCCATACAACATTAATCACTGGGAAAATGGTGAGATGGGATCAGGGCCATTCGGGGGAGGGGGGGATACTGAGTGGGGCCCCCATATACCTTTGTGGGTGCTCAGCATTTCTGAAAACCCAGGCTCAAGCAGTATACTGAAAATCACTAGTCACTTTGGTAAATTTGGCCTGAGCAAATTTTTGCTCATTTGGTTTGGTGCAGGAAAGCACATAAAAGCTTAGATGCCTTTCTGAATCATCTAGTTCTTTTCACTCTGAAAACTTCGACTGGGAGGCTCATGAAAACCCAGTGCTGGCTTATTCTATCTCTCCATATCCCCTCACTCACTTTCCAGCTGTAAAATGGAAGTGAAAGAACTTGTCTGATCATTTGAGAACCTGAAAGCTTCTTGGTGAGTTTATCCACAAAAATGGAAAAAGGTTCAACTCAAGATATAGTTGTCCTTTCTTGAACCGGTCTTCTTAGCCCTACATAGGTCTCCTCTCAGAACAGCTTGGGCTGATGCAAGGCCATTGTGTGACCATCTTGCATTGCAGTGCCATGGGGTGTCACTGAGATGCCACAGCGAGATGCCGTGGCATCTCAGTGCAACACTATGATGCCTCTGACTCTCCTGTTGCCAGTCGTCATTTGGACAGTCCCTGATGAATCCCAGAGTTTTCTTTAGCTACATTCGAAAATCCCATGAATTATGTCCCTTCCTTAACTGCCCTTTTTCCAGCTTCTCATGCAGTCACCTCAGTACCTTCTTTGTTTTGTGCAACTTCCCATAGCTCAGCAGAAGTAAATATCTCCAAAAGGTTCTCCTCTGCTCTGCAGCCTAAAATGAATTCAGATGACTTGTATAAAATTTCTTATTTGTTGCTTCTTTTCTCCTGACTTCTGTTTACATGTCTGTCCCCATTCTTAGATGGTGAACATCAAGAAGCTGGGATCATTCTTTCTTGAATGTCTGCTTAGCATGTTGTGAGTACAAGCACAAACAAATAGCTTCTCCAAGCCCATTTGGTTTGGAAATTTGGGCTTGACATCTTGCAAGAATTATCTCCATCAAAAGATAGTGTGTACTTCCTTGTTCTGCTTGGCTAGGAAATACTGCGAGAACAACTTCCTGTGTGGTGTCTGGATTCATATGAACCATGCAGTCTGTTTCTTGTTAATCAGAACCAATTCTACAGGTCACCAAACGGGGCCAACCAAAAGCAGACTGCATCTGTGGTAATTTTTGTTAACAATGGGAAAAGCTTGATCTTTTAAACACTGTTTTCTCCTTTATAAATACATGGTACAGAAAGGCTAATTATAGACCCCCAAGCTGACAGTTACCAATGACATAAATAAACGCCCAAACCCAACTGCTGCTCAGTCGCAAGACGTTTAGTAAAGGATCTTGCATTGCCTAAATTCCTAAGGTATGCTTTGATCTCAGCTTCTTTTTTCTAGTGTTTAACCAGAACAAGTTTCTGCTTAGTGGGAAGGCATAAACTGAGAAGCAGTCACACCCATAGAGCCTTCTGAACTTTTATTTCAGTCTTAAGTGGCAGAGGGTAGCTTAATATAGGGTTTAAATCTGATTATATCTTATAGTTTTTAAATCTGTTTTTGCTTAGAACATTTATCTATTTCTATATGAATAAACCATAAATTCTCACTGACACTCTATGCAGTATAATCTGATAGTCAAGAAACCATGATCTGATTAAATATTATACAAAAATAAGGATCATGCCATCTGCAGCCCATAAAACCTATAAACAACATTACTATTTATTTGTATTATGACAGTGACCAACTGATATCAGAGCCCCAATCTGTTATGTGCTTCACGTTCTTACAGTAAGAGAGATTCTCTGTCGTGAAAAGCACACTCAAGACAGAATGGGAGTATTATTATCTCCAGTTTCCAGGCAGAGAACTGAGGTACAGAGAGATAGTAACTTGCCCAAAGTCATAGAATAACCATGTGGTGGAGCTAGGAACTGAATCCAGATCTCCTGAGGTCCAATCCAATCCATTAACTACAAGACTGGCCAACTTTCCTCTCTAAAGCTGATGATAGGGCTCAAGATGTGGTAAGACTCTGAACAGCAAAAACTTTGGAGGATATTTGGGTCTGAGATTTTTAGTTCAGCACATAATAATGGTAGCGGGCTGTAGCAAAATCAGTATCCAAGTGCACATCCATATTTCTGAAGACTCCCAAAATGAGGATCTGTGGTGTCAGGTTGTTGTACCTATCTCAGCCTGAGAGGAAATCTGTTCCAGTAGATAGCCCATCTCAGTGACATGGAGCAGACCAGATTTTCCAAGCTAAAAAACAATTATCAAGGAGGAAAGAAGGGAGTGGTGAGATGCAGATCTGAGTGCATGGAAGAAAGAAAGGAAGAAAGAAAAGGGGACCTGCTCTCTCATTACCTCCCTGCTCTGCATAGTTATATGTGTATGCAGGGTTGGTTACAGAACTTGTGCAGCTGGGGTAGATTATGTGGAAGGAGTGTGGGTGGGGTTGAATGGGGTTTCAACTTGTGATAGGTCTCACAGGAGTTGGTCCTTGAGATGCACAGGTGGTTGTCATATTCCCCAACTGCCTTATGTATGTCTCCTTCCAAGAGCCAGTCAATAGCAAAGTTCACAAAAAACAAGAAAAATCTTTCCAACTGACATGGAAATCAGAACAAGCCCTTAAAGCCGGGGATATTCGTGATTTTCAGAACCACTTGGTTACCCAGGAACTCCTGGCTCAGGAGTTAGAGTGGCTGCACAGGTGACTATTAGGTCAGGACTGAGAACCACATTTTTCTGAAGATTTTCTTTCATGAATCACTGTTGTTTCTGCAGTGAGCTTAAGGTTCACCTTCTTCCTTTGTTTCCCCTCCCACGTGCCCTGCTTGCACACACCTTGGCCACCTATTGGAGTTATCACTTGCCTGCCAAGTCAGCTAGTGTTTAAATAATGATTTGTTTACATGGGAGATTCATAATCTGTAACTGATTGCTGCAAATATTCTGACAACCACTCTGAAAAGGGAGCTAAAGGCACTAACTATTGGGCCCTGAGTATTAGGGTGGTGAAGGTTTTGGTCTAGATAAGATAACTTGTCCAGCATCTTTCAGCCAAGGATATCTAAGCATTTTTGCAAATACTAAGTTAGAAGATTAAGTGTCACTGAAGGACTGTGATAACAGAGAGCTGTTCTGTCTTGCAGTATTGTTGCTTGCTCTGTTGGACGGTATGCTATCTGGGGTTTAGCTGCAATTGTAAGAACTCTCACCTCTCCAGAGTAGAGGATAGTTTTAGTAAAGCTCCAATCTTGCTAAGAAAGTCCTGTCTAGATTAAATCACACAGAGCTGACTGCATGCTTTTACCCTATACAACCACCAAAGGGCTAAATTACATCTCCCCATGCAGGTACAGCAAAAGTAAGGAACCATTTCCCCCTCTACACATAGCATTTACAATACATTCACCCTTGAAGGTAGCTTGTGAGGTGAGAAAAGGCCAGATGGAGCTATCTGCAGAGCTCTTGGCCTCAAGAGTGGGCATGTCAGGGCAGAGGAGGTTGTGACCTTGGCCCCCTCTCCCTTATGCAATGGCTGGCAGGGAGATGCAGAGTGGATTCCACCTGCAGACCAGGTGTCACTGTTAATCTTAAGTGCCCTTTCCCTGAATTGCAGAGGCTCATCAGGTCCATTCTAGCCTGACTCTGGCAGTGTATCAGTGCTCTGAAGAAGAATTCCCTCATGACAGGAGCAGTGTTGGGCAAATGTAAGCAGCCTGTTGTCCCCCTACTCTGAGTCCCCAGTGTAGGATATGTGTTGGTGACCAGGGGTGGGGCAAAAGGAGGCTGATCAGTGGCAGGAGCAGACACATTATAACTTATGTTAGGAGTTGTTTTGGCCCCTGCATCAGTTCAGAATCTGGGTGGCATAAAGCTGGCTTAAAATCATCATTGCCCGGTTCTCCATCAGCTCAGCTTGAGGTGGAGAACAGAACCTGCTTCATTGCTTCCAAAGTGCTACTCCTGTCTCACTAAGTTCCAAATGGGTAGGCGCGTTAGTCTAGTCCAGCAAAAAAACGCCGAAGAGTCCTGTGGCACTTAAAGACTAACAGATTTATTTTTCACATGAGCTTTCATGGGAGAAAATCCCACTTCATTAGATGCTTTTTTGTGAACACCCTAAAGCCTCTTGTGCTGCTTTGCATTTTTAGTCATTCTCTGTAGAGTGGCTGTGAGTTCTGAGCATGGAAGCAGTACTGTTTAGAGTGAGAAGCATCTTATGGGAAATGGCACACACCAGAAATGGGGACTAGAAGGGCTAGAAGCTGTGGGTTCCACATTTAAAGTTTGGAATTCTGGAAACCCAACTTCCATTTGGACATGGGAAGGGGTGAGTTCTGGGAAGCTGCATTTTTTTTCCATCTGTCAGCACAAGCTATCTCATTGATAAATGAGGATAAAACAACTTACTTTCCTCACAAATGTGCAGTGTTTTTTCTTAATTCTTCTTAGTATAAAATAGTCTGAGCTCCTCACTAAAGGATGCTATATTAATGCAAAACACTCCTATTCACAATATACAAATGTATTTCTTATGGAGAGTGTTGAGATTTATCATCTCTCAACATGAACATTCGACAGGGTGGAATATTTATGTCTTTGATCTACAATTCTAGTGATTCAGTGAGCCAGAAGCTAACAGACTACTTGCTATCCTCCTTCAATATTTACTCAAGTTCTATTCCTGTAGTCTTCGAAACAAACAAAACACAGTGCAAGATGTATACACAGGATGTGTGATTGCAGGAGGTGGAGAGAGGAGGTTGTAAATTAGCCTTATTGTACTTGGTGGTTCATGTGACTTCCAGCTTAGCCCCAGACCTGAAAAGTGACCCATTTGTGTGAGGCCACTGACATACTGTCAGAACTTGTCTCCTGCAGAATGTAACAGCTGCACCTGCTAAGAGAATATTCATCCGATATCACTTAAAAGTAGCCTTCAGGCACTAAAGAGCTTTGAAGTGGCCCATGTTAAGATTCCATTCAGCCTTCCCAGGACACTGAGAAAAGGTTTCAGTTTTAATCCCAGCATCTGGTGCACATTTGGTGGTAGAATAAAGGTTCATTCATTTTACGCACACAAATTTGCCTCTGCACTGTTCTGGAGCATGTGCTAAAACTCTCAAACTCTCAAGGGCTGTGTTTTCTCCACACTTGCCCTGAAATTCTCTTCCTCCAGCCTCCACACCCTTTAAAGAAGTTTAAACCAATGCCTCCTTATGTCCAGGGGAAGATCAAAGAGTGTATCTGGATCCAGATCAGAAGGAAGAATAAGGTTCCAGGCTGAATCATTCCCATTTGGTTATAGATTAAGACAGCACTGAACTCTAGCGTGATTTCTGCCGTATCAAATAATAGAAATTTTGTGAGATCACCTAGATTTTGCCCAGATCTGGAAAATATCAGCCTTGTAAAATTGCAGTCAAAGATGTCGGGGCAGAATTGCTTCTGGGGAATTCTAATGCAAATCTTCCTCAGTTAATTCAAGAAGGTTTGGATTCAAGATCTGCTTTTGGCCCATCTCCAGCTGAGACCAGCCTTCAACAAAATCTTTGAAACAGTTTTGTACTAGAGAAAAAAATCATGTGTTAAACCATTTGCAAATCTGCAGGAGACTGTAAAGTTAATCCAATAGCCTGTAAAAACTGTATGCACTATAACCACTGTATTAGTTTATTAGGCAAATTATGTCTTGCTCAAGCTGTGTATGTTAGTCCTGCAGTACACGAATGCAAAAAGTACAACTGGGACTAAAAGACATGAGTGCATTTGAAAATTTACTCAAAGTGATTTAGAAGCCTAAATCCAATTTTCAAGTGCCTTAGGCACTCTGCAGCATCCCATTGACTTTTTAGTCATACTTAAGTTCCTTAATCACACTGGTACTTAAGAATCACTTACGCCATACATAAAAACAGCATTTCCACATTCCCCTGACTAAAAATTGTGGCTGTGAACATAAAGGGACAGATCCTCAGCTGACAGAAATAAAGATAGCTCAGCTGAAATCCAGCTTGTTGTTCCATTGACTTCAATGGTGCTTCGCCCTTTTATGTCCACTGTGGATTGGTTCAGAAGACAAGTTGCAGCCTTTAGACCAGAAACTGTTATAAAATGTGAGAGGCACCTCCAAGGGCCATCTCATGAGCATTACTAACAGACAAGAGAACCATCAAGTGGAAGTGAGTAGGTTGGCCACCCACGCTGCAAATATGATACCTTCTTGCGCTTTCAAAAGCCTGAACATTCGTGTATTCAGCATCAATCAATTTCATTTTTGTAGGGCTCCTGATCTTTCTACTTGGGTCTGAATCATAATCCAAAGGAAAGTTTAATAGCCAAACTCACTGATTCCAAGATCTGGCTCTCAACCTGTAGCTTAGAACAGATTAACTCCAGGACGGATCCTGAGGGATTTACACAGGCGTTTTTCCTGATCTAAGCTGTGTATAAAACACAGACCAGAGCCGGCACTTGGATTCACACGTATGTAAACAAGGTAGCTGTGGTGACCTCATTCTGCATTTACACTGTTCCAACTAGGAGTAGAATGAAAACCCTCTGGATATTGTATCCTGATTGTAAAATATCTTGGACCAGGGATCTTGTTTTATATACCTCTGTTATGTTGCAGACTAGGTTATAATAAACTGAACTAGAGATTAGGGCTAGTATTTTCAAATGAGCCCCAGGGAGTTATGTGCATGAAACTTTGTGCCTTCAACTGCTCAACTACTGAATAATTCTGTAAGCTGATTTATAATCCAGTCCTTCCCCACTGATACTGGCCACAGGAAACTATATTAGCGCCTTGCTGATAAGGGACTATGTTTAGACAATTCTTGCTAACCCTGCTGGCTGCAGCGGAGACTGATCGTAAGTGACATAAAAATGCTTCAGAACGTTAGGAAACCTCTGGATGCAGACTGACTAGGGAGAAGAGGTGCCTCAACCAGCAGCTGTTTAGCAGTGTACTCTCTACATACCAATCTCACACTGAGCATTTCAGTTGTTTATCACACATGTGAAGGTAGCATTCTAAAACAGAAGGATAATTTTATTCTACTTGTTTTGTTGTTCACAGAAATGTACATGACTCCAGACTCCTATAGTAATTTACATCCTTAAATTCATTCCATTTCCTTTTCAAGATCAATAAGATCTCATGCCTCTAAATTTTGTTGGTTATGATGTGATTATAGTCCATAACTGCATTCTCATTGATTTTGATGTGCCTTTCTGTATTGTCTTTGTCACATGTCTATAAAATGCCATGGGCCAGATTCATCCCTGGTGTAGCACCTTTAATGGAACTATAGATGGGATGCATGCAGCCTCTTTGTACAACTGATTTGTTAATAGTTGTTGAGAGCTCAGATTATAATGGGTTTGACACAATGGTTAATATATTTTGTGCTGTCTAATCATATACTTAAAATAATACACAGCATTTGCTAACCACATCTAAAGGAATCAAGCTTATGCTATGTACAGTAGTTTTTCCTAATATCCATTGATTTGTAATATACATCAGCAGCACATCCAGTATTGACTCAGAAAGAAAGGATTTGAGTAGATTTTATGTGGGTAGGAGGACGTTAATCTCTTTTTTTCAGGGCCACTCTGGGTATTTCTTAACTACCAGTGGACTGTAGAAGGAAATAACTCTCATACATTAATAACGCACAAGGCAGAGAGGTTTTCAGACAACAGGAGTTGCAGCCATTCAGAAACTGGCACACAACATTTGGAACTCAGTTGGGATGTGTGTTGTGGGATGACTTAGTAACGCGTGGTTTTGAAACTTATAAGGATTAGTTGAGCTCTCTTTTTCACTAGCATAGATCAGGAGAGATGTCACTGAATTCCACGGAATTACAATGGTGTAAACCTGGAACCTCACTAAGTTCAGTGAAGTCACTCTCAATTCACACAAATGCAGAATCGACCCCTTTCCTGTAACTGCTTGTTCATATCCTGCCAGGGTCAGGCTCAGCCCTTTGCCCTTCCAGTTGTGTGCAACCATGCTGTGATGTATGAGACTCTTTCAGAGGAAACCACAATATCAAAGATCCTATGGGCAATACACAGACACTAAATTTAAAGCACTTGGCATAACATTAGGAGCATGAGAATGTTCTGGTGTCCACAGCCAAACCATTCTCCACTCCCCCCTCCCCACCCAGCCACAGGTGCTGTGTCCTTTGCGCTGATTGCTTCTCCCCAGAAGCGACTGTTGCATGCACAGTCTATAGTTTGCAAAGCTCTTTCAGCTCAAAGGCACTATATTATTGGGCACCAACCTGTACTTCATAATCTGCAGTCAGGAAGAGGCAATAAAAATTAACCAGGCTGACTATGCTGTAAATCAGGTTCTGTTTGTACAATTATAGCTTTCCCACATATTCACCCTGTGGTCTGAACCAGTTACTTCGCACCATAGGTCTGTGATGAAATTCATCCATCTGGTTACAAACCATATTTTGGTTTTCATAAAGGGTATATCCTAGCATGCCTCTGAGCTAATAAGCTTCACTGGCTTCTGCTGCTAACACTAACCATTTATTCCATATTGTACAAGGGCAGGCTTTTAAAAGAAAAGAAAACCCCACACAGACCACAAAGTGCTGTTTAATTTCAATTATATATAGACATAACATCCAGGATCCTTGAGATCATTTACATGCATAGTTGCCCTCCAGTCAAGGCTGATAAGGGGAGGACATTTGTACAAGAGCTCAGGCAATACATCTGTAACTGGGGTGAAATGGGGGGGGTAGCAAACGTGATGTATTGGGCCCCACATTTCTCTTGAGAGGCCTGCCTAATAGCCCCTTTCTGCCAGCTAGACTGATGCAAAAGGGCTGGAAAGTAGACATAAGTCTTTCTTTCCTTTAGGAATAACCTTGGGAGAAGAGGCTACTGAAATATCCCAGCACAGCTCACAGCACGAAGGAGGGGACGAATCAGGGTGCTGAAGATATGGATGGGGTAATTCTTATGCCCTATGTGCTCTGTGACCCCTGCAATGGCTCAGAGAGCTCACTGAAGTTGGGGTGCAAGTTATGGCTTCTTCCAGGGCTGCTATAAGTTTGTCTTGGGTCTGAACCAAATAACTAGAAAATAACTTAAAAAAAAAAAAACCCACACACAATGGGGAAGGATGGGGTTAATACATCATGAAGAAGAGGAAAAGTGCAAAAAGCCTATATTTTTAGCACTTTTTGCAGAAGTCACATTTCATTAGGGTGGATATTGAAATACACTGAAAATACCCTACATACATCAGTGTGTATTGTCAATGTCTAATTACACAGTTAGAGGCCTAAAAATACAGCTAATCAGTTATGTACTTTTACAGCTATTCATCTGAGGGTTTGTGATCTTTGTTTATTTCTTAGCCATTGCTCTGTGACACATTTCCTGCACTGGGCAAACACATTCTGAGCTCAAGGTCAGTAGTGTTGCTGTCTACCAGCCTCTTGTGATCAGATTCACGTGTCTGGGAGAGGGACAGGAGGAAGAGGAAGTAAGGGACTGCATTTCTGGATAGGATTCAACTGTTTCATTTTCTTAAACTACTTTGGGAATACAGGGTTCATTGAGAGGAGACAGGGGAAAAAATACACACAGCAACACAGGCAGATTTACAAAGTGTTTGCGCAATGGACCTGGAAAGTGTCAGCAGTGATGAGCTAAAAGTCATTCCAGTAGCATTATATTGATACTGAATGGCCTCTGCAATGGAAGCAGAGAGGAGAGAAGTAGTCCTTATGAGAGGAAGGATACTGATGGATGATGCTGCATCTGGGGTCAGAACTGTCACCACCATTCTGATTTCCCAATTTGTTGCTTCTAAAGACAAACCCATTGATAAAAATGCTGCCTGGAACACATCTGGTGAACCAATTTGAGGTTATAAGTGAAAACAGCATAGAGGTGAAATTTTCAAAAATGCTTCAGTGACTTGGGTATCGCTGGTAAGTCAAGCAGATTTAGGTGCCTAGGTCATTTAGCTGCTTCTAAGAATGTTACCTAGCACTTTTATAAGATTTTAAAGCACACAGGTTTGTGAAACACATTCTTTCCCCACTGTCTTGTGCCTTGGTTAATCACTTACAGCTGCACAGAGTGGCTTACAAAACACTGCTGTTTTGACTTGGTAAGGGACAGCAAAGGGCTTAAGTCCTATTCCTGTTCACTGTAGTCTACTCTATGGAACCTATACACATGCATACGGTCAGGCCTGTTCTTAATGGCTTTGCTGAATGAGACTGGGGGTATGTCTACATGGCACTCAGAAGGCGCAGCTGTAGCACCTGTAGGCACCCCAGCTAAAAATAATGTAAAAGTAGCAGCATGGACTAGCTACCTGAGTCCAATCAAGGCTGAGGTCCGTACTCAGGCACTTTGCCCATGCTAGGTCTATGTTGCAACCTTTAGTGGTGCATTCAACCAAAGTGAGCTAGCGTTTGTCTACATTTGCTGTGGTCATCTCCTGACTGCAGTGTGGACATACCACAAATGATCTCATCTACATTCAGGATTAACGCCAACTGGTCCAGGTGCTTGAGTGCCTATCTCTAAGCAATTGGTGTGAACTCCTGCATGTCCTTGTCTATTGCTAGGGCTCAGCACAAATACTAGTTATGCCAATGGGGCTATTCATCTTTACTGCACTAGCTGAAGCTAATTTACAGATGATTTGGATATTAAGAGTGTGCAAGTAGGGAAGAAAGGTCTATATTTAGATTTGCATTCACTTCAGTGAGGACTGAATGAGGCCTTTAAATGTGATGCAATAATGATGCAGTTTACAGTAACATCAACAGCCACAACCATCATTTTAGATTATTTCATACTTTTCTGCAAATGAACAAATGATTTGCTTAAAATTAAAGACAAAATCTGTTGTAGGAAATTATAGGCTGGGGAGGCCTACCCTGGGCATAGAAAGGGAGCGAAAACCACCAGATCTTCTCTAACCTAGTCTGAGAATTACTGTGATGGGATGTAAAAATGGCCATATTGCAAGAGAGAAGAGTTAAAACTGATAACGAAAATGAACAGCTTCCTCCGGCTATCGCTTCTCATTTCCTATAATACAATCTACTTGTTTAAAAAAGATTTTCTTATTAGGTTTTACACCCCCTCCCCTCCAAGAAATACGGTTAGAAGATTGTAGGCATTAATATCACAAAAGCAAGTCTTGCACTCATTTTGTACTACATAAAAATAGAGGATGAGGCTAAAATTTGCTCTTGATTAAAGCAGTGTGAATCCAGAGCAACTTCCTACCTTTCAGTCAAGTAACTCCAGAATCTGCCCCCTGATAATCTACAGTTCTGTGCGATGGAAACTGACATGGTCTTGGGAGAATTACTGAGGCCAAAATCAACACAAGTATTAAAAACCAGAAGACACAGCATATTTGTCTCTAAACCTTTCTTTAGCTGATGCAGGGTGTGGTGTTTGCTGTTCTTCTGGTGACAGGCAGCCTGATCCTGAAGAAGCCTGGGGTTTAAGCACTCTCAGCTCTATGAGTAGGACTTGCTGTGTGGCTTTGGGTGGGCCATATACAGCAAGGTTGTTAGAGCTCTTGCTTAGGTGCTCAAGCCCACTTGTCTCCAGATGGCAGGTTCCGATTTGTGGATCGCTGAGCAGAGCTACAAACAAAGAGTCCTGTGGCACTTAAAGACTAATAAATTTATTAATTATATATTATTATATTATATTATAAAAAAATTTGTTAGGCAAGAATTAAAAACCAGA
>ML682025.1:20148010-20168782 GCA_007922195.1 Podocnemis expansa
ATAAAAAAATTTGTTAGTCTTTAAGTGCCACAGGACTCCTTGTTTGTTTTCCTGAACTAGACTAACAGGGCTGCCACTTTGGAACTGAGCAGAGATAGGTGCTTATCTCTGAGAAAAGGGTATGTGCTGTCATCCTGTCTTCCCGCCTTCAGCATGCTGTTGTTTGTGGATCACGTTCTTAGGTGCCAGTCTCTCCCCCTTTGTTGGGAACAGAGCCCTAAGTGCCTGATTTGGCTTTGTGGATCACAGTGCTTTTCCTGTAATTTTTCTAAGCACCAAAAAATTAGGCATTATGACAGTCAGCACTGTAATGCCTACATCCCCTTGTGGATTCCACCCTTAGGCATTTTTGAAAATTTTACACCTGGGCTTCATACCTAGCTCTGCTATCAATTTGCTGCATGGCCCTGGACAAGTTACTTATGGTCAGCTTTTCAAAGCAGCCTCTAATTTTGAATGCCTTAATTTTAGAACCTAAGGGCCTGATTCACAGATGCTGAGCATGCACATTTCCCAGTGCCTGGAATAGACATTCTAGGTGCTTACCAGCTCTAAAAATCAAGTCCCACATGCTTAAAATGAGCATCCCTCCTCCTCCCCCAGTTACTTTTGAAAATGTAGTGTTTCTTTCTGTACTGCAGTTTCCTCATCTCCGAAATGGGACTAATAATAGTTCCCTGCCTCACAGGGGTGTGAGAATTGACATTCGGAAGACTCAAATTACAGTTGACTATAAAGGTACATGCAATTATTATAGCATAATATGCATGTTTGAAATTAAAAGAGAAGAGTGAATCTTTGCATCTGTATGTTTATCGAGTCAGAGACTGTGGCAAGAGAATTGTCTATGGGTATAGTGACAGTAATAAATACAGCTGAATAACCAAATTGTGCAAATTGTCAGAACAAACAGGATACCCAGTATGCACTAAAAAGAGCTCTAGCTGACGAAAAACCAAGAAGAACTGGAATTAGAAGCACTAATCCAGACTACTGAATGTAGCTATTTTAATGCTTGAACTGAGATGGCCAATGGGAAAAATGTCAGTGATTCAGAATCAGCAGATATGCTGTACTGTGCCATGGAATTTAAAAATAAAGGCACCTCAAAGGTCTTGATCCAGCAAAGCACATAAGCGTGTGAGTAGTCCCAGTTGAAGCCAATGGGACCATTCATGTATTTAAAGTAAGCAATGTACTTAGTGCTTTTGCCAGACTGGCACCTAAATTTTACAACAATTTCCTCCTCCGAGTTGGATCATAGTGGTGCAACCTATGGAATCCTGTTCACTATTTGAGAACACTTTGCTCTGTGATGAAATTCACCCTCTGTTGAAAATCCACACCAGACTCTAAGTTGCTCCACCTGAGTCACTATTAAATCTTCAAAGCTTAAGTGAAATTTATGTAGTGCATGACCTTTATGCAGACCTTGGCGGGTTTAGAATGGGCTGGCCTGTGTTTGCTGGATTTTTTTCAGAGTACAACATGGTCTTGATGTTCGTCTTTCCAATGAAAGAAAAATAGGGTGCAATAGTAATACTTTTTCTCTGAATTTTATATTCTGACTGAAAAAATGTCTCCTGCTTTGACATTTACTTTTCAGCAAAGGGGATCATTATCTAGTCACAACATTCAATCCAGTTTTCATGAACTCAGATTAATTGTTCAGTTGTTTCAGATATTCGTATGACTTGGAAAAAATTATATTCCTTCCTCACCACAGTTACACCCAACCTGCAAAACCGAAAAGCCCTTGGTCCACTCCTAAAATGAAACTCAAACCAAATGTATTTTAAAGTTCTGAAACATTTAGCTAAGAAAACTTCTTTTGATCTTTGCTCCTGTCTTTGCACATCTGAGTTCAGAAGCTGGATTGAATCTGAAGGGCCACATAACAGGCCCTTTTGTTTTGTTTGCGGCCTAGCAGTGATTTTAGACTGTTGAGATCTACACCCAGCATTGCGGCTGACTTGCTGCATGGGCTTGGCCAAGTTGCTTAGTCCTCACGTAAGTGGCTCAGATACCTAATGTAAGTTGCTTGATTTCCAGAGGTGTTGAGCATCCCTGGGTCAAGATTTGCAAAAGCAATTGGTTGGCTTGGCTGCCCAACTTGGGAAAACAGAAAAGGGCCTGGTTTTCAGAAAGTGCTGAGCAGCCACTCACTGGAGATCAGGCCTTTGTAAGGAACCTCAAACTGGTCAGCCCAAATCACTAGTCATTTCTGAAAATCTTGTCCTGGATTTAATCAATTCTGATTCAACTCCTTCTCCCACCCACCCCACCCCCCCCAAGCTCATCAAGGGTGAAATTTATGCCTGTGCTGGCACCCACTCAAATAATGCGTGGGCCTTACTTGGTCCACTGTGAATTTGCCCTTCTGTAGGCCCACATTATGGGTGCTACAGTAGGAAAGCTGCAGCACAACAAAGTAGAGGCTATTTATATGGACAAAAGGGATTTTCCCATCTATGTAGGTAATCCGCCACTTCATGTGGCAATTGCGTGGTCAACAGAAAAATTCTTCCATTAACCTGGCTTTGTCTATGCCAAGGATTAAGTTTGACTTAATTACAATGCTCAGGATGTGTGAATTTTTCACATCCCTGAGTGACACTGACAGGTTGATTTAAATCTTAAGTGTAGGTTAGTGCCTTGTTTATGGTACTTATATGACTGCCCATCATCACGGCATCTGAGCACCTCACAATCTTTAGCATGTTGATCTTCACCAAATCTTTGTAAAGCAGGGAAGTGCTATTACATGTATTTTGCAGAAGATCAGTTGAGGCACAGAAAGATTGTCATTTGCCCAGGGACACGAAAGAAGTCTGTAATGGAGCAGGGACTGTTTTCCCCTTAAATCTGCTCCGATGTCTCAGTTTGCAAGGATGATAGTTTCCTTTTGTCAATGAAGTAAAAGTTAGTCATAATCATGAAAACAGTAAATGATCATCTCTGGGAAATATCTGAAATGGTGCTATATGGTCTTGGTGTGTGAAAGCTTGGTGCTTAGAGACAAGGGCTTTGTGGCTGTGTTGGCTGATTTTCATCCAGTGCTCAAATGCTTACATGTCAGACTAACTTCCTGTTTTATTTGAAAAGCTTTTCCACTGACCTTCTAAATGTCAGAATTAAAAACAGAAACCCCAGCTTTAACTGTATATTCTCCACTTTCCATGGGCCTCATGTAATAATGAAGGGTGCTGTGTGGTTAATGGCCATTCTGCCTCAGGTCCATGGAAATCTTTCAGCTCACTTTGGTGGGCACTGGGTCTGTTCTTCTACACAGAAGGCTATGTTACAGCATTTAAGGCACAATCTGTATTGGGCTAGCCTGTGAAGGAAGCACATGGCAATCCTAGAAGGCATTACGTTTGACTTAGTCCAGATCCCTCTGCAGGGTACAGGGAAGCACTCTCCAAGGCAGTAACCATGTGCTTCTGCTGTAATATTCCCCTCGCCTTTGCCACACTAGCTTAGTTCTGCTAACCATAGTGGAGGGGGTGAGGCTCTGGCCCTATCATCATCCTAGGTCCTTTGGACAGCCTAGTGCTAGCAATAGTATATCAGTCATAAACCCAGGCCTCCAAGAGACCTTTTTATCTTTTAAAATCCCTAGCAACTCTTTTACACTTTTGCTCCCAGATGTTGCTGTCTTCGTTAGGGCAGTAACAGTGGTGGGAACGTTTAACCACCATGTCCTCTAGGCCTGCTATAACACAGAGTTAGACCACAAAAGAGTTAAAACAGCAATGAGGGGTTTGCGGCAGCACTAGCACTCCTGTTGGAGCTGGGAAATATTTAAAGACAAATCATCTAGTGTAGGCACAAAAGCACAATCCTTGTGCTCAGCGTTCCAACTCCAGCTACTACCATGTGCATGCAGACAAGCAAAGCTACAACAGGCAAAGCTCAGTTGAGTGAAGATAATTCCAGCATCCAGTTCCTCCTCACACCTCTTAAAGAATACTTTGGTGTCCGGTCTATGTTCCTTTTATTTTGACCCTCTTCTTTTAAAACTCACTTTGCATCAGAAGACACCCAGCCAGAAACCAAACATAAGGCAGCGAAATCAACAGCCTGAAACGGGAGTTTCTTGAGAGACCAAAACAACAGCAGGAGTCCAGGGCCGACTGATAAAGGAACCTCTATGACTCCATTAAGGCTGACTGACAACCTTTCAAATGGAATTAAAAGTTGTGTCCCTGTATGGCAACTTTCACATGTTGGTTACATGAAAACAACTTGCAATGCTTTGAGACATCATTGTCCTTTCAAGCGTGGCAGGAAAGATTTCAAATACATCGATCCAGGTTGGCATCATCAGCTTTTGAGCAAGAGCCTCCCATGAAATCAACCAGGAGCACTGACCCCACAAGTGAAGACCTTCCATGAAGCTAATTTCATTTCTCTCTTGGAGGAGATACCTAATAAGCCTCATTGCAAGGGGAGTAGAGAAAAGTTTGGTTTCGAAACTGAAAAATCCCAAGGGCTGTGTTATCTCGAAAGGAGGACACTGGAAGAAAACAGGAAATGCTGCAGAATTTGGGGGGTTATTTTTGAAAAATTGGACCAATTTTGTAAAATCAAAATGAAGCACAAAAATGCCTGTAAGGACAGGTCCCGCTGTGGTGTTCTGGGCCCTGAACCTGCAGCTGGCTACAGATGAATCTTGGGCCTGTATGGAGCTCCACTGACTTCCACCGGGGGAGGAGGGTCAGATCAAACTGAAATAGGAGTCCACCATTGCAAGTGATACGGCTGCAGCACCATGGGTGCAGGTTGCATCGGCCTATAGGTGCCACTGATGAGAAGAAAGTGTCGGTAAACAGGATGAAAGGTGTGTGGACGTGGCTCTGTGGGAGGTTAGAGCATGGTCTGCCCTATGACATAACGGGAGCTCTAGGCCTACTTCAGTGCATAGGGCTCAGACCTGTGAAGCCATCTTGAGTCACTCTCTGCTCACAGCCTTCTGCATTTGGCTGAATTATACTGAGACATTTCAGACCAGAATGATCACAGCACATGGGAAGCCAGCTCCAAAGCAGCGGTCTGGGAAACAGCCTGGCAGTCTTTGCTATGCACTGTGACACTTTAAAGTATGCTCAAGCTCCCAGGTGCTCTGCCTCAAATCAGTAATGTGCATCTTGTAGGTGTGTAGAAAAGGGTCTGTGGGGCATGGAAGTGATGAGTCACCATTTATAAAGATACTCTACAACCACAATAAAAACATATAGGGGGGCGAATACTGAAGAAATAGATTTTCTCCCAAAGACTTGGGGACAGCCTCGTGTATACTCAGAAACAATTTTGTACTGCTGGATTAGTAAAAAGAACCCATTGGCAGAGTGTAATAAAGGAGTCTTGGTGCAAATGAGAACCAGGATATTTCTGAGCAAGTTACTCAATGCACTATGCTAATTTGCACCAGGTGAGGATATAGCCCTTTGGACAAATACGTACATACACCTTACACCATTCTAGCCCCACAAAGGAGTCGTATAAGGAATGTGAAGGTAATCTATTGGGTATAAATGTAATTTACATTTAGAGTCATTTTAACACTCCATGTACACTGCCAGCATAAATGAGAATCAGACACCCCACATACTTGTGAACTGTCTGAATTCTGACTCAGAGACATGACTGCAGTTTATCCACAGTGATCTAACGCTCACTCTTAATTACCAAACACTCATTTCAAGCATGCAGTGAAGGGAAATACTGTTTGTAGGGAATACACAAATAAAATCATACATGGAGAGGAATGTGGTTCTTGCTAGAGAAATGAATCCTATAGCACCCTTCATGCAAACATCAATTAAGTTTTACCTTGGGGACTTCAAACAAGTCAATGCATCTCCCAGCTTTAATTTCCCCATTTGTAAAATGTGGAGACCATAGACTTACTTCACATGGGCTCTGGGAAGCTCACTTAATTTTTTTTTAACCTTTTACGAAGAACCAGGCATAAACTATTAACTAATATTACACTTACAGAGGATGAAATTCACCTCTGTGCAAAGGGCTGTGTGCACCACTTCAGTTCCACTTTACTTCTCAAAATAGTGGTGCCTAAAACTTTGCACCAGCACATTACACAGCAGTAAATTTCACCAAAATATTACAAATGAGAAGAAGTGGGACTAAGAGCAATAACTATTGTGCTGCTGGTCAGCGTTGCCTCCCTGTGTCTGCGCGTATCCATCTGTTGGCTTTTCTTTACTGTTTAGATGACAAGCTCTTGGTGGCAGGCACCCTCTTTTTGTCTGGTGTCTGTGCAGCACCTAGCACAATGGAGTCCTGCTCTGTGATTAGGGCCCCAAAGAGCTAATCTTATATAAGTAATAAATAAAATAATAATGTTCTATATTAATGTGAAACAGAGAAATCAAATATGGGAGCAATAGTGCTGCCTACTCCCCAAAATAAGGTATAGTTTAGGGAAGTAAATGTGCTGCTTTATGCTCCACAAGCATCCCGAAAAGTGTTACTGAAAACTATTCCATAATTATGAGAAAAGTACAGAGTACTTTGATCTCAATAATTTCTCACGTTCAGAGTTAAGGATGGGCTTAGGTGCTTTGCTGAATCAGGGTGTTAATGGGAATTCGATCAGACTTTAGTGGAATAAGAATTTTTTACATTTTGTCGAGGGGGATGGCGAAGAAGATAAGCTTTGTGCTTTCAAGAGCTGAGAGAGGAAAAATATGTCTAATGCACTCCCACCTCTCCAGCAGAAATTTATTTAGCAATCACTACCTGTAAATGATTAATTTTGAACTATCATGAACTGCAAGTGCCAACTTAATAATGTGTAAAAGAAAGAAATGACACTTGCTTTAACTTTTGTAGTAATGGGGACGGGAGGAGTGTAAGTGAAATTTGGTTAAAACCTCTTTCAGTGTCAAGCTAGGAAAGGTCTCGCTGTTTATCAGAGTTACATATCTTCAACTCTGCCTCCAGGCCCATAGGTTAGCTCAGCGACATAGTTAACCTTTTGTCAGTATTTCGGTAATGATCCCCCCATTGACAAGGGTTGACTTGCACAACATTCATTTTGGCATGAAGCTCAACACACTAGAATCCTCACTCCAAAAGACATTTGATAAAGTTGCGGAAAAAGCAAATAAAAATTCAAAATCTCCCTGACCATCTTTTCTACCCTCTCATTCCAGGATCCAGTTCACATTTGCTCTCTTTTTAAAATGTCACTGGCTGTTGTGTTTGAGATGGAACCATGGCACTCCCCCAGCCCACACTTACCTTTTGAAGCTATTCCAGTTCTGGAGACATCAGTGGGAACAAGCTTTCTGCCCCCAAGACAAATCAACAGCAGGCAGGACAAGCACAAGAAATGTTATGTTACCTGCATTTTTTTTATATATCAAAATGGGCTAAGGTCCACAGGGCCTGGGCAAGTTGCTAATGGCCAGAGCGGTGCAAATGGGACTTTGCCTGGGGCGCACTGGAACAGTTCAATAGAGTTTGCTCTATTAAAAGGCACATTTTGCGGCGCCAGGCGCCAAGCACTGCTAATTGCAAAGGGTGCATTCCACTCAGAACATGCCCTGGGCACTCACACAGAGCGTTACGGATCTGCTAATGCCTCCTGCTCTATTGTAGAGGTTGGACACCCTAGCAGTGTAGGGTTCTGAGATGCAGGATCACAAGGATCATTGCCAAGTTCCAAAGGGGGCAGCCGTGTTAATTTAGTTCAGCAAAACAAACGAGGAGTCCTGTGGCACTTAAAAGACTAACAAATTGATTTATGGCACAAGCTTTCATGGGAGAAAATCCCACTTTGTCATTGTACTCCTGCTGACTTGTCTCTAGAGCAGGAATTCATCACACTTGTATTTGTATATTAAAATGCAGGATCCCAGGAATGGGAGCAAACTGCACAAAGATGCAATACATCTTTCTCTCCCCACCCATCAAACAACAGGAATGTGGAAGAAATGCTTCCACTGGAACGCTTTCACTCTGCACTTACGCAGCAAATCTCCCAGTGACTCATTGACCTTGGTGTGGTTGTTATAAGCAATTTTTGTCTATGGATACATCGTTCTTAAAGAATTTCCCCACTCACTAGGCACAAGTATCCTGGTAGTCAATATCACATAAATGTCTTTTTGTTTCACCTCTCTTGGTCTCTCTCGCACCCCCCCCCCCCAAGAAATAGTATTACTGTGAAGATAGGCCAAGTTGTGGTTTCTGTATAAAATATCTTCAAGCAAAGATGCAATGTTGCTTTAGCCACAGCGCTTTAGGTTGTGATCTTATCTTAGGGATAGGCTTGGCCAGCACTTGAATCAGATAGTCTCTTTTGCATATATGGCAAGAACTGGTGATAGCAATTCAAGAGGCATCACTCTTCTCTCTCAGGCCTCGATAAGGCAATGAGCTCTGTACCAGAGATGCTGGTGTACAGCCACCCAGGGCCCCAGAGTCGGGGGGGAGGGGGGGGACTTCAGGGAACTCCCTGCAGGACTGGGACCAAACAGTATTGAAATAGTGTCCCAGGATCATGTGTGGTAGCCCGGGGGGATGTCACTGCCTTCTGAATGACATGAAAAAGAATGAATGCTTGTAATTAATAAAGGTACTGATGCTCCTTAGAATCTAATAGGAATGTCACATCTAATGGCCTAGCTGGAATGCAACTCAGATGATTGCAGGAGACTGTTGTCCTAAATTTCTTTGACATTCAACTTCCTACCTACAGTATCCTGCATTTCTTTTCCTAAAAGCTGGTGTAGTAGTTTGGGTTCACTGTTTAACAGCTGCCACATCTGACCCCAGAAGCCTTTCACAGGTAGTTGGAATTGGGCTGAAAAGGACTTTTGAGAATGTAAAATCATATTTTTTTTCTTGCTCCTTTGTAACATTTAGTGACTTTCTGAACTAATAGTGGTATCATTTTGGGTTTTCTTGGACATGTAAGCACTGTACAGTGTAGCTTCCTACTTTCATTGTCCAAGAGTAAGCAGTGGACCCACTAAAAGCTATTGAGAGCTTCAGAAGTGTTGGTGTCAGAGCTGTATGCAAACTGTGTCAAGTTCTGCAAAATAAGTTTTTCTTTGTTTGTCCATTATAGCATACATTTGCTTAGCCTCTCCCAATATTCTTTGACTATCAAAATAAGATTACCACATCATCCCCTATCCTCAAACAACTCTTGTGGCTCTTTATTCATTTTAAGACAAATTGTCCTCCTTAGTTTTTAGAATTTGACCTTGCAGACCCTGGAATTTTCAAAAGTGCTTAGTGATTAAGATCCTAGGTCCCGTTTGAAAAAATCACATACGGCCAGATTTTCATGGTACTAAAATTAATCAGAGTTAGGCACCTAACCTGCTTTAGTGCTTTTGAAAATTTCACTATTCTAGATTGTTAGGCACATAAATTCTTTTGAAAATCTGGATCTTAGGAGCTTAATTTCCTAAACTGTGTTTAGAAATGGGACGTTGGTTCCTACGTCACTTAGGCACTTTTGAAAATTTTACTCTTTTATCTTTTAATATTCCTTCTGTTCTTGGACCTCAGCTTTCTCCCATCATACAATCTTGGTGTAAGTGCCTTTTCTAAGACTCATGGAATAATCTTCATGCTACTTTTCCACACAACCATCCAGATTTGCAGCTCTCCTCTCAGTACTCTTCTTTCCCCTCTTTCTCTGATTGTTTATTTCCTTCTATTTATTACTGCATGTGGTAACCGCATTAATCTGTAATGCAATTCAAAATACAATTTGCATTAAAAGAAATATTAAAAAAAAGATCAGGTATCACATCAACTCTATCAGAATGACTACTCCATTTCCCTTTTTATTTTTATTTTTCCATTTCCTTTGGACTGTTTCACCCTGTAATTTCTTTTCCCAAATAAAGACTGTCAGAAATACGAGAGACACCTGATGAAGAGTTCTGTGGATCTCAAAAAGCTTTTCTCTCTCGCTGACCGTCACTAAAAAATATTGCTCCACCCACCTTGTCTCCTCCACATCCTGGGACCATCACCACTACAACAATGCTGCAAACAATAAGGAATGCATTCAGAGACATGGTTCAGTTCCTAAAAAGACACCTTCCTTTCTTAAAGAAGAAAGATGGTCTTGTGCTTAAGATACTGGACTGACCTCAGGTGATATGGGCTGTAAAATGGGGATAATCCTAATTCCCATTTTTGAATTCTATTTAAACTGTAAAGATTTCAGAAGTAGGAACTGTCTTTGATTTCTGTATAGTCCATGCCTAACACAATGGGGCTTTTAGATACAGCTATTATACATATAAAATAATAACAATCCCTCTGTCTTGGAGCAGAATTTGCAGTGAAGTCAATGAAGATTCCATATGTGGAATGACAGTGGGATGTAGCCCCAAGTGTATATTTGCGGAGGCTTTTCTCTAGTGTTCCTTACAGCTGTTAACTCAGTTGCAAATAACTGCGTTCCATTGCAGAGCCCAACACCACACCATGCTTCCCTCTTGGATCCATTCCCGCACAGATGTACACAATCATTCAGAGGCCTCAGTGCTGAACCTGGGAACTTCAGTACATGAACTAGACTATTTAATTACTCAAACTATTGCTCAAGTCAGGATGTAAAATTTCATCAGTTGAGAGCCAGAGTAGGCAAAAGGCCTTATGTCTCATTACTTCCGAAAAGGAGTTAAATGAATACTCAAAGGGGAGGAAAAGAACATTACCAACAGAAAAGAGGATCTGGATGAGTAATTTGTGAGGGATTGCTTATTCAATTAATTCTGCCTCTCACGCTCTTTTTTTTCTGTTCATCAAGTGAACAGATTGTGATCTTCAACAAATTTGCTATTTAAAACTGTTGACCAAATAATTCTTGGTTTGCAGCTTGCTTCTCAGTTTTCAGTATTTGAAATGGAAGCACTTTGATTAGGCATGTGGTACTACAGATATTTGTATTACACTAGCATGCAGAGGCACCATTTAGGATTGAGATGCCATTGTCTTGGGCAGTGTACGAACAGAGTCCCTGCCCCAAATAGCTTGCAGGCATGGTACCAGCCTGTTCTAGTCCACGGCTAGATGTGACAGGCTCCGGTGTGACTGACACATTTGAAATTCACTTTCTTCCAATATGTCCTTAAAAATTGCTCTGTCAAGCAACATTCTCTTAAATAAACATTTATTAGAAGTGGAATTCATCCCTACACAGAGGGCCAACACAAAGCTTAAAGCACCACTTAAGTCTTCCTTAAATCCACTAAAGCCCAAAGAGCTTAAGTGATGCACAAATACGCAGTTTCTGTGCATACAGATGAATTTCACGCTAGAATATTTGCATAAAACTAGCACAATGGGGGCACAGACATGTGGGAAGTGAATTTATTTCAGACTTCAGTGATTTTTTTTTTTTTTTTTTTTTTTTTTTTTAAGTATTCTCCTAGTGCTAGTGCAAATCCTAGAGGGGCTGGAATATTTCACAGCCTCTTTCTGTACTGAAATCCTGCTGTGTTGCTATGTCTGTTACTAAGCAAACATGTTTTAACAGCACAGAAAACATGTTTGGAGCACAGAAGAAGATTTCATTCTGTATAAATTGGACTGAGTCCCTCTAGTTGGAGGATCATCACCATGAAGTAATAAATACCCATATTTGAGCTCCTGCTGGTACTCCACAACTCCTGCTGGTACCCCACACCAAGGGCCAAAACAAAACCATGTAGGTTCTGCTGAGGTGGGGGACAAAAAGTGGTGTAGCTTTCTGGGTTGATTTGTCCTTGGCCCCCAGTGGTTCCGTGCTGAGCTCAACCTGGTGTTCTCCATGGAAACCTGGGGTCACGTAGTGTAGGGTGAGTGCCAGAATGGATTTTGTGGGATGGAAACCTCTGGGGCCGTTGTGAACTGCATGACTACAACAGCCACATGTAGAACTCACACCCACTCATCCTCCCGCTCCGTTCTCTGGCCATAGTGAATGAGCCCCACAGAGGGTCTATGCTTCAAGGTGTGGGGGGGGGATGCTATTCCCAGCTCAAGGGCACATTCCAATGCTTGCTCTGATCAAGCTAGAGCCCTAAAAGTAGAGAGTAGCCACAGTGGCGCGAGAGGAACTAGCCACCCCGACAATGTGCCTGTTCTCTCAGATGAGCACATACTCAAGATGGCTAATCCCACGGCCTCCTTGCACCACCACAGCAACGTGCAATCAGACATATTGTGGCTGTATCCTTGAGCCGGGAACTGCAGGCCCATCTTGACGTGATGTGAGGACATAACTATAAAGGTTGATAAGCCTGCTAAAGGCTAGGCTAACAGATCTAGGCTTTGGCAGCTCTTTGGCTCACGCTTTTAGAGCTAGCAGTTCCGGTTTCAGTTGGCCAACTGATCTCCCCAGATGCACAGCAATTATATTAAGCCTTTTATCTTTTTATTGTGGTGTTTGTCATTTATAATGTGGGGACACCTAGAAACTTGAACACAAAAATCTCAACCTCTGCCTCTTCCCTTCACATTTGCACAGCAAAGCATTTGGATAAAAGGCTTCTTCTGGGAAACAGCAATCTTGTGAGAATCATCCCTAGAACATGCTCTGTGTCTGTGCTGCTATAAACCCTGTACTTCTGGGATCCCTACCACTGATATGGCAGCAGCACTCACCAGTCTGCTTTTATTTTTGTTTTGAGTCTTGCATTTTAATAACCATTTATTTGTAGCATTTTTCAGCAGATTGGAAAACAATGGCAAGAGCCATGCAATATACATGGAGCCATCCAATCTCACCACAAAGTTTATCTGTTAAATATATTATTATGGTATTCTATTGTATGTAGGGGGAAAAAAGACCTATCTGGTTTTGCACCAGTGTCCAAATACTCTGATAATTAGCCTTTAAGTTTGGGGGTATTTTTGCCACCGTTCCTTGTATTTAACCTCTCTCAGCTAGGGTATATTTAGTTTCCGGTTTTATTTTTATGTACTGCCACTTTGAACAACATTTTCATTAAGCAAGAATGTGAACTGCTTGGTAACTCATTACTCGGCTGAAGATGAAATAGGACCACAACTGGCTGTCAAACTAGACGTTACTGTCATACAAGTTGTGCATATAGTGTCACACAGGTAATAATTGCTTTTGTCATTTATATCAAGCATTTCTTTCCACCATCTAGGCTGTGTAATATACTAGTGTATTACAATCCAGTATGGATACATTAAGTCATTGCTTCCTCAGTCTGCCAATCTGCATGCATCCAGTTTAAATGCTACATCCCAGTTTCTATATATGGCTATAGATCATTGGCATACATATAAAGCATAAGTAGGACAGCGGGAAACACACTGGATACTGTGTGCGTATGCGCTAATGAAAGCAATGGTGGTTATATGCATCCACGGATGACATCTCTCCTTAAAATGACATGTATCTATCTGCCTATAAAAAATGGTACAGAAAATACAGTAAAAAAAAAAGCTGAATTCTGATATCACATTAAGTACAAAAGGAAAGCCCTAGCAGAGCAAGCAGTCATCCAAATTTCCCTGATTTATTTTCCAGGCTGAAGGGGTCCCACTCAGTAGCCATCACTTCTAACAAGGGGTTGGTAGTGAGGATCAGTAGTGCATTATAATTAGGTTCCTGCCTAATGATTTCTAAGTATAGCAAAGAAAAATTACAACCGGCTATTGCTAAATTGTGCAAGAAAAGCACACGCCCTTGGATTTCCAAGGTTTAGGTTTTTGAGCACTTATCCATTTAATTCCCCTGGTTGTAGATTACAGCCATGACCTCAGAGTAGTGAATTAGCTAAAATAACTTGGGGGTGGTAGGGGGACCACGACTGTGAAACAAGAGATAGGGGATGTGGTTTCGAATTGCACCAGGTGAAGTTCAATTTCCCTTCTGGCCAGATCAGACTGGAAATCCACACCTTTGAAGCAATTTCTCCCCACCGCAGGGATCCAGGCCTGTGTATCTGGGTTGATCCCTTCAACAGCGAGGCCTTGCTCTGTTTTTCCGGTGCTGTGAAGAAGCTGAATTTTACTTTGCGGCGCAAGCCAGGATTCATGCGCTGCTCCTGCCAGAGCGGAACAACCTGGCATCCAAATCCTGAGCTGGCATGAATGAGATGCTGGCCGTGAAACAGCATCACACCAGCCCTGGCTGCTGTAATTCATGCTGATTTTCTGAACCTGCCTTTATAGCTCTTAGAACAACATCATCATCCTTCCAGCCTCACTTCATTTCCCCGTCACTGACTATGCAACACCCGCACACCACTCCCCCCTCGCTGCAATTGCAAGGGACACCCCAGCCTCCAACAAACCACCGCAGTGGCTGCCTCCCGCACCTCTGCAGCTCAGGGCCGGCTCTCCTCCAATGCAACCAGCGATTCCTAAACCAAGCCCTGCAAAATGCAATCGGCCAGGGGGTTTGCAGCCAGCCGCCTGAGGAGCATCAGCCAGCCACATGCACGGACCCCCCAGCTGTGCATCCCGTCCTCCGACCTGCCCGGCAGGCTGCGCCAGCCACAGCCTCCCGGATCCAAACGCAAGCCTGACATTGCAGGCGCAAAGCCACCCCCGCGCGCGCCTTTTCAAAAGGGATGGGGGGAGGAGGGCAAATAAAGGTGTCCCAACTTACGCCCTGGCTTTGGGAAATCCCATGGATAAAAGGATGTCCAGAGACGACCCGTGTTTGATTGTCCCCGGCCGGTGCTGCCTGTTTCTCCTGGGGATGACTTTGCTGTACAGCTCTTCTTTGGCCGCCATGGTGTGCTGGGTGGAGTTGTACTGGGCCATCACTCAGCCATCGCCAAACCAGCCCCAGCCCAAACCGGGAAAGCCAGAGAGAGCGGATCACACAGCGAGAAAGGCGGGAGCCTGCTGCTGCTGCTGCTGCATCTGTGTCTTTTTCTCTGCTTCAGCATGGAAACAGGCGCCGCTTCCTGGTGCAAAGCAATCCCCCCACCCCCAGCTCTCACAAACTCATCGCTGGCGTCGGCTCGCCCCAGCAGTCCCTTTCCCCCGCCGGGCCACACATGTGCAACCCATGCAATCCGCCCTGCCTCGGCTTGAAAAGTCGGGAAGCTGCAGGGAGTAATTTCTCAATGGATCAGCAGAAGCCCTTGTGGGCAGGCTGCGCCTTCTGCTTTGCTGGAAACCCTCCCCTCTCTTAAAGCTGCAGTGGATTTTATAGCAAGGAATAGTCGTTTAGAGAGGTTGGCTCAAGCTTTGAACAAGCTGCTGTTTTGAACCACCACCAGGATGCCAAAAATTGGGGCTCCGTCTGTGCATCTGGAAAAAAAAAAAACTGCCTCAAAAGGAGGAGTGGTGTGAGTCTGTGGATAGCAAAAGCAGCCGAGTCCCGTGGCACCTTGGAGACCCCCGGTGGCCAAACTTAGGGAACTCAAGAGCCACACAAGTTGATTATTAGACCTTCCTGAGCTGCACTGAGGCATGCAGTCATATACTTTTGTCTACTCCAAAATTACTAAGTTTAAAATTCATTGCACACTTTAATTTTATTGCAAAAAGAGGGCAAATATTGATTCTACTAATGTCAGATTCTGATAATTACTTAAGGTTACCATGAAAACTAGGCCTATGGTAAAATGTCGCCGCTTCCCTGCCACCCATGACCATGACATGCTTCTCCCTGCCATCCCTGACCATGCTGCACATCTCCCCGCCATGCCTTACCATGCCATGCTTCTCTCCACCGTGCCTTACCATACCGCGCTTCTCCCCACCGTGCTCTTCTGTGAGCCGCACTTTTTCTTTCAAGAGCCACACGCGGCTCACGAGCCGCAGTTTGGCCATGCCTGTTATAGACTAACAGATTTCTTCGAGCATGAGCTCTCGTGGGTTGACAAAGTGCGTTGTAGGACATGAAAGCTTATCTTCAAAGAAATATGTTAGTCTGTAAGGTGCCACAGAACTCTCGCTGCAGTTCCTCAAAGCATTCCTTGTTTGTTCTTGGCATTACACAGCTACACTCAAACCTGCCACCTCCCAGTGTTTGTTTGTGCTGTTTAATCTAAGCACCAAACTGCAAAAATAAAGTTTCTACATGGGCCATGTGTTGGAGAACCTGGACATTTAAATTACAGCACTAGCTTCTTGTGACTAGCAAATCCATGGCTATTTTGGGGCTTGCTGTTGTCGTGGTAAGGCTGAAGATTAGGAGATCACAGCAGCAGGAGAGGGACCTCAATTCTTGCCACAGAAGCACAATCCCTACAGCTTGAATACCTGTATACTCCTAGCACAATAGGGTCTATGACCCATAGTTGTGCTGGTCTGATTCCAACTAGAGAGGGCAGTGGTCCACATACAAACTAGGAAGTTCCTCATCATATTAAATATATTAAATTGCTGGGCCTGATCAAAAAGATTTTAATAATGGAGAGTTCCTACATTTTGCATGGTAGGGCCATGAATGATCTAGAAATGCCCTTCACCTTTTACATAAATAAACAGTATGGATAAGGTTAGATAGGAACGCACATATTGTCACTATCAGCTTCCTTTTGGGACACCATCTAGGGCAGGGGTCAGCAACCCAAAAGGTAAGAAGAGCCATTTCCTCCACCCTCCCACCACAACTGCATGAGCCGGAGCTGGCCCAGCAGCAGTGCCACAGCCCCTAGCGCTGGCAGGGGTTGTGCGGGCGGTGCATGCTCCCTCTGTCCCTCCCTCTGCTGGTGGGGTGGAGCAGCGCTGTCCCGCCTAACCCCAGATGGTTGTCCCTCCCAAAAGTGGCCAGTGGAGAGGTACAGCTTATGGAGGTGGAACCCTGGAATGGCCCCTCTGCGAAGTTCTGGCCACTTCAACCCAACCACCCTAGGGCTGAAAGGGCCCAATCCAGGGCCTGGGGTTGAGGCGGCCTCTGTTCAGGCTTGGGGTGGCCGGGTTGAAGCGGCCCAAACTCCGTGGAGCGGGCCATTCCAGGGCCCTGCCCCTGCTAACTGCAGCTCTCCGATGGCCACTTTTGGGAGGGGTGGCCAGCTGGGGCTGTGAGGGGCAGCGCTGCTCCTCCCCACCCGTGGAGGGAGGGACGGAGGGAGCGCATGCCGCCTGCACACCACCTGCCCATGCTAGGGGCCGCAGCGCAGCCACTGGGCCGCTTCTGGCTCATGCGGTTGTGAGGGGAGGTTGGATGTGACTGGCGCCACAAAAGTGGAGGCCCTGCACCAGCCGGGAGCCCCCTTCTTCGGCCTTGAAGCTGGGACCAGCTGGGAGTCCCCAGAAGACACCTGGTTCCCTGCAGGAGACTGCCAGGGAGCCAGAAGGGGACGCTCAGGGACCAACAGGTGGCTCACTGGGCCTGCATTGCCAGTCCCCGGTCTAGGGCTATCAGATGGGTGAGGCTTTGCTGTGGCCACTAAATGGTAGGCAATTTGTCGGCACTGGTGAAAGCAGATTTAAACAGGAGTGGGGAGCAGAGCTCTCATCACGCCAGCCAGTGAGCAAATGGAACAGGGATGCTTACCCAAACCAGAAAGAGCAGGGGAAGGTCCCATTGGGTTTAGAGTAAGAATGGGGAAGTTTTACTAGCATCTCCTTACATACAAAGCGCGAAAGAATGGCCATTGTGGTCAGACCACATCCATATAGTCTAGTATCTTGTTTCTAATAGTAGCCAACGCCTGATGCTTAAGTGGGAATGAACAGGGGGACAGGGCAATTATGTAGTGATCGAGCCCCTTATTTGAACTCCTGCTCATAGTTGTTGTATCGTTCTACACAGCACACCATTCCTCACTTGTCAAATACTGCCTGTCGGCACATCTGTTTTGAGGGGGTTTGCGTCTTTCCTTCAGTGCCTGCTCCTGTGTAATACTCTTTCCTCCTCTACCAACCTCTTCCATCCTTTTTTGTCTTTAATAAGGTGGGACAAGTATTTTTGAAGTTTGTGTGCTATTGTGTTTCAGTTCAGGATATCACAGTTTAGGGTGTGTGGGAGGTAGACAAGTGAGAGATTATTCTCAAGATCCACTATCTATGCAAATCCTCCTTCCTCTCACCTCTCCTTTGTTTTCCTTTTCCTTAGTTTTTATTTTCCTCCTGCCCACCAATATTCTCCCAAGCTTCCCTGTTCCTCCTTCTTCAAACCTTATCATCCCTAATTCTAAGATTTATGCATGTGCTTAATCTTATGCACTGTGAGCAATGTGACTGATTTACCACTCCTGGTGCTTGTATGTATGGTTGTGCAGAATAGGGGCATATGCGTATCCCAAGTTAAAATGCAGTTCTAATCAAGGGCGGATTACCACATGGGCCAACAGGGCTTATGCTCCCAGTACAATGTGGGGATCCCTCTGCCCTGCAGGCAGTCAGCACTCAGAAGGGGAACCGGGTGGGCCAGCCTGAGGCTGGGCTCTGAGCTCTTGCCCTGGCCCTGGGCTGGCCACTCTGCCCCCAGTGGCACAGTGGGGCGGGCTGGTCACGGCCTGGCCGGTAGGCGAGTAGAGGGCAGGGGGCGTGGGCAGGGCTGACTGCCACGCGTGCAATATGGGCTCCGGTGCGGCCCTTGAAAGTGGCACCATGTGCAGCAGTTGGTCCCGCCTCCCCCTCAGGGTTGACTGGCCAAGCCACAGCTGGCCTGTGGCCCCAACCGTCCAACCCCCCCCCCCCCAGCACTTGCCTGCTGAAAGGGCAGGAGGCCCTTCAGTGGCGGGGGACTCACTGGCAGGGAGGCCCAGGGTCACAAGGGGCCCCTGATCCACCACTGATTCTAGTACCAATTTACAGCAGTGGTTCTGAGTGAATCACAAATGTTATCTGTTAATCTCCTACAGGAAAAGCACATTAAAGGGGGCCTATTTACATTACTTCCTTCAGTAATGGAAGAAGTGCTGCCAAACTATTTACATTTATTTGTTTTGTGTGTAGGTTCTTTGAAACACTCACATAAAGTCAGTGTGAGTTTTGCTATAAATTTCAATAGGAGCAAGGTCACATTCTCAAAAAAAAAAAATTAGGTCAAGGCTACCCATCTTTCTGGTGAAATGATACCTGCTTTTGGGGACTAGTTTACTAAGAAGGGAAATATTGTGAAATAAACACTGCAAGAACAGGAGACAGAAAGACGGGGGGGTGGGGGGAGTGTGTGTGTCATCCTCCTTCACAACTTCCTCTTCCATAAAAAGGCCCCAGTATTTTCAGAAAAAGCTCATACAAGAGTCTGCTTTCAAACAGTAATAATAATTATTATTATTAGAGAGACCAGGGAGGTGAGGTAATATTTTTTATTGGACCAGCTTCTCTTGATGAGAGAGGCAAGTTCAAAAGCTTGTCTTTCTTACCAACAGAATTAGGTCCAATAAAAGATATTCACACCCACCTATGCTTTCTAATATCCTGGGCTCAATATGGCTACAAAGCTACTGCACCCAGTAATTATTATTATTAAATTACATTGATGCAGTGCCTCAGTGCTCTGGTCATAGAGCAGTACCCTGCTGTACTAAGCATTACGCAAACAGAACAAAAAAAGTGCCCAAAGCACCTGAAGTCTAAACCTGATTAAAAAAAAAAAAAAGACATTTTTAAGAGCCTTTTGGGGACTGATCCTATAAACACTTGCAGACTGGACTAAGTAACTGGCACAAAATTCCAAAGGATTGTGTGTGTTTTATGTTAACAATTTGTTAAAATGTTTGCAGAATCAAGCTTTTGAATGAGCACACACCCATGTAACAATTGGAGCTGCTTTCAAACAAACTTAACAAAAAAATCCTCTAAAGCTGCTTTTGCATTTTTTTCTACCAAAATTACTTTTCAATGGAAAACTTTCAATGGCATGTTTAGCACACAAATCCAAGACTGAATGGCTCATAAAAGAGTGAATGAAATTCTAACATGAAGAGGCAGTCCTTCCTGGTCAGAGTGAGAGGTCAGGTAGTGTGCGTAGGAAGCCCATACTGGATCAGCTAGTTGAAAAGTATCAAAGAAATTGTGAAAAAAAATTAGTCAAAATTGACCATTTTTGAGCCCAAAATAGAAATTTGATCATTTAAACCAGTTCTCTCTCTAATTTAGACTATTACTTTGTGGCTGCCGTTGTCTGGTTCAGATTGCTAGTAGCTTACACACTCACCTGGACAACAAGGTCAGAGTGAATATTGATGTCTGGGGACTGCTACAGAACAACATTCCTGAAGACCATTCCTTAGCCGTAGAGCCTAGGACATCTTTGTCCAGATTTTACACCTCTTTATGTTCCAATAACTGGGCCGGAATGATAATAAAATAGGTAATTCTGCCCAGTAGTGAGATTTTTCTTTCTTTTCCTGGCATTCACTTGCTAAGCTGTAATATCACCATAATATTTGAATCCCTTCATGATATTTAAAAAGAAAAATAACTTGGTTTGCTATAGGAGGATGGGAATCCATATTTTGACAAAAAGGCATTGAAAGGCTGGACCTGCCCAACCACAGCCTTCTGCCCTGAGAATCACGCTTCATTAGGTCCTCAGGACTGGTCTTTAAAGATCAACCATACCATTTGGTGTAATTGAATTCAGGGCCCCAGACATTGCAATTGGAATACATGGAGTTCTTTGCTAGTGGCACTTGTCATAGTTCTTTTGGCTTCAACTGGCAGCTGAAAATTTGGGAAGAGACCACAAAGAGAAAAGAGCTTTGTTGTACTTGCCTGGGTTATGCTTCAAGTTGGGGAGAAATTTTCCTGATTAAAAATAAACCCCCCACCCCCTCCATTTGCCGAGAGAGAGAGAGAGAGAGAGAGAGAGAGAGAGAGAGAGAGAGAGAG
>ML682025.1:20168792-20291626 GCA_007922195.1 Podocnemis expansa
GAGAGAGAGAGAGAGAGAGAGAGAGAGAGAGAGAGAGAGAGAGAGAGATATCTGTGCTAAGACTGGGCAGGCCAGTCAAAATGAAAATTGTAGATTTAACTATGGAAGTCTGTTATAAGCCAACAGCTAATATTCCCTTCAGACACACTGACATGAGAGTAAGAAAGATCAGCAAAAAGGCTTGTTCAGAATATTGAGGGTCAGAGATGAACAGAATCATTTTGAACTTCCCTGCCATCCAGCACAGCTCTGAGCTTGCATAACTTGCTACTTCACCTCCTTCCTGGTTAATAAATAATCATAATTAATGAAATGGTCAAAAAGGTTTGGGCAGACAGGTTGAGCTATTTTTGGAATGGAAGGCAAAGGGAGCTTCTGTTGGAATCTGCACAGCTGGAATCTTTCCTTTCTGGTGTGTTTGTGTCAAATGATTTACTGATCTTGTTCTTCTCCAGCCAAATTCTCCTGTCAGTTACATGACTATTGCTCTATTGGAGTGAATGAAATTGTACCAGCGTGTCTGTATGTGAGAGCAGAATTAGACCATTTGGTATCAGTTTGAAAGCCTGTTTGGCATGTTTAGCACACAAATCCAAGACTGAATGGCTCATAAAAGAGTGAATGAAATTCTAACATGAAGAGGCAGTCCTTCCTGGTCAGAGTGAGAGGTCAGGTAGTGTGCGTAGGAAGCCCATACTGGATCTGAGTAAATACACACAGCTGTGATTTTCAAAGAGGAATAAAGGAGATCAGTGCCCAAATGCCATTGACACATCATAGGAGTTGGGTTAGGCTCCTACAAAAAAGCCCCAACACAAATAATTTTGGTCTTTATTACTGTGTAACTTACTCCAAGGAAGCCATAAAGACAAGCTATAGAAATAACATCTAAAAGAAGTGCTGAGTTTGCTCTGTTCCTGGCCCATTTGCCTCTGTAGCATTCCTTGGGAACTGAATGTTCTTCATCCACCCTACAGAGCACACCTTTTCTGGAAGGTGTACTCTTCTGTAGCTTTGTGTGGGCCTAATATTGCTTCCATTGAAATCTTATGGCAAAACTTATACTTAAAGAGGATCAGGCTCTTTAAATCCTTTCCTTGAAGCCACCAGAACAATTAGGATGTCACAATCAAATGAGTCCACTTACACTGAACTGAGACGCATGACTAACTAGTTCCTGTCATGCTTTTGCTCTGAAATCTTCATTCCTTTTAGCAGGATGACAGTCCAGCAATCAATTAAACAATTTGCATCAGAAGCCTAAAAAGAACATGTGAATCAAAAAGTATCTTGCACAAGTGATTGCCCATCAGCTATAATTTTATGTCTTATTAGGTGTATATATCTAGTTTATTATTATTATTACTGTCTTGTTTGTTTGTGTGTGAGCCAAGAAATAACTAGATACAATTCAAAGCTGCTGGGATTTCCCCCCTCCCACACACAAAACAAAATATGCTGATCAGCAGGAGATTATACAAAGTCTGCAAAATTTCTGCAAAGGGTTTTCTTTTTACTGTAACTTTCTGTTTTATTATTTTTTTTCTGGTATGTTTGGCCACAATTATGAATGCTTGGAGGGATCCTTGTCAAGTTGTTTAAAGGAAAAATAGATTTTACCATTTTAAGAAAAAAATAACAAAGGTAGGGAAGATAAACAAGAACAACAAACTCTTATAGGACGAGAATTTTTGGACAGGGCTTATTCCTCATGTTCACTCCATTGAAACAGTAGGGTTGTACTGATGTCAGTGGAGCTAGCAATAACCGAAGTCAATGGAGTGACACCAGAGAGAACATTGGCCCGTTTTCATGAGTTTCTTAAAATTTTTCTCTCCAGTTTTGGATACAATAATAACATTGTGTGTATGTAGAAGCAGAAAGTGAAAGTGTGACTAAAAACAATAGCAAAAATGACTAACAATTTCACGGGGCAACCAAAGTGAAATTTAAAAGAAAAAAAACAATAAGAAGGGGGAAAGGCACATACAAGTTATATATTTTTAAAAATACTTTGGTTTTAGTAATCAGAAGTAGTTAATTATACAGATGAGCAGTTTTAAAAGATACAATATGATTTTTAGCTTGATAAGTTACGCTTTAGTATGTTTCCAGCATAGGAGGAGAGAGGTTTAAAAATGTGTGTGTGTGTTATGCATGTGTATGTATATTTATGGATACAGATGGAGCCTTCCCTTAGGCTATGGGTACACTTAGAAGGTTAGTTTGAATTAACTTAATTCAAATTAAGTTAATTTGAACTAATAATGATTAGTTTGAATTAAGTTAATTTGAACTAACATGGCCCCACTAGGAAAACCAATTCAAACTAGCATATCCATGGACAGGATTTGCTAGTTCGAATTAGGAGAGCAGTACCATGGGAGGTGTGGCAAGATGGCCCCCAAGAAGGGCCATGCCCACACCCAATATATAGAAAGAGGAGGGCACCCTGGGAGGAAGAAGGTCAAAAAGCGTTAATTTGAGCTAATGGTTCTTTCTAATTAACATGATTACACTGGGTTAATTCAAACTAATAACTTTGAATTAACCCTTACTTTGAAGTTAAGCGAGGTTTTATAACTTCAAAGTAAGCTTTCATTAATTCAAACTAAAGAATTCCTATGTAGCCATGCATTAATTTAATTCAAATTAATCCTCATTAATTCGAACTAAATTCCAAGTGTAGACACAGCCTTAAAGCATAAAGACATAAAATTATAATTAAGGTTATTGGGGAAGAAAATAGATTACAGCTTCAAATCCATTCAGATATGATCAGAATTAAATGATATAAATAATACTTCGACTTGATCCACCAGTGACTGAGGCCCAGATCATATTTAAATAGATCATCTAAATCTACATTGTATTATAAGCTAAAAATGATTTACTAGTCTGTTTTCCTCTCAGAGAATGATATTCCCCCATGTGCAGACAGCCAGCACCAGGCCCACACAGCATTTTAATCCAAGTTTTAATGATATTTTGTGTTCACAGAACACAGAACCTAAACCTGCATGATGTGTCCATTTGAATTGCTACTGCTTTAATCTGATCAAGCAATACACTGACTGAAACACATTCTCTCTCTTTGGTCAGGACAGTAATCTTCAATAATAGTAATTAGCACAAACGTAGCACTTTTCAGTTGTGTAAAAGCTTTAGTAAGATTCACAAACTAAGGCACTGATTCTACAAAAACGGATGCATTTGTTTAACTTCACTACTTGGGATGGTGGTATTCAGGCAATAAAGTTAAGCACATGAGCATGTGTGTGTCAGATCTAGGCTTATGGTGAGACTTGATGTCTTGTTCAACACACAGGGGTTAAAGTATAATTTGGCAGGCCCTGGAACCCTCCAAATTGGGCAGAACCCCTTCCCACATGGGTGGGCCCCCCTCCTACATGTCTGGGCCCCCTTCAAGCACCTCAGCTACTGCCCCTGATATCCATTCTCCTGTCCCCAAAATGCACCCTAGACCCCAATACCCACCCCCAGTACCCACCCTCTGCCCCCACTACCCACCCCCAACTCAGGAGCCCCCAATACTCCTACCCCCAGCACAAGCCAGGCTGCCCCCATACTCACCGGTAGCATGCTGGGCTGGGAAACTGCAGCCTGTGCATGTGCAGGGGAGCCCACCTCCCTCCCCTCCCTGCCAAAATGCAACAGAATGCTGTTACAGGGTCTGCTATTTTTAGGCGCCCAGCATTCAGGTTCCTAAAAATAGAAAATGGAACCAGAATGCTGCTTTCCAGGGCCAACTGTTTTTCAATGGTGGGCCCCAGAATGGAGTGTTCTGGCACCATTTTCTATTTTTAGGGGGCCTGGAACGCTGAGCCCCTAAAAATAGTGGGCCCTGGAACGGCGTTGCAGGCCATTCTGGCATGCTTTAAACCCTGTCAATGCAGGACATAGAAATAAATGTGTTTCTTAGGTCAGCACTATGTGTTTTCATTTGCCCACTAGACTTTGTACAAAGTGACTTGCAGTTATATTATTCTCTTTAATTTTCTCATAAGGACTTTTGAGTGATAAGTAAAATGAAGCAAACCTGATTTCCTGTTTGCAAACCATTTGCCATCTGTTTCTCATTCTGTCTGACTCCAGAGAACTTTTCTGCACTGTTTACCTCTCATGTTCGAGAATACAGAGGATATCTCTGCAATTAATGCTTTTTATTTTGTTCCCATTGAACTGGAACTGATCTCACTTACTACATTGTGAATTAACATTAGTCCTATTAAAGTCAACAGAGTTTACGCTGGTTTCAGAGCAGTGGAAGGGAAATCAAAAGGAGGGCCCAAACATCTGTTTAGTGATGGAGAAGATCTTTGGAGCAGGAACCATCAATTATTATACATTTTATAGTGCCTGCCACAACAGGGCCTAGCCCCAGCTGAAGCCTCTGGCCACTATTGCAAGGTAAAGGTCATAATAATGGAAATGAAGCATGACAGACCCTGAACCTCAGACAAAAGCAATAAGGAACTTTTCATGAGTGCTGCTTAAATGCTCTTCAGTCCAGGTTTTTATGGAAAAATCCTTTGTACTTAGACTAGAGAGACAATCAAGAGGGTTCTATAGAAATGTAATAGGAGTCTATAGAAATTACAGTAAACCTTAAAGAATTTAATAGAAAAGGATAGATAGAAAGATAATTACGTCAGGTAAGTGTACTGTAACAAGTACAATATGTTTCAGTGAGCATAACAAATTATTAAAAATTGCTGCATTCTTAATACCCCTTGATATATGTTTGACTCCTGTCAGCCATAGGCTATGTTAAAATTTTTCTAAAACAGCTTGCTTACAGGGTGGTCCACAAAAGCTTTTGATGACAATGTAGTGGTCTGCATAAAGGAAAAGGTTGGGAATAGCATTTCATATGAGGGATAAAATTTCTAATTAAATTTAAAGAACAAAACAAACTGCACATTTTTCACCATAAAATCCAACAGAGCTTTCCCATATAACCTACAAAAATGTGTACAGGATCCACCCAGAGAGCAGTATGGACATCAAAATAAGAGGGCAGCTTCTGATTCCAGTTACACTGATGTGTTAATGGTGTCATTTAAAGCTGATTTGTTAAGAAATAAGATAAACAATACTATAATTTAAACAAAAAAATTGGATTACATTTTTTAAATGTTTCATATGGATTCCTGGTTCATGTCCCATGGGACTTAACTACATGCTTAAAATTAAGCATGTGCTTAAGTACTTTCCTGAATTGGGTCTATATCTAGTAGCACTTTGCACACACACAGGCTGATTCTGGCATGCAATTTATTGGGGGGGGGGGGGGGATCCGTGCATCCAAGTGGAATCACATCAAAATTAATAAATTTACTTATCGCGTGACCTTTTGTGGGAGAAAATCCCACTTCGTCAGACACTTTGAAGATCAGGGAATTTATAGAATAGGAGGAAAATAAATGCAGGGAAGTGTAAGTTATTGTCACATTGTAACAGCAAATTGAAACAGTTGTTACGATTCAAACACTGGGGAACAGCATATAGAGAAAAATGACCTGCTGTTCCCGTGTTTGAATCTTAACAACTGCTTCGTGACCTGATCCAATGACTTACACTTCCCTGCATTTGTTTCCCTCCCATTCTCTAAGTTTCTCCATCTCCAAAGTGTCTGGTGAAGTGGTGTTTTCTCCTGTGAAAGCTCATGCGATAAATAAATCTGTTAGTCTTTAAAAATGTCAGAGGCCTCCTTGTTTGTTTTGCTGAACTACACTAACACAGCTACCCCTTTGGAACTTATAGAAGTTAATGAAACTTACAGATGCAGAGTTCTGTGCTAAGGAGCAGAAGCAAAAGGACCGCAATGAAAGGGATAGCTTATTTTATACCATTCTGCCAAACTATTTGGGAAGTCTGATTATTGATGAGATAGACTTATAAACCTTTGTTGAAAACTGATGGGCTTTCTTACTGACAACATCTTCTGGTGCTCTAGTTCCCCCTAGTGTTTGATGGTAATATTATATTTCATCATTGTGACTGGAATTATGCATTCACTATGTATCAATAAGCCACAAGTTGCAAGTGCTCATCAGGCAATTTCCTAATTGATTAAAGCATGACACAAGTAAGGATGATTTTCTTGATTTCTTCCCCACCCCCCTCACTGCCTCAAGAGCAGCTGAGAAAAGTTTGCTCAGTGTGCAGTGTTTAGCTGTACAGACGCCTACGAAGAGACCAACAGAAGGCATTCATTAGTGGAACTATGGGAGACAATCAGAAGAAAGGTGTTGGTATTGAGAAGGATGTGTGTGAATTACAGCAGCTGAGAAAATCGGATATCCGATGCATCTTTGATCATGTTATGGGATTCTAGGATTATGAGTCAGAACAGCATGAAAGACGAGTCGTTGCTTTATACTAGACATTGGGAGTGGGGGTGGAACAGTAATTTATTTCATGGAGTCATGGAGCTTCTACTGAATAACTGAGCCCCAAATGAAGCTAAGTGCCTGATATTCTTCTTGTACTCAGGTAAATCATTGAGGTTGTTCCTGGCCAAAACCAACATTGGTGAGCTCAGAATCATCAGATCCCTATTCTATTGTTTTTTAACAATGGGGGGGGGAGGCAGGGGAGGACTGGGATTTTCCAGTAGAAGCTGGCCTTCAGGGTATATTTCCTAAACTCTAATTTAGGGTCTTATTTTTGTGAGCCCCACTATGAAGGCAATGGACTTCTGTGTGTGAATGATCAGGGTAAGGAAGTAGGATACCATTCCCCAATTATTATAGGTGATCTTATTGCTTAGCTTGCAAGCGCATGCTGCAAATCAAAAGAAACCTATCTTGAGTTCTTATAGTGATTGTGCCTTGTTTGGGTCAAGTTTGTGTTGTCCTGTTCTCCTGTTTGTCTGTACCTGAAACAGGCCTCTTCAGCTTACCTGCTCCTTTCAGGATTTTGTACGTCTCTAAAACTGACCCCTCTCAGGCATGACCTACACTTAAATATTAGAATGACTTAGTTGTATCACTCAGGGCTGTGAAAAATTTCATAGTCTGAATGCTGTCATTAGCTTAACCTAATCCCCAGTGTAGACATAGTTAAACCAATGGAAGAATTGTGCTCCTGTTATGTTTTAGTACAGACATAGCCTTAGTCGTCTTTTGTTCAGAGAATGCAGACTTTCTAGCTTGTTGCAGTGACTGTGATGCTTGAGTCACTCCGTAGTCTATTTGCTCCCAGCTCTACCATCTTTAATTGTCATATCTTTATCATGACAGTGACAAAACCAGATGCTGCCTTTTGAAGAGAGCTTTATCCGTTATCTAGACCTAGAATGTCATTGGCACTGACTGTATTTTAGTAGAGCCCAGTCTCTTTATTTCACTGTTTTATTGCTTCTAAAGTCTATACTAAAGACTGAAGAATTATATTCACTGGTTTCTTCACAGTGAGATTTTGAGGATAATATTTGGAGATTCAAAGATTTCTATGCATTTTTGCAAATTATTCAGCAGCTTTTTAGAAAAAAAATTTTAGTATCATGCAAAATTGCTCAGAATGCATGTACTCTGCAATCAGGTATCCCATTATAATGATTCACTCTTATTGACTATTACTAGAATTAGAAACTATTATTAGCGTTATTAATGATCACTGGAATTAAAAACTAAATGTAAACAAAAAGGTAATTTTGTGAATTTACATTTCCAGTGAAATTTTTTTTATAACCACAAAAAAAAAAGCCCAAAACAAAACAAAAAACCACCCAACTGTGCACATAATAATAGAAATGGGGAATTTAAACTACCTTGAAGTTGTGTTGGGTTTTTGGATCCAGGAATTTAGATCCTGCCCCTGTACTTATTGCTTTCGTTTTATCCATGGCTTTATGGGAGATTGTTCACAACTATTTTTCTTCTATGCTATGGGTAGGAAAAGACTGAGATACACTCTGGCTGCTATCCTGCTTCTCACTTCATCACCATTGCTGAATGCAGCTTTCTCTATGATGAAATGTAGTAGCCATTTGAGGTTAATGGTATGTCTTTAAAAACAGGCTTTCTTTAAATTCTTCCTTATGTGGCATTCAGTGTATATAATACCAAGAATATTTGGTGCCATTTATCCAGTATTTTAGCACTTTTGACTATTGATTTTGACAAGCGCTGAAGAAGGACCTGTTTACAACAGGTCAAGTGAAGAGGGAAGAGGATACTTGATTTGAATGCAAGACTGAAATGGTTTGCTTTCATTGACTTTCTCTTAGCTGGAAACTTGCCAGTTATTTATTATAAAACAGAGAGGAAAAGATGAAGCAAGATGCAGTGCTCTCAGGCCAAGTGTGAGATTGAAGATGGGGTTTTCAATAATGACATAGAACCTGTAATGAGACTGCATTAGTCCATTTAGCTGGAATAGGAATTTGAACCTAACGCATGATCTTTGAATACTCTATGCTTTGTTAGTGGTGAATAATGGATCGTTGCTTATTAGCAGTGAATTTCAATCCTTTGAGATTAAATGCAAATTTCAGCATAGAAAAAATAACCCCCAGGCCAGTCTGATCCACAAACAAAACAAGCCAAATGAATTAGTTTTATTTATTCATCTAAATTTCCATTCACTTCAGCAGAGGATTTAACTTTCAGCCTATGAATTAGAATTCAGGAATAATAATTCTTTAATTCCCTGCCCTAAACCTAACCTCTGTTAAACAGCTAATGCGTTCTGCCCAGGGTTGGCTGCATTTTAGGAGTGACAAAGTGAGATGTGCAACTGTGATTTCAATGGCTATGTCTACACTAGCAAATTAACTCAGACTAAGCAAGCTTAGTCCAAATTAATTTGAACCCTGTCTATGCTAGGCTTTCCCTAGTTTGAACTAAAAATTTTTTTAGTTCAAAGTAAGCAAAGTTTAGTTCAAACTTGTTAGTTCGTTTGGTTATCCGAACTAACTGCTTAGTTTGAACTAATTTGCATTTGTAATTCGAACTAGCCCAATGGACACATGCTGGTTTGAACTAAAGTTCAAACTAGCAGTTAGTTTGAACTAAGTGTGGTTTTTTAGTTCGAACTAGCCGTGCTTTTTAGGTTTGAACTAAAAAGTTAGTTCATACTAAAAAAAAGCATGGCTAATTCAAACTAAAAAGTTAGTTTTCACTAAAAAAGTGCAGCTAGTTTGAACTTTAAACAACTTAGTTCAAACTAAGAATGTCTGACCTAAGCTTTTAGGTGTAGACATAGCCAGTGGGTCTACTCATAAACTTCTGTACATAGAATCAGGATCTTATCATTTACAGTAGTCATTTCCAAATAGTGTCTTACAAGCAATGCATGATTGCAGTAGGGATCATGTCCTGAGTTCCAGTAAACAAAGTGTTAACTTCCTGATCAGATCTCACACATGGTTAAATAGCATACAAGAAATGTCCATTCAAATACACACAGGCAACCAAGGAAATTCTGTAATGGTAGCTAAAAGAGTGTGACTGAAGCAGAGTTCCAAAGGGGCAGCCGTGTTAGTCTAGTTCAGTAAAACAGACAAGGAGTCCTGTGGCACTTAAAGACTAACAAATTTATTTATTGCATGAGCTTCTATGGGAGAAAATCCCACTTGGTCAAAGTTTCTGATGAAATGGGATTTTCTCACACTGATGCTTATAGAATAAATAAATTTGTTAGTCTTTAAGTGCCACAGGACTCCTTGTTTCACTGAAGCAGAGTTTCACATTTGGATCCTAGAAGACTAGGATAGATTCTAACCTAAGGTGGGTTTTTTGTGCTTCTCTTTTTAAGTAGCGATCATTTGTGTCTTTGTAACTGGACCTCTTCAAGGCTCATGAAAAAAGCTTTGTGATTAGGAAGAATTTCTCAGGGAAATGGCACTACTGAGCTTGGATAGTGATATTTAGTAGAGATAGCTAGAACTGGTCAAAACTCAGAACTTCTGTTCCATCAGAAATTTCAGTTTCCAGGTTTTTGTTGTTTTTTTAAATGGAACAAAATCCCCCAAATTTGATATTTGCAATTAAACAAAAGTTTTAAAAATATCTTGTTTTGTGTTTGTTGTCACATTTCATTGTGATAGTTAATTGTCCTAGAATTGCATGATAATTTATCATATAATATCATTCATAATGTTGAAATAAAAAGTTGTTTAGAAACAAAATGTTTTATTCTGAAGTGTCATAAATGAATGCTTCAACTTAATTAAATGCTTCTTTCATTTTTTTGTCAAAATGAAAGTTCGTTAAAATTAACACACTCCTGCAAAAAGCTTTTATTTTTGACATAACTACCCTTTCCAACAGAACATTTTTATATCGCAAAATTTTTGACCAGGGAGGTCAATATAGCAGTAGACTGATAGAATAGTGGAAGCAGTAGTGGGCAACAAGAGTGTTAAATATGACCTGAAAATCAATTTCCTCTTGTGCAACAGAGGAAAAGGGAATTGCCTGTTGTAGCATGAATTTCTAGGCAAAAAGAGATGAGTATATCTGCAGAGAGGAGGGGCACTGATTGATCTCTTGACAGCATACTAAGGTAGTATGCCAGGCCTGTAGAATTTGGAATTCCACTGTTAACAGACAATTTAATTTTATTACCCTAATCTTTTGCCCAGCTTCCATTTAAAATTCCTTTTCCATGTATTTTTGCAATTTAGCTCAAAGTAGCCTTCCTAGTAAGTGGCTGTTCCAGTAGGTGCACAGTTGATAGCCACACCAGGCCTGATCCATACCTCTGTATAGTCAGTGGAAAGATTCCCATTCATTTCAACTGGGCTTTGGATCAGGGCCAGTGGGAAGCCATACCTACTCATGGCCATGGTTTGAAAATGCCTAGTTTGTCACCACCATCTTACACTTCTCCATTTCAGCATGGTCCAAGCATAAAAGACTAGGAAGTCCTGTCTACTCAGGCAGAGTATTAACAAAATAATATTGGATACAAGTAATTCACAGAGCTGGTTGTTTTGCTTCTCAGTCTGGCATCATTAAAACACACAGTCTAGTTGTAATCACATGGATGCTGCTGATATTATCTGTGTCTTGGATCAATCTGTCAAAGCAATGAACAAAATCTTGGTTAAATGTAGGGTATTAGTGTCAGGCAGGTCAGCTGTGATACGTGAAATAGGTAAGTGTCTCTCCATGAAAGGTCAGAATAGCAGACTATTATGAAATTGAGGTATGCTTACGACGTGCTTTACCACAGTACCATAGACTTGAGGTATAGGCTGAGGGGCATGCATCTGCTGTGTATGCCATCTGAGAGGGAGCAGTGGACATCCAGAGCCTGACACATTATTGCTCTGTGCCCCTTTGCACAATAGACCAGGTGTAAGACCCAGCTGTGAAATAGCTTCTGTGCAAGGAACTTCTGTGCCCAGTTGTGGGGTAAGCTCTGCACCCAGTTCTGTAGAAGTCCTGCATGCAACATCCCAGCACTTCCACATCCCTGCAGAACCTCACAGGGGACATTGTAGCAGGGGAGAACACTGGAGTAGTTACCAGAGCTGTCCTAGCCCACAATGGGAGGTTGCACTGGTTGTACCTGCAACCCTTGCATGCAGAAAGATGAAAGCACTTCCTATCTTCCCCTGAATGACTGTGAATGCAGGTCTAACATGCACTCACACAGTGTGGCTCTCTGACTCCCTAAAGGGGGCAGCAACATTTGCCGACCCCTGTGGCGGTCCTTCCTCCTCAACTGTCAGCCAGTGCCAGTGGCTCCCTCCACAGAAATAAAAGCGGCAGCTGCCTGAAAATTTGGTGTCAGCCATGACTGAAGGTTGGGGGGGGCATGTTGCTGAAAGGAGCCACTTCTGGAAAGAAGCTGCCTGCAGTGTCTCCTCTTGGCAGCATGCTTGGGACAGGGTCCCTAGGGATGCCATGGAAAGAAGCTGCTTGGAGCAGCTCCTCTTGGGGGATCCCCGGGCATGCTGAGGAAAGAACCTAAGCAGAGTGGCTCCTTGGTGCCTACATATCAAGGAGAGAAGCCATTCCAGGCATCTCCTTTCTGCATCATGCCTGGAACATGGGCATGGTGGGGATGTTCTGCGCCCCAGCTGCCCCTGAAAGAAGCTGCCCAGAGTGGCTTTCAGTGTCAGGAGCCACAATTTCTGTGGCATTGCAGAGGGTGCTGCATGCTGCTCTGAATGGGCTCTCATGTCACTGTCGGCACAGGTGCCAGGGGATGCCTACCCCTGAAGGGCCTAGTGGCTAGTTCACACATAGTGGTCCATCAGTATGCTACAGCTTTTGAACTAAGGACATGATAGAAAGGTGGAATTAGCTCACACTATAGAGGCTAACATTTTTTGATCTAGGTTCAATTCAAACTGCCATCAGGGAAACTGAATTCCACAGGGATGAGTTTGTTGTCCCCTACGACTCTCAGAAAGGACTTCTGAATTTGCCTGACAACAAAGAGCCTGATCCCCCCACTCCATTAAATTGGTTTCAGGCTGATATGATTCTGTGGAACTGAATGGACTTGCTTCAGTATAATAGAGTAGAGAACACAGCCTACTATCAACATTTGTCTGGACAAATGGATCTCATGACCAAAGGAATAGGAGCTTAAAATCAGGGGCAACTGTCAAATCCTAGGGGATGTTTTGGGAAAGGCTGTTCTGCCAAATGTTCATGCCTAGGTGACAGCATGGGCAGACAAAGGGTTAAAATTCTCACCTCTCCTTATGCCCAGCATCTGCATAATTGATTGGTGCTTAACAACACACTGAGCTGTCAGTCAGGTGAGCACCTCATCATAAATACATGTTTGAATGAGTGTTCTTTCCTATTTCATGCCAGGGGCTGCAGAAAAGGAGATGCCCATTTGTCCCTCTCAACAGATGAACTTTGCCTAAGAAAAGGCTTTCAGTAATAGTTTAGTTTTAAGTTTGATTGGTTTTTTAAAAACTTTTTATTGCAGACATCAATTTAATTGCAAGTACTAATCCAGTGTTGTTTTCTAGAGTCTTTTCAACTTTTGTGTTTTATAGGAATTTTCCTCAGGGAAGCAACATCCAGGGACTAATTCTCCCTCTCTCAGATATGTATTAATCTCTATACAAGCATATCCCATTGGCTTTAATAAGGGTTAATCATAACTTGTAGTAGGCATTGGTACTCCAAGGTACTAGCAGGACACTTAGTTCCTTTATTTGTCCATGGAATAGGTACAGTGTGGAACATGGTAATGCAAGTCTTCCTTCCATCAATTTACCTCCACTCTGGTAACTTCTAAGAGTGAGAAGGCTTTTCTGCTTTCATAACCCATTCCGTCCTTAGCCTCCTTGCTGAGACAGCCAACAAAGTGGGAAGTTGGTAGGGATCATGCATTATTTCATAACAAGGACTGCAGTACACATTTGATTGGATTTCTTTTAGAAACATTTTGAGATGCGCCTTCCTCTCTGTTTGAAGTCAATGGATCTATGTTGTTTTACACCTGCTGAGGACCTGGCCTGTAGAGTTGACAAGTTATTTACCGCTAAAGTTCACTCTCATCAGTAATGAGGTTGCCTCATCTAAGTCTGGTCTGGGGCAAACCAAGAGAGGGAGGTGAAACTTGCACTGCCTGCATTGTACCTGTTTTCTGTATTAACATGGGCTTCAGTCTCCACTGCTGTCATGTTGACACTTTTCCCCTGGCACTAAATTGATTGCAAAGAATCAAACCATTGTGCCCTATGTGACTGTGCATGGTCAGAGATTTAGACATTTCTGTGATTTCTCCTTTAGTCAGTGCTTGCTGGCAAAAATCAAAAGAGTGGAGAGAAACACACTGGCAAGTAACTCCCTCTCCAGACCTTGTTTCATGACTGAACGCACACAGAAACTGGTTTTTCACTTGCTGCAGTTATTGACTAGGTCATTACTTGGATAACACACAGGACTTCTGTGCCAGATGAATACTGTGACACTATAGCCAAGAACACTGCTATCAGCTCTTCAGGGGAAGCCACTGCAGATAGGATAGGGAAACAGAACACTACATATTTTCTTTCTTATTGTAGATCAGCACAGGGTTATTCCCTGTGAGGAGGAAAGCAGATTGCCTTGATGAGAAGGTTTCTGATAGAAAACCATTTGATTTGCCTTGATCCTTAGCTCTGGCAAAGGAACACTGTGTTCTCTGGAAGGAGGCTGCAAAGGTGATTTTAAGCCACTTTGGTGCTCCCCTGATCCTGGGGTTGATCAGCCTGCTGGCTGCACTAACTAACTTGTGGCAATGGTTGCTGATTTCAAAGGGGAGTTGTAAGCATTGGGTTTCAACAGGGTGCTGCAAAGCCATGGCTGTGCCCCCTGCCCCCAGCCATATCCATCTTCTGTTTGAAGGGAGAGAAATGGCATACAAGCTGTTCCATCAGCTCTATTATTTCATGCTCCTTTGCTTTGGTGATCCTCTTGTACCTGGCATCAGGGCAGCTTTGCACCCTAATTCAGGGGAAAATCTGTCCTTGAAGGTCTGGCTACACTTTTCTCTTTACTCCATCAGCAACAGAACATCTGCAATCCATAGGCAAAGCTTCCATTGACAATGAGGACATGATTTACTGAAGTAAGGACTGCAGGATCAGGCCTCTGGCAATTGCTGAAAAATGCTACTACCAAATAGCCAATACATTGCATGGGAAACATTCTGAAGGTATTGAAATACAATACACAGGGACTAGCTCACACTAACTGAATATAGCTGTTTGCTTCTCTGGCAGCGAAACCAGGTTAGGTTCTTCTTTGAGCACTGCTCGGATGTATTCAGTAATAGGTGTCTCCATGCCAGAGCGCCGGATTGGTCAGAAAACTTTTGTCCCAGCCTGTCAGGAGAGAGTAGGCAGCCTCTGCTCCTTGCACCACCCACAGCTATATATACAGCCACCTCCCCACCCCTCCTCAGTTTCATTTCTTCCACCTTGCGCATCAGATCTGGAACATCCGCTCCTTGCGAAAGCAAACAGCCTGTCCTTTCATGAGCTTTTCGCCCAACTGGGAGCAACTCTTCGTGGACATAGTTCCACCGCAGGAGCCTTCCATTGTTGGGCCGGAAGATCGTTCACCGCTGGATATGCCAGGGTTCAAACCCTGCTCCGAGTGCGGCAAGGCCTTCCCCCAGGACGATCCCCACAGGAAGTGCCTACGGTGCCTAGGCACAGACCACCTGATCTCAGCCTGTTCCCTATGTCTCTTCTTTAAAACTAGGACCATCAAGGAGAGGGAACAATGGCGCCGTGCCCTAGCCTCAGAGCAGGCTTGGCACTCTCTGCCCGAGGCTTCAGGTTTCCACCTGGTGCCGAGACCCAGCTCAGCACTGGAGCCCCCACGGCACCATACCACCAGTGGCTGCGGCCACACAACCTCGGTGCCGACTCTGGCACCTCGGCGCCAACCTGGCACCCCGGCAGCTCGGCACATTTCGAGGTCACCCCCTGCACCCCAGCATAGTCCAGTACTGCTGGCATCCAGATCACCCGGGCGCCGATCACCTGCCTCTCCAATGCCATTGGCCCAGTAGGGCATCGCCAGTGCCGAGTTCACCCTGGCACCGGCCACAATCACCCTTGGCACTGGAGACTCAGTACACCACTGTACTGGCAGAGCATGAGCCCTCCCAACCAGGCAGTCCCCCTTCCCCAGGCGAGGAATCACTGCAGGCCCGCTCAGAGTCACTCCTCGTGCTGACAACTGAAACAGTGGAGGCCACTCGAGCCCTCCTTCTGCTCCCCGCACCACCTGCCCCAATCCCAGCTAGAAGGGACAAACCGGCTTTCACTTCCAAGGCCTGGGTCCATCGTGGATGTTGCTCTCCCTCACCATATAGCCCTCTGTCTTCCACTCCATTGGGCCCCAGTACCATAGGACCATCCCCATGGTGACACATCACCTTGCCATCGCTGGTACCGCCCCTGGAGTCTCATACTCCTTCCCCCACTCTCAGCCCAGAGGAGGGGCCATCGAGGGGCTCCAAGCGACCTCGGTGCCACACTTTGGCACCATCACTGTTCTGCTTCCTCCCACAGGAATGGTCCCCACAGGAGACTCCGTCTCCTTCCCGGTACCGCTATCTCCCCGGCACTGGGCTCCTATACAGGGAACCTATCAGCACACTTTGATTTGCTGCCCCAGGCTACGGCCCATTTAGGGATGGAGGTACAATCCTTCGGTCCCCCTCCAGACACCCTCTTCAGGCCTGCCTTTGCCTCGGCAGAACCCCTGACTGCCCTGCTCCACCCGAACATCTGGGACCTCACGTCCTCCCAGTGGCAGAGTCCAAGCTCTACTGCCCCAGTTTTGGACATGGCAAGTGTTAAGGACCAGGTCCCTGAGCCAGACTTCCCTTCCCTCACTGATCATCCGGTCCCCCCAGGGGACGTGGTGTAAATGGCGCTAGGCCTGGGCAAGCCCCCTAGCAACTCCCTCCCATCTTCCAGGGAAGCCAGGGAACTAGATTTCTTGGGCCGTAAGGTCTCCTTCTCAGCCTTCCAGCTATGAGTGGCAAATAACCAAGCCCTGACCAGCAGATATTTGCTGGATGTGTGGGAGTCGGTTGCGAAATTCCAATGCCTGCTCCCACCAGAGGCTAGAGAGGAGTATGATGCATTTCTAGAGGAAGGTCAAATAATCTCCCAGGACCTCCTCCTCTCGGCCTGAGATGCAGTGGATACAGCCGCCCGCACTATGGCCTCAGCGGTAACTATTCGCCGAGTAGCCTGGCTCAGGGACGCTAGGGTGCCCCCTACTGCTCAACAGGTGGTCCTTGACCTGCTTTTTGGAGGGGATGCCCTGTTCCCTCCAGAAACCCTTTCGGTGGTGGGCACCGTGTGGGACCCCAGGGGTGAGGCCAAATACTTCGGCCTCCTCCCTCCCAGGCCCTTTCCTCCCCCATAAACCTCTTGGGGCAACGCCTTTACCCTCCAATGCTGCTTCTCTCATCATCACGGGGATACAGACGAACCTTCCCCACCCCCCAGCATCCTGTTGCTATGGTGTTGAGACCTCTCCATGCTCTCACCTGTAAGGAAGGGGCCGGCCCATTTGGCCGCCCACCCACTCTCAAGACATCCGAGATGCACTAAGACTTTAGTGCACCGGCAATGAAGGTGCCGGCCCATCTGGCTCCCACCCCATTCTCTAAATAACCGGGATGCAATAAGACTCCAGTGCACCCTCAGAGTGGGCAGCTGGTGTCCTTTCCCTCCTTTCGGGGGCATCGGGACTTATTGGGACCCTTTCGTCCTCTCTTGATACTGTGATCTTGGGCACACTAATTCTAGCTGTGTACTTTCCCCAACCTCGGGGAACACATGCCATGTCAACCAGACCCCCTGCCCATCGGTACATCTATACTGAGGTCCACTCCTAGACATCCTAGATGTTACTCCGGTATTTATGGTAGAGCTTGCCCCTCCCACCCCTTTTCCAGGTACCCTTCAACCGACAACCCCTGTGTCGGTAGGTGACAGGATGGGTCTTGACAGGAACGAGAAGTGCATCTCGTAGTAGCCCCAGCCACTGCTGCAGAGGCTCCGATACATGTAGTCACAGCCCTCTAAGGATGCAGAACCACTCCTGCTTACCCAAAGACCCTATCAGGTAGGATGCACACTCGTTCCTGGGTCGGGGAGGGAACCCCTCCCCTCGCTAACATAGCATTGACACGCTGGCTAGACCAGCTTGACTGAGGCTCTTGGCACCCCTGTGCTAGACAAGAACCTCCACTACCCCAACCACCAAGCAGGACGTGTCTTACATCATTACGGCAGTCCTTAGCCCCCAGGGAAGGCCAAGGCAGGGCAGCCCATCCCTTCCCACCCTATATTCCACCCCTTCTAGAGGAACCTGAGGCCTTGCAACAGCCCCTTTCCCTTGTGGGCAACCTTGGCTGGTTCCAGGACACCCTATCCTGGGAGTCCCAGCCTTGGGCCCATCCTTCCAGAAGTGGGGTAAGCCCTTCTCGCACACTCCCCTCTTTCCCCTTTTCACTGTCTAAGCAGAGACTTAGCATACCTGACCCGGAACTTCCAGATCAGGGAACTCAAGGGGTAGGAGTCAACGTTGCGTTTATCCTTGGTGAGGAACAGCAGTGGGAGTACCTATCCTGGGCCTCCCGCATCAGAGCCTGCCCTTTTGTGCAGGGTCAGCCCCTACATAGCCAGTACAATACCGCAATCCAGGCACAAAAGCTCCTCCACTGAGTTGCTCGTGCCTGCCCACCCCAATCCCCCTTGCCCTTCAGTCGCACGTATCCCGGCAGAGGGCTCTGCCCCTGAGGCATGCGCCAGGCTGCTACCTTGGGTATTAAGTCCAAATTGTAAGCTGTCCCCATGTGAGCTTGGCGATGGCCTTGCTGTGACCATTATTTCCCTCATTCCCTTGAGGGACCAGACTATATATATATATATGTATAGCGTAGTGGTTAAGAGCGCCGTAGTGGTTAATACCGACGCCCTTTGATACGGGAGACCGGGGTTCAAATCCCGGTGGGTTCCTATCTACCTTCCCAGTAGGGGTCCTTGGGCAAAAGACCCCCTAACGCCTCACTTGCCTACCTCGAATATGAGAGTGACACGAACTAGGACAGTCATGCCGGCTCGGACGTCGCCTGGATTAACAAGGTCCGCGCCAGATGTTGGGGAACCAGGACAATCTGACGATAAGTGGGCTACTGGAACAAACCATGCATGGACGAGACAAGAGAACCTGGAATTGATGGAATGCTACTACAACAGCAGACCTAATGAGAGGGGATATATGAAACGTATGAGGGAAATATGGATGGACAGAAGACCTACATCCACACTAACTGAGAAACAGCTAGTTACCCAACGCTTCAACATAGTAAAGAGGCAGCTGCTCTCACAACTGGAGATAGACCAACTGCATGTTACCTCCCACACTCAAGAAGAAGCCCCAGAAGAACAACTAGATGTGCAGCCACCACCTGAAGCTGGAACTTCACTGCCACCCCCTCCATTACAGAACACAGCAGCTGATATGAGGCATAAGATCATGGATAAACTAGCTACAGTCAACCCTCGAGACCAATTACCAAGGCTCGTGGGAGAAGTACCATCAGATAGTATGCTAGAAGATGCCAATAGAGCCCTAATGACAATTCCTACTACCACCATCACTGAAACCAATGAACTGGTATATGCGACAGCCTCTGTAATCCTGGAGATGCTTGGCTACATGATCAAGAAGAACAGCAATACATACCCTCCCTGGAAAATGAGGTTGGAGGATAAGATCAAGGCAACCCGGAGAGAAGTTAGCCGGCTGGTGGAACTACAGAAGGGTGTAGAGATTAAGGATAAGACTCGGCTACTGAGAAAATACAAGGGCCTGACTCCATCTGAAGCCCTAGAGACTGCTAAGCAAAGGCTCACAGCACTGGCCACCAGGCTAAGGAGATACACTAGAGAAGCAGAGGCCAAAAAGATAAATGCCCTGTTCTCCAAAGAACCATCCAAGGTGTACTCCCAACTGCAGTGCAACAACACAATAACAGCAGAGCCACCAAAAGCAGAAACTGAACAGTACTGGAAGAACATCTGGGAGAAAGAGAAGACTCATAACACCAGTGCAAAGTGGCTGCAGGACCTGAGAACAGACCACAGCAATCTCCCAGAACAGGAACCAGTCACCATCACAATAGCCGACATCCAACAGCGGGTCAAGAACATGAAGAGCTGGACAGCACCTGGCCCGGACATGATCCACACCTACTGGCTAAAGAAACTAACAGCAGTGCATGAACGCCTAGCAGCACAGATGAACCAGCTGCTAGCAGCAGGCTCCCACCCAGACTGGCTAACACAAGGAAGGACAGTGCTGATCATGAAAGACCCCCAAAAGGGAACAGCACCATCCAACTACCGGCCAATAACCTGCCTCCCCACAACATGGAAAGTCCTATCAGGCATCATAGCCGCCAAGCTACAGGACCACGTGGGCCAGTACATGAGCACAGCTCAGAAGGGCATTGGGAACAACACCAGAGGCTCAAAACACCAGCTGCTCATAGATAGAGCAGTCACCCAAGACTCAAGATCTAGACAGACCAATCTGAGCACAGCCTGGATTGACTACAGGAAAGCCTACGACTCAATGCTGCACACATGGATCTGTGAATGTCTGGCGCTATACAAAGTCAACAGGACACTAAGGACCTTCCTCAAGAACTCAATGGGACTGTGGAAGACAACGCTGGAAGTCAACTCAAGACAGCTTGCACAAGTGGCCATCAAGTGCGGCATATACCAAGGTGATGCGCTGTCCCCGCTGCTGTTCTGCATTGGCTTGAACCCCCTCAGCCAGATAATCACAAGGACTGAATATGGATACAAGTTCAAGAGTGGAACTACCATCAGCCACCTCCTCTACATGGATGACATCAAGCTGTATGCTAAGAATGAACGAGACATCGACTCGCTAATCCACCTGACACGGATCTACAGTGAGGATATTGGGATGTCATTCGGACTGGAGAAGTGTGGCCGGATGGTAGTAAAGAGAGGAAAGGTAGTCAAGACTGATGGGGTGGAACTACCAGCAGGCCACATAGCAGACATACAGACCAGCTACAAGTACCTTGGCATCCCACAGTCACATGGGACTCACGATGAGGAGGCAAGGAAGACAGCAACTTCCAAGTACCACCAAAGGATAAGACAGGTCCTGAAGAGCCAGCTCAATGGGAAGAACAAGATCCACGCCATCAACAGGTATGCCCTGCCAGTCATCAGATACCCTGCCGGTATAGTGAGATGGCCAAAGGAGGACATGGAGGCTGCCGATGTGAAGACCCGGAAGCTCCTCACAATGTACGGAGGTTTCCACCCCAAGTCCAACACCCAGAGACTGTACGCCAGCCGGAAAGAAGGTGGGCGGGGTTTGGTCAGTGTCAAAGCCACTGTCCTGGATGAAACCCAGAGCATCCAGGAGTACATCAGTAAGATGGCACCCAAAGATGAGCTGCTGAGAGAATGCCTCAGGCAGCAGCAGCAGACATGGGAGGAAGATCAAGCAGAAGAAGTGCCATGGCAAGACAAGACCCTGCATGGAATGTACCATCGACAGATAGCTGAGGTGGCTGACATTGGGAAATCCTACCAGTGGCTGGAAAGGGCTGGACTGAAAGACAGCACTGAGGCACTGATCATAGCAGCACAAGAACAGGCACTGAGCACCAGATCCATTGAAGCAGGGGTCTACCACACTAGACAGGACGCAAGGTGCAGACTGTGCAGAGAGGCCTCAGAGACAGTCCAACACATAGTGGCAGGATGTAAGATGCAGGCAGGAACAGCATACACTGAACGGCACAACCAAGTAGCTGGCATTGTGTACAGGAACATCTGCACAGTGTATGGGCTAGACCCTCCCAAGACCAGATGGGAGATCCCACAGAAGATCGTGGAGAATAACAGGGCTAAGATCCTGTGGGACTTCCAGATCCAGACAGACAGGCAGGTACTGGCCAATCAACCAGACATCGTGCTAATAGACAAGGACCAGAAGACCGCGGTGGTGATAGATGTAGCAGTGCCAAGTGACAGCAACATCAGGAAGGAGGAGTATGAGAAGCTGGAGAAGTACCAGGGCCTGAAAGAGGAACTAGAGCGGATGTGGAAAGTGAAGGCCAAAGTGGTCCCGGTGGTGGTAGGAGCACTCGGGGCTGTGACTCCGAAGCTGGGAGAGTGGCTCCAACAGATCCCAGGAACAACATCAGAGCTCTCTGTCCAGAAGAGTGCAGTGCTAGGAACAGCTAAGATACTGCGCAGAACCCTCAAACTCCCAGGCCTCTGGTAGAGGACCCGAGGTTGAGGATGACACATACCACCCATAGGGGTGAGAGAGGAATTTTTTATTTATAAACCCAAGGTACCTTGGTGGTGCCGCATTTGACACTTTGTGAGCAACTCCACTCTTGTGTGCTCGGAAGGTGACTCATCTTTCCTATGTCAACCATACTTCTGGGGTACTTCTGTCTCTACCTGCCCTTGTTCCTGCTACACATGTAGGTGCAGCGTAGCTGCGGCATGGTTCTTCTCCAACGATGCCCTAGGCACGCGAGATCGTATCTCTGCTACTGGATCTCTATGAGCCTTTGGCCACCCTGATGGCTTGGCCAAGCAGTGGTTTGCATTGTTCCCCGCCTCCCCTTCTTCCCTCTTCATATACCCCTGTCATCCAGGTAATCCTCATGATGCTGGAACCCCACGGTATTACAGGTCAAATGATGGGCCCTCTCCATGAGCTCATATGCTACTGAGGTGCTTATAGGTACCAAACATCTGCACCACCTAAGGCCATCATGCCACCATGTGGGTGCTAACGTCCTGGGGACCCCTTCAAAAAAAGCCCAAAACCTAAACAACCCCAGTTTTTGGTCCCATACACTGCTAGAAGCGTGCGCTTGCGCACTGGCTTAGGGTTCCCCGGCCGACATGCAATGTGCCACTCACTGCACCTCTCTTGCCTTCAGGTTTTGGGTACTGCTTTGAAGTGCCTTCCTCAAACCCTTCTCACTTGAATCCGGGGTCCCCCCCCCCTTTCCTAATGCATCTACACAATTTAGCCCAGGCCCCCTCAGTGGCTGGTTGTGACCAAAACAAGGGATAGCTTCATTCCTCCGGTGACTGTATGCGTAGTCCGCAGCCGTCATGGCAAGGCTGCGACCCTTTGGTTCCCAGTTTAGACCTGATGTGCTTTGTTCATGGGATAATTTTCCCTTCTTCCTTGCTTCCTGTGCGGGCTACGGACATTAAGGGTAATCCCGTACCCACTGGCCTCCATCGTCTCCTTACAGCTCACACTGGAAAGTCTTATGACCAGACACTTATTCTCCGCTCCCTTTCCTTGTGCTATACCACTTAGTATAGCAGCCAAGTGCAACCCTATGTTGTCATGTTGCGTTCCTCATCTTCGCCATGGTGACCTTGGTCTGTCCTGTCCTTGCACATCTGCCTCGGTGGGGTTGGACCTATCCCTACCTTTGGGTTGGCCCACAGTTATCAATTCTTCTGTGTTACACTGGGAGCCTAGTTTGTCTCTCGGCTTTGGTTACGGTCTTGCTTACTGGGCCTCTTCCCATCTGGGGTGTTTTTGCTATGCTGAAGGTGGAAGAGCCAACTCTACCCACCATCCATCAGCATGGCTAGTAATCACCTATTACTGAATGCATCCGAGCAGCGCTCAAAGACAAACGGTGGGTTACTCACCAGTAACCATCCTTCTTCGATGTGAGCTGCTTGGATCCATTCAGGTCCCTCCTCTCCATCCCCGCACATGGAGTTGGCAACTCCGAGGAACTGAGGAGGGGTCAGGAGGCGGCCATATATATAGCCACAGGTGGCGCGAGGGGCAGAGGCCGCCTACCCTCTCCTGACAGGCTGGGATAAAAGTTTTCTGACCATTCCGGTGCTCCGACACGGAGACACCTATTATTGAATGAATCTGAGTAGCCCATCTGGAAGAAGGATGGTTACTGGTGAGTAACCCACCGTTTATGAGTTTGCAACTCTCTCCGAAGTGATAGGCCTAATATTTCAGCTCAAGCACCAGGGCCAGAAAGGACAAAAGGAGCTGGGTGCTGTGACACTGAGCATTATGGCACCTATCTTTCAGGCATCTGAGGCTATCACTGTGATTTACAAAGCCTGAGTTAAGCACGTATACACCTATACATATCTCCTATATATGGGGAGCTATCAGCATTTTAGACTGCAACTCACTAAGTCCAGCAGGCTTCTCAGGGAGTTGTTTAAGTGCATCCATGGGAGAGGCTGACCAGAGAGGTGTGTGAGGTGCCTAGCAGAATATATTTGACAGAGATGAGACGAGGAATTTGTGGTGACCTGAGGGGTTATCTCTGGCTGTCAACTGTGACTTGGACCTTTCAACCAAGGGATAGTTCTGTGTCTTTCAGAATCGCTGACTGCCAGTCAGTGACAGAAGAACCTCTCTGACTCCCGTTCCTGCTAGGCTATCTGAGAGGGGGCCTCTCCCCTGGCCTCGTGCCTCAGGATGCCACTGCCAACTAGAAAGGTGGGTGAGGTAGTATCTTGTATTGGGCCAACTTCCACTGGTGGAAGGGCCAAGCTTTCAAGTTTCATATTTTCAAACTTCACAGTGCTCTCCCTTGTCCCTTTCAGCAGTGGAAGTTGATCCAAGAAAAGATACCACTTTCCCCATCTTGTCTCTCTCACATCCTGGGGCCAGCTCAACAACTACAACACCACAGACAATAGCAGTAACAGCTGGGGTAGGGGAGTGGAGCCATATACCTTCCTTCAGAGGCAGGGGTTTAGACTGGGCATGTAAGGTAAAATTTTCAAAAGTGCTAAAGTGATTTAGAAACATCAGTTCCATTGTTGACAAGTTCCAAAGGAGCAGCCGTGTTACTCTGGTGGCACTTTTAAAGACTAACAGATTCTTTTTACCATATGAGCTTTCATGGGAGAAAATCCCACTTCATCAGACGCTTTGAAGATGGGAAATTGTCTTTCAGTTAGGGTTATGCAAATAACAGACTCTTCCATTCAGTGGCCAAACTGGCCCCCTTCTCTGCATCCCACCCCAATGTTTTGGATTAAATGAAAAGTATCATTTGACCCAAAAGGAAATGTTTCATTTTTTAGGGTTTTTAAAAACTTTTTAAAACTAATTTGAAGAACATTGAAGTACAATGTCAAACGAAAAAGTGTCTTGAAATTAAAAAGTCAAAGCATTTCATTTTTAAAATGGCAAAATGAAACCTTTTGACCTTTGGGGAATCTGTTGGGATTTTTTTCCCTTCCCAAATGAAATTATATGACAAATTCAACATAAAATTGCACACCACTTCAGTTAACCTGAATCTGCATTGTTTGGATCACTGAGCTTTATTTTCCCATCCATTCTACAGGAATTCCATGACCCCTCAGGTTTTCTAGAAACACCCAGGGCTGCAGAAGCTAACATGGCTGTGGAAAACTGCTGGGACAGTTGTAACTGAATCTTGTAGAATCTCACCAGCATCTAATTTTGCTCTTTAAGAAAGCGCATGCATAGCTATTTCTATTATGGTGATCACAATGCAATAGTGAGTAACCGGCAGGGTTGTAGCAGCTGTGTTGGTCCTAAGGTATGAGACATACAAGGTGGGTGAAGTATTATCTTTTATTGGACCAACTACTGTGGGAGAAAGAGACAAGCTTTCAAATCTCATGGAGCTCTTCTTCAGATCATGTCTGTCCCACAGAAATTGGTCCAATAAAAGATATTACCTCACCTAACTTGTCTGCGTGAGGAATTAAGTATTTGACACATTTAAATGCAGTTCCAAGCCTTTCATTTAGGAAGTTTGTTTTTCACATAGGTTGTTTATGACTAATACTTGGGCACCCTTAAAGCACTCAGAGAGAATTGGTTCTCACAGAGAAATAAATACTTCAAGCATTAGTTATTGTAGAGGAAGTGATAATTGTTGGTATGTGTTAACCTCTTTTTCTTGATGTACCTAGATGGAAAATAACTGGCTGGAAAATGTCAAATACATGCTGTTGAAAATTTTTGAAAGAAATACAAATTCATTTTGTGCAACATTTTTATAGACTTTTTTTAATGTAAAAATTTTTTTAGAAAAGGTTTTACTGTGAAAACTAGAACATTTCAAAAGAAGCAAGTTTTGCACAGAAGTACTTGTTTTGAGAAAAGTTAATTATTAAAAAAAATATTGATTTACTATGTTGTTAAGATCTTTTTGATTTTAAACTTGCCAGGACAGAGACTGCATTTTACTTTGTACCATGCCTAGCACATTTATATATAACATATTCTGTATGTTGTGCAACGCTCAGAATGGTGCCAGAGTCATCATGCCTCACAAGTACCTCAATTTGTTCCTAATACTGTAGCTCTTAAGGGGGCAACTGAGGCAGAGTGGCCTACTATGCAGAGCTGTGATTCCCAATCTTTTCAGTAATATGGCATGCTTCAATGAGACAATGCCACCACACACCCACTTTTTTCAGTTGAATTGGTTGCTCATAAACATCACATTTACCTACATTTACTATGGTTATGGACTTATGGTCTTTACTAGAGAGGTTTGCAACATAGGGAATACAAGCTAAAGAAGGCTCAAATGCATTAATGTTTCAGATCTACCAGAAAAAAATACGTCATCTCAATTTTGCCCTTTGACCCCCTGCATTTAGAATGTTCATGTTTTAGAATTGAAAGATGGATACCTTGTTTTTAATTTTATGATTAATTTTTACAAGTTTTATGAGTTGTAATTTTGGCTGAATAGAATATTGTTTAAGATGAAACAATGCTTGTTTTACATTAATTTTCATTACCCTTTGTACAAATTTCCCAGCACACTTGGACAGTTCTCACAGCACACTGGTTGAAAACCACTGATGTAGAGCACTGGACTGGGATTCAGGATCTCTGGATTCTATTCCCATTTCTGCTACTGATCTGTTGGGTGACTTTGGCAAGACACTTTGCCTCCTTATGCCTCAGCTTCCCTGACTGTAAAGCGGAGATATTGATATTGACTTCTGTTGTAAAGTGCTTTGAGCTCTATGGGCAAAAAGCATCATGTAAGACCTTAGCTATTGCATACAAGAGGCATAGTCAAAGCCCCATTGCTTGCTTGCAGAGTGGGAATATTCAGGGAAGAAAGATGTGTTCCAGACTAGACTCAGATCAATATAGGTTTTATTTTTCTGAGCAGGCAGTTGTTGGGCCTTTCTCCACTCTAATCCCTGCTGGATTAAGACAAAGATACAATCTAGCTCTCTTCTAACACGGTAATGCCCCAATGTATGTATGTCCTCTTACTGTTTGTCCAGGTCTTGCCTGATATGCTCATATTGTTCACTTACTGTCTTAAGAAAAAGATGTCAGTCCTTAAAGGCAAATTTATTAAATTTAAGGAGGCAACATGGCCTATTAGAAAGGGGAGAGTTGGCAGTAAATGAGGTCTGTCAGATTTAAAATCTGAAGAGTTAGGGCTACCCTGTCTGCTTTTATTAGCTAATTAGTGGGAAGCAAATCTGTTGTGGTCCAAAAGAAGCTTTGCCAATGGACCTATCTCAGACACTGATGGGTTACTAGTGATACCTGTCAATCAGTAAGGGAAAAACAGCAGTAACTTTACTACCAAACCATTCTGGAAGAGACCCAGGGATCATGTTTATATTTCTTTGGAGTCTATTCTCTAGTCTGTGGTAAGAATATTGGACTCTAAAAGATCATTTTGACTATTTGGGATTTGAGATGACATGGTAAAGTCTCTCCCCAAATCACATAGCCCAAGATTGAATCCTAAAGTTGAGGAGTCAGTATAGCCATTCCTGGGAGTATTGGCTCTCTGATGAGATTGAAGGGGCTGCATCCTGGCCCACAGCTTTAAATCAGATTTTGGAATACTGGAATAAATTGATTTGGTCACAAAATCAGCTTAAAATCGATTTTTCTCGGCATTTTGAAACCTTCTTCAACATCCACTATTTTACTTTTAATCTGTGGCTTTTTAAAAAACACATATACTGCTTGAGCTGTTCAATCACCTGGTTTGCTGTGAATGGACGTCAGAGGGTGCTTCTTCAGCTACTCAGTAAGCAATGCTGCCTCGCCTGTTTTTGTGGTCTCTCAGTCAGAAAAACACCCAAGCTGGTTCCCTTTCACCATATCTGTCGTTAACCTTCAGTTTCAACAAATAACAGAACATACCACAACAATACAGAGAGGAGATTTCCCCACAGCTTCTTGCTGCTCTCTTCCACCCCCACTCTCTTCCTGTTCCTGTCAATTATGTATCTTCCCTTTTTGAACTAATTACCTTATTAGCCCAATCATTGCTCCCAGGTGTCAACAGTCTCTACCATAATAGGTTAATTGCCTCCAATTAAGCTTTTAGTCTTCTCTGTTACACAGTTACTAGGTGCCCAAGGTGCTTTGGTTAGTTCTCTATCAGGGAGGGCTATGCTGAATTTCTGTTATTGTAATACTGGAGTGCCTGGGAATCATGGACTAGGATGCCACTTTTCTAGGTACTTTTGAGCCAGAAAGTTTATGAACTAATGTCAAGGGATTATTAAGAATATCTTTAAAATGAGCTCAAGGGTGACTCGAGCATTTGATTAGGGTGCCTCTTTTTCTCATTTGTATAAATTCAGATACATTCCCTCCCTCTAGCCCCCAAATCCTGCAGTTTATAAAAAGAATAAGAAACCAGACAATCTTGGACAAACATCCAAATACTAAAACATAATACAATACAAAAAACCTAAACCAAAATACTAAAACACAAAATGAACCTGAATTTCCTGGAGAAATGTGACACGTACTTAAGGCGTTTCCTGGAACAAATACTGATTGTCTGTCCTATCTTAGCTAATGTACAGTAAAGCCTCAGAGTTATAAACTCCAGAGTTAAGAACAGATCAAAAAACCAACCTCCTCATTTGGGACCAGAAGTACACACGCAGGTGGGGTGCGGGGGCAACCAACCAGCCACCCACAACCCCAAAATACAGAGACGGCAAGTACAACACAGTACCATGTTAAATGAAAACTAGTAAAAAGGGGTGGGGGGGAGGGTTAAAAAATTGACAATGAAACTGTTCCTGTGCATGTTTCATTTAAATGAAGATGGTTAAAAGCATCATTTTTCTTTCATATAGTAAAGTTTCAAAGCTGTATTAATTCAGTGTTCAGCTGTAAACTTTTAAAAGAACAACCATAATTTGTTCAGAGTTATGAACCACCTCTGTTCCTGAGGCATTTGTAACTCTGAGGTATAGTAGAGGTACTTACACGAACTCCATCTTTATATTATCTGCTGCCAGAACAATGTATGTACCATCATAAGATACCATTATGGTCATCTAATCTGAAATCTTGCATAACAAAGGCCAAAGAACTTAATTGAATAATTTCTGCATCGAGACCATAATTTCCATTTGGGCTAATGTGTATTTTAATTTACATACTGGAAGTGATGGATACAACTAACGTGTTTTGCGATGTCAATTATAGAACAGTTTTGCCATCTGCTGGAGATAGAGAGAAATCAGCATACCCAAACAATAGCATCCAAGAAAGAATAGGAGAAGAGTATTTCTTGCAAGAACTTCTGTTGATTTGATGAGCTACAAGAACAAAGTTTGTTTCAGTTCCACTTATGAGCTCTATCCTGAAATTTTTATTCAAACAAAAAGGTTCTTTGGCTTCAATGTGAGTTTTGCTAGAGTGGAGGACTTCAGTGTGTCACCTTATTTTCCCTATAGAAAAAAATATATGAAGCTACATACGAGTATGGTCTAATTTGTAAAACAGGGGATAGGACACTGCAGTTCAGGGTAAAATATTTCAAAATCACTTAAGTTCCATTTTCAATAGTTAGGAGTAAAAGTCTCATTGCAAATCCATTAATTTTAGGCTCCTAAATCCATTGAAAATGGGACTTAAATGCTTTCGATAATTACCCCTCAGTCTCAACTCCTTCAGTGATTCCATGTGGGATCTTGAGGAAAGCCTCTTATTTGTTCTGTGCCTCAGTTCCCCCACATGGAAAGTGGAAAGAATAATCATATTTTCCTGTCTCACAGGGGTGTTAAAGCTTAATTAACACATGTAAAGTGCTTCAAGATCCTTGTATGAAAAGAGCTGAGAGTGAAGACTTAGTATAATTTTTTTCTTCTACTGTAACAAGGAAGTTAAAAGGATATAGCACTGTTCCTTGCAGTCATGAGCTTACTCCACTTCGATATTTAACCTCCTGCATTGCAAGGGTAAATGAAATAGGCACATCAGGGAGGAAGTGGCTAGTAAATGATGTTATAAAGTTTTAAGTGACTTGTTACTGTCGATGCAGTAACTCTGAATTTGTTCTGGTTGTGGTAATTGCTTTTCAGCCTTTGAAAAAAATTAATTCAGTATTAATTAAGGACACTAAGGGTATGTATTGTTTTCAAAAAATGTTACTTAAAGTAAAGGGGAATGAAATGACAATGGTGGGTCTTGGGCAGATGCACTGCAATGTGAGTAATTCAAAACACTGTACTCAGAAACTTCCCGAGTTTTCCTTCCCACAGAAATTCTTAGGTTTGTTTCTCAGTTATACTAAGGCAATTTAAACACCTCTTCCAGTATAAAGATGGTGAGAAGGGCCTCCCCATGCCATTAGGGCTTTACAGAAGTCTGTCTTCCAGCCCCCAGCATTGGAGGGCAAGATAAAAATGAAATTAGGAAATTGTGGCACAGTGAGAGTATGGCTGGCGTGCACTGTACTAAGGCTAGTGTGCTTTCCAGGGCCCTAAGAAGCCAGCCATAAGTTAGAACAGCCTTGAGGCTGCTCTAACTTATACCAGGTGCTGGGCAGAGGTTCAGATTACAAGGAATGTAAAGATTACAGATTACAATGAATGTAAAGTTCCTCATTCTTGCCTCATGCACAGGAATGGAGTAACTGAGAACCAGGCCCCTTCCATCTGATTGGGAGTTTGGATTAGGTTTTAGAGCAACGGACTGTAAACTAGAACTCTTGCACAGTTATTTGTGTCTGTGACAGTAACCTTCTGTATGACATTGGCCATGTCACTTACTTTACACCTCAGGTACCAAGTTCACACAGGGGTGAGAGCAATAATTAAAGTGCTTTGAGATCCCTGAATGAAAGGAACTATAGAAATGCAAACTACTATTACTTTCCAGGTCAGGGGATGAAAGTAATTAGTTATAGATACACCAGTAATTTTCTTTTTTTGTTTCATCTTTGCTAATAAATGTGTATAGAGGACACTAGCAAATACACTGAAGGGATTAACAAAGGCCTTCAAACTTTTTCTCCTCTTCTGTATGTAAATCACTTTCATAATAACAAAAATGTCATCAAAAGGCAGGGGATGGACTAGATAGTCTAATGGTTTTTTTACATCCTAATTTCCTATGAATGCAAAAGTTCATCATTATGGAACCTCCTGGGAAATGCTTAGAATCCTTCCCCCCCAAAGGAAAAGAACCCCTTGTTTCTTCACTGAGAAGAGGTGGATATGTTTGGGTTGTGATGCTGTGGAAAGAAGCTGTTGTTATCTAGCAGAATGTTTGCATTGCAAAGTCCCTGCAAATTATGAGCAATTTTTCACCTTCCTCTCAGTGCAATCACTGCTAAAAGGTTACCCAGAATAGACCCAAGTTGAAGACTGCAGATATAAGCTCAGCAAGGCAAACATCTGCATCTTCTTATACTGTTAAGGACTGTGAAAGCCCCTTGGAATTCCCAGTGTAGGGCTGCAATCTGCACAGGCTGGGCTGAAGATGGATTGGTGCTAGGGAGGACACTGGCTTTAGTCTTTGTGCTCTGGTTATTCTGGGTTGCCAGGCAACCTTGCAAAGCTGTACAACTTGGGCTGTGCTAGTGTGTGTGGGTGGCATTGTCAACCTTTGAAGAGTCCCAGACTCTGGTAGGCAAAAAGGTACATTAAAGTTACCTTCACCTCCTTTGTTGCACCTTGCAAGAGTCAGCACGAAATATGGCCTACGGTGTTTGCAATAAATGTTCTTAACTCTAACATTTACTACTTTCTTCAGCAGGAGAGCTCAAATGCATGTATGTAAACCACATCTATTTCCCTTGTCTTCCCTTGTTCTGGAAACAAGTAGAGGCAGAATAAAGAATTTTTATTGATGAATCAAGATAGTTAAAACTGAGTGGGCCTTGTTCATTGGGTGCCTTGTTTGTAAATTGTTTGCACATGTGCCTACAGTTTCATGTTGTTTCATATTTAGAAAGTTAATAAATAACCACAGACAAGTACCATACCAACCAATTACAGTGGGATTCTGGTAATGGCTACTATCAGCAGCAGAGAGCCTGCCCATGGAGAATGCTCTCAGTACCTAAGAAACAATCATACCCTTATGGAAAATCCCTTAGGTAGACTTTAATGGAAAATTCCATTCTTCCTATGGGGAGGTTCTAAAAACCTAGAGAAATAATATCATTTTCTTTCAAATGCTACAGTAGTTTCCATAGAATCCTATTACATTTTCATAGATTCACAAATTAAGGCCAGAAAGGACAATGGTGGTTGTCTAGTCTGACTTGGTGCATAACACAGGTCAAAGATCCCAGTGATTTCTGAATTTCTGTAGAAGTCCCTATTGATTTCATCCCTACTAAACCTTATAGGACTTGTTCCATAAAGATGGTTGACTTGTTTTCTCGTATATAATTGCGTAAGAATCCTGCTATCTGATCTGTGTCTACTGTGAACAACACAATTCTTGACTATACTCATGCAGCATTGGTACCTTAGAATATATGTGGGCTTGGCAGAATTTGATTTTTATGTTTTTATAATTCTGATGGATTATAACAGTGTTCATTTGTAATCATTTTCTCAATTTGTATCCATTTACATGTCCACAATTGTCAAAAAGAAAAAAAAATCTGGGTTTTAAGCATTTTTTTTCAATTTGTTACGGATGTAAATTTTCATAGTTGTGGGAAATTAGGAGGAAGGTCTGACAGTGGAGGGGGTGTCAGACAATAATTATTTAATGGCAGTAGGCAGTGTGATTCAAAAAGTTAGTACCTCTGCTTAATATGCAGAAGGTCCTGGGTTCAAGCCCCAGGGGGTTGGACTTGATGATCTCATGAAGTCCCTTCCAACCCTATGATTCTAAGTTAAAATTTTAAGGTACAGCCATTAAGACACAAACTGTCAATATCACATATTGAACCTTTAGCCTGAAATCAAATGCTAATAAGTTCTGAGGAAGCATCTCTCTTCATTTTGCATAGCTGTAAATTTTGAATATTATCAGAGGAGATATTTTTCATCAGTAGGGAGGTGTACGATGAAATCAGTATACAGTGACATTACCTGACACAAATGTAATCCTTTCCAGCCTATGCATATATGCTCCAGAGTCTGAGAATAATATGTGACTAAACTCCTTGCAGCAAGTTTCATACAGATTGTCCATCACATCTGAATAAACAGAAACATGGGGATGTTATGGAGGCACATGGACTCCAGCTAATGAACAGTCTTCAGACCAGGTGGTGTCAATGGAGCAAGCAGTGATCTCCCCACCCCAGTTCCTTGTGTCTGCATTAATTACATGTATCCATGGTGCTCTCTGAGTCCTAGGAGCCCATGCCTGAGCTTAACACAGAAAACATAAGGCCAGTCTGATAAAGGGCCCATTGTGAACACTGAGCCCTTCTGCCCCAGTGAAAAGGAACAAGATGTTTCTGACACCCCCCTGAGGAGTGTGACGGCGTGATGGAATGATAGCCATATAGTCACTTCCCAGAGGAGCAGTGAAAAGGTGTTGTCTCTATACATTATGCCAGAAAATCTTGCCATCTGCCACAGTTAATTTCCATGTGCTTGTTCTGAACTGATGTATTATTGGTTTTATAAAAGCTCAGTTGTTTGTTTTTAATTTGTCTGCTTACATTTGAGGTGCATGAAAGTGGGAAACTGATAGTACCAGCTGGAGTCATGTAGGTGGGAGCTGTGCAAAAAACCATCCCAGGTACAGAGGAAAAATGGTCTCATGGGATAAGATGTAGGATGTCTGGGTTCTGCTCCCTTCTCTGCCACTGACTCACTCTGTCATCTTGAGTTAGTCACATCTCCTGTTTTCCCATCTGAAAACTGGGAAATGACTCTTCATAGAGATGCTAAATTAATTCACTTTGACAAAGAGCTTTGAGATCCTTGTATGAGAGGGACTAGATGCAAATATAAAATGATGTAGTTTTATTGTGTGTGGATCCAGATTATCACCCAGTGATAACCCCTCCCAGGCTCAAGATCAAGGTCTTTTCTCAAGGAGGGAGAACAGTTGCAGAGCTAGGGCACACCAGTTTAGCTGTTCCATTGGACTGGCTACAATGCCAGTGTTCATTAGGGGAAACAAAGAGTTTCCTTATCCTTATTTGCAGAGGATCCATGATTAATTGTCTACTGCGCATGATGAATTGTACCTCAGTCTTTGTGAAGAAACAGAGATTTTACTGAGACCTGAACTCAGTCTGGCTGGAGTTGGGGGGTTTGGACCACTCCTTCCATTTTGGGCGAATTGTTATTTTTTGAAAGCAAATGGGAATTAGGTATTTTGTAAATCACACTATTTGCATATTCAGGCACCTTTGTAAATCTGTCCCAAAGAGCTTGCAGAACACTGTACAGCATATGCAGGAGACATGGATCATGTACCAAAGAACTTACAATTAAAAATAAAATCCTCTGTTTGTTTCATAAGCTGATAGTGTAAGATGTGATTTAAAGTGGCACTTAATAGTACAATTTTTCCATATACAAAGAGCTACCATAGACTTTTTTTTTTTTTTTTTTTGTTAGAGCAAGTTACTTTTATGGTAAGGGAAATGACAAAAACAAGAAAGAACAGAAATAAAGTCTCTCTATTAAAGTGTAGCATATGTGTCCATCCACTGTAATATACTACTTCATAAAATGCCAGTGCCCACTGCAGCTATGCCAACTTCTTAGAAATGTAAAAATGCTGTAAATGTAGAAGTCAGAACAGCTCATAATTTCATACATTAGAAAAATAATAATTTCTTACACCCCAGCTCCGATAGGAACCCCATTGTATAGGTGTTATACAAATAAATAGGAAGAAACAGCCCCAGCCCTAATGAGTTTGCAATCTAAATAGTCAACAAAAAGACTGGGAGAAAGGAAATATTATCTTCATTGGATAAATGGGCAACAGAGGAATAGAGACATTAAGTGACTTTCTCAAGGTCATTCAAGATGGAATCTGTTAGCAGAGCAGGAACTGAACCAAGATCTGTTGAATCCTACTTTGTTGCCTTAACAGGACTATTCTTCAACCAAATTAAAACTGTCTCTTTGCTTAATCTAGCTGTAGGGTATCCATCAGCACATTCTCCCCATCCTATAACCTTACCAGAATTGACCCTAAGTATTCCAAAAATCTAAATGGTTTCCATATGAGACAAATGCACTCTCCCTCCACCAACATTTACATATACTTTCTCTGTGCAATACACATACCACATGTCTGATAATCACATCCATCAGTTAGACCTTAAAATAATACAAAGAGGGTATCCAATTAGTATACATCTCACTTAGCCATATTTTACAGCTTTCCTTCCCCCCAGTTTCATCAGAACTTATGCACTGTAGCAACACAATCCTGTGAGTCTGTCACCATTACATCCCACAAGCTGCATAAAATCAAGGCATCACGTTTTTTAATTGAATGAATAATAAGGCGAGTGGCAGGTTTAATTAAGAAAACTTGTCCTGTCTATGCACCTGGAGGTGAAAATAAGTTTAATCAAGAGGAGTTCGCAAGTGCCAACAGCTCTACACTAATTTTGTTTTGTTTTTGGTTTATTTCAACCAGACTTTTGTACTCAGTGGCTTTGTGTGCTGATTAATTGTCATTTGCTTGAGACATGAATTATTCCAACATGTCTAGTAATGAAAACTACAAATGGTTTAAAAATACATTGAAAGTTAGGGTAACTGTACTGCTTATGTTTCTAGATACTTAGGTAGCCTCATCATCCTGTTCTGTGACACCTCCATACTATAAATGTGTTCTTATCTCGGATTAGTTAAACCATGTTAGCTATCTCTGGGTAAAATAGTAATTCTACTTTTAACTCAGGTTAGTTGCTCAAGTTAAACTTTAACTCAAGTTACCAATGTATGTCAAAAACTGAATCACTACTATAATATGAATAAATTTACTTCAGTTAAGAACACAGCTTTTTTGCAGTGTAGACATTCCATGAATGTGTACACTAGAAACAAGATGTGTTCTTAACTCATGTTAGTTAACACTGTAACTAATAGGAGGTAAAATCCTAGTAAAGACAAGGCTATTGATAGTTGTTACATGTGAGCAGGTTGAGGTAAAAAGTCCAAAAGGCCTAGAGAGTTTTATATGACAAGCTAACATATGTTGATGTTGTTGTCTTCAGTAGGTATTTCCTCATATTATTTATCATGTTTTAAATAATGTGATGTAAGAACACATCTTTTTTTCCTAGTGAAGACAAGGCCTGAGATGTCCAAATATAAATGTGGTTGGGTTCAATTATGATCCCCATTCTGTAGATGGAGTTACTGAAGCACAGAAAGGGGGATGTAATTTGCCCTAGCTCCTACAGAGAATCTGTGGCAGAGCTTGGCATTGAACCAGATCTGTTTCTTCCTTTGTATTTGTATACTACTACTATGGCCTCCGTCGGTCAAAATTGACCATGAGTGATGCATCCTACATGTACTAATCATCTGTTTGGTTGGAACAGCGTTGTTTATGACTGAAAAGACCAATACGAGAATGGCAGTCTCTATTGCAAAGGTTGCATCTATGTGCGGTCTCTGGTCTATTGGATGTGTTGCGCTCCTTTCTACGTGCCCGCCTGTCTGTTGCGACATAGTGGGGCTGCCAGCTGAGCTGGTATACAAGAAATTATTATTTTTCTAATGCATGGAATTATGAACTGTTCTGACTTCTACATGCATGGCACCTTTGAATTGCTAAGAAGTCAGCAGGGCTAAAGGGGGGAATGGCAACAATGCCACTGTTCATTAGAGGAAACAGAGTTTCTTTACATATGGGCCAGGAAGATCCTTATTTGAAGAGGGTCCTTGATTAATCATCCACAGGATGTGACCAGTTGAGCCTCTGTCTTAAAGTATGGTTACACAACAAGGTGTGGTGATGTAGCACAGTGGTGTAGACACCTCTGATGCTGACAAAATAGGTTTTCCCGTCAATGTCATTAATCCACCTCTCTGAGATGTAGTAGTTGTGTCCATAATACGAATTCAGTTGACCTAACTATGACACACAGGGTGTAACAGTTTTTCACACATCTAATTGATGTAGCTTGGTCAACCTAATTTTTAGGTGTAGATCTGGCCCCACTACCGTGTGTGTGTGTGTGTGTGTGTGTGTGTGTACAGCACCAAGCAGAAAGGAGCCCTGTTCTCAGTAGGAGCCTCTAAGCATTACCTAATCATAGCAATTATCACTTATTCCCATTTGTCAGAAGCATACGGCTCTGAAGATCTTTATCAAGTGAAGTTATATCAAAGGATGTGGGTGTTGTATAGGGAGGTTGAGTACATTCAAGTCGTCAAAATACTCTTCCTTCTGTTCACCCATTTAACATGCCCTCTTTTGTCTGAAAAGGTGTTTGACATGGTGTTTTAGAACATGGCCTGTCTTCAAGACATTAGTGACAGCTGTTGTAGGAATATAGGAAGGAAATTATGATTCTTTAATGATAGCATGTCACCGCATGTCTCTTCACTTTTATGTGTCTTTAGACACACATTCCCACTGCCAGCATCTCTTTTAAAGCACACTTGTAGTTAATCATATATTGATGATGACAAATGTATACAGGGGATTAAAAACTTTTTTTTCTTTTAAAAAGGGAGTCTGTCTTGGCTGCTTTTATTTATTTTTTAAAGTCTGCATTTAACATAGATGGTGAAGAGGTGGTAACCACATCTCCTGTACTGTGAGAGAATTTGGATACAAATCTGTCTGTTGGCACTGGGATCTTCCACTGTTAGTGGTGACTGAGCCACATAACAAAAAGGTGATTTCCTCTCTATTACCGTTCTCAGCTCCTGCTTTCCTCTTCCACACGTTTTAAATTACAACAACCTGTTTATATTGCTGAGATAGGCTAGCAGACTACTCCCCTGGATCTGTTTCAATTCACCTGGTGACCCACCCTTCTCCCTATGTGTATATATACAGCTAATATGCCACATTCTCCATTTCATGCATCTGATGAAGTGTGATCATGCCCACAAAAGCTTATGTGATAAATAAATTTGTTGGTCTTTAAAAGTGCTACAGGACTTTTTTTTTTTTAATGTTGTGAAGAAATCATTTTGAAGACAGTGACTGCTTGCGTAAGATAAGGTATTATGCCAGTTGAATATCTGATCTGACCAGTGGAGCTTTGTTTCTACAAATCTCAGAGTGGTGCACAGCCACAAGAGGAAGACAGAAGCTATTTTCCAGACAACCTAACAAAAGCACATCACCACTGTGAATCATAGTTGTTCTGACACCTTCAACTATCACAGAATAACATATCAAAAGACTGTTCTGAAAAATAACCAAGAACACCGTGCCTGAAAGAATAGTCTTCAGAACACAGATTCTATCCAGATGACTCTGTAGCCCCAACTTCTTTCAATGTACCTTCTTGTGAAGAGGGCATCTTTGGGAAATGATGCCTTTTCTGTATATAGATTTAACCTTGGGTGGCTGGGAAGAAACCTCAGTGATCAAAATCCCTTAGAGTGGCACCTCTAAAATGCTTCATCTGGTGAAAGTCACTCCTTTGCAGGTGATCAGCATGTGCCTCTTAAACTCTGTTTTGTAGATGTGAATGGTACAGTCACTCTGTACAGGAATGAATTTAATCTCATAAAAGTTGGTTTTCTTTTATGACTAATATGAGGTGGGGAGACAGAGAAGGAAAGATTTGCCTTTGGTTGCAGTGTGATGAAATATACATGGGAGGCAAGGCCGAGAGGGTCTATCTCTAGATATCTTTGCAGCATCTTTTGCCATATTACTTAAACAGTGATCTACTTTGGAAATAAGAAATAAGACTCTTTCTGGTAGATCATGTCCATGGAACAGTAGCCACAGGAGGTCACTATTGCACCACTTATATGGCTCCAAAAATATGTTGGTCTTGTAATACAACTTGGCTCTGAAAAGAAGGTTAATCCCACTAGGACAGTTCTGGATAGTTTACCACACCATTTACCTGAAGGACATGGTTTGCTAAGCGTGCTACAGATGATACATATTTGCCCAATGGAACCCCGAGCTCATGAGTAGGAATGAAGTCCTTGAGGCAACTCTGATTCTAGCAGGAGTGCAGTAAATGCAGGCAAATCCATGCAGTCTGGATTTCATTAATATGCTGTTTTTTCCGGGGATGCTGGCTGGCTCAGATCTGAATTGGTAATGTAATATGAAGCCTTTTGCCTAAAGATTGCTGGTTTGTAGCTGGCCCAAGTGCTCACTTACAGCATCTGACAGGACAGCTGTTTCGTTTCATAGGTGAAATGGTCTGGCTGACTCAGTTCAGTTCTAGTAGACTGGTGTCCGCATCCCCAAATGCACTGTCACAGCACAGGAGGCCCACTTATTGGCAGCCTTGTTAGAGAGGCTGGGGACTGAACTGGCCCCAGTGCGACTGAACCCTCCACTCAGCCTGAAAGGGGATTTCTTCGGGCAGCATTGAGATCTGCTCTGAGTGTGTCTACTCTGCAATTAGAGATGTGCCTACAGCACGTCAGCCTAGCCTCAGAATACAGACCTGGGGCCGTGAGTGGGCTTGTACAACCCATGCTGTCACCTGTGTCATCACAGATTCATTGCTATGGTTACTTGAGCTATGCAGATGAAAGCCAGCTCAGGTGTGTCACAACCTACTCTGACTGCACTGTAGACAAACTCTTTGGTAGGGAGATATGAGTGAAATGGGCCTGGCTGCTGTTAGGGCTATATCTGGATAAAGCAGGAATGGGATTCTCCAGGATGGTCAGGCTAATGCCTTCTACCAGCACTAGTGGTACTGAACTATATTTGAAGTCCTACACCACCACAGTGAGTATGAGGGAGTTTATTTTATGCTGGCAGAGAATTTATAGGAATGGGTGGGACTGTGGCAGACGTGAATCTAGTTCATCGTCGGTAAAGCTCTGGGGTTACTGGGTGAAAGAAAGTTCAACTCTTTTTAGGGGCTAAGTGATCTTGTTCTTCTACCTCTTCTGAGTAGTATGTATGGCCACAGCTCCCCTGAATGTTTTCTACAAATTGCTGGATTTAATCTTTCTAGCCTACTTGTGCAGTCTTTGCAGTTCTTGTTAACTGTGTCTAGTGACCTAGTCATTAGATTGGTCCTGCTGAGCTTCATAATGCAAATGCCTATTCATTTTTAGATGTTAAGTCAAGAACAGTCTACTCATCCTCCCAAGCTCTATAATGAAGCTACAAGAACAGGCTACCCATCCTCCCAAGCTCTTTAAAAATATAGGGCTTACTAACTTGTTTCATATTTGAGGTTGGGAGGAGGATGGGGAAGCACAAAAAACTCATTCCCCACCCCCAGCCTGCTGCACTTAAAGGGGTCAGATACCACAATGGTGGGCACAGCGTAAGAATCTACACAAAACAGACTGGGGGCTAGGTATAATTTTCCTTGGATTCACTTAACAGCAAGTCTCTTGGGTCCCCAGAGGAGGCATGGTTAAGCGTGGAACGTGAGCCTAGGCTCTCCATGTTAGCTAGCAGAGCTCAGCCCATTCAGGGAGGGAGCATAGTCAGTTCTTTCTCCAGTAGGGGTGCAGTGACCAAGCTCCTTGGGAGCACCTGGAAGGTGTGGCTCTACACTGCCATTAATTGTGGACTTCGTGGCAATCCACTGATCCCAAAAGTGCCAAGCACACACAACTCCCAAATTAAACCAAGATGGTAAGTGCCTAGGAAAATCTAGCCCTACATAGCCTCCTTTAGAAATAGATTAACACCTCACTATGCCTCACATTTGGCACTTAATGACTTTACTAAAGTCAGAGTCTTATTGTTTGAGCCCCACCCATGTTGATGCACGTAGTTCTAATTTCTCTGTTTTCTAATGTCTTCGGCACTTGCACTGAGACACCAAGATGCTTGCAGAATATGGCTTTCTAATTCTTGAGGGAGGAAAGAAAAGGGATCTTTTAATCAGAGATTAAAGCAGGACACTGGGAGTCTGAACTTTTGGAATTGAGTCCCAGCTCTGCTACTGAAGTTTCCATTCAGATCTGAATTTCCCAAAGTTTCATGTGTGTTTGGGTCAGGGCTCTTGGTTCAGGCCCCCGTCGGTACTTAAAACTCAGAGCAGGTGCCATCAGTGTCCACTGTGAAGCTCCCAACTTGATCAAAAGGCTTTTATAAGTGAGGTTTGGAGGGAAGAAACATATGCACTGACCCCTTTCAGTATCACCTGATGCATGCACCATGATTAGAAAGAGTTAAAAATAACCTGTAGAGGAGGAACTTTAATGAGCAATTATCATTGCATTCTATTGACTTCTACAGCAAAAATGACCATGTGTTTAGTCTTCTTAAAAGAACATGCCAGATGTTAGAGTGACTTGTTAAGTCCCTGAATGCTGTTCTCATGGGTGTGCTGAACCATTGTTAGTTCTTTTTATCACTATTAATATAATTGGACTCTGAACATTCTGACCTGATAATACACAGGAATCTTGGCTGCCTCTCTGACAGGGCCCAGTTTGTGAACAGAAGGTGCGGACAGTGTGTAACAGAACAAAGAAATGTTTCTGCATGCAAGACAGCTCTTGTAACTTAATGTTAGGTGGAATCATTTGGCTCCAGAAATGATGTCTCCTAGCAAAAGCTGATTTTTGCATTTCAAAATCCTGAACTATCACGTCCCTTCAAGGAAGCTTTTGCACTTGCAAGCCACTGTTATCCTCCCAAAAGAGGACAGTCTTCTGAAATGATTGACTACAAGGCCAACTCTACAGTCACAATGTTTTAATATGGAGAAAGCAGCAAGTGAAGAAAGCTTCCTGTTGCAAACAGATGGAGGCACATTGCTGTTCAGCCTAAGAGGAGCTGTAATTGGATTAAAATATAAATCTCTGTAGTGAGATTTTACATACTATGGATCCTACCCTCTTGTTTTTACCCGTATTGGCCAAACTCAATGAAGTGCATCAACACTGGTTTAGTCTTGCCTTTGGAGTCCCTCAGTTGGAGCTCATTAAGATCAGGGAGCAGTGTTTGGAGAATAATAATTCTAGGACTTGAATCTTTGATCTGAAGAATCTGGGAAAGAAAAGGACGGAAATTGCAGCTGCCTGCATGGAGCAGCCTGATTAGCTACCCCAAGTTGATCAAACTTTCTGCCAGATGCAGACAGAGTTTGAAAAACAATGGAAAGTGCTGTCTTTGCAATCTTGTCTCTGTGCTGTTATCGTGTTTCATTAATGCCTCTGTTGCAGATGACTGCTTGAACCACTTCGTAAAAGCCTAGAGCTGACCTGAATTTTTGCCCAAAACTTAGTCTCATTAGACTATAATTTGGGGTTAAAATGAACATTCATTTGCTAATATTTCAAATTTTCACAGGTCTTTGAAACTTATTGTTTAGTCCAAGACCAGGAGCGTCAAAATAGCATGAAGGAGACTTTTGTATCTCAGCCAAACACTGGAGAGGGAGGTAATCTTGTAAGTGACCCTGATTTGGCAGGATTTCCAGAGTAACAAGTTTTGATTAAAGTTGTACACATTTTGAATGGCCCTTTTAGGCCAGATTTCTGTAGTTGCCTTAAGTAGTACCTTACTCTAAGAGGCATAAATTTAAAGCTGTGGAGTAAAAGCTGAAACTTGATGACCGTTGTGTTGCAATGTTTGTCGTACTTTTCTGATTTTTGGTAGTATAATGAAAAGTTTTCAATTAAAGACCAGCATATACTGTGGTAACCTGCAAGCTAAATTCTATGATAAGATTCCCTGGTGTCTTTAATACTTCTTTGTGAGAGATTTGAAATTCTGTGACTAAGTAAATTCAAAATTGGATGGTTTTGCTGAATGAAATGTGAAATAAAGTTGAGAATTCAAAGCCATGTACAAGATTTAGATACATATCTTCTTTTAAAACTGATGGAAGATGTATCTAAATTCTGTAGGTTACTTGGAACATTTCAAAATATATATCATATCCTTTCAGCTTTGGCATAACTTTGCTCATGTTCTATAAAAGCGCACAATAGATTTTACCTTGGAAGCATTTTTTTTCAAGAGAAAAATCAATCTTAGTTCAAAGTATGTAAAGGGGGGAGGGTACATATCCATAAGCAACTGCTGCATACTTTTCAGAGACTGACCCGGTAGTTCAAGGGGAATAGGTTGTGGAACCTTTCCACTAGAGCTGGTCAAAATTCTCCCCAGGGAAAATCAAAACTCCAAAATATTTAATTTCCAAAATCCTGCTGTAGTGTTTAATGGGAGTTGTAATTTAGGTGCTTCCTGCTCCCATTCTTCTCTATAGACTGTGCTCTGTGTTCAGAGTGTATCCCTCACAATGCACCATGATCTTCCCTCTTGGTGAGGGGAGATGGTGCATCATAGAAGAAGTAGCCTAGGTGGGGAGGGCATAGAAAAGAATGAGGAAATATAGAAACTGATCTCCGAGGAATACTACAGTGGCATATCTGAACTGAAATACTTTAGGTTTGTGGCACTCAGAATTTTTACGAAAAATGGAAAATTGCCACAATATGCAGAAACTTTTAACAACAAAAAAGTTTAGTTTAAAACCCAGTTTTCCACTGAAAAACAATATTGACAGAAAAATGTCAATGATTTCTACATTGAACATACTCTAGATTACCTGTTTGTATGACCCAGAATGATGGTTACTGGTTTGTGTGACCCAGAATGAAGGTAATCAGGAACACAGCCATCTGTTTTCACATGTGCTCTGTCAATTGAGTCCCTAATCTCTAACTGTTTCCACAGAGAGGTATGGGTCTTTGCAGAAATGCCTAAGGTTGCATCAGACCAAAGAATACAACTCCTCTCTTTCTCCTTCCAAGCTTGTTCTTTCAGGTTGAGGCATGAAACACATTGACAGGAAAGCTAATGGTGTCTCTAGATTTTGTAACTCTTCTGAAGTTTTTCAGTGTTCAGAGGCTGCCGATGTGACACCTTTTAGACAAACAAGTTAGCCCTGGAGTAAAATATATTGAATATGAAGAGTCAAATAATCAGTTACATTTGGGATTTTTGTCAGAGGTGCTTCTCTGAGTGCTTTCAACTTTGTCCTTGTTTTTTATTCTTCTATTGGCAAAGCTGTTACTAGAATATCCACTATTGTTGCTATAAAAAGCAGCTTCCTGTGATATAAAGTAACTTTTGAAATAGGAAACATATGGCCAGTCCCTAAAACAAAGCAATATTCAGCTGGTAATGGGTTATATCTCCAGTCATGTTACAGGAAGCCGTGTGCGTGTACAAACTGGAAACCTTGCTCAGAGGTTTTAGCACTAATGTTTGGGGGACATCTGAATATTATTTAAGCATAGACATATAGTTACACTTATTTAATTTCATTATATATCCTCTGCCATTACTACTTAAAACAAACTCTTCTCGGCATTACTGTACTTATAATTCACAGATACTATGCTAGATCCACTGCTGGTTGCAAATCAGTATAGCTGCTTTGACTCCAATATGCATCCAAGTTAAAATGATCTAAGAAAACAAACAATGATATTATTCTGGGATCAGATGTCAAGAGAACTGGGTTCTGTTTCTGTCACTGACACTGATTCACTGTGTGGTTGTATGTAAATGATATCACTTTTCTGTGCCTAATTTTCCTTCTTCTGCAACATGGGGATGTGTGACCACCATCACTGTGGAAAATCCCAAAAGGATTTGGCCTCTTTGTAAATCGGGCTCCATCCAGATCAGTCTTTTGCTAGTCCTTAAGAACATCTACTTTCATGTTCAGTTGTTGTCCATCATTGGCTTATTGCAACATCAAAGGATTTGGCACTCATGTAGGTGCCAGTTGGATAGTGGTTGGCATTCCTTGGTAAATGCTCTGCAAAATGTGTTGGGTTGCCATCCTACAACCTATACAAACATCAAAGCTCCTTAAATCCCCTGTTTTTTCATGCAGATGGTTTTTGTTGGGGTTAAAAAAGAAAACAGAAAGTTGCTGTAGTGGTTGCTAATGAAATTGATGAGATGTCCTATTCTCTCCCAAACTTGCCAGAAGATAGAAAAAGCTTCTGGTGGTTGTAATCAAAATTGCTCTGCTTGGGATTTTGTTCCTTGTGTTAATAAAGCCTAAAGTCAGCCCTCGGGAAAGGAACATGAATGGATCTAAAGCCTGTTTTTGTTTCTTCCCCTGTCAGCATCCCTGCCAACTGCTTAGAGTGTGATAGTACCTACCTTTCTTTCCTTGGTGGACAGACTCTCTGTAGCTGTGCTATGATCCTTGAAGCAGACCTGCATGAAAGCATTTTTTTATTCTGGGCTTTGACTGCAAAGGTCAGATGTTGAACTCTCTTCTGAACCCCAAAGTTTCCTTTTGCTCTGATTTGGTTCAGGCTCATCTCCAGTAGTAATCTTGCTATGTGTAACCTCATCTGGATTGGAAAATTAGTAAACCTTGTCTGTAATTTGAGAGAAACTGTTCGGCGAACAAATTAAGGTTCTATAAAACAGGGGTCAGTTTGCAGCACAGCTCTCGCTGATGTTGATAGAAGTTCCGCATGCTAGATAGAGCCCAATATTAGGCCCCAAGAGTTCATCTTTTCTTTATTTCCATTCATGGAGCTCCAGCACTTGCAATTGATCTGCTCCACTGCCTCTCTCCACTATCCTCTTTGCTTGCTTCCATTATCATCCAGTTACCCAATTAGTACCTTGTTAACCACCCACACCTGCAGCATTCTCAGACAGATAAGAGTGCTGTTGCTTTTAACCCTTTGTTTGTATATTACTACAGACAGACCACAACATACCATGCAGCAATTGAAAAAGAAATGCATCTCCTAGCATTTGCAAAATATCAGCTTTAAATTCCATCACAAATATATGCAAAATAGTTCACATGTCTTTGAGAACCTGTTTTAAAAAGAAAAAAACCAGGCATTTGAATCTTCCAGGGGGCACTCCAGGGATTAGAGTTCCCCCATTACACAAGGCTATGCTATAAATGTCTATTATGGGATTCTTGCACCTTTCCCAGAGGCTTCTTTTCCAAATCCTAGAATTCATAGGTTGATGCATACACAAAATATGGCGTGACTCCACTGTCTGCTGGTAAAGAATTATTTATGGTGGGGGCAGTACAAAAAAAAGTCTTGAGCATTTAGATGATTAAACCAGATAGGATAGAAAAGAGTATCTTATCATTAATATAGGGTCCCAAAGTGCTGTAATAAGGACCCCATAATGCACAAACTACATGCAGGAATTCACTCCAGCTGCAGCTGCTTCTGAGGTGACACACAGCAGCTGTTTAACCATTCACTGCAACTTTACCCAGCAGCTTAACACAATGAAGCCTTGGTCCATGACTGGAAATTCTGCCTAGATGCTACTGGAATAAAAGTAATAAATGGCAAAGAAACTGTCTCCCATTTAAACTGCAGGGAAGCAGAAGGGAAAGAAATAGCAAGAGATAATTTATTGTTGATGGCAAGCCATCAGTAGGAAACAGTGTGCACTGTTTCCAAGCATATATTTTGATTTAAACTAAAGGACACAATAAAAAGAACCTTCGGTCACCTATTGTGTCCTAGTCATGCTTTAGAATTAACTTACATGGATAATTGCTAATTATCCTTCAGAAGTTGTATTCTAATTCTGCCACCTGCACCTGACATAAGAGATGGAATTTTGGAGAGAGTAGGTTGTCCAGAAACTGAGCATGCAGGGTGCTGTGATGATTGTTTGTTGTTGCATTTTATTCATTCAGATACCAGCAAAGTAGTAGTGGATGGGAGTTCTGTGAACTCTGACATTGCAGCAGTGTTTGTTTATTCCTGGCACAGTGGGCTGATAGAACCTGATTTTGTTCTTCTTAATGCAAGTGATTGATTAGCACAGCTAGATTTATAGTTTCAAAGGCCAAAAGAGACCCTTTGGATCATCTTGTCTGACACTTAGAACTTCCCAAACATAATTCCTAGAACATATCTTTTAGAAAAATTTCCAATCTTGATTGAAATTTGTCAGTGATGGAGAATCCACCACAACCTTGGTAAGTTGTTCCAGTGGTTAATATAGAGAGAGTTCACAGAAGTCAGAATGCTGTGGAAATGTGCATATGGAGCACCATGTGGCTTAGAAGAAAATATATTTTGGAGATCTCCCCAAGAAGCATGTCTCGGGTTGTGGAACATCATCATCACAGATGAAAGGAAATTATCTCATTGCCAAACACAATGCACCCTATGGACAGTGCCATTTAGTTTGCATCCAGTGTGTTATACAGGTGCTGCTTCCCAGACCATCCATCCAACACCCCTAGAGCAACAAAACTGTAGACCACAAATTATAGATAATCTACAGCCATCCAATTTTCCAGTGACTTAGCTCCTGTCATCACAAGACTTAAAAAAGATGGAGTTTGGGTTTGAGAGGAAGTGTGGTCTTGTGGTAAACATACAGAAGTGAGACTCATGAAAACTGGATTTGCTTGCTGTTTCTGGGTGCCTTTAGGCAAATCACTTGATCTTTCTGTCCTCCATTTCCTAGCTGTACAATGAGGGTAACTCCTCCTCTGATCTGTCTTGTTGGTTTAGATCAGGGTTTCCCAACCAGTGTGCTGTGGCACACACGTGTGCCCTGAGGCCTGAGCAGGTGTGCCATGGAATTTTTTGAAAAACTACTTAGAATTCTGGATTGGCTCTTGAATATTCATGAGGTCATTGGAAGACTATGTAGTGTGTGCCTCAAAATAATTAAAGGTATCAAGGTGTGCCACGGCAGAGGAAAGGTTGGGAACCACTGGTTTAGATGGTAAGTTATTTGTGACAGTCCTATCTCTTGCCATGTATGTGTCCTTAGCACAAATTCATTCAGGACCTGTAAGCACTTCTGTACTAATAACTTTGGGGAATGGGTATAGTTCATGGGACGTAAACTTTCAACTCAAGACGGCTAGTTCAAAGCCAGCACAGGGCATCAGTGATCTAAGTTGCCACTGTGGAAGTCTGTATCTATGTGGAGTGAGCTGGTGGTGGGTCAATGGTGGACATAATCTCCCTCCCCCACCCCAAGACACTGGGCCATGTGGATTGCTCCCAAATATTTAACCATAAAAGTATCAACAACTTTTATTTATTGTCCCTTTGTTGATGTTTCTGTGTAAATACTAAGGATTAGCTCTCCTGTTCACCCCTGGAGTTGGACCCTCTTGATCAAGAATAAGTAGGCACTTGATCAGGCAATGTTGTGGGAAGTTGATGCTCCCCCCATATCCTTCCACCTGAAGTAAATTCACTTAGAAATATACAAATTCACTCTGAGGGTGTGCATTGCTGCTCTTGGCCAAGCCTTGCAATTTTTTTATTCGAAAAGCTGATTGGCTTGCTGAACTCTAATGCTGATCCTAGTTACTGAAGAAGGCCTGCAGTTGGATGGATTGCCCCGTTTGAGAGCCAGAGACCTGGAGCCAGCCAACCCTGGTCCAGTAGCATTCTCCACTACACCTGGGGTGGGTTAGGGGGTTTGTTAGCAGGAACAGCTGGGTATGAAGGCGCTCATTCCCCTGTAAAGAGCAGCAAAATGTGGAGAAATGGAGAGAGACAACCAGTGTAAAGCTTGTAAGAGACATTTCAGCAGAAATCTGCCAAGGTGTGGAATGGCTACTGGGAGTGCACAGACTCAAGCAGGGAACCCTAAGCTATCATGTGAGAACTGAGAGAGCTTACACAGACTGCTGGGAGTGAATAGGTTCCAGCAGTTGAATCCTGAGTCCTCAGTAGGGAGAAAGCTCTGGGCAGGGAAAACCTGGGAGATCCCCCGTGTGCAAAAGACTGGGAGTTTATAGCTACTGGAGATTCAGACTCATAAACTCATTAACTCTAAGGTTAGACAGGACCAGTATGATCATCTAGTCTGACCTCCTGCACAATGCAGGCCACAGAACCTCACCCACCTACTCCACCAATAAGCTGCTAACATATGATAGAGTTATTAAAGTCCTAAAATCATCATTTAAAGACTTTAAGATACAGAGAACTCAATAGCAGGTGAGCCATGCCACATGCTACAGAGGAAGGCAAAAACCCCCCAGAGCCCTCGTCAATCTGCCCTTGGGGAAAATTCCTTCCCGACCCCAAATATGGCTATCAATTAAACCCTGAGCATGTAGGCAAGTCTCACCAGCCACTTAGCCAAGAAAGAATTCTCTGTATTAACTCAGAAACCACCCCATCTATCCTCCCTTCTTAGGCCACTTGCATATCCACCACCAGTAGTCAAAGGTCAGTCAGTTTCCAAAGTATGCCATCTCATCATACCATCCCTTCCATAAACTTATCAAGCTCAGCTTTAAAGGCAGTTATGTTTTTTGCCCCACAGCTCCCCTTGGAAAGCTGTTCCAGAACTTTACTCCTCTGGTGATTAGAAATGTGCATCTAATTTCAAGCCTAGATGGACAATTTGTATCCATTTGATCTTGTGTCCATACAGGTACTGTACTCATAATTCCTCTCCCTCCCTGGCATTTATCCCTCTGATGTATTTATAGAGAGCAATCATGTCACTGATCAACCTTCTTTTGGTTAGGCTAAACAAGCAAATCTCCTTAAGTCTCCTCTCATAAGACAGGTTTTGCATTCCATGGACCATCCTTGTAGCCTTTCTCTGTACCTATTCCAATTTCAATTCATCTTTCTTAAATGTGGGGCACCAGAACTGCATGCAGTATTCCATAGGGGGTCTCACCAGTGCCTTGCATAATGGTACTAGTACCTCCCTGTCTCTACTTGAAATATCTGTTCTGATGCATCCTAGGGCTACATTAGTTTTTTTTTTTTTTTTTTTTCACAGCCACATCACATTGGTGGCTTATAGTCATCCTGAGATCAACCAGTACTCCCTCCTCCTTCCCTTCCAAATGAAGCATCCCCAACTTATAGGAAAAATTCTTATTTGTCCCTAAATGCAAGATCTTGCACTTCCCATTATTAAATTTCATCCTATTTCTAATACTCTAATTTATGAGGTCATCTAGATCTTTCTGTATGATATCCCAATCCTGCTCTGTACTGGCAATACCTCCCAGCATGGTGTCACCTGTAAATTTAATTAGCACATTCCCACGTTTTGTGCCAAGGTCAGTAACAAAAAAATTAAATACGATTGGTCCCAAGACCAATCCCTCAGGGACTCCCCTCGTAACCTCCCTCCAGCTTGACAGTTAATCTTTCAGTATGAGCCTCTGTAGCCTCCCCTTTAACCGGTTCCTTATCCACCTTATTATAGTCATGTTAATCCCCATTTTTTCCAATTTAACTAATAATTCCCTGTGTGGAATTGTATCAAATGTCTTGCTGAAATCTAGGTAAATTAGGTACACCACATTCCTTTTATCTACAAAATCTGTTATCTTCTTGAAAAAAGGAGATCAGGTTGGTCTCGCATGATCATCCCAGTTACTGTTATCTTCTATATCCTTAAGTACTTTCACCTTCAAAATTTTCTCCAAGACCTTGCATATTATTGAGGTCAAACTAACAGGCCTGTAGTTACCAGATCATTTTTATTCCCTTTCTTAAAAATAGGAACTACATTAGGGCTTCTCCAGTCATATGGTACAGCCTCTGAGATCACAGATTCATTAAAAATGCGTGCTAATGGGCTTGCAAATTCATGTTCCAGTTCCTTTAATATCCATGGATGGAGATTATCCAGCCCCCCCTGATTTAGCCCCATCAAGCAGCTCAAGTTTGGCTTCTACCTTGGATGTGGTAATTGCCACTTAGAATCATAGGGTAGGAAGGGATCTCATGAGGTCATCTAGTCCAACCCCCTGCTAAAAGCAGGACCACTCCCACTAAATCATCCCAGCCAAGGTTTTGTGTAACTGAGCCTTAAATGTTTCCAAAGATGAAGATTTCACCACCACCCTACGTAACACATTCCAGTGCTTCACCACCCTCCTAGTAAGAAAGAGTTTCCTAATATCCAACCTCAACCTTCCTAGCTGCAGCTCGAAACCATTGCTCCTTGTTCTGTCCTCTGTAACTACTGAAAACAGCCTAGCTCCCTCCTCTTTGGAACACCCTTTCAAGTGGTTGAAGGTTGTTATTAAATCCCCCCTCAGTCTTCTCTTCTGCAGACTAAAGAAGCCGAGTTCCTTCAGTCTCTCCTCATAAGTCAGGTACCCTAACCCCCTAATCATTTTTGGTGCCCTCTGCTGGACTCCTAATTTGTCAACATCTGTTCTGTAGTGCAGAGCCAAAAACTGGACACAGTATTCCAGATGTGGCCTCACCAATGCCAATTAGAGGGGAATAATCACATCCCTCAGTCTGCTGGTAACACTCCTACTGATGTAGCCCAATATGCCATTGGCCTTTTTGGCAATAAGAGCACATTCCTGATTCACATCCAGCTTCCTATCCACCATAACCCCCAGGTCCTTTTCTACAGTGCTACTACTTAGCCGATCGGTCCCAGCCTGTAGCAGTACATGGGATTTTTCTGTCCTAAGTGCAGGACTTTACACTTGTCCTTGTTGAACCTTATGAGATTTTTGTTTGTCCCAATGCTCCAATTTGTCTAGGTGTCTCTGAATTCTATCCCTGCCCTCCAGCATGTTTACCATTTCCCCGTAGCTTGGTGTCATCCGCAAATTTCCTGAGCATGCCATCTATCCAATCATTGAGATCAATAATGAAGATGTTGAACAGAACTGGCCCCAGGACTAACCAGCCCCTGGGGCACTCCACTAGTTACTGGTTGTCAACTAGACATTGAGTCATTGATCCCTACTGACTCAGCCTGATGAGCTATCTAGCCTTCTATCTACCTTATGGTCTATTCATCCAAACCATACTTCCTTAATTTGCTGACAAGAATGCTGTGAGAAACTGTATCAAAAGCTTTGCTAAACTTGAGGTATATCACATCGACATCTATTTCCACATCTACATATCCCATCATCTCATCACAGAAGGTAATCAGGTTGGTCAGGCATGATTTGCCCTTGGTGAATCCATGCTGACTGTTCCTGACCACTCTGTTTTCTGCCAAATGTTTCAGAATGGATTCTTTGAGGACCTGTGCCATGATTTTTCGAGGGATTGAAGTGAGGCTGTAGGTCTGTAGTTCCTTGGGTCCTCCTTTTTCTCTTTCTTAAAGTTAGGCACTACATTTGCCTTTTTCCAATCACCCAGAGCCAGTCCCAGCTCAACAGGCTATGGCACCATAAGCCAGATTTCGATGGTAGAACCCGACCTCTGCTCTGGGCCAACTCACCCTGCCCTTCAGGGTGGGGAACAGCCAGCCCAGGGTGGAGCGGGCCAGCCCATGGGGTGGACTCCTCTCTCTCGCCCCTCTCCTGGGCCAGTTGTTCCTCTTTAGGGGCAGGGAGGGCCAGCCCAGAGGCGGAGTGAGAAAGCAGAGTCCACCCCATTGGCTGGCTCACTCTGCCCCTGGGGGCAGAGTGGCTGGCTTGGGGAGGGGCAGGAACATGGAGTCTGGCTTCTGCACCGGCCCGCCCCACTCTCACTGTGGTGCCACAGCTCTTCTATGGCAGTGGTGCTGAGTCAGGGCCTCATTTGCTTATGGGTTTAGCTGGCCCTACCTGGGACCTCCCCCATTTGCTATGAGTCTTCAAAGATAATGACTAGCGGCTCTGCAGTCATATCGGCCAATTCCCTAAGCACCCTTGGATGCCATTCATCCTGCCCCACAGACTTGTGCACATCCAACTTCTCTAAGTAGTCCCTAACCTGAAATTCCATCACCGGGGGCTGCTCTCCTTCTCTCCATTCTGTGTTACCCAATGTAGTAACTTGGGAGCTGACCCTGCCTTTGAAGAATGAGGTAAAAAAAGCATGTCCTCATTCCCATTAGTTACCCTAACTCTATCCCCATCACCCCCTCATTAAAAACAAAGGCAAAGTACTTATTTAGATGTTCAACCGTGCCTAGAATATCCTTGGTCTCCATCCTATCCCCAGTGGTTAGCAGTCCCACTTCTTCCTTCTTTGTTTTCTTCCTGTTTTTTGAATGACTTTGTTATGTTAATAAATCCAATCTCAAAAGGGGTGATATTAACCCAGAGAAGAGTTTGAGTTTGGTAGTTTGTTTGAGAAATCTCTGAAAAGTGGGGGAAGCAGGGCAGTTGCAGAGCAACCTCTGGCCAAGAAACAGGTGCTGAGGAGGCAGCTGAATCTTACCAGGACCCTTTAAATGTTAAGGTGAAAGTAAAAATTTAATACTTAGTTGCTATTTACAATTACAGTTTCAGTTTTACCCATTGGCTAATAGGTAAACTGAATACTGTACACCCAAAAAACAAACAAAAACCAGTCGTTTCTCACCTAATGGCAACAACTTATAAGTAAACCACTTGAAATGAGTTCTTGTTGTATTATGTACATTTCACCTATATAGCAGCACTTTTACTGGTGCACTGTGGAGTGTCATGATGTTAATACAATACAAGCATGAATGTGTTAAATGGTCAGAGAAAACAATTATTACAGCTTCTAATTTAAGTTTTGTCACTTACTTGCCATGCAACCTTAGTCTCGCTCATAATCAGTGTTCCCATCCTTAAAATGGGGATAATAATAATGACCTGCCTCATGGAGGGCCTTATTCTCCTGTTCTAGGATTTAGTCTACTTCCTTTGGGAGTTCACTGTAGGCTGCACTGAGAGAAAAGGACTCAGTGGGTGTCCTGATTAATTAAAATGCATAAGCATTTTGAGATCCTCAGCTGGAAAGTGCAGTGCAAAAGATGCCCCAAATATTATGATTTAATTATTATAGATCAGGTCTGAACTAGAACACCAGGGCTGTATCCCCTCCAGCAGTTGGATCTGGATCCAAATCAGAATCTAAACTTTGTGTCCCAGGCTTATCTTTAGTTTTAATTACTTACTGTACTAATTAAAGAAATTAGTTGACTAAAAACCCTGCCCACATTGTTTTATGGTATCTCGGATTATATGTTTGTCTGTTAGCTTATTCACTATGGTGCATGGTACCATAGTCCAGTGGGCCCAGCTAGTTCTTGCTCCAATTTAGCAAAGCTATACAGCCTTATAGTTTTAAATAATTCAATGCTGTTTAAAATAGCTGTGCTGTCTCCTATACGTGACAGGCTGCTGCTAACAGCTTGCCCAACCAGCAGTTTTCCTAAGTCTTTCATCACCATTCCTGCTGCCAATGAGAGCTCACTATTGTTCTGAGACCTCACACTGATAACCAGAACATCCAGGGCCTCAGCTGATTGGTGAAGTCATTATCCAATTGTGGGCTGGAAAGCTCCCTGCCTAAAGCACTGATTAGACTGCGTTCAATCCAGACTCCAGCCCCCAAAAGCTGCAAGTAGCTTAACCATCACACTCCCTAACCCAATAAACAGAGCAGCCTGCTGCTAACAAAGGAAGCTTTAGCTATTCCCTAGGAAATCCAGCCAACCATAGTTTTAGGAAATCAGTGGGAATGGCAATTCTTTGCATGGCCACAGTGTGGGGAGAAGCTGGTGTATGGCTGGTTTTCTTGCACACATGGCCAGGACCAGGTGATGCCCATTGTTAAGAATGAACTATATAGCAGGCCCAGGCTGGGAAGGGTTGCCCACCCACTCACTGGTGCGATTGCACTATGTCATCATACATTATAAGAACATGATATTATGTGCAGGTTCCTAACATTGTCTGGCCTGTTAGGTTGCAAACAGAGCTGCATCCTGCTTTAACTTTCCACACTGCATTGCAGTGGCCTTGATATTTGGGTAGTGGAGGGAAGATGATGGGGGCAGGGAAGGGAACACATTCCAGACAAATGTCTTTACAAGTTGAAGAGCAAAAACTGTAGACACCACACCTCCCACTCCTCTGACAGTTTGTCTGTGTGCCTGTCTCTTAAAGAGCTAGTTGCTTGTCCTACAAATATGATTTGTTAGACAAGTACAGCGAGAGTTGAGAGCAGGCAGTGGGGGAGGAGGAGGACAGAAGACCTTGGAATGGATTCAGGAATGATGGATGGGCTTGACTGAGAATTTTACCCATCTGAAACTTTCCAGGGGGCGGGAAAGGAGGGCAAAGAGGTTGGATGTCTGCTGCAATGCCATTATATTTTATTTTACACCACCAAATGCAAAATTGGTGTTAAAAGAGATATACATCAAGGAGTATGGAGCGTGTACCTTTCTCTTAAAACTTGCAAACAAAGGGATTTGAGTAGGACACCCCAAACAATGGGTAGGTCTTTTTGCCTCAAGCAGATGCCTTTTTCTACAGCTGTTTGTTTCAGGTTTGAAAAAAAAAATTCAGTGAAGGAATGAATTAAAACGATGACCTTGGAAAATGTGGCTGCCTGTCTATTTGATGAGGAATCAAGTTCACATCATGTGTCGCCATGGCTGCTATGATCTTGGTCTCTTACATGTTTCTTGGCAATAACATTCATATTAGAGTGTGATATCATCCCCTCATCTTCTCCCTCCCTCTTCTCATCCTTTCCCTTTTTCTCTGTCTCTCCCCCTCTCCCTTTTTTTCTCTTTGCTTGCCAATTCAGGCATTCTCACATACATTACCCCTTCCTTTCATCTCCAGAATGACCTGAAATGACCTTTTGCCTGGCACTAGACGTGACTCAACTGATAATAGCAGATACTTGGGGGCCTCAAGCAGTGGATTGTCTGATCACGTAGAGGGAGAAAAGAAAAGAAAAAGACCCTTTTAAAAAGAAAGCATTAGTTTCTCTTTGTAGCAGCATTTCCTGCAAGGTAGCAATTAATGACACATTATGCTACTTACTGATTGTTGCATAAAATCCTTCCAAAGCTCCTCTTATACTTCGTCTATCCGAGAGCTCTATTATATTTCAGGGAGGAGGGTCAGAGAGGGGGGTGGGCTGGATAAATCTGTCTCCAAATGGTTAAAATGCCGTCATCAGAATTTTTATGCCACTAGCTACTAGCATTCTGCATTGCGTCTCCTATGCCTTTGTGCCTCCTGTTTCAGCCAAATACTGGAAATGGCACAAATTTCTTTTGGTTTTAAATAATCAACATTTAAGATGCCTGATCTTTGCAGATGTTTCTTTCTTTGTTGTCCTACTGAACATGACTTCTGTATGAATCTCTAACCCTTCATTTTACAGACTTAGCAACAGCCAGGTCCACTGATTTTTTTATAATTTTAACTATTTGAATACCCAGTAAGGCTGGGAGAGTTACCACAGCAACGACTCTGAGTGAAAAGGCTTTTATTGTGCCATGTACTGCTTCAAAAACAGAGAAAGAGAGAATTCCTTTCTAAAGAAACAATGGCAAGACATCATGTGAACTTTGGGGGCTCTATTAGAAAGTTTTGCATCGAAGAAGATGTTGATAAATAAGCTGCATTTATTTTGCTGCAGAGTTATAGAACTGGGAAATACATATTCCCCTCTGCCTTTTCTGTCTGCTAGTCTGTTTGTCTAGTCTGTCTATTCTGTTTGTATACCTGTCTGTTACAAGTGAACCTGGACTAAAATTCTGAATCCAACCACCACCAGACTTGGGAAGATGTTCAAAACCCAAACCTAGGTCCTGATTGTGCAACCATATTCATGTGGATGAACCCTCTGCACAGGCTCATGGAAATAATGGGGAGATGGCAGGGCTGTTGATTTGAGTTTTGTAGCTTTTCTCCATCTCTTCTTTGAAGAGAAAGGAAAGGTAGAAGAGCCCAGATATCAGGAAACACTAACACCACAGTATGCACGTGCCAAACTGTCAAAGTATAATTTCCATAAATATTTATCTTGTGTGTTATCTTTACTGTGGTAGCCCTACTCTGTCGGAGATTCTGTCATGAACCAGAACCCCATTATGCTAGGTTTTGTACAAACACAAGATATCAATATGGTCCCTCTTCTAAAAAACTTGCAATTAAAATAATAACTACAAGTGGTCCTTGCAACAGACTTAGGGCTTGTCAGCATTGATCATTACTGAATGGCAAGGGACAGTGTGAATACACAGATCACTAGCTTGCTGTGCAGTAATGTCCACATGGATGCTATTACAGTGCACTAAGTGTTCTATAAACTGCTCTGACATACTTCTATTGGAAACAAGAGAACCTCAAAGAGTACCTTGGAAATTTTACTGCACAGTAGCAATATCTACACAGGATATTTCTATACAGCAAACTAGTGCACTGTGCACTGTGGATTTCCATAGTTCGTTGCTGTGCAGCAACATCCCATGCAGACAAGTCCTAATTGTACCAGGACATATTCATGCATATAGAATGAAAGCCTTTTAGAAAGTAGAGGTATTATAATTCTTTGAATTTACATCCAATGTTTTTAAATGGATTGAAAAACTTTACTTAGGTGTCACAACATCCGGTGGTCTGATTTCCATTTAAAACCCATCAGGTTAGTTAACCAGTGTTAATTTTAATCTCATTTTCAGATGAGTGAGGCACAGAACTCAAGGTTGCATAGCAGATGAATGGCAGAGCTAGAAACAGAAAGCTGGAGTCGACTTCATCCCTCATTGCCTGCTCTGACCAAAAACTAACGTGTTTACTTTCGAAGACTCCTGTGCAAGTGAAGTCACATTTTTTTCCAAACTATTTCTTTGAATTTTCAGTTTACAACTTTTTGGAATAGAATAAACCTGGGGAGCTCAGTAAGGAAGAGCAGAGAGATACTGGATAAAGGTGCCTTTCCAGAAATCTCAGTTCTTTCATCTGGAGAGGTTTGGTTTTGTTCTGCGTAGGTTGAATTTGAGACTTGGAAAATCAAAGATGGATGAGCCTCAAAACTCAAGTGTGAAATTCAGCCAAATTCTCTGAAGTTTATATAGGTTATAGGGAGAGACTAGGTAGGTCCTCCCGAATTACACATGGCTTCCACACTATAGTTGTAAGAGCTGGTCAAAATGTTTTGAATGTCTCTGAAAAATGTTATAGAAATATCAGCTTTTGACATCCTCAAAAAAGGGCGTGGGGGGACAGGGATGACAATGGTTATTCTTGCTACATTAAGCCAACCAGGTAGAACATGTACAGTATTTGCCATTCCTCTTTCCTTTGTGAAGCATGCACCTTAAGGTATTAATCTGCACTAGTGTTTAGTATAAAATAGAATGGATTAGCAACATGGCAAGTTAGCACAGTGGAAACCACTATCACTTTGCGAATCCCTTGATTTTCTGTGTGGTTGATCTCATAATCTTGTTTTGTGTGGGTTTGTGTGTAAATTGACACAACAGCTGAGAGATGTGATTTCCAGCTCAGCCAGACATATGTGCACTAGTTCCGTTGAAGCTAGTACACAAAAAATAATAGCCTGACTGCAGTAGCAGCACCAGCAACTTGGGTTAGTCAAGAAAGTCTGGCCCTGACTGAGATCTCAGATATATACTCAGGCAGCTAACCCCAGCCCCACCCAAGCCACAGGTGCCAGGCAGGTATTTTTTGTATGCTAGCTTGTGTGCTCCTGCTTCACTTGGGCATTATACATGCCAGCTGCTGTGTAGACATACATCAACTGTTTGAGCGTGTGTGTGTATGTGTGCACAGAGTGAGAGTAGAAACACTTCTAGCACATCTGCATAATATTACTTTTCTCCAGTGTTGTATTATATGTACTTTGAGAATGTTTAATATTTGAATAACATTGTCTTGATACTTATGAATTACTTCTCTCTGCAATGAAGGTTCAAGCCCTACTCTTATTAATTACCTGGGTTTGCAGATCTCTCTTTTAAAGGACACTTACTAAACTGAGTCAAGTGGATTAAAATTACTGTTGCCAATGAAGGACAAGGCAAATCATGGTTTATTGCCTGAAAAGCTGAAGTGATGATTGCATATTCACAAGCATGTTAAATTGTCAGCTGTCTAAATGTCTGTTGTAGTGCTATTCTAAAAGACTGCTGGTCTCTTTTTAATACGCAGGGCAGTTAGGTTCAGATCTGTTAGGAGAAAATAAGAATTGAACTTTCCTCTAAAATTCAATGCTTGATGATGCTTGAACCTGCAACTTTTCTTAAATTTTATAAAGTTTGGTTAACTTCTATTTCTTTTTAAACAAGCATTACCCACTTGAAAATAAGTGTCAGAGCTCCGACAAGCTGGTCTACACAGAATATAACAGTGTACTGCTGTTCATCAGCTAAGGGAGATACTCCTTTAGCTGGCATGCTGCGGTACTGAAGGTCCCAAGTTCAAACTCTGCTGATGATAAAGGGGTAAATCATTCTGCAAGCACTTCTGCACACCTTCATTTGCCTGGTTATAAGTCTGAACAACAAAGTTCAGCTCCATTCCCGGATTTCAGCAAAATTAGGAGGAGCAGGAAGTATCTGAAGATCCAGTTATACTGCTACCCATTATAAAGATAAGTGTCAGATTCAGACCTCATGTGTACTCTTCCTTAGAACCTACATGTGCTCTCTTGGCACTTTCCTTCACCCTCCTGTTGTGTTTTCTGATGTACTCCTTTCTTCTGGTTTCTGGGCTCATTAAGTTATGTCAACTCAGGCTCCCTTAAACTCAGTGGTCTGATTCTGAGGTGATATATAACTGAAGATTTTAAATCAGATGTTGGTAACTGGGAGTGAGTCTAAGTCCAAGTCTGAAGCAGTTAAAAACCTGGTGGCATAACTTGTGCCTTGAGAGAGTCACAACAATTTATATGTTAGAACAGCTCAGAATCACTTAGGCCCTGAAATGTTTTTGAATGTTTGGAACTGTAACCTTTGAGAATGCTCAAATCCAGGGTTTTAGTTTGAGACACCCTCTAATATTGTCCTTAGATGGAAATACAGTGGGGACCTATTAATGCGCAGCCTGTTTGTGCACAGATCCGGTTACCACGCGCTCTGGTCATGTCCCCCAAAGCCATTAACTTAATGTGCAGGACTCACTAACACACAGTGCCTAAAGGCGGAAGCTGGCCTGGGCATGGAAACATGCGAAATGAGTAGCAACTTCAGGAGTCCGGCACGCTAGCTAAAAAGGGAACTTGGCCTGGGCATGGAAACAGGTAGAGTGAGCCTTCTAGTGCTGTACTCTGGTTTATTTATTTATTTATTTATTTGCCATGGTCCCTTTTGCGCGTGGTCGCGGGGGCTTGTCCCCTGACACCCGCACGTTAACAGGTCCCCACTGTCCTGAAATACAAGAAGAAGCTGTTCTTACATTTGTACCCTGGAAGAAAGACTTTAGTGTTTCTTTCCATTCGGAATATTAGGCTGCACAGTAATCTATCCCAAAATATTGTCCACCTAGAAAAATTCTAAAAATCAACCTTCTATTTTATTTTATTTAATATTTTCCATGTGACTTTAATGCTGGCAAAAGGTGATGGATGGCCACACGTAGGGAATGACATGCTCTAGATCACATGCTGTATTAAGATTTCATTTATAAATGGCTTATAAAGAGTTAATGATGAATAGCTGTTATGTGCATGTTACAGACATGAATGTTCAGACTTTAAACTTTCTGGGACAAGGGCCATCTTTTTCTCATGTGGGTTTGTACAGCGCAATGGAACAATGGAGCCCTGATCCATGACTACAGCTCCTACATGCTATTTTACTACAAAAAATAATAATAAAGAGTAGCATGTTGCTGAGCTTTGTGATATCTATTGCAACATCTTTTCATCATTTAACTCTTTATATATGGAAACTTAATAGACATTGTGACCTTCATCTATTTCTCCAAGGAACAGAGAGATACCAGAAGCAGTGTGTGCTTCCCTTTGCACATTGCCTCAACAGATTGGTAGCCAGGGAGGAGTTCAGTGGATGGAAGGCTTATCCACTCTCTGTGACTCTCCAAGCCTCAGCCTCTATGTGGGGAGTGCCAACAAGTCCTGCACAAAAACCACAGCAAATGGCAATCTGTTCACTGGAAATTGAACTGAGCCCTTCTCAGGGTATGTTGAAACTATGTTGTAAACCTGGGTCCGTGGGATCTGGCTTGTGGACTTGGTGCATCCAGGCTCACACTTGAGCATCCACATTGCTTTGCAAACCTTGGCTTACAGTTCCTGACCTCTGGTCTCACAACCATACTAACAACTCCATGTTACACTATACAGACCTTCTGATTTGGGTCTGTGGCTCGAGCTGTAGCCACACTCTGAAATGACAGGGTTTTGACAGCACTGCTTGTGCTCTGACTCACTTTCCTAGTAGGGTCTTAGGACCCAGAGCCTGAATGTTTGCTGATCTGAGTCAGACTGATTTGCAGGTGGCCAGAAGCAGCAGTGTTGGGCTAGTCAGAGCCTTGGCTTAGTGTTCAGTGTTAACGTTCCTTAAGAAACCAAACAGCCTTCTGCTGCTAATGATTTTCCATGGCAATCACTTCAGATTCAGGTTGGATTTGAACCATTTACTCAGAGGTGCAAGGCACTATAACCCATTACTGACGCTGAGGCATGTAGTCTTCCATAATCAAATACTTAATCTCTTAACTTGAAAATGTTTGGGGAAAAAATTGCTAAAAGGAGATTGGGTTACTATTATGAATTCTTTTTAGAGTCATTGAACACATGGAAATGGCTCTTAGAAGCATTTGTATTGCTCAGTAATTTGGAAATGGAGAAACATTAAAAGGAAATTATGTCCGCAGCCTGCTGGATTGTGTTGTGTGTCTCATGAGACAGTGGAATGGAAATGCCAGCATTACTTGAGTTTTGACCCTTGAAACTTGGGTCTCCTTCCAACTGGCAAGTGAACAGTGCTAACCAAACAACAGCGCTTGGGCCTGACTCTGTATAGCTGAATTCTGAAACTGTTTTTCCTTTTTCCAGAACAAGAAGAAAAAAAATGAACTAGGAAGGAGGAAACCTTCCTGATTATCCCTATCACGTCTCTTCCTTCTGTGCTCATACTTAATCCTACTAAACTGGCCTACCTTGAGTAATACAAGTTGCAGTCTGTTTCTAACTGAGCAAGTTTTTTGTTCAGAGTGGAGAACTGGGAGAGAGAACACCTCAGTTCGGTTCTCAGCTTTGCTACTAATTTCACTGTATGATCTTGGGCAAGTCACTCAGCCTGACCCATCCTCACTTTACTGATCTGTAAAACAGAGATAATGAGGCCTTCATTCCTTATTAACTAATCCTTATGGAGTGGTGAGAGATCCACAAATGGAAGGTGTGACGTAACTGCAAAACATACTAAAACCAACAGTCCTGTGGCACTTAAAGACTAATAAATATATTTATTGCATGAGCTTTCATGGGAGAAAACCCCACTTTGTCAGATGGTTTGAAGATGCAAAACATACTGTAATCAGAGGCTCAGATCATGCCATTCTTACTCAGGCATATCTGGGCATTCATCTTGGAAAGTGGACTATGGGATTTGGATGCCAGTTCTTTAGAAGGCTGGTCAAAAAAAAATGAGAATTATTTTTTTAAAAAATTCAAAATTTTCAGGGATTTTATACAATCTTGTTTATGTGTTTTGAACTGATTAAAAAGTGTTTTCTTTTAGAACTGAATGGAATCAAAAGGAATCATTTCAGTTGTCCTTGTTTCATTCTCTTTCTCACGCTCTCCCTTTGGCTGCCCCTACCCCCTTTTTAAACACGCTCTCCCTTTGGCTGCCCCTACCCCCTTTTTAAACAAGAGGAAAGTACAGGAAACCGTATGTCCAAAACTGAGAAAAATTACTTTGGATTAATTTAATTCAAGAAGAATTTTTTAAGCCCATTTGTTTTATCATAAAACCAAAAAATTTCAAGCACAGATAGTTTTCACTAATTTTTCCCCCCTCATCATTTCTGGTTACTACTAAGACCCAGTATGGTCCAAGTCCTTATGGTCTTTCAGTGGCCTGTGTGAAATGAGTTTGCTGTCTCAGTCCACTTTCCGTTGGACAGGTGTACCATTGGGGAGAACGATACCGATCTCCCTTAAAAAAGGGCTTTGAGATCTACTAATGAAGAGCACAAGTATTTGCCCTTAAGCACTGCTGCAATTGGTGTCTTGTTGGTAGTGTCAACAGGGATTCCAAAAATATAAAATAAAAATCACCCAAAGACTGATCTCTACTCTCACTCCCTTAAAGTCAGCCTGGAGGCACCATTGCTGAGCTTTTGAATCTTGCCTGGCAGCTTTCTGTGTGCTGTAGCTGTTTCCTGGATAGAGAGATGCCTAGAGTCTACAGGGCTGTCAATCCCAGATCTTTCATGACTATTAAATTTACAATACAACTGTGGGTGTAAGGTTTTGAACAGATCTGTGTGGATTCATCTGTCCCTACATACTAGTGAAGGGTAAATTGGGACTTCGTTGTTGGGGTGCATGTGTATATTTTGTTGAGTCAGTTATAGAGTGTTATGTGTGAATTATATCTTTAAGGAGCTCATTATGGGTACTGGCTGTGCACTTGTTTACACAGTTAGTGCAAGTCTCAATGAATGAGTAACTAAAATAAATACTATTTTAAGTTCTATGAGTGTCTTCAAAATAAGAAGTATGGCCCTTCAGGTAATAGAAACATAAATGTAGTGGAATCCACATGTCAGTAGCACTGATGCATTGCCAGTAAGGTCTGGATTCAGCAAACTTGGATGTATTTTCCATATATGCACAAGCCCATTGAACTCCATGGGACTACTCATGTTTTCAGGATACGGTCAAGAGGTGTCATCAGTGGCATAGTGGGCAAAATGTGGCCCTCTATTTACATATTTGGAAATATTCTTTTAAAATGCTGGGACAGATGCTCAGCTGCAGTAAATCAGCTCAGCTCCACTGACACCAGCTGAGAATCTGATTGCCTGCCTTTATCAACTATAGTTTAAAGAAGATTTGCTCTCTGAAATTCACTTTTTCCTTATTGCCTACTGGGTGAATTGCCATTGGTAGTCACAACACTAGAAGCCCACGTTAAGCCCTCTAGCTGTGTAAACACTGCTGCATGATAGTAAATAATGTATGGAGTAGTTCTGTCTTCCAGGTGTGTCTTTGGATCAATTAAGCCATCATCAGTGTGGTGGTTCAGTACCTCAGGTAAGCTGTCTTTAAAGTGTACCATGTTATACCTTCTTGAATCCTGGAAAGAGAGATCTAATGCAACATGTATTGCCTGTGTGTCTCTGATATTTAACAGCTAATTTGCATAGTCAGCTTTTCTTCTTTTGATGCATAGGTCATTTAAGTAGGTAAGTCCCATTAGTGATAATAGGTTACTTGTATAAATCTCCTATGTATTGGTAAAACAAACAAATGCCATTCTAACAGGTACATGCTATCTGAAGCCAAAAAAGGAGTATTGTGGCACTTAAAGACTAACAGATTTATTTATCGCATGAGCTTTTGTGGGAGAAAGTCCTACTTTGGCAGACACTTTGAAGACAAAGTGGGACATTCTCCCACAAAAGCTCATGTGATAAATAAATCTGTTAGTCTTTAAGCGTCACAAGACTCCTTGCTTCTTTTGCTTTACTAGGCTAACTCAGCTGCCCATTTGGAGCTTGGCTAGATGCTATCTGAAGTTTTCTATGGTTGTTTCCCTTCTGCTGTTAGGGAAAGGTCTGTTTTACAGCACATCAAGGTTTTTCAAGTCAGGTGTGAAACAATTTCCCATCAGTCAGAGAGTCCCCTTTCAGTAATATGATGCAGAAGAACACAGATTTAATATTGTGAATTGTATCCCTAAATGATGCTTTTATAGTATTAAATGCAATAATTGAAAATTGTTGTTTAAACAACAGGGAGTCCAAATTCTGTAGAGTGGATTTAACTTTTAGTATTCGAGTTAATCTTACTGGCTTTTTAAAAATTATATACTTATAAAAATGTCATTTTCAAAACTGTTTCTTCTGGGACAGCTTTATTGGGGTTATATTGTGTAACTAAGATACGAATTTTTTATGCTGAATTTACATTTCTATTAGATAAAGGGCCATCTTAAATAAAGGGTTACTCTTTTTTTTTTGTAGCAGTTCATAGCCAGGTGTCTACTTCGAGGCCTAAAACAGAATGAGGTGATGCATGAAACCACACAGATATGTTTAAAAAGTCATGAGTTGGACTAATCGCAGTAGCAAGCATTGCAGGAGGTGTTTGCAGGGGTGGGATCTGATGTGTCAACTTTAAATTCACAGAGTATTTCACACACAGCAAGACACTTACTTTAGCCCTGCGAACAAACAACAAGAAGCTGCTGAATAAAAAAGAAAGAATGTGGGGTATTATTGATGAAAAGAAGGAAGGGAAATAGTCCTGGAAGAAGGGAGTTTTGAAGGGGAACAGAAAAGAATTTGATAAACAGTGAGAGATTATTCAGATGAAATTTAAACTAAAAAATAAAAGCAATCCAAGATAGGGGGTGAGGGAAGGGAGAGAGAGGGAGGCAGGTGAAAGGGATACAATTTATGGAGGAGATCACTAACATGGAGAACAGATGTGGCACACACAATAGTGTGGTCTTCCAGCTGGCAGGATCTGTAGAGAGGAAGACTCTCCCACCAACAGCTGGGAGGGACAGAAAAGAAGCTGCTGCAATGTGAGTGCAGGGAGCAGGAAGCAATTTTTAAACGTTCATAATGTAATGCACCTTTAAATGTTTAATTAGAATGCAGTGTGCCAGCTGTTTAGCTGTCCTTGGTCACATCTCTTTTAAGGTAGGTCAGTTCTTTTATTAGGAGCTATGATTGCCATACAAGCAGACATGCCCTAGCTAGCTTGCTAAAAAGAGTAGTAAAGCTGCAGCAGCATGAGCTAGGTGTCTGAGTGCAAGCCAACCTGAAACCCTAAATACACACTGAGGTGCTAGTGTGGGGATCAGCAATGCAGGCTCAGTGAGCCACCTGTGGCTCCCTGGCAATCTCCTTCAGGGAGCCAGGTCTGCTCCAGGGATTCCTGGCTGGCTCCAGCATCAGAGCTGAAGAAGGGGGCTCCCAGCTGGCACAGGCCCCCCACTTTTGGGATGCCAGGGTCACCCCCACACAACCACATGAGCCAGAAGCAGCCCAGCGGCTGTGCCTTGACCCCTAGCGCTGGCAGGGGGTGTGTGGGTGGCGCATGCTCCCTCTGTCCCTCCCTCTACTGGTGGGGTGGAGTTGCGCTGCCCTGCCTACCCCGAGCCAGCCATCCCTCCCAAGAGCAGCCAGCAGAGAGCTGAAGCTTGTGGGGGCAGGGCCCTGGAATGGCCCCTCCACAGAGTTCAGGCCGCTTCGACCTCGCCACTCTAGGCCTGAACAGAGGCTGCCTTGCCCCCAGGCCCTGACTCAGGCCCCACCAGCAGAGGGATGGATGGAGGGAATGCATGCTGCCTGCACATCCCTCGCCAGTGCTAGGGAGCTGCAGCGCGGCCACTGGGCTGACTCCTGCTCATGCAGTTGTGTGGGACGGTGGGGGTAGGGAATGGCTTTTCTCCACTTTTGGACTGCTGACCCCTGCGCTACTGCATTCTATCACCCATACTGCTGGGATTTCACAGCTGTTTTTACTGAGCTAGTTCAATCCAAACTTAACTTGGGTTTGCCTATGCATGCTGAAATCACACTTGTAAATACAGTACAGACTTGCCCATAACAACAAATATTATGAAATAGTGTGAAACGTACTGAGCTTCCCAAAATCAAGGCTCTGATTTAGAAACTTTTGGCTGTAATTTTCTGTGCCTCAGTTTCTCCACCTGTGACTACTAAGCTTACAGAAGGGGTTGTAAGACTAAACCAGTTAGGACCAGATCATAACACCCCTTACTAATCTGAGCAGTTCACTGTATTTCATATGGCCCTTCATATTTGTGAAGTGCTCAGAGATCCCAGGGTGGAGGGCAAAGGTATGGATATACACACACACACACTCTTCTTAACCAGACTTGTTTGAATCTTCCCAGTACTTATCTATATTAGATGTATACTGAAATACCTTTTGTACATAGTAGTATCATTGTAATAAATTCAGGGAATGGAGAGCTTAGAAAGTTGAACTATTGTGCCTTTTCCTGGTTTCCTCCCCAGAATGAGATGTTAAATACAATTTTAAACTACATATATCTGAACTGTTAACTGGGATTAAAGCCTAATAATTTTGTCACTGCTATAATATTTGCTCTACAACCATCTTTCCATGTTCCCACTTTCCAGTATACTGTAAAGGCTGGTAGCAATTTTTTAAAATTTGAAGTGCCAAAGTTGACCTCACTAGTGACTTAAGTGGGGGGGGGCAGGGGGGAAAGGAAATGGATCCAAATGTTTCATTAGGATGATGCATGTCTTGTGGAAAGCACTTGAGTTGGAATTTTAGGCAGCTCATGTTGTCCTTGTGCTGACAGAGAACTGGGAAAATGGATGCTGCTGTTTGGTTTTTAATGCATTGATTCTAGTTGTATGTATATGAATGGAGGAGAGCTGACTTTTTATCCTGATATGGGTTAGCATACTGCCATCAGCTGAAGGAGTTCTGCTAGATGGCTAGTGCATTTTGCACAGACAGATGAGTGTTCTATGTTCAGTTTCCCACGTGGACTGGTGTTACCTATATAGTAATTGATTTGTTACTGTTGAGGCTGTTTTTAACAAGCACAAATCATAAAAACAAAATTCCCACACCATCTCAGGCTGTTTAGTTTGGTATATTGAACTCAAAATGCAGCCAATAAGACAAGCTTCTGAAGAAGATGCACACATCCTCATAATGGACATTTACAGTATAGCAATCTAATGTGTGGCTCCCATCTCCTGGCAGACTAGTACAACACTACAATTAATTTTCTGCTTCAGTTCCTCCTAGTGGCATTCAGCAAGTCCAGTGGCATCTATGTATTTTGACTAGTGCCTCTTCCAGAGCCTGGTTTATATAACCTAAGGGTTGGACATTATACAGATAGCCTTTACCCCATCATGCTAGCTGGAGTGGAAAAGGTCTGAGTTAAGTGGGGTTGATGGACTAAGGTTATGTACAGGCCCCTTACCAGTGAGATCCCCTTGACCAGGAATCCTCTTCTATAGCCAGGGCCTCTTGTCATCAGCTGGGGAAGGGTCTCTGCTCTTGAGACAAGGACCCAAAGAGGTTCAAACATGACGACAGAACAGCATGTAGTTCCTCTGATCTAGGACTCCTGCTTCTGCCTGGTTAAATCCTACCATTGGGACCAAATTTTGCACTTTAAAATATTGTCTGCAATACATCTACACCCATCTTCAAAGCATCTGACGAAGTGGGATTTTCTCCCATGAAAGCTCATGCGAAAAATAAATCTGTTAGTCTTAAAGTGCCACACGACTCCTTGTTTTTTTTAGCACAGCCACAGTTGGCCCAGGTCAGCTGACTTGGGCTATAAACTTGCAGCATAGACATTTGGACTCAAGCTGAAGCCCAGGCAGCCACACTTTTTAGGTTAGTGTAGATGTACCCCATATTGCAGGAAGCCCTGATTCAGCCAGTACATCTACAATTACAAAGACGAGCAGAGTGGTGCCTGAGAACATTTTGTTTGCCAAGTTTCCCCCTTTTGTGTGGAATTTATTCTGTTCTTACTGTAAATCCTTTGTTTTAAAAAGTTGAATTTGAATCGTGTACAATTTCCTGTGGCTTGAGCTTTTTTGATTGATGTATATTGCCTTGGTGATGCTCATTCAAATCCATCATATCGAAACCCCTGTACTATTAATACATGGCTCTTATACAGCACTTCTCATCAGTAAAACCCAAAACATTTTGCAAATAAGGTCAGAACCATTGTCCCCTTGTCATAGATGGGGAAACAGAGGTACCCAAAATTAAAATGGCTTGCTTAAGATCACCCTTAACACCAAAAACAGAACCAGATCTCCCGAGTCACAGTCCAATGCACCATCTAAGTCACATGCTGCACTCCCATCATAACAAATCCTATATTTAAAGAAGTTGCAATAGACTTTTGTTGGAGTTTATCTGCAGTTTAGCTTTCATTCATCCAGATTCAAACCTGATGCAGTCTGGGGATTATACAAATTAATAAGCTCTGTGTTAGTGGAAGTACAGGATCAGTAAGTTAACTCAAAGTATTTTTTTCTCATTTGTGCACACTTCATGTGATTCAAACAAAGCATATAGACAGTGATGATCAGGTCTCACAAGTTATGGTTGAGAGCATCTAGGGTGTGATAGGGACTTGTCAGGTATAATAAATCCTACTGCATACGTACAGAATTGGTGCTGTTGTATGCAACTAACAAGCGTTCCACTGTTATTAGACAAGGCCCAGATCTTTAGCTGATGTAAATATAATAAATTTCACCAGACCAGGATCTGGCCCCACACATTAGGTGAAAGATGACATTCAAAGCCAGAAGGGAGAATTAGATCACATAGTTTCAACTCCAGTAGAACATAAGCCAGAGAATTTCACTCTGTTACTATTATATTGAACCCAAAAACCTGTGTTAGAATGCCTTTCTGGAAGATATGCTTCAGTCAGTCTTGATGTTGATGTATGTCCTAATGATTTTTTGCCATTATCAGTTCCAAGGCACTTCCATATTCTGCTCAATTTCAGTTTGGTTTGATAATCTTCACTTCCAGCTCTAACTTGTCCTCACCCAGATTCCTACCCTTTATAAAGTGTCTTTTAATAGTTTTCTCTCTAAGGAGCACAGCACCAGTGTATCTGAACAACAAGAACAGCCTTTATGACTTACAACAACATCAGCAGGTTTGGTGCTGGGCATAGGAAAACTAAGCAATTGCTTGGGACCCCCATTTGCTTTTCTAGTAGGTGGGTGGGAAGCAAATGTTCCTGCTTAGGGCTCCCATTGGGCTAGCACCACCATCAGAAGTGGCATCACATGGCAACTATTTTGTTATTAACACCAGACATAATTGTAGCATCCAGCCTACCCTGTAGTAGGCACACATAGGCTCCTTGGAGAGTTGTGCCAACCTATTCTATAGCTCCTGCTCTTTGCATATTATTGAAATAGCACAAAGTCCCCCAGCCAAGAAGATGCAGCAAATAGTGTGGCCAAGTTTCAGACTCTGACGTAGAGTGGGACAAAAATCCAGGCTCTTCAGGTTTCAGGAGAAGAAAGCATGGGGGGGGGGACATGCCATCTCACCTGGATTTATTAGCTCTGGGAGGGGCAGACTATGGGCTCTCATTAGAGTAGCAACATCTGAAGCAACAATAGTTCCTCAGTAGATCTTGTTGAGCATGTACTGGTGATCTCACTCCTCAGCCCAGAAAGAACAGATGCTGTTCCAGATCCTTACTGCAAGGCACAATTCATTGGTTAAACAGAATTTAGGCATCATCTCAAAAATAAAGTAATTCCTTTGCCCTACATGGGCTACTATCTCTAAAGGCTTTTTCCTTGTCCTTCATAGGCCTTCTAAGTCCTTACCCTGACCCCCCAGGAATTCCTGCTAGATTAGAGCCTACCTGTTTCTTGCATTCTCACTCAGGCTGCCTGCCTAGGACTCTCATAATAGCTCCAGGTCGGTTATACCCACCGAGGGGGAGGACCTCCTCGCGGAGCCCCTGCTACACAACCTCCATCTTGGTGTGCAGGTGGCGGAGGCCCCCTCCGTGAGGCGGAGGTTGGTCATGGCAGGTGTCACCCGGGTCGGAGATCTCCTGGACTATGCCCGGGGGGACTGGGTGGATCCCCATGAGCTGGCTCGGCGCATGGGGCTCTCCACCCCTCGTACCCCCCAGCGCCTACTCCAGGAGGTGAGGGCTGCCTTGCCTCCTGCTGCTCGGGCCTACCTCGGGCGGGTCCTGCGAGAGGGTACTCCCCGCCCCCCTCTCAGCCCTGGCCCTCCAGAACTCATGATCGGGCCTCGGCCCCATCAGCCCCCCCGGCCATCCCCGCCCCATGCCCCGAGCCGGCTGCTGGACCTGCAGCCGGTCTCTTTCCGAACCGCGCCCCGTAAACATCTCTACACGCTCGTGCTCCATACCATTCATTTCCTCGCCCTAGCGTCCCGCCCTGACACAAAGTGGCGGGAACTGATTCCACCCGTGGTGGGCGAGGAACCCCGGTGGGCCAGTTTGTATGCCACCCTCACTCCAAGGCCCGCCGGGGACATCAGTTGGCGGCTCCTCCATGGAGCCGTGAGCACGGGCGTGTTCTTGGCGCGGTTCACCCCTCGCCCCGACACCTGCCCCTTTTGTGGTGCGAGGGAGACCCTGGCGCATGTCTATTTAGACTGCGCCAGGTTGCAGCCCCTTTTCCGGCTCCTCCAGAACCTCCTCTTAAGGTTCTGGCTGCACTTCTCCCCACATTTGTACCTCTATGCACTCCCCATCCATGGCCCCACCAAGTCGCGGGACCTCCTCGCCAACCTCCTCTTGGCTTACGTGAAGGTAGCCACATATAAAACTCGGGAGAGGAGGTTGGCAGAGGGAGGGGCCTGCGACTGTGGGGCCTATTTCCGCTCCCTCGTCCGTGCACGTCTCCGGGCAGAGTTCCTCTGGGCGGCGTCCGCTGGCTCCCTCGACACCTTTCGGGAGCGGTGGGCGCTGTCCGGGGTTCTCTGCTCGGTACCCCCTTCCGACACCCTTGTTTTGAACCTGTAACCTTCACACCCGTCCCTGTTTTCTCTTTCGTTGTCCCCCGGACTTTTTTGAAGCCCTGCCTTGTGCCGCTTCCCCTCAGGCTGGGGGAAGGGTTTTAGAAGTGGGTGGGCTTGCGCCCACCCACTCCTCAGGTCACTTCAATAGGACTCTCATAATAGCTAGCTTTGCTTTACAGTCAGCAGACCTAGTACAGAAACTTAACTTTATACTCCCCATAGTTTTTCCAGGCCCTCTGACTTCCTCCAAGCCCTTTAAAGGACATGTGTTCTTCAGGCTGTCACCTCAACCCCTAGCCTCACAGGCCCAGCAGAGAAGCAGCTTGTTAGTCACAGGTGGAGCTAGGCTCATCTGCCATTAATAGGGTCAATCACCATATGAAAATGAGGAACACTTAGCTAAACTTGGGGTAGCATCACAGCCTAATTACAAGCAGTGTATCATTGGCTGGATAGCTTCCAAATGCCAAATAATTTAAGAGAGAATTATTTTTTTGGACTCAAATGCCCCATGTTATTTTTCTTTCAAGAAGAAAATTGGAGATGGAATGCATTCCATTTGGACGGAGGATTCATCTGTAAGCTAGGCCAGCACTCTGCTAAATAAGTCCCTGTGCCAAGTACTTATGGGTAATTAAGCATGAAGGGAATCAGCAGTCTGCTCCCTCCATTGTAACTCTCAGACTACATATTTGCAATGTGGTACTCAAACAGAAAATGCATCCTGAACATACAGCAGCCACAAGGGACTCCATAAATTTATCAGTAACATTACAGGGACATCAGAGATTTTTGATGGTAGCATGGGTGACTGAAACCTTACAGCTATGGCACTTCATGCATTGATGATCTCACTATGATGCTTTAAAGAAAAATGATCTTGTTCACACCAGTAACTTCTATTACTGGTGAATAAGGACTTCTCAATGACACCATAGTAGGTGGCAATAGGAAGTTCATATAGTTCTGCCGGATGACTGAGATGCACAGCTAGGAAGAAAGTTGGAAAGATGGTCCAAATATAGAATCCCGTGCATTTGTCTGCTTTTGTTGCCCTCATAAAGTCACCTGTGAAGGCAGGCTTTGTGGTGTGAGATGGAAGTGTAGCAGTAGGAAACCTCCTTTGGTCAGTGCGTTTAGTTGTGGTTAGCAGAGTGTAGCTACTTATTCAAGTTGTGTTAACATTTCTGGATAACGTATGTATTTCTTTGGTTTTATACAGCAAGTGCAAATACAGCAAGACTTGCCTTTGTTATGGCACTTTCTCTTATGATCCAGAACAAAAGTAGGAAAAGCAGAGATGTGTGAACTACACTTCTGAAATTTAGTTCCAATTCCAGGCAAGGGGTTCAGACAAGTTCTTAGCTGATCCAGACTAGAGTAATCCCAGTACAACAGTGGTTAAAACTAGAGACCTCCAATAGTAAACTGCAAAGTTCAGGAAGCTTTTGGATCCAGAAGTTTTTTGGACCTACTATAGAGTTCAGATCTAGATCCAATCAATTCCAGCATTTGGGAATTATTAATGCACAGACTTTTGATTCAGGCCCATCTCCTGTTTAAAATGCAGGGCTCCGTTCTTTTCTGGAGAGCTCTACTGAACTTCATGGTGTTAATCAGGGATAAAGTTGGCTCACAGAGTTTATAACTTCTAATTAGTGTTGCCACTTGTGATTTTATTCCTCTTGTAGTTTTTGGAAATGTGTATGCAGCACCTGGGAGGGTACTGCCTAGCATAGACAGAAAGACATGTGCTTAGCTCTACTCAGGCTAGGGTGCTAAAAATAACAGTATGGCCTTGGTGGTGTGGCTGGCAGCTTGGGCTAGCTGCCTGAGAACGTGCTCACAGAGCTGAACTGGGGTCACTGCCCATGTTGCTGTGGCCACACAACTATTTTTAGTGCACTGGTTTGAACAGAGTTAGCATGTCTGTCTTCAAGCATCCATCCAGTTGCCATGTAGACGTGCCCTTGGTGCTATCTGGTGTTTTTACTAACACCTCAGCTCCTGGAGTCATAAGAATATCAATCAATCAAATCATAGGGCTGGAAGGGACCTCGTGAGATCATCGAGTCCAACCCCCTGGGAATTGAACCCAGGACCTTCTGCATGTTAAGCAGATGTGCTAGCCACTACAGCTTTAATTTAAAAAAGAGAAAGTTTCTAGGCCTTGTGGTTGTGGAGAAAAGATGGAAAATGCTACCTAAGTGTAACCTAAAGTCTTAAAACCCAGGAAACAAATAAAAAGAACTCCAAATATATTATTATTAGGTTTTCAAAAAAATCATTATTCTAAGCTGATTTAATGATTTTTGTGGGGTGGAAGGGTCTGATTTATGATATTTGAACACCTGGAAATGGTAATTATTAAAGTCAATTTCCAAAAGGATAGCCGTGTTAGTCTAGTCCAGCAAAAAAACTAAGGAGTTGTGTGGCACTTAAAGACTAACAGATTTATTTTTCGCTTGAGCTTTCGTGGGAGAAAATCCCACTTTCTCCCACGAAAGCTCATGCAAAAAATAAATCTGTTAATTAATAAAGTGCCAGCAATGTGCTGCATCCTGTACAGGTCTGAAGCTAAGGCCTCACTCTTATTTCCACTGAAGGTAATATGAAACTCTCCTTGACTAAAAAGGGAACTGGATTGGGCCTTAAATATTTAAATCAGAAAGTTGTGTCTTTGAATGATCCTTTCCTATGGCTAATTCAAGTAATACTTGTGTGGGAACTTAAAAATCTAATTCTATATGATAAATTGCAGCAGGAAATGTTTTATTTTAAAGTGAATTTGGGAGGAACAGATTTGAAAGAAAATTGCCATACATTATCAGAACAATTAACCATTCTTTAAAAGCTGTCCCAGTTTTATTTTCTAAGAAGAGAGAGAGAGCGCAGCTTTAGCTGAAGCATAAAGCAAACTCTGCCAAGTAGAGAAAAAACTCACCCTGATGTGTCCTATTTGACAAACTGACCTGCAGGTCGCAACCTGAGTTTATTGATCTGTGGGGCCTTGTGTGGGTATCTGGCCTGTTTTCTGGACTTTGATTTCAGCTGCATTCCTGACTTCTGAAAGAGTAGGGGGTGTGGACTTCCACTAGGAGTAACCCTCCACTGGGAAGGAAGTAATGTTCATTAACTGTGTTCCATGGAGAGGCAGTGCAGGACTAAGCATGCTCAGTGCAAAAGCTGGTCTCCCTTGCCTGTCAAGCCCTATGTTTGAACTCGTTCCAGGATACTGGATTTACTTTTCACAAGGAAAGAATACCTGACTGGACTGCATTCTTCCTTCTTTCTTCTCTCTAGTAACTAGAAGACTGGCAACAATATTCTTTTATGATCAGTTCAGTCTCAGTAAAGCAATGTGCTTGAATGAAACTATGACTATTCCAGTGGAGAATGAAGAGGAAACTTTGCTACCTGTGAAGACTTCTTCTTAGGTCAGTAAAGAAGGTGAATAGAAACTTCTTTTCCAAGTACTTTTGCCAGTAGTACAATGTTGTTTCCAACTCCAATCAACCTCGTCAAATATTTTAACCTAAAGTAGATCAAACTTTTAAGAAGTTCATTTCCTAAGCTAAATAGCAGCTTTACTGCTGTTCAATATCTCTGATACAATAAACTCTTTTTACATGAAAATGCTGACAAACTTTATTTTTTGTTGAGCATACTTCACTTCTGAAAATGTGATACTGCTGATCTTAGCAGGTTTTTTTTTAAGAAGTGTTTGTTAAAAGCTCAGTCCTGCTTCTACAGTCCTTTCAGAGTCTTTAAAAGGCTGTTCTTCCTCATTCCCCCCACCCCTGCTGCAGATAGGACACATTCTTGATGAATAAACTCTGTATCTTATCAAGCAAATCTTGTGGCTAATTCATATGGCTTTTTCCAGTCTCAGTGTAGATGTTTTGCATATTAATACATGGCTGTGGGTCTTTCTGTGAAATGTATTATTTGTTTCATTGCCAGAAGGAGAGAGAAGGAGATTTTACTTTAAAAAGTACGTCTAGAATAGAGGATGCATGCATTTTCAAGTAATTTAAGAGCTTTACACTTGTTTTTTAAGAGCGTACTTAAAAGTAAAAACACCTACTGAGGTCTTTAAACATTTTTAAATTTTGTAGAGGGCACTGAACAATTTTTTCTTGCTATGTATTACTCTCTAATGGAAAATTTTCTAAATATAGGCCAAGTGTTCAATGACGAAAATGACTATTAAAGCAGACTCAAATAATACAGAGTTAAAAAGTAGTCTTCAGTTTATGGCTGTTGTGGACAGACTAGAAGCTGTGTTTTCATTTAGCTGTTATTGCTGATAAACTCTCATTTCAACTGTACTACAAAGAAGAGATTTTTCTTACCAAAACTTAATCTTAAATTTAGTAACTGGGGGCAGTATGTGCAGCAATGATCATTCAGATTATATTTTGGAAGTGTTTTTTAACTCTTGAGATAATCCAGGAAATAAATGAGGACTATGGATATGCAGAAATAAAATAAGTTCATTGTAAACTTTTTTTTTTCCTGTTACCTAGTAGTTTTCAGTGTGGAATTGTTTCTTTGTGGACAAAACACAGCTCAGTAGAGGGAAGGTATTATTGATAGGTTGGGAATGGTAAATGATGTTTTGGGGATAGAAGTGCAAAGATCTTACTTCTGAGTGCTTGTAAATTAAAACTCTGCAACTTCATATGGAATGTCAGTTTTATTTTCCTAGAACAGGGGTGCGGTATAAAATGGGAATGATTGGATTATCTAACCTTCTGTTTTTGGGCAGTGTGCGTTTTTTGGGGTCTTTTTGGGGGTGGGGGGCTGGTCTTTTTCAAAGGGAGTGTCTGTCAATTGATTTCCATTGGGATCACCTGCTACCTGCAGAACTGGGGAGAGGCAAGGCATGTGACAAAGACTAGAGATGAAGCACTTTGCTTCTTTCTCTTTATGCTGTTCTTCACCTCAGTTTCAAGCAAGTTTTTGGCTGGAAGATGGCCAGGGATAGTATAGCAACCTGCAGAGATTCATAGCATCAGTGTGGTCTAGTGGTCCTAGGAGACCCGAGTTCTGTTGCTGTGTGGCTGGTAGCAGGTTGCTTCTGCCCTTGGTGCCTTAGTTTCCCCATCTGTAAAATGGAGATAATGATAGTTAGTCACTTTTGTAAAGTTCTTTGAGATCCCTTGATGAAAAGTGCTTCACGCTTGCAGGGCACAAAGATGCTTAAGAGCAAACATTCATAACTTGGTTTGAATTTCAAGCACTGCTAATTTGGGGGTTCTTCAGCTTCAGAGATTTGGCTCTGGTTATTTTAGTGACAGGCATCATTTACAAAATTTTTATTTAGGCATAGAAGACTCATCCTTACATGACTCCTCTCTTCCCCTCCCACTACAATTTGGATGAATTCTGGTGCAAATATTCATATTGGTGAATTCTGGTCCAAACATTCATGTTGGATTTAGCCCTAGTGCAAGTCAGAAATCATCTTTAGATGATTTGTGAAGTCATAGATGTTAGAGATAGAAAAGAATTGTTAAGGTATTGAGTCCATTCCTCCAACAGGTGCAACCCCAATAGTAGATGTCTCCTAATTTGTTTAAAGAATACTTCTCAATTCTATACACCACAGTTCCCCAAAGGAGGACTAACCAGCTATGAACCCAGGCATGCATTTGGCCTCACAACACTTTTATTTTTATCCCCAAGCTTTTCTTTCTCCTATTTTTCACACTACACACATACTGATGCTTTTATTCCATTTATGAATTTAAATCCTGTGTTTAAAAAACTGTGGCCATAATTTCTGTAGTGACCAAGCCTTTCTAAGGTCTCATCCATATCCGGAGCTATTCATAGTCAACAATGTATTCAGTGTGTTTAGTTCTACTTTCTGTTCTCTGACACCCATGCTGAGAGTCTTGGACTGCTGAACAATTTAAATAGGGTAAATGCTGTAATGCTGCTCTTCACTCTAATTCCCATCTGTGAACCTGATCATTCTCCCTCTTTAAAGTTTGGGGCAAGTCTTTTGAAACTGCTATGTATAATAATTAGAAGTAAGAGAAGCAGAAAATGGGATGTTCTGTGTTACCCCAATGCAGCAAGTTAAATTTGCTTTGAGAACAGTCAGTATTCTAGGGCAGACCAAGATGGGGTGGGACAGAAACACAGTGGTCTAAATTTTCAGAAGTAACTATTGGTTTGGGGGTGCCTATCCTGAGACATTTAAAGGGGGCCTGAATACAAAAAGGTTGGTGCTCAGTGATTTCTGACTATCCAAACCCTTTTGAGGTTCCTGAAATTGGGCACCCAAAAACTGAGGTATCCAAAATTACAAGTCACTTTTGAAAATCAGGCACAACATGTACCACTGGTGTTTCAAAGCATGACATTTTCTATGATCTGGTCCACAGACACTCAGGAACACAGTGGAATACATGGAGGTTCTCCGTATATTCAAGTATCATGGAGGTAGACAACATTGCTTTGTTAGTTTTCTTAGGTGTCTTGAATAGGGCAGCGAGAATAATTTTTGTAGCCTTAGTTCTGATTTTGATTGAGACTGATTATTCTCAGCCTCCTTTTTAAACTTGCAAGCATGCCCCTTTCTTCCATCACTCCCCCCATCCCCCCACCCCGTGGCACCCATAGGAATCTCATGGCAGCAATGACTAGGAGATGGAGGAAACTTGGGAATCAGAAATGAGCATCATCAGAGCATCCTTCAAAGTTTATATTGAGCTATTCTACTACCCAATTACTACAAACCCTAACATTTCCTGTGAAGGCTGCATCTCAAACTGAAACATATGCAAGAAAGACTTTTCTAAGAATACTGCTGTGCTATGCTCATTTACTTCACTCTCATTCCTTAAGTTCCCCATCTTCAAGCATCTGATGAAGTGGGATTTTCTCCCATGAAATCTCATGTTATAAATAAATTGGTTAGTCTTTAAAAGTGCCAGCAGACTCCTTGTTTGTTTCACTGTGCTTATGTTACTGCCCCCCCATGCCTTTGTATAATTTGGTTGGTAAACTAGTTTAACTGAAAGATAAAAGAATTTGTATCTTTCATGCCTCTACTTCTAAGTTACTGAAAGGATTTCCCTGATGATATGAGCACCCAAGGACTTGCCATAACTCTAAGTGCTGTTACTAATCAGAATAAAGTTTAGCAACCTTAGCTTGTCTTGGACTACTAGCAGCAAGGAGCACTATGAGAACCAGCGCTCATTGACAGAGAGCACAATGAAAAGACTGCCTGCATTAGGAGACAGAAGGTGACAATGCAGGAATAGTCTTCCAGGGACATCTTTGTCTTAGCTGAAGAGACTGATTTTCTCCGAGATGTTAGAGACTGGCTGCAGGTATAGACGCATCACAGCTGTCTGAGGCTGAGACGTAGGATGAAGCAGGGATTACAACCAAAATGCAATCTTTCAGTGCTTTGTGTTATTTTAAGAAAATATTCTGTTTATTCTTACAGGTCGTAGTGGAAATAAAGGCAATTAGATTTATAATATTGTCCACAGACTTCATAAACGTAAGTACATTGTTCAGAGTTGCATTGTATTTCAATATGGGGAAGACTTTTGATTCTTATGAAAGAGCAATATACCTAAGCAGGTGAGATGCCTAATGTCCTTTGAAAGTCAGGTGTGTGACCAGTCTTCAGGGACTTTGAGTGACTTGAGGTGCTTTTGTAAATCCGGCTTTAAGTCTCATTGACTTTCTGTAGATCTTAGGATCTTAAGAGCCAAAATCGTTTTTTGATAATATAGCAAAAGCTTCACTCAGTCACGTAAGTGGTTTTGATGAATTTTCTCTTCCATTTTGAAATAACAAGTGAAAACAAAATGAATGTGACATACTGTATGGACTATTATTCATGGTGTCTGCATTCAAAAAGGGTTTTGGCACAAGAGTCAAGAACACGGCAGTTTAAATCTGAGTGTATTTTAATTACTAAAAACTAGAGTCCCAGAATTCAGGTTCAAGCCTGTATGGCTGGAACCTGAAAAGTTCAGGAGTGCTTGGATCCAGGATTATAATTTGGCCCATTACAGAAGAAGGGAAACAGCTACAAAATTTGTTTCTACTTCAAATCTGGGAGTAGGAATCCCCAGACAGGTCAGAGATCTAAGGCTTTGATTTAACCATTATAGAGAGAGGCAAAATTTAGAACTAAATTCAATGCTAATGTTGACCCACTATATCTAAAAGTTTGCAAGTTTCTGGAACTTTGATCTGAACCCAACCCTAACAGAAAATGATCAGTGAAATATCCTGCATCGACACATAAATACTCCACAAGAACAGGTGTCTTTTCTACATTGCTTCGCTAGTGCTCTCAGGGTTCAGGTAGTTGAATAAATGATCACTGTGTTCACTAGACAGTGGAGTTTAGGGTTGTTCTCAAGTGCCTTTGTTTGCTTGTATGTAAAGCCATCAGTGCATCATTCCTTCTGCTTCAGCTGTTTGAGGCTTACATTCTCTCTATTGATTTTGAGCTAAACATAGTGCCCTCGAAGGTGTGACCTGTACCTCAAGCTAATTTTTTTCTGTCATGCTTATAGGATTTGGGGAGGATGGTGGAGGAGAAGGGGACAATGAATTCAAAATGTGGAATATAAATCCAATCTCTTAAAGCCTCCTGGACTTTCCAGTATCACAAAGAGCACCTGCCATCCTCAAATCCACAAGTTTGTATTCTGTATGGTTTGAGATAAAAAGGGAAGTCAAATTCATGTAACTAATAAGGCAGATCGCTCAGAGATGATCTCTTCTTGGTGACATGGGTCTGGGCTAATATTTATTCAAAGCTTGCAAGATTTCAAAACCAGTTTTTAAACAGTTCTAGTTTATAGGCTTGAATGAAAAATCCAGATCTTAACTCCCTAAAATTTCCTTAAGCCTGAGCATCACTGCTTGAACTTATCAATATTTCAAGAAAGACGTAGGCGTTGGATTTTATTTGGTGCTGAAAATTCATTTTTGCTCAGAGTGTAGGTGTTTGAAAGATGTGCAGTTTCTTTTATTTTAATATTGTCATTAGGGTTGTTCATCCAATAGGCTCAAGTGTTACTCTTCTCTGTCCTACCTTTTAAGTGGGATTCTCTCCCATGAAAGCTCATTCAATAAATAAATTTGTGACACTTTATAAGTGCCACCAGACTCCTTGTTTGTTCTATCTTTCTTTTGTTTATAATCAGTTAAATGACATTTCCATGAGAAAGGTGAGTAAAAGCCAGCGCTTTGAGTTTATGAATATTTAAGGACAGATTCTGTCCTCCTTGCTCACATTGACTCACACCTTTCTCTCTGAGTAGCTCCTCTGAAATCAACAGCCCTTGATCTCAGACATAATGCTTAATACCATGACTTAGTCCCAGTGAATTCCTTGAACTTTGGAAAAGTGCAGCAAGCTTTTTGGCTCTCATTTAAGTCATGTGATGTTCATGGCAGTGGCATGATTTCAGCCTGCAGCTCAGTGGAGCACAGCAATTTAGTCGAAGTTTTGCTTGAAGATTCTGAGTTGTTTTGAATCCAGGCTTCCAACAGAGGAAGCCCCTGTGAAGCAAAAGTGTTGCCTGTCCTGCAGCTTGTAGGGACCAGTCCTGAGAACATTTACTGCCAGGCTCAGCATTTAGTACTGTAGGTTGTTCCAGCCATCCCACCCATGGAGTTCAGTTTTCAGTTAGATACAAAAAGTGCAGAGTTCAGGGTTCTTTGGATTCCGGGGTTTGTTTGGCCCAAAACAGTGAAGCTTGCAATAAACCTGGCCTGGGGATTAGGTTTGTAAAACAAAATAAAACCAGGTGACATTCACTTGGCCTTTGATTCCAGTCACAGGTGCTGGAACTAGTGGTGTGCATGTGAGGAGGAGGGGTGCTTCCATCATATACAGGGTTCACAGTGGTTGCCATTATATAGAGGGTTTATGGTTTGGTTCAGTGGCTCTCAGCACCGCCACTATAAAAAATTTTCCAGCACCACTGGTTCCAATGAATCCATTTCACACAGTTACAAATATTTTGTTGCAAACATTGTATGCAATAAACTATCCAGTGCATTTCTGAAGAGAGCTGAAAGATTTCACACCTGAGTGGGAAACATGAGTTTTGAGGAGAATTTCAAAGGAAAAGATGGACATCAGCCTTCATCTTGTACCTATTCTCAGCATATGGGAATAAAACCAACCCCATTGAGTAGGACATGTCTTAAATGTACTACTTGGCCTGCTGACAAACCTAACAGAAAAACACAAACTCAGTCAACGCACATGGGTTATGATTCGAATCACTAAGTGCTGAGGACATGCATTCAAGCGTATAGGCTCCCAGTATCTCAGCATTTCATAATAATGAGATCATTTGGTTACACAAAAGAGTATGTGCAAATGGCTTCACTAAAGGCTTAACCCAATGCTCATCAAAGTCAAGGGAAAAAATCCCAGTGACTTTAGTGGGAGCTAGAACAGGACATAAATTAGGACTGTTGTTATTTCAATAGTTGTATTTGAACGGCTGTATCTTGGTGGTCCATTTATTGTCATAGTGCAGCAAAGGCCCATATGCATAGGAGATAACTACTACTCTGTTTATATGGATTGCCGTTACATCTAGTGCAGACACCAACTAGGGATCAGGACCCCATTGCTCTAAACATGGATCAAACATAAAACAATATGGTCCCTGCTCCAAACAGCAGACAGCATTCAGTTGTTGCCTCAGTCTAAACATGACTGGATTAAGGCAGGGGCTTTAGGGGCTGCAGCCCCTGGCCCCATCCTAAAGGGGCCCCTGTTGTCTCCTCAAAATCAGGTCTGGCCAGGCTGAGGGGTGAGCTACTTTTCATCTTCAGCTTGCTAACCCCAGCCCCAGGACAGGCTGGTCTGCTCACCAGTGAGCCCAGGGACAGGGCAGGAATACCATGATCTCTGGTCTGCCTCTCCTTCACCTTCAGTAGCAATGCTGGCATGCTGGCTTATGCCAGCCTGTGGACCCACCCGCAGCCTCCCCAGCCCCCATAGCAGCATAACCCCACCCACCCCACAGTAGTAGCGGCCCACAGCAATGCTGGCTGCAGCCTCCTCCAACCCCCTCCACAGTGCTGGGCTGGAGACTCTGACTCCACCCCCAACATGCAGCAGGCAATGGTGAGCCCAAAAGTGTGCATCTATCTAGCTCTCATATAGCACTTTTTCATTGGGAGTTCTCAAAGTATTTCACAAAGTCAGATAAGTAGATGGGGAAACATCGGTACAGAGCAGGGAAGTGATTTGCCTGAGGTCACCCAGCAGGCTAGTGGCAGGGCTGGGACTAGACCTAACCTCTCCTGAATACATTCTGAAGTTGTTTCTCCTTCAGGCTATACTTTGTGTGGTGCACCCAGTTATTATTGTGATAGGTGTCATACAAATGTGTATAATACTTATTCTCATTAGCATTTACTCAGTGAGTCTTGCTTGTATGGTTTGTTTTGGTAGGTATGCTTTGCATGTGCTTTGGTAATTCTTGTGTACCATTTTTCTTTGCAAAACCCAGGCTTAGGCTAAACATTGTGAAACTCATAGAATCATAGGGTTGGAAGGGACCTCATGAGGTCACCACTCCCATTAAATTATTCCAGCCAGGGTTTTGTCCAGCCTCGCCTTAAACATCTCCAAAGACAGAAATTCCACCACATCCCTAGGCAGCCCATTCCAGTGCTTCACCACTCACCTAGTAAGAAAGTTTTTCCTAATATCCAGCCTCGACCTCCCCAGCTGCAACTTGAAACCATTGCTCCTTGTTCTGTTCTCTGTTACTACTGGGAACAGCTGAGCTCTGGCCTCCTTGGAGCAGCCCTTCAAGTAGTTGAAGGTTGCTATGAAATCCCCCCTCAGTCTTCCCTTCTGCAGGCTAAATGAGCCTAGTTCCTTCAGTCTTTCTTCATAGGGCTTGTGCTCCAGCCCCTTGATCATTTTTGTTGCCCTCCACCGGACTCTAATTTGTCCACATCCTTTTTGTAGTGGGGAGCCCAAAACTGGACACAGTATTCTAGATGCAGTCTTACCAGTGCTGAATAGAGGGGAATGATCACATCCCTCAATCTGCTGGCAACACTTCTTCTGTTGCAGCCCAGTATGCCATAGGCCTTTTTGGCAGCAAGAGCACACTGCTGACTCATATCCACCTTCCCATCCACCATGACCCCCCAAGTCCTTTTCTACACTACTCCTACTTAGCTGATCGCTCCCCAGCCGGTAGTAATGCATGGGGTTTTTCCGTCTCAAGTGCAGGACTTTGCACTTGTCCTTGTTGAACCTCATGAGATTTTTATTGGTCCACTGCTCCAATTTGTCAAGGTCTTCCTGAATCCTGTCCCTGGCCTCCAGCATGTTCCCCCCCCCCCCACTTGGTGTCATCCACAAACTTACTGAGTATGCAATCTATCCCAACATCCAGATCATTAATGAAAATGTTCAACAGAACCGGCCGCAGGGCCAACCCCTGGGTCACACCACTCATTACTGGTCACCAAGTAGGTATGGAACCATTGATTCCTACTCACTGAAACCGTTGACCTTGCCAGTTCTCTATCCACCTTACAGAGCACATATCCAACCCATATTTCCTTAACTTGCTGATGAGAATGCTGTGGGAAACTGTATCAAAAGCCTTGCTAAAGTTGAGGTATGTCACATCAACGGCTCTTCCCGCATCCACAAATCCAGTCATCTCATCATAGAAGGTGATGAGGTTGGTCAAGCATGATTTGCCCTTTGTGAATCCATGCTGACTGTTCCTGATCACTCTATTGTCCTCCAAGTGTTTCAGGATGGATTCTTTGAGAACCTGCTCCATGATTTTTCCAGGACTGAAGTGAGGCTGACAGGTCTGTAATTCCCTGGATCTTCCTTTTTCCCTTTCTTGAAGATAGGCACTATATTTGCTTTTTTTTCAGTCCTCCGGCACCTCCCCCACTCTCCATGAGTTGTCAAAGATAATGGCCAGCAGTACTGCTATCTCATCGGCCAATTCCCTCAGCACCCTCAGATGCAGTTTGTCTGGCCCCATGGACTTGTGCACATTCAGCTCCTTTAGGTAGTCCCTAACCTGACCTTCCGTCACCAAGGGCCTCTCTTCTTTTCTCCAGTCTGCCATACCGAGTGTAGTGGGCTGGGAGCTGGCCCTGCCTGTGAAAACAAATAAAAAAAGCATTGAGCACTTCAGCTTTTTCCTCATCCTCTGTCACGAGGATACGTGCCCCATTCAGTAAGGGACCTACACCATCCCTGATCCTCTTCTTGTTATTGACATACTTGTAGAACCCCTTCCTGTTATCCTTCACGTCCCTTGCTAGCCGCAACTCCAATTGTCCTTTGGCCTTTCTGATTTTATCCCTGCAATCCTGAGCAATGTCTTTATATGCCTCCTTAGTCATCTGTCCAAGCTTCCACTTCCTGTAGGCTTCCTTTTTATTTTTTAGCTCCATGCAGAGTTCTCTGTTAAGCCACACTGGGCACCTTCTACATTTGCTGTTCTTTCTGCTCATCAGAATGGTATCTTCCTGTGCCCTTAGCAGGGTTTCTTTAAAATGCAGCCAGCTCTCTTGGATTCCTTTCCCCTTCAGATCAGCCTCCCAAGGGATCCTGCCCATCAGTTCCCTGAGGGAGCCAAAATCTGCTTTTCTGAAGTCCAGGGTCTGCGTTTTGCTTTTTTCCATTAATGAGCATCTTGAACTCTATTATCTCATGGTCACTGCTGCCCAGGTTGCCATTCGCTTCTACGTCCCCAATCAATTCTTCTCTGTTTGTGAGCAGCAGGTTGAGAAGTGCAAGGCCCCTAGTTGATTCCTCCAGTATTTGTACCAGGAACAACACTCTCCAAAAACTTCCTGGATTGCCTGTGCACTGCTATATTGGCCTCCCAGCAGATGTCAGGGTAATTGAAATCCCCTATGAGAACCAGGGCCTGTGATCCAGAAACTTCTGCCAGTTGTCCATTGAATGCCTCATCCACCTCCTCCTCCTGTTCTGGAGATCCATAGCAGATACCCACCACGGCATCTCTCTTGTTGCTTTCTCCTCTAAACTTAACCCACAAACTTTCAACTGGCTCTTTTCCACTTTCATAATGGAGTTCTGAGCAGTCATAGAGCTCTTTTACATATAGTGCTACTCCTCCCCCTCTTCTTCCCTGCCTGTCCTTCCTCAACAATTTATATTCATCCATGGCAGAGCTACAGTCATGCAAGTTATCCCACCACATCTCTGTTATTCCAATTAGATCATAGTTCCTTGTCTGCGCCAGTACTACCAATTCGTCTTGCTTGTTTCCTGGGCTCCTCGCATTCATGTACAGGCACCTAAGATACCAGACTAATTGCCCTACTTTCCCATGTTGATTTTCAATTCTATTGCATCTACCTCATTGCATTTTCTCCATGCGTTGTCTTCCCACACTTGTCTCAGGTATTAAACCTTCATTAGAACATCTAACACAATTATTTGATTCCCCCCCCCCCCCGTTTCAACTACCCTCTTTTTTTTATCCCTGGTGTTACAGTCCTAGCACCCCCCAAGTTCCATCCCTTCCTCCAGGTGTCCCACATGGGCACTTACATGTGGGCTTTCATCTCCTTCCCCCTTCAAACCTAGTTTAAAGCCCTCCTCACTAGGTCAGCCAGATGACGTCTGAATATGCTCTTCCCCTTCCTCAACAGATGGAGTCCATCTCTGCCTAGCAGTTCTTCTTTCTGGAACAGCACTCCATGGTCAAGGAAGCCAAAGCCCTCCTGACGACACCATCTTTGCAGCCAGGTGTTCACCTCCAGGATGCATCTGTCTGTGCTCAGGGCCCCACTTTTGACCAAAAGGATTGAGGAGAACACCACCTGTGCTCCAAATTCCTTCACCTGCACTCCCAGAGCCCTATAGTCATCTTTGATCTGCCAAGGATCACCTCTCGCAGTATCATGGATTCCCATATGGATGAGTAGCATTGGGTAGTAGTCAGAGGAGCGGATGATTCTAGACAATCCCTCTATAACATCTCGGATGCGGGCACCCAGCAGGCAGCATACCTCCCGAGAGGCCTTGTCAAGGTGACAGATGGGTGCCTTCATCCCCCTCAGAAGTAAGTCCCCAACCACCACAACCCTACATTTCCTCCTAGCTGTGGGTGGATGTTATCCTCCCAGTCTCGGGGGTGCATGGCGTCTCCTCTTCCACCTCATCCATCGTCTCTAGCGCTGCATAACTGTTCTTCACCACAACAGAGGGTAAGATGTGAGCAGGGGTGGAGTGCTGTCTGCTGCCAGAGGTAACCAGCTGCCAGTGTCCTCCCTCTTCCATAGGCATCCCATCCTTCTCCAGTGGTGCGGCAGTAGTCTTTGCACCTGGACAGTATCCTTATCCTTGCATGTCTCCTTGTGGATGCTTTCGAGGAACTTCTCCAGGGCATGGATACTCCTTAACCTAGACAACTCCTCCTGTAATTCTCCCACCTGCCTCCTGAGAGATTCCACCGGAAGACACCTGTCACATTAATTTCTCTCCCCAGCCTGATCGTCTGAGACAGGGAAATGCAGGCCACAGTCCGTGCAAGACCACACCAGGATCTGGGTAGAGATATCCATGCTCAGGATGTCTGTCTGGCTACAGGCACAGGTGGAGGAGACAGAAGGGGCGCTGGCACAAGCAGTGTGTTTCTTCTTCACCATTGTGGCCTCACCAGCTCCTTCCCTCTCAAACTCCTCTGTTTTCAGTTTCCCTGGACACTCAGCCACTGGCTTTTAAGGCCTTCTCTTGTTAGGTCAGCCCTTCCTCTCGTTAAACACACAAGGGAAGGGTGATCACAAGGCTGATTGAAGCTGACGATCAAAGATGAGCAGAGAACAATGGTCCAAACAGTCCCCAGACAATCACACAATCACAGTCCCAGTTCCCACAGTAACTGACAACCAACAAAAGTCACCTGTAGGGAAAGACACAAGCATACAGTTAGCAATTCATTCACCCAAGCTTCGCTCTCTCCTTGGTTCTGCAGCTAAGGGATCACCTTCACCTCCTTCTCAGGGCTTCACCAACTCCTTCCCTCTCAAACTCCCCTGTTTTCAGTCCCCCTGTTCACAAGCTCCCCCTGGTTGCTCAGCCACTGAACTCATTTGGTGTTACTGTGCAGCATGTACTATAATGGAATATAATCATTCCCTGTTGTGAACAAATTGTGCTTCTTTTGGGGATGAGCTCAGTAGCCTCATTAGGTCCTTTCACTGCTACTACAACAGCTGTGCTTCTCAATTTTGTGACAGTAGTGTCAGCAAATGGCAGTATACATGGTGTGGCAATCTCTCATTTGGTCGTGCTCTCTTCTGTTCCCCACCACAGGCGTAATATGCAATTTATAATGAACAGAGATGACGTGGATTACAGCAGCCTGAATCACAGGCTATATAGATGAAGCTGTGAGGTAGGGTGGGAGGAGGAGGGCTAGGGTTTGATTATGATGGTTATGGTTCCACCTAGACAACTCAGCTGGTACTGTACTGTCCTGGGTGCTGCACATATATAACAATAGAAAGTGTTGCCCTGAATAACTCAAAAACTATGAAGACAAGACAGTAAACGGATGGGAGAGAGGAAATAGTATTGTCTACATTTTGCAGAGGGGGAACAGAGACTGATTAATTTGTACTGTCATGTAGGATGTCAGAGGCAGAGTCAAGAATCTCCTGTATTTTAGTTGAGCTTGCTGGTCACAATATCAGCCTTTCTCTCAACATACCTAGATTATAAACTCAGTCTCCAAGGCTCACGAATTCTGCATAGATGGTTGTCTATTTTTTTTTCTTTCTACGTCAATGATGAATAGACCACAGTGAACCTTCTCAAGTTACTGTGGGTCATTGTGCTGCTGGAGTTGTCCTCCTTTGAAAGGGACATAAACTAAGGCCCTTTTACTCATTATCATTAAATATCTTACAGCAATTTTCATAAATGAATGGCTGTCAACTGCAGGATCTGAATCAGATTCCATTTGAGTTATTTACTGTCTGCTGGCCTAAATTCCACCTGTGTTTTCAACTGAATGTGGCATTTTTCACTTCCTGTCCTAAATTTTTGTCCATGTATCCAGTTGAACTCTTGATGTAGCCTCATTTCAGTGATGGAGGCAGGGATTCCTAAATAATATACCTTCACTATCAATGTGATTTATGCTGGCAATGCCGCTCTGCTTTATACGTTGGACAAATAGGACAGTCTTTGCACAAAAGAATAGATAGTCGCAAATCTGACATCAGAAATAAAAACACTTAAGAAAAATAGAACATTTCAATCTCACTATCGTTAATAGCCCCAGTTAGACAATTGGATTATAAATCAAAGTTTCAGAGAGAAACTGCAGAATTGGAATTCATATGCAGATTTGACACAGTTGCCTTAGGGTTAAATAGGGATCTCAGGCTTTTTTTCTTATTACAACAGGTGATTTGACCTCACCACCCTCTATGTGCTGTTCTCCACTGTTAGAATCTTAACAACTGCTTTGATTTGCTATAGCAGTGGCTATGTATACACTGGCAAATTAGTCCAGACTAAGGAGGTATAATACAGACTAATTTGATCCCTGTCTACACTAGGCTTTGCCTAGGTTGAACTAAAATTTTTTTTAGTCCAACCTAAGCAAAGCTTAATTTGAACAAGTTAGTTTGAATGGCAGGAGTGACAGGGCCCTGGAAAAGACCTGTGACCCAGGCCCTGCATGTCCCCTGGTCCTGATTTGGGGCACAGATCCGATCCTACCCAGTGCCCTAGGCAGGGCCCAGGTCAGGCTCCTGCCATGGGTGGGCTGGGGCCAGGGAAGACAGCTGCTGCCACAGGTAGCCCGCTAGTGGACTGAAGGCACTGGCAGTGGGACTCAGGGCACAAGCCCTCTATGCCCAGCACCAACAGTGCCGCTGTTGAATGGTTAGTTCAAACTAAAAACTTAGCTTGAGCTTGGTTCAAATTTTAGTTCGAAATAAATAAGTTCGACCTAAGCAGTTAATTGGAACTAACTGTGTTTTTTAGTTTGAACTAGCTTTTTAATTCAAACTAAAAAACAAACAAACAAAAACCGCAGTTAGTATGAACTGAAAAGTTCCACTTAGTTTGAACTAACCTGGGGTTAGTTCAAACTAACTCCAAACTGCTTAGTTTGGACTAAGCAGTTAGATATAGAAATAGCCAGCCTGACCTGATCTTATGACTTGCACTTCCCTTCATTTATTTTCCTCCCATTCTGTAAATTCTCCATCTTTGAACATCTGACAAAGCGGCATTTTGTCTAACAGCTCATGTGATAAATAAATAAATTAGTCTTTAAAAGTGCCACAGGACTCCTTATTCATTTTATCAAGTACTAGTAGTCTTAGAAATAATGCAACCTATAGCTAATGTGTGTAAAGTGCATTAGGAGCTTTGGAGATGACAGGCACTATAATAATGAAAATGATGATAATTTTTAATATTTTATAAATCTGAAACTTCAGATTTTCTAGAGTGTAAATTGCTTCCCTGTATTAAATGTGTCTAAGAATCAAAAGCTGTCAGATTGATGCTTTGCAAAATTATTTCTTTTACATGAGAAAGTGTGTCATATGCTTAACAGATGTACAAATCCCACATGTTTGTTTCATAAAGCTGTTTATGAAAAGCATTAATTTATTATTACTCAGAGCAAACTGGACTAGGCCTGGCCACAGAATATTGTGGATCTCACTATTTGTTCGTATTTTGTTTTAGCCGCTATGTTAAAGATAATTTGCTAGCTCGTCAGTTGGGGTAAATAAGCAATTTACCCCAGTACAGGCTTTGGCCCAATAATCTAGCCAATGAAGCATAAAACATTAGTTGTTTTTTTTTAAATAATTTATTTTGTATTCAAAGATTGTACAAGACTTAAAGCTTCTTTTGGGTGTCAGAATTGTAAATGTTTTGACAATACAGACTCTTTGATATATTATTTTAGTTTGGATAAATTATACTAAATATTTGCAACCATTGCACCTCATTCTGAAGATAGGCTTGTAAGTAACTTTACTCACATGAGTAATCCAATGGGGCTACTTCTTACTGTACCAAAGAAATGGCTATATGATCCTTGTTATACTAGGTGCTGTACAGAAACTGTAAAACTGCCCTGAAGAGTGCACACTTCGAATAGACAAGACAGAGAGAGCATTATTCCCACTTTTAGAAATGGGAGACTGAGGCACAGTGGCATTAACTGACCTGTGCAAGGAGCAGCATTGCCAACTTTGTTGAATTTTTGTCTGGGTCTCGCACCAGTTGCGTTTTTTCTTATTCTTACCCCTTGGAGTCAAGAGTATGTAATAATTTCAGCATTCATTTAAAATTAAATTTTAACCTTTGTGGCTGTGTAGGAATGTTTTGACAATGTGCACATGGATAGCTTAAACTCCATCTCCCCGACCACCACCAAAGGAAGAACTCAAATTTATTATGTTTAAAATCTCATGATTTTAAAGCTAATCTCTTGATTTTTTCCCCAGGGTCTCATTCACGATTTTTGGCGTGACTAGGGTTGGCAAGGCTGAAAGCCATGCAACAGGCTTATGGCAGAACTGGGGATTAAACATTGACCTTCAGAGTAGCCAGCACAGTGCCTTAACCATATTACTATCTTTTCTCACTACTTACTGAATAAAGTTGCTTACCCATATAAGTGTCGATAACGCTCACATCCATGATTTAGAATTAAATTTCAACATAGAGAGAAGCTTCTGGACTAAGGCCAGAGATTCCACAAAGTCCATTAGGGACTTTGCTATTTCTATTAATTTTTATATGGAGGATGCTCTGCTACTGTGGCGATGGTCAACAGAATAAAATCTTAAAATAGAGGTTGGAACTCAGGACTGGGAAACACTCGGGACCCAGGGGTTTTATGTCAGCAGCAGCACTGACTTGCTGTGTGTGCTCGAGGGGCAAGATATTTAACAGCTGTGATTGTCTTGTTTTCCTCACCTGTCAAATGGGGACAGTCCTTAACTGGCTTTTTGGAAGTATCTTTAAACTGATGCTTTTATGAGCTAGGTAGAAGAGGGGGGATGAATATGTACAAGACAAAAGAAAAAAATAGGTTAGCCTGCCTGGGTTCATCACACTTATTCCATGTCAGCAAACTCAGCAGGACAAGAAAGCAGAAAGAAAAAGACCAAAAGAATGCATTAAAATAAAAATTAACAGAGGAGGTTGAAGTTGCAAACCAGCAAATTGGGTTGCACAGAGATCCTGCTAAAAAATCATGCCTCATTTTTCATGTCTCGCTGCCACAGGCCTGGGTGGCAGAATGTTCCCCATTCTTAAGAGTGCCGTGATAACCTTTTAGTGCTCACTCTGTCCCAAGGGGAATTCCTGTAGCTACACTTCATCTTTTAAGTCCCATCAGATATCTTGCAATAAGCAAAGTGGTGTTGCCTCATGAGGCAGATATGGGTCCTCACAGCGAAGGGTTTTTTGCCAGTGATTCAGAGAATAACATTGTACTGGGTGAGTCGGTACAGATTGGGAGCCCCAAACTGGAGCTTGGGTGAGTGGAGATACTGTAGGAGTTACAGTGCAGCTCAGGTTATTAGTCTTCTTGCTTAGACACTCCCTTCAATTTCAGTTGGCTGTAGGATAGTTCTTGATTTTCTGTATTGCATGCCTGTGCAACGTTGCCATGTGGTGTGAAAACAGCCACTATGTGTTACAGTGATGGTTGTGTTTCTGTGCATTGCTCACGGAGCAGTTGAGACGGTTAATTATTGCCCAAGGGAGTGGAGGTCTTGGTGTGAATGATGCCACAGCTATAAGAGGTAGCAGTATTTTGAAATGGTGTGTAGGCTATAAAGGACTTGATTAGAGCACAGCTCAGTTTCAGTGGGATATACCTATATACATCATATAAGGGTGACTGCATGCCACTGGTGATGTGCTTATATGATTTGATTGTGCTCTTAATCCATTATTCATCCACCCTGAAATTCTTTATTGATATGCCCCTAAATCTTTTCTTTTGCAGCCAGCATTCACTTCTAAATTTTTCTGTGTGGTCCATCTGTTAGACTTGTAATCTTATTTTTTATAAGCTTTCCTTTTCAGACTCTATATATTTTCCCCCACTTACCTCTGACATTTAGAAAACTTCTTTAATGCACTACATAAAATTTACAATACTTCTGAACCTATTATAGTACTTTTTACCTGAGGATCTGTACTGTTTGTCTCAGGAGGGAGGGAACTGAGGTAAAAAAATGTGGCTTGCCTCTGGTCACATAAGTGACAGTTGGGAATAGAAGCCAGGTAGCCTGACTCCTGGTCCCCTACTCTAATAATCGAAGCTGGCATAGTCTTCATCAGACTTACTAAGCCCTTGCTATCCTGCTGATATAATTTAGCTTGTAATGTGGACCCTGTTTACGTAGCCTCTTTGCTCCCCCCCTCCCCTTTTCCAACCACTCCCATGAAATGTGTTGGTCTTTCCATGACTCAGTGACAGACATCTCTAACCTGTAAGTGTTCTGGCAGTTTTAGCTGAATAGCTACAACACTTATTTCAGGGACTATGTTGTAATGTGCTAGCATGCAATATGGATTAAGAATAATAGCAGTTAATAATAGTACTGACTGCTTTAGGCACCTTTGACTTCTTTATTCAGAACAGGAACAGTCTCCTACTCTGTCTTTGTGCAGTGTCTAACACAGTGGAGCCCCTTTCTTGGGAAATCTTGAAGCACTGCCATAATAAATATGATTAATAATATTTAATTGTCAGATGTGGGCTCTCAGGCTTTTATTAAGCAAAAGATGAAGCAGAAAAACATCACTTTTACTGATTCAGTGCTTGTCCTTGTTTTTTACAGCTAGATGCCAAAAGGCTTTCATTTCCACTATCCCCCTGGCTTGGGGAACTAAGCCCAGTTCACCACTGACAGGGACGTTGTGTCATTTGCAGCTGTGCAAGCAAGGTGTAAAATGCTATTGGTTCTGGATGGGATCTTTTGCCTAGGTGTTAGTGGTGCCACAGGAAAGAAGAATCAGGCCCTTTCAATTCACTATAGTCTGAAGAGAGCATCCGCAGAATATATACTTTGTGATCTTCTGCTATAATATATCTATGGTCCTTTGGAAAAGATCAGTCTATGTTCCCTCGGAAAAGATCCTTCCTTTTTGGCCTTTTTCTTGCACAGATACAGTAGTGTGATACATCCTCTACATTACCTGTGTTTTGAATTAACTCACTTTAGTCCAAGTTAAGAACAACCAATATTGTTTGTGTTGTTGATTGCTTCTTGTATTTATTTGTATTGCAGTAACACTGAGAAGCCCTAGTTATGGACAAGGACCCCACATTGCTAACAGGTGGGGAAAAAAAGGTCTCTGCCTCAAAGAGTTTACAATCAATACTCTATGCCGCTATAAAAGCTTTTCTTCAAGGATCTTGGCTATCAAATGTCTTATCAGCGTGGTCACTTTATGGATATGGAAGGGTTGAATGGTTTGTTCATGTCATATAGTATAGATGAGATTAGAAAGCAGGAGTCTGGATTCCCAGTCCTCTTTTTCTGGCCATTATAAATAACAATTTTAGAACTGGAAACTTCAGAGGAAGATTATCACAAAGGATTATAATAACAAATGGCTATAAGAAGATAAAGATGATGTGACACTTAAGACAAAATGGGCTGTTAAAGGGTGGCAAGAAACTCAGATTTCTGAAATAAGTGCAAACATTACATATATGGGAGAAAATAATAATTTGGCTTGTCACTCCATAAGTCCTTAGTGCTTACTGCCTGAGGGAAAATTGGAGTTAAATGTGAAATCCTCCCTGCATCTCTTCAATCCATTAAAATGTGTGTAGTTAGCTGAGTGTTAGTGAAGCTGTAAAGTAGAGGAAATCCTGAATGATTACTATCTTTGGTTCATTTTCTGGGTTCTCTGTGGATACTGTATGGGCTCCTCCTTCATTCCATTTTGCATGTTAGACCATCCTCACTTGAACATTTTAGTTAGAATTTGGCTTAAAAGACCTTTCTGTCCCATGTAAACCAATAAACAGACATTTTCCATTTCACCTATGGTGCCTAAAATAAGATTCCAAAAGAATAGTTTCTTGCCTAATGAACAGTATGCCTTTAAATCTCTGCATTCAACCATGATGGTGCTTCTGAGACAGATAGGTATTTATAAAGCAATGAGGAAAGGTCATTTGTTGGATTTGGGTTTCATTAGCTGGTCCAAAGAACCTTTTATTCATTCACCTCCCACAGTTCAAAGGCAAAATAGGCAAAAGCAAATGTCAAAAGAAAAAAAAATGTTTATTCTCTTGTATTTATTTAAAAATTTGCAAAGTCAGTGCTGCATGTACAGTTTTCTTTGTCACCTGCAAGTCTTGGCCTGCCCAGTATTAAATTATTGATGATGGTGGATTTATATATAAAATTAATTGTTATGCAGTGTGGTAGCTGAAACTGGAGGCCTTGTTGTCCAGGCTTTTAAAACGTACATAAAAGGCTGTGCCTACTCAAAGAGCTTACAGTGTAGATAGACAAGATCAACAAATGATGGGAGTGACTTACCGAAGATCACACAGGATGTCTGAGGCAGTTATTACCCAGATCTCCCGAGTCCAGTTCAATGCCTTAACCACAAATCCATCACAGCTCTTTTTGAGTGGTTCTTTTGTAAGTATAACGAGAGGCAATTTGTACAGAACACATTATTTGATAACAGTAGCTCTCCATGTATTTGCTATATGGTCTATGGCACTAAAAGAGAAGCTGAAAATGTGGTCCTTTTTGCTTGTTTACATTTCACACACTAATGGATCCAGCCTCACAGGTCTGTTGTGAAGTAGTATTATTTCTTTGAGCATAGGCATTTGTGGGCTCCAACACACTTGGCCATTTGCCATCTCCCTCAGTTGGCATCTGATGAAGTTGGTTGGAGCCCATAAAAGCCTATGCCTGAAGAAATCTGTTAGTCTATAAGGTGCCACGGGACTCTCGTTGTTTTTGTTGTACACAGACTGACACAGATACCCTCTGGAAATTATTATTTCTGTTCTCCAGATGGTGAAACTGAGCTATGCTGAGAGTGTGTGAGTTGACCAAGGTCACCTAAGACACTATTGATAGATCCTAAATTTGAACCTGTGTGTCTTAAATCCCAATTAGCCCCCAGATGGTACTTCTTCCCAGCTGAAGTAACATTTTTCTAACCAGATTTATTACTTAATTTATCTTTGTGCACCTTTACAAGTGAGTGCAAGACTACCAAGTTTTCCTGGCATTGGGACATAATGAAGTCAAAAGTCTTGTAATGAAGGACAGCTACAGTGTAGAAACTGGCGCTGCCAATGCCTCAGATCTTTATTTATTTTCTTAATAAATTGTGACATTTACCTTTGCTTTAGCTTTAATTTACTGTATACTGAAACCACTGTCTACAGTTGGAAGTCAGACATTGCATGCTCCACTGTCCTGATGCCCAGAGAAATAAAGTGAAGCCAAGAGTGACTTGCATTTATCTTAGGCCATGTTGTTAGGAGACGACTCGCATCTTCCAGAACTAAGCAGAGAAAATTTCCAACCTGCTGTTTGTGTGTTTGTCTAGGACAAGGGGGGGACTACCTGGTGTTTCCATGCTTGTTAGATTGGTAGATGTCAGATCTCATTAACTCTCTTACGTTTCCCTTTAGAAGCACATATTGCAATAGGAACAATCTTGTCTCCTGACATTGCCTATATTGGTTCAGTTGGGGGCCTGCCTCCTTGCCCAGGTCCCCCAGGCTCCTGTTTGTGTCTGGACACAAAGAGGAGAATCAGGAATTTTGCATTTTCACCAGTCATCTGTCCACCTTTTGTTCCCCTCCTGTGCCCACAAGGACTGTAAGTGCACCCTACCCTTTCCTTTCGAGGGTGATTAGAAGAGAAGTATAACTATGCCCAGCACAACAGAGAAGCAGACTGGATCAGTATTTGGAGGCATCTGCTGCTACTCTAGTTTCTCTGTGGTGTTTGAAGCTGCAGATTGGAGGATGCTGCTTCCCAAAAATGCAAGTATTGGAAACAATGCCTCAATTCTCCAAGCCCCAGAAAACCAGTGGAAAGGGGAGCCAAGTGGTGAAGTGGACCCTGAAAAAGATGGAAATATTTGCCACTGTAGATAAGAAGAGAATGCACCTGAGATGAAGAGCTCTTAGCCTGGTGAAGTTAAGTGTTCTGAATTCCTGGAAGCTGGTTTGAGCACACTGTTAGGAGAGAACTGGAGGCAAGCATGTAACTTTGCTACAACTTGGCTTAATGATATTTAAAATGTAAGTCCTTTAAACAGAGGGACATAGAAACACCTCTTCAAGATGAAGCAAGAAAGCAAAATTCCTACTGCCAATCTGTGCATATTCTCTCACAGGCTGTTTTCCAAACAACCCTAGAAAATCAGTTAAATCCAAAAAGTGGCCTTTGGAGGATCAACCATTTCTTGCATCTCTCTCACTCATTTGCATCGTCAGTTTTTATTCCTTTTTATCTGAAAGCTTAAAAGCTAAGGAGGGAATGGAAACATTTAGAGATCTCAGGGCCCAGAAGTTAAAGGATGAAACTGAGCATAAGAAAAATGAATAATAAACTGGCTCTTTCTGTCAGTTGATCTCAAAGCACTTTATTATGATACTGGTCTCTTTTGTACTCACTTTACAGATGGGAAAACTGAGGCACAAAGCAGGGACATGACTCGTCCAAGGTCACCAAGCAGATCAGTGGCAGAGCCAGGAAGTGAGGACAGGTCTCCTGAATTCTAGTGAAGTGTGCTAGTCACTAGAACACACCACATCCTTCATAGGAGGAAATGTTTGTGAAGAGGGAGGTTGGTCAGACTGGAATTTTCTCCCCTAAGAATGTGGTGAAAACCTCATCCTGAGAGTCACTGAAAAGCATACTTGAGAATCTCTTGTAAGCAAACTAAGCCCAGATCCAAAGCCTGCTGAAGTCAATGGGATTCTTTCCATTGTTTTTTGATGGGTCAGGGTCAAATTTAATTCTGATTAGAAATGGGTGAGATAACCCTGGTGGATTGTTGTCCATCTCACACTTCTGCAATTCTACGAGAAGCATTACATTTAATTTAGGGCATATTTAGTTGTTAGAGTTCCTTAATGCAGAACACCCTAATGACTGCTACTTTGGATAAGTGCAAAAACAAAAAGAACGAAAATGCAGGCTCCACGAATCTCGGAATCTCTCCTGCTGTACAGCTGCATACAAAATGGTTGCTGAACTCTACCACCAGGGAGAGTTCTTGGAAATTTAAAGGCACAGTTCTCGGAAGACAAAAGGCTGCAGCCTTCTAACTGCGTGCCTATGTAGCCCTGTGTGCATTGGACAGCCACCAGAAATTGAACAGTTAATAAAAACGGGACCATCCATCTATCCGATCTTGTCCTGCCATCTCTGGTCGGCACTTTGCCTTCAGGCTAATATTACAGTTTTCCAGAACTTGTTCAATATTGCCATTTGATCCTCGGAGAAAGGGAAAAATCCAGTCAATAAGGTTCTCATTAACCAAAAATAGCTGTAACATGCTGGAGTCATTTGTACTTGGTTGATTGAGCTAACCAGGCAGGCAAGGCATGCTGACATTGATCATCTGCGTTCTCACTAAATATGCCATTGTTAATGGGAGTTTGTCACAGAACAGTCTGGAGGCTTCAAGAACCCTGGACATAGTTGAGAACACCAGTTTCCAGACTGCCATTTGGCTTTAAACTGAAACTGAAAATTGTATTCATGTTAGAGACAGGACCAGGGACCAAAGGTGAGATATAATCTTGTTCATAATGTTAGAACTGAAAGTCTTGTTTTGGATCACGATGGAAATACAGATGAGTGCAATCCTGAATCCAAGTCTAAATATTCTTACACATGTGGAAGTGTCTGGATACAAGGTGTTGCCTGCTTCATTTAAAGATAATAAGCAAAGGTGAATACAAACTAACAAATGAGTTAAGTTTAGTGTTGAGTTATTTATAACAAACAATATGGCACAAAATTACATAGAGGGTATAATTTCTGGCACAGACATCAGGTGAACAGGACGTGCTGAATAGTGCGCTGGAAATACATCATGATCACGTTAAACATTGTGTCTAACTTTTGAAATGTTGAAGATCACATCTTGAGGGGATTTGTTAAAGCCTTTGAAGTATTTTTGTGTTATGCCCCTATGGCAGAAGACTGTATAGATCAAGAAAGCACCGAGTAGATTTATTTACAGAAAATACATTTAAATTATCCAGATATATGGGGCATACATTTTTCATTTACAGCCTGCTGTCTCTTAGAAGCTGTCACAAGAAATGGAGTTGCAGAATTTTAAAATGAGCTTCTGTGCAGCATACTTCTGCCCTTTCAGATATAATGCAGTATATACTGTGTGATAAATAGGAGGGAATTGAGAGGAAAGCAACAAAAATAATTAAGGGTCTGGAAGAGAAATTAAAAGGACTGCAAAATTATCATGAATGACTACTACAAATCAATGGACGTATCCTGAGCAAGTAATTCAGTTTTAGAATTCCTGGCCATGTCAACACTTAAGTTGTGTTGGGTTTTTTTGTTGTCTTTGTAAGTAGACTTTCAGGCCTAGATCTAACGCTGCCATAAATTGCCGGAGCCCCACTGAAAGCAACAAAGCAGCTATGACAGGTTACATCGGCTGGTGAATCTAGCTTTTTCTTAAGTGCAGTTGCAGCAATGGCAGCTCCAGTTTAGAAAGGCAGTTGGTGTTTAGCCCAAAGTTGTCTAGACCCTTTCTGAGTGAGATCACAATACATGATGGAGAAAAACAGAAGGCCACCTGTCATTTTGTCTACACTAGCGCTCTGACCATTGCTTATACCTATGGACCTACAGCACTGGTGGTAAGTAGACCCATTTGAAAAATTGTCAGGTTTATGATTTAGACAGTTTTTCATCTATATCCTGAGAAAAGAATTAAAATAAATTTTCGTGTGTGTGTGTATGTGCTTTACCAGCTCTAGTAGCAACAATGCAACATTTAAGGGAAAAAATTCTAGCATAGGCATAGCCTTCTTAGGTGACATAATGTGTGTATATTTGAAAACTGCAAGTGTAACCCACTGGTGAGGGCATGGGTTATAGAAACCCTTCTATGCCACTTCCATCAAGGAACAGGAGTGTGTTACAGGCCCAGTTAGAGAATTTGGCTCTTTTCTTGAAGTTCTAGCAGCTTATACTTTTGGATTCAGAGTTCTATCGCTGGTGAGTTAGCTGAGATGGCAGCCATCACACAAACAGCAAGGAGAGGGAAGAATTGTTTAGGGTTGTCCACAAACAGATGTTCTTTTCTTCCTGGGAGCAGGCAACACTCACATGTGCACAGGCGCCTAAGGTTGATGACAAGGAGATCCTGAGTTTCCCAGTGGTGATGTTGGGATTGTGGGAATCCTCTATCCACTCCTCTGCTGCAGTCCCTTTGCTTTACAGGAAATTAAACTTGGCGGTGCCTCCACCTGGCTGGATCCTGTACACGCTCAACAGCGTGCCTTGGGAGCCTCTAGGACTTAACTCCATGCAGCTAAGAATAATCTGTGGGATGGGTCTAATCTAAATTTACTAAGTATATATACAATACATTCAAGGTGATTTAAATTGCCTGTAACAAACCTTTACTTAACAAAGAAACTTATCCTAATAGGATGGAATTGAATATTACTACTAATTTAAATACATAGAGGCAAGTAAATAAATCAGTGCCCAGACAAAGAATACAGTTAAAGGAAACTTATCTAACTGGCCTTTTCACAGCCCTTTTACTCCAGCTACAGAGGGCGCGCTCCCCAGAGTTCAGAACTCCGACCCCTTGCTTGCATGGGCACGTTTGGAGGGTCAGTGAAGGAGACAAGGCAGCACTCTGCTGGTCCAGTGTATCTGCTCAGAACTATGCTGAAGATCTGGAGTGTGCCCAACCAAATGTCTGTAGTCCTGGCCCTGGTTCAAAGGGACTGCCACACTACCTCCCCTCAGGCCCAGTCAGTCTCTCACCAGATGCCCTTTCTTTGCAAGCCCTGCTCCAAATTGAAGGAGGAAGACAGACACTCACTCCCTCACTGCAGATCCAGCTCAGCCAGCTCTAGGCTCAGACCCTGCTTTGGGCTAAGCAAGCCATCAACCTCTGAAGCTCCCTGCTCGAATGAGCCTTTAGCAGCCTCAGGAACCCCAGAAGCAGTCCCAGGCAACACAGGAGCAGTCACCAGCAGTTTCCAGATTCAGCCATGTCTTTCTCTCTCTCCAAATGGAGACCCCCTTGTCCCTCTGTACTCCCTGGGGAGGCAGGAAAGGTCTCTCTCCCTTTCCCAAGAGATCATGGGAGTTGTAGTCTCTCAGTGGAAGAACTTGCAGCACATAGGAACTGCTTAAATGTTAACCTCTTACTTGAATTCAAAAGCCCCTAAAGTAGAGGCGCCTACACAGAATTAGCATGAAGCTGAGGAATTGAATATATAGGCTTACTCTCAGGAAATTTCTTCTAAAAATGAAGTTTGTTGAACTGTGGAATAATCTCAGAAAGGAAGTGATAGAATTTCGATTGTATGGGAGATGGTACTTTTCACGTGAGGTTGTTACCTGGTGTGTCGTGGCCAAATTTAAAATGAATAGTTAAATTCTGGTTTCAGTTAGCTAAGGAATTCTTTACTCCTTGTCCTAAAGTATTCTGCAGCCTTGCTCTGTGGTGTTCAAAGGCTGCCACCTTCCACCCCCAAAGTGGCTGTATTTCAGAGGTGGGTGAAGTGGTCAACGGCAGGGCTGTAACTATTATGGCACGGCCAGTGGGGCTTGGCCCTGGGTGTGCTGGAGCAGCTCAATGGAACCGCTCTATGAAAGGAGAGCATTTCACGGCACTGGCCGCAAGTGCCGATAATGCCAGTGGGTGCCAGATTGCCATGTTATGGCTCTGGTCAAGGGGACATGGTCAAATAAACAGGTTAGGGTGTGGTAGCCTTTCAGTGGAAGTCACTATATGCATCAGTTATTGTTATTGGTTTTAGTGGTCTTACTTGACTGTGATTGTCTGCTGACTATGTCCACATCACAATTAGCACTAATTTGCAGTTTTATTGGACAGGTAGTGAATATGACTCTGTGACTGAACTTTCCCTCCAATCTTTATATGTGGTCTCTCCTAGCCAGGCTTGAGACACAGTGCCATGCCAGGGACTATTTTTTTCCCCCCTATGAATAAGCACATCAAAAATACTGTGCAATAATAAGAAAAATGAACAAAGCCCTGCTCCTCCCAACTGAATATTTGAAAGAGGCTGGGATTTATTGGTGAGACAAACAAAGCCAGACAGGAATACTGAACATAGACTGGGGATGCCAAGGGAATCGTTTCCATAGAAACAAAAAACATGGAGGGTTTCAGGGCTCTCAGCTCTGCCTCACAAACACGTACAATTATATTAATGGTCAATAAAATGAATTAAAAAGGTGTGGGAGATTAGTAAAATGTGATTTGAGTTTGCTGCAGATGTGGAAAGCATTGCAGTGAAGTAACTCTCTGATATGGAGCCTGAATAGCTTATACTTTCTGCACAATAGATGCAAGTCTGATCTCATGGTGGTGTAAATCAGGATTAATTCCATAGCATTCAGTGATGTTCCATTAGTATACAATTGGGAGACTCAGTCCTAGTGTCTTTTGTTGAGCTGCAAAAAGCAAGAACCTCCACGGTTTCTCTGTATCAATCTTTCATCCATCTGGGCTGGTAGTGGTACATATATGCCTATACACCTACATACATAATCTTTTGCTGGTAACTCAATGGAAAGTTGTATATATCATGAAATATTGTTATGAAACATTGTCAACGGAGGCAGGTACCTTCCTATCATTGAGCTTCTGAGGCTGTCCTTGGCGGATGGCCTATGGTTGTCTGTCTCCTTTGTGTCAGAAGAATTCTCCCTGGCTGGGCAGTTAAGGTTCCTTTCATCTGCTCTGCCTCTTTTATCGAGAAAGGGGCTAGAGCCTGGATGAGAAACTGGTACCATATTTGTACAGTGCTATGCTCAATAGAGCCTCAGTTTTAGCTGGGGCTTTTGAGCAATAGAGTGATACAAATATTTATTAATATCTAAGCTTTGGTAAAATTTGAAAAAATCAGTTGACTTTCATTTTTGGATGACCCTCTTACTTCTGGATTCTTCCCAGGATCTTTCTGTCTTATCTACCCAGTTTTTTAGTGGTTAGAATTCTGTATAGTCCTCTTCACCCATGGTAGCAATGCACTTGAAGACTAGTGCTGCATGCTGACATTGGGGCAGCTGTGACCTACTCAGCATTCAGAAAGATAGGAAATATTCTGAGAGAATCCCATTCAGAAAAAAGAACCAAATAGTTTCTATAAATGTCCAAAATTGTATTCTTAGGGGAAACAAACTCCATTCTAGCATGGAGGTGAAACCAAAAATCCTAGATCTGAAAGCCTCCAAATTTGGACAGGATTCCAGAGTGTAGTGGAACTGTGTGTTTTGGGCTTATCTCATCTCTGAACCTTTAAAAACTGATTGTGTTGCATTGTGGTTTAATGACCTCTTGTGATGTTTTGTTTTAAGTAGGGCTCAGCAGACTTGTTCTCTCTGATTTTAAACCAGCATTGACCGGTGTGGGTTTGCGTTCTGCTTTAGAGGAGTTGGAAGGCGGAGGGCGGGAGAGAGGAAAGGGAGCCAGAACTGGAGATGGGACAAATACTGGGAAGCATCAGAATGGAAAATGGGAAGAAGTGAGAAGCAAATTGACAGAAGCAGGAAGTATAACTTTCTAATAGAAAAAACAGTTTATATATTGTGTAGAGGCCACTCCTTAAGCTTATTGAGTAGTTTTCCCACTTCTGATAGAAAACACAGGTTGTGTTATAGCTGGAAAATCTTGCAGTTATTATTTATTTATTTAATATTATTTATCTTTTATACATTGAAGCATCTGTGAGAGAGAGGGGGAAAAATCCACACAAAATAAGGGCTTAAATGATGGGAATATGGTTCACACCCTCTAGACTAGCTTTGCAACCCTACAGGATTCTTGGAAAATCCTGAGACCCTGAAAACCACAAGCCTTTGCCATCTCAAAAGCTTCCCTCTCAACAAGCACACATAATGCTCCTGCCGTGTTTAAAGGAAAACATCACAGGTTTGAGAAGGGTCAGCCAGAGATAATATAAGTGCAAATACGAAAGGAAATCAAAGAGCTGTGGGGTTTCGCCCATGAGAGAGAAGCAGAATTAGACTTTGCTAGAGCCAGCACTGAAATAAACTGAACAGGGAGATGTGCCTGAGAGGAATATTTTTCCTCAAAAATGTTTGTGTGTGAAGACACAGCTAACACTAACCAGTGCTTTAAATTGCTAACACTGAACTGTCTTAGCCTCTGAACTAATTAGTGGGACTGCTTTTTTTTATGTTGCCAGCTCTCATGAGTGATGGTAAGGCTCTTAAAGCCCCAGCTCCTGGAGTGATGTGAATATATGACTAGGACAGTGGAGCCCAATCTTGGTTGATGCTGTAATGCAAATAAGACTGCCATTATAGAAGGAAAAAAGAAATATTTCCAAGTGGCTGAAATCTTCAAGGTGTACACACAGCTTAGTTTATTCTTCCTCATCTATCCTCCTTTTTAGGTTCACTTGTTGTGTATTAAGTTCCAAAGGGGTAGTTGTGTTAGCCTGGTTCAGCAAAACAAACAAGGAGTCCTGTGGCATTTTTAAAGACTAATGAATTTATTTATTTATTTATTTATTGTATAAACTTTCATGGGAGAAAATCCCATTTTGCCAGACCCTTGAAGAGTGCCAGAGAAGTCTGTGTTGTTTTTGTTGTGTATTGTTTCAAATTAAGATGGTAATCTCTTTGGGGCATGGACCTTATTCACATGTAACATGTCTTACACTAGCTTCATGAAATTCTTAAACTACAAATCCTTTTGTGACTTATCAGTAACTGCCTCCTTATTCACATCAGCAAAATATAATTGAATATCAACTTGCAGTTGCCAGACCAATTGCCAAAGTTATTTCATTTGTTTGTGTTGGTTATCTTTTTTTATTTTAAAGCAGGGATCTCAAACTCAAATCACCATGAGGGCCGCATGAGGACTAGTACGTTAGCCGAGGGCTGCACCACTGAAAACTTCTCATACAATGCTATTGCAAATATCAGTAACAATAGTGTAGTTGCGGGCTGCAGGAAATAGCTTTAAGGGCTGCATGCAGCCCGCAGGCCACGTGTTTGAGGCCCCTGTTTTAAACGATGTCTAGATTTTTATTTGAAATCCATTGATGGTGGTTACTAGAACCTTTCTGTGCTATCTGATTGTTTTAATTCCAGAGAGGACATTGGACAGTTTAAAAGTGTGTATTAGATATCACATGGATGGATCAGCCAAGCAAAGAACATTTGGAAGTTCACATATTCCTTTTCTTTGTCCTATGATATTTGAAATGTAGCCTCCTGCGTGCCATTAACAATTTGAACAGCTATAAACATTTCTCAGTATGTTTAGATTTTGCTTTGGACTAGTTTGAATATGTGCATGTAGTTTTTTCCTTTAACCCATCCAAGAATATTAATTGCCCATTTGGTTTGCTGTTTGCCATTTGTTTTTTTCCAAAGTAATGTCAGAGAAGTTTGTATTGCATAAACTAGAGTAGAGGGAGACAGCATGGTGTAGCTGACTGCACATAAGGCTGAAAGTCGGGAACTCACAAGTTCTAATACTAAGTTGCCATATAACCTTTATAAAGTTATATACCACTGTCTGACTATGGAAGGAAGATAATGATAGATAACAATTACTTTCTGAATTGTACAATGCTATATAGCACTAGGGCAGAGTATCGGCTTCATTCAGATGGCCTGTGGCTTGTGATGCTAGGGTCATGGGTTCATTCAAATCCCCATGCAGCTGTCATTGGGGGAGCCATGCTGTAGTTTAAAAAGGAATTATTTCAGGGAAGTTCTATGGGCCCTGTAATGCAGGAGGTCAGATTCGGTAATCTCAGCAGGCCTGTCAGCCCTTAGAATCCAAGGATCTATAAAATTTAAAGGGCTAAGTTTTATTAGTGAGTAGCTCGAAATTTTGAGGTGTGATTTGCTTAAGTGCTCAGATGTTTGGATCCTTCTCGATGCTTTTTGCTCCAAGTGACCAAAACATTTTTGGACTCAGGCTCCTAAACAGAGCTCTGCAATTAAGCGATTATTTTGTATGTTCCAAAAATTTGGGGAAAGCTCTTTTATTTTTGAGCTTTCAAAATACCATTTATTTTTAAGTGAAATTGAAATAAATTTTCAAAACACAAAATGGTTTCAAATTAAAAATCAAAAAGTTTTATCTCAAAAAAATGTTGGAACAAAACATTTTAATTTTTTCAGGATTTTTGTTCAGTAGGAAATTATATGAAAAATTCAACATGAAGTCATGAAATGTTTTGGTGATCCTAATCTCCATTTTTTTGGTTGAGAAAAAGATATGTGAAAGATTTTTTCCCAGCAATGCTCCTACATCATTTAGACACTTTTAAAAACATTTTACGTTATATCTACCTCAATAATTACATTCTGCTTACCTAAACATGCCTCTTGTAGTCTTAAATGAGCAATCTTTTTTCATTAACTTTCCTGAATAGTTTCTTGTGCAGTGTTGCTATAGCCTGTTAAAGAGCTGGTGTGTTGCACTCCAGAGGTGGTTTCAGTGCAGCAGTGAAATAACTGTCTCCATTACACCAGCGTTTTGCTGGAATGAGAAGCCTACATCATTAGTTAAGGGATTAATTTGCTAAAGTGAATAAAATCAAGCAGCCTTTGAACTCTGCAAATATTCTTGCAAGTTCCCATGAAATATTTTGGTGTGGATCAAAAATGTAACGAGCAAAATAGGAGGTTTTGCCTAGTCTGCTGTGATTCTCTCCCATTTAAAGGAACTAGCATGTACATTCAACTGACTGTCTGTGGCAAGATACTGCTGTAAATATCTGCCACAAAGAAGCCACAGCCTGTTTTTACAAGCTGGTGAGCCAAGCAGTCAAATTGTGGAAGGAGGGCCTTCAGGCTGTGTTAAATAGGGACGGAGGGCTAGATTCTTTCAGTGGGGTTATTCTAATTTACACCAGCTGATTAGCTGGCCCAGAGATTTGTCCATCATCATAATCCTGTTCTATAGTTATCCCACACTCTAGCTCCCGTCCTTTTATCTGAACTTGTTGAGACAGCTGTTTCCTTTGGTGCAATTCCACTGTAGTCAAAGGAGTTGAACCAGGGATGAATTTGTCCCACTGAGTCTATTGGATACTGTGTACCATTGCAGAACTGGGCTGCACTTGCATTGAGACTGAAGTGATGCTGCTGGGTTGTGTTAGCTTTATGCACATCCGTCTAGGGCCTGAACTGAGCATGCTTTGGATCAGGCCCATAACTCCTGGGGAGGAGAGAAGTAGACAGAAGGGCCCCACTCAAAGCTAAAAGGCTCCCAGCAGGACAGTTTCAACAGTGTTCTCATGCAAGTCTTCAGTGTTTTCCAGACTGAAATAGCTATCAAGTGATGAGCCAGCACAGGATCTACACCTATCAATGAGAACTGTGTTGATTCCATTGACTACAGCTGAAGACCAGACCCCTGGTCACTGGAAAGAATTCAGCACGTCTCTGTTTAATTGGTATGAAGTGAGATAGATGCAATAATGTTGTACATCTCGAGTGGAGGGTTAGTGGGTCTGATTCTTCTATCCTGCTAGCATAACTCCACTGAAGTCAGTATTGTTCTGCTGGTATGAAAATGATGTGGCTGAAAGTAGAATCAGTGTCACTAAGAGGACACAGTCTGCCTTAGTCATGTGTGTGCACAGGATTTGAGGATGACAAAGAAGTTGGGATAGGGAATCACAGAAGTTAGCCTTGGAGCTATGGCTAAGTAACTGAGTTTATTGCGGTACCACAGAGCACTGAGTTATTCTGTAGAGTATATTTGCTTGCTGAGAAATTTTGTCCAGTCTAATTTCAGCAAACAGGCTCTCACTCTTTTTCTGCTGGATTCTATCACATAGATGCAGTAGTCTAGAAATGTTGAGTGGTATTCAGCTGGGTCAGGTGTACACAAGCTATTGATTACTTTTTTGAGTTCATGCCGGACAGTGTACAATGCCAGCAGTGCTCTGTTAATTTTTTAAATGATGTGTGATAAAAGTTGCTGAGGCCGGATTTTGGTCTGTTACACCTGTGCAAACTGAACTCCATTATATGTCAATGGAGGTAGTCCAGCTTTATGCTGGTATCCATAGAAATAGAACATGGCCCTTAATGTTTTTTTTTTCTTTCTATGGGTTACCTTGTATCACTTGGTGTCAGTAAAGAGGTACACAAACATGTACAATATCAGATGGTGAGGGTTTTCCAATAGGCAGTTCAGAAGATAAGGGGTCAGGGTTTCTTTTTTTAATCCCTGTACTGCCACCAACTTGCTTCCTGACCTTGAGCAAGTAATATCTCTTCACCTTTTGGTTTTTTGCTAAAATCAAGTGTGCTTTCAGTTTAATATCGATTGCATCCTTTGACAGTCCACAGCCTGTATTTTCAGTGGGATGGACTCTATGAACCTGACTCATTAAGTGTTATGACACTTTCCCTTGCGTGTAACTCTGTTAAAATCAGTGGAGTTACAACCTGGTAAAAATGAACTAATGCAGTGGTGAATCAGATCTTTAATCCTAGTAGATCTTTGCCACTTCTAACTTTTATGATCCAGCAGTAAATGGGTCTAACCGTATTTGCCCACATTCCATTGGCATTGTGAGGCTTAATTCAATAACGTGTGTATCCATGATTCTTGGATGAAAACTAGAATGTAAGTGTACCATGCAACTCTGATGATGAATATCTTTCTCTCTATTCTGAGGAACATTAGAATTTTGAAAGCTTTTAGGATACCATCTAACTCTCACTGAAGTCATTAGAGCAGCTCCCACTGACTGATCCAAAACTTGGATATGGTCTTAAGTGGAGGATTCTTGGTTCTTCCAAAACACCTCTCTCAAGGGAAACTTTGCCTATATTTTCCCAGAAGATTCTTCTCTTTCAGTTCAGAATTTTTATCAGCAATTCTTATGCTAACAGGGGTCAGGAGATGAGATGTTTCTCACGTTACACTTGAAGCTTCTCATGAATAATGGCTATATCACTTCTATTGTCTGTGCAAAACATAAGCAAGCAGACATAAGGCCAGAGGAGAAATTTAAAGAGTACTAAGGAGCCAGCAGGACAGACCAACAGCTAAGATAGTCAGAGAATGAAATAAATACAAGGTAGAGCAGATGGTTATTTGGGGAAATGTTTGAGAAGATTAACTACTCGGCAACTAGAGAATTAGTCAGATTCTCTAGTTAAAAAGGTACCTTGAAATCTTCAGAGTGAGATTAAGAGAATTACAGATGAAGATCGCTGTATCCAAAATAAATTGGAAATTGTTATTCCTGAGTGAATTTTTTAAGTGTTAAGTAGAGCAAATCAGGCGTTTTACAGAAATCTAGGGGGTAGGGGGTGAGGGGGAGAGGTTTGCTAATGGTATATTATGGGTTGCCATTTTCTCTCATTTAGGGACAATCTCTCTATTTCAAAGTGCTTTCTTCCCATCATCATTGTCTTCAAGTTAATTTCTTTGTGTTTCTCTGTTTCCTAAAAATTATGTGGCTGAAATAAGTGAACAGTTTCTAGTTTGAGCAGAATGAGCACACCGACCCAAATTCCATGCTATTTTAAAGAACAATGAAATTCCCTTAAAAACTCAGTTGTCTTTGGTGAGAATGCAGCAGCCATCTGATTTTAATTTTTATGTACGCTTTTTGTTGATATTGATGCAATAATAGAAAAATATAAAGCACCATCGATATATGGAGAAAGTATGAAGTTGCAATCTGAGGGCCTGATCTCATGAACATCAATGCATGCAAGTAGTTTTATGGATGTGACTCTTCCATTTGAATTCAGCAGGACCACTCCCATGCATAAAGTTTGTAACACGTGTAAACATTTGTTGTGACTTCAGGCTCTTGCCATATGTTGATGGCAACTTTTTGCTGTAGGACTGGCTTTTGCAACAACAATATCTTCAGACATGTAAGTCTCTAATCAGGGTTTACATCTGATTTGCAGCTAGATTCTGTTTTGCAAGAGATTTCATGCTGGTGTAAATGGATAAAACTGTACTGAGATTCACACATGTATGCCAGCTGAAGAAATGCCCCTTTGGGTGTGTAGCAGACATTTTCTTTTGGGTTTTGACACTCAGAACCAGCAAGTTAAATGAAGTTTCATATTAAGCGTCAACACTCAGTTCAAACTTCAAAGTAATCCCCTCAGAATACCCTGTAAAGCAAACTCTCTGGGCCAGAGCTTCAGGCGGTGCAAATGGGCACAGCTTCATGTAGATGAATAGAGCTGTACCCTTTTATACCAGGTGAACTCAATGCTGCAGGTGGTCATTGAGTCAAAGGACACTGGCAGGCTTTGAGATCAGTAATCACTGCAGTTATCAAAATGGAGACAGGAATGATAACATCTTCATGCTTCTGTCCACAAGCTAACTATTTTAAGGGATGGGAAAGGTTTTGCCTCCCCGTGTCCAGCAGTTGACATATGACTAGCTGTATTGTGGAGGGGAATTTACCTTCCTGTGAAATATAGATCAGTGACTTGCAAGAACAGTGGCAAGTGTGTGTTTTTTATTTAAAACTCATTAAAAATTAGCATGAAATAACCTCTCCAGACTTATCTCAGATTATCCTGCATCTCAATATTTGAGTAAGAATTATTGATCAACCTACTGAACTGTAGAAACTTTTGCTTCTGTGTCTCCTTGCAAAATCTAGGATTAAGGTCCTCTTTGGAAGAGCCATTTTCATACTTTTCAACCTGCCAAACCTCAAGTGCGGGTGTGTATATGGTTGGAATACTTTGGGAGGGAAAGAACCAATTTAAGGGACACAAGAAAATGATTAAGCAGCTGAGAATAAGATGGGATTCATTTCTGTAGTATAAATAACATTTTCCATAACCTCACTTTCATGAGTTTGTGTTCCTGATGTGTGTCATAGAAGTAAGAGAATGTGAGACAGATTTATGTCTAAAATGAGGGACGGCTGAAACATCAGATAAAATTTTTGAGAGCTCCCAAGTCTCATTGTCAAAAGTGATTTAGTCACTAAGTCTGGGATTTTCAAAAGACCCAAGGGTTTGAGGCAGCCAAATTCATGGGAAAACCAATAGGAATGGGGCACCTAACTTATTAGGTTCTTTGAAAATCCTAGTCTTATGGGGAAATCTGACCCTTACACATTTTAAAATCTTGAATTTCATGGAACTTAGGAACCTAAATGCCTTCAGGTCAGATTTTTAAAGATATTTAGCTGCCTGAAGGGGTAACTAGGTGCCTAGTGGGGTTTTCAAAGCAGCTAGATGCCTAACTCCTACTTAGATCACTGGAAGTTGAGCACCTAATTTACTTAGAAATGCTTGAAAATCCCACTAAGTGCTTATCTGCATCTTTAGGTGCTTAAAATAGCTGTAAAAATATGTCCTTTAGATTCCTAAGTCACTCAGGTACTTTTTACTTGACGTTTCAACTTGTTTTTCAATATTATAGTTTTAATCAAATGGTTTGTGGGATGAGGGTGTGTGGAAACATCTCTGGTGAGGAGACAAAAAGTTAACTGCACCTTACAGGTCGTATGAATGTAGTACATTGTTCATTCCTTTAGAGGGAGCACAGTGCCACTTTCCATCCCCTGCTGTACTCAGTGTTCTGTAGCTGATCCCTTACCAAAAAGAGCAACTCCCTGTTAGGGCTAGAGTGGTCAGATAGCAAGTGTGAAAAATCAAGATGGAGAGGGTAATAGTTCCTTGTATAAGACAGAGCCTGTAATATTGGGACACCTAGTTACCTTAGTCACTACAATGTTCCTTGCTTCACTTACTCAAGCTTATGCTGATACTATTGTAGTACGGTGTCACTGGTGGAGTGGTATCAAAGGGAGACTGCCTGCATTAGGACTGTCGGACTGTGCCTTATGAAGAACAAATCTCTTTAAATTACGCTGACTGGTGTGGTGCTGCTTATAACAGGCTTGTGGGCAGGGCAGGGGATGGAGAACATTGTAACTATAAAATTGGCATTAACCAAACATGCTTGAATTTTGTGAAGCCAAAGGCCACTGCAGCAACTTAGTCAGGAGTCTAAGTGGCAGATTTTATCTGATGTCCAAGCTCCCCTCCAGAGAGGAGAGAAGACAGCTGTCAGGGGGCTGATTTTGATTTCCTGGTTCTGTGCGCTGGTCCATCCCAGCCTCAGCCCTAGCATGAGGTAGATGCACTCTAGCTTAAGTCAGTTGTATGTAGTGGCCAGACCCATGTGCCAGCCAAGGACTGGCAGAGCAAGTCTTTTGAGACAATCTTACATGATGGGAGTGGGGACTTGGCATGAAACCAGCTGAGAGCTCCACCTGCCCCAGGATTTCATAGCTGGTCAGTTACAGCTAGAATTCAGCTCCTTTGAGCTGTGTAGAAGGGCTGGATTTCAAATAAGAATATGGTCCAAAGTGCCGTGAACTTGGGGGAGCAAAAAAATGGACCCCAGATTAATCTCTGCGGTTTCAGTCTAATTTTTCTGTCTTGCCCTTGTCCCTTGAGCAGCTGTGTGTAAGCAGCAGATTCTTAATCTCAGTGTTAGCCTAGAGGAAAGCATAAGTATTTAGACCGTGTATTACTCAAGGACCATTCCTAATTTTTACATACAATTGCTTATTTTTTTAATCAAAATGATCTGCACATAGTTATACAGTTCAAAGGGTGGCTTCCTTAGAGGCTGCTGACTTCCTTAGAGTCCCAATCAGCCAAGCTAATAGCTCCCAAATTGTAATGTGTGGCAGTCTAGGAGGAGGGCTTTCTGGCCTACATCTCTTCTTTCATTTCTTACTACCCTCATACCCCAGAGCAAGGACAGTCTAACTACAGGATCTGCACAGAGCTGAGCGTCTAAAAATTACTGCAGGTACTTTACAGGCCATCCATCTCCCAGATCCCTTGAGGATGCCATTTGTGTGAACTGCAATTCTGAGTCAGTCTGTCTGGGCTACTGACACAAAACAAAGGGTAAGATTCTGTCTCCTGCTATGATGGCAGTGTCTAGGGATCATAAATGTCTTACAAGGGAAGAATTCCATGAGTATGGGCGCTGTGTTGGATCTACATAAACAGCTGTATGCTGGCCTCCCTCTAGAAATCCTGGTGGAATGGAGTGCTGGAGATAGATGCAGCGGTGGCATGACCAGAGGCACAGTGAAGAGGATCCAGGGGAATTTGAGTCTATCTGTATGGTGGAACAACCCACAGCAAACCCTGGGGTTGCTCTAATTTACACCAGAAGCTGAACTGACTCCAGGAGCAGTCCAGAAATCCAGGGGTGCCACAGAAATGTAAAATCTCTTCTGTCTTCCTTGCACTTTCTGTTTCATACCTCCAGGAGGCACAGCACATAGCTTTATCTGCTTAATGTCTTAGAGAAGAGACCCCAGCAGGGGAATTGAGAGGCCAATTAATAAAACTCTTTTCTGTGTCTGCTTCCTCTGTGTGTATTCTTGTCCTATCTCAGATGGGCCTAAAGACCAGGGCTTGTCCTTAGAACACCATGTAGACTAGGAGCAGCAGTTTTGTATAAATTGGGAACAGAACTGGTCACCAGAGAATGAAAATCTGGCAGGCAAAGCTGATTAGACATGCTCAGAAGAGCTTGCAATTTCACTGCTGTGTGCCCTTTGGGCCTGCAGTGAAAAACAAGCCTGTGTGCTGCCAATATTTATAAATGTGATTCTATTGTTTTATCTGCAAATGAGATCGGCTGGGGGGGGAGCACAGAACAAAACCCAGCACATTTCAGTGTTTAATTTTTTCCTCTTATTGCATCGTTAAGGATGCGAAGCATCCGTCACCCCTCTCTCAAGAATCTTAAGGCTTTTTAGTTCAGTGCTTCTCTCCCTTTTCCATATCAGGAACCATTTTTCCATCGTAAGCTGTCATCCTCCCATGGGTTCCTCCTGCCACCTTGTTGTGATGTAGCCAGGACCCATTTAGCCGTATGGACAGGGCAGGTCATGACACACTTGTTCATGACTTCCTGGTTCTAGTCTATTCTATTTAAATTCTCTTATGCAATGCTCATCATCATGGTATCCCGGTACCTTCCACTGGTGCTTTAAATGATATGACTGGTATGAGGCCTATCAATTCTGTGTCCATTCCTTCCTACTTGGAGATGGAGGTAGGGAATTTCACATGTAATCTCTCTCTCTGGCGATGTCTGCACTAATAAGTGAGGGATGAGGCTCCCCTCATATACATATACTTGTGGTAGCTTGATGAGAGCTAGCCTGAGTAGAACTAGTAGTGTAGCTACAGCAACAAGAGCAGTGACAACAGTGGTGCTGCTTAGCTGTGCTGAGCACACACCAACTGGTTTCAGGCAGCCATTGTGCTCGGCACAGTTGAGGTTGTTGGGTTTAACGTGCAGGTGCTGAGTGGTGTTGGTGGCCTATGATATGGAGGCGATTAGGTAGGATGAACTGATGGGCCCATCTGCCCTTAGATTCTAGGATTCTGAATTATACCACTACCACATAGTTGTAGATATAGCCTATATATGTGTGGATGAATGTGTGCATAGTCTGTATTGTGTATAAATGCACATTACAGCAAATAAATCTTATAAGTACCTGGGTGAACCACTGCTATTCTACCATTATACCCATGATCTGAGAAATTTCACAGGAAGTAAATTTGTCCCATTATATGTATTGAGGTATGTGGTGAAGATCATGGGTTTGATGCAGGACTTCAGTGGTCCAGCCAGGTACCTAAACAACTGATTCAACCTGGCGTGTCCTATTTAGCAGTTGTTGTGTATCTGTCATTTGTTGCTGCCTTTCTTCAGGCCTGTGACTTCACCATTTTTTTAAATTAAGCTCTCCCGGTTTTTGCTTGTGTAAAATCTTTAGGTTTAAATAGGAAGAGAGAGAGCTTAGTCTTTTAGCAGCTTATTCTCCAGACTTTCAAAGTTCTGAGTTCCCCCAGCATAGCCCAGGAAGAGTACTATACTTTGTTATGCTGTGAGCAGAAGAATGGTCTTGTGGCTGGAGCCCAGGAAATCTGGGTTATGTTCCTGGCTTATTAACAGACCTGCTGCACAACTTTGAGCAATAGCTTAGGCCCAGATGCTCAAAGATATTTAGGCATGTAACTCCCTTTGATTTCACTGAGAGTTAGGGTCTAATTACCTTCTAGGATCTGGGCCTTTTCATCACTTTCTGGGCTTCAGATCCCTATCTGTAAAATGATTCAAAGAACACTTCCCTGAAACTATTGTGATGATAAATTTAAAAATAATTGAATTCTACCTTGATGGTGGCTATATAGCTATCCAGCTAGGTAAATAGTGAATAAGTGAGGATGATTGTTCACATTCTAGATCAGTGGTCTTCATACTTTTTTTCTTGGGACCCACTTGAAAAAAAATGATTTATGCCCATGACCCAACAATTACATCTTTGAGCAATGCATTCTAGTCTTTTGGTGGTGGCAGCAGGGGGCTCCATGAGCCAGTGCCTGGGAGTCCACGACCCAGTGCTGGGTCCCGGCCCCACATTTGAAAGCCACTGTTCTAGACAGAGCTGGTTGATATCAGCTGTGATCTACTTTATGGTGACCATAATTAGGATAACACATTGCCTCTTCATGGGGCATTCTTGCATATAGCAAATTTGACTTTCCTGAATGGCATAGTTATAAATAGCCAAGCTTGATAGATAATCTAGCCCATAGTCTATCCTTACAGAACTTTTCGGCAGCAGTTGATGGGAGATACACAAGGCAAGTAAAATATCTTGTGTATCTGCCAACAACTTACTGCTGCCAGTACATACGAGGGTAAACTGACCAGAAATGCCTTGCAGTTGGCTTACCGAAACTACAGTTCTGTGTCTGGAGTTGCTAGGGTGGTTTCGGGAGCGATTCAGCGGGTTTATGCTGACCACTGGATTGTGCTGCCGCTGTCAGGATAGACTTACCCTGAGTGAACTGGACTTGGGAGTCCTTGATTCTTATTCCTGGCTGTGCCATTGACCTTATGCAAGTCACTTCACTGCAGATTCCTCATCTGTAAAATGAGGCTAATGATACTTCACTTGATTTATAAAGTAGTTTCAGGCCAGTGGATTAAAAGTGCTGTGTAATAGCTAAGTACCGCTTCAAAGTTTATTTATTTCCGGCTGATTCTCACACAAGTGTAGCCTTCACACTATCCGCTCAGAAACAATGGCAAGAACAACTAAGATTCTCTCAGGTTTGCTCATCTTTTCTCTCTTTTGGCTAGAGGCTCCAGAAGCCTACAGGATTATTTTCTGAGCCTAACTCTGATCTCTGGGAGGGGGACAAGGAAAAGAGAGAAATGCACAGTGAGAACTTCAAGTGCTCAAGAGTACAATTCTAATCCAAGGCTGTTAGGAGCATAGAAATTGCCAAACCAGATTAGACCAATAGTTTGTTTAGTTCTGCCCTCACAGTAGCAAAGAATTTAAAGTTTGGAAGAAGATTTAAAATCCTTTGAATGGTTGATTACATCAATCTTATCAATGGGTGATATTTCTTCCTGCCCCTAAACAGTTACTAGTTGGCTCCTGTCCCAAAGCATAAGGATTGAGGTTCTTTATAAACATGCCTCCTTGTTACTGTAAATGCATATAGTTGTCTTAATACTGATATAAATAATTAAACTTTGAGCCCTTCTAAGATCTTCTTCTCAATAATATTTTGCTGCAGGGAGTCCCATAGGTGAATTATTTGTAAAGTGGGGCTTAAATTTACCTACATTTATCTCAAATGAAACATGCTGGTGCAATGCTACAATTTGATAGGGTTCTTGGAGATGGATCAGGCAGGGCATGCTTCACAGATGATGAAGGGACAGAAAGGAGATTTTGTAGGCGGCTGTCTGAATGAGTTTCTAGTTGAACTGACCATTTAAATGCTGCTGAGATTTAATTATATTGTTTTTTATTGTGTGCTTGAGTGTCTAGAGCTTTGCATAGGCATCTTCTTAGTTACTATTTACAAATAAATGCAATAATGACATTGTTTAAGCATTGTGATTGTTGGGAATTTGAATGCAGGCCCTTCGAAGCAAAGATCGTGAAACTCTTCAGCTAGATTTAAAGGAATAGATCCCCTAGCAGACTTCAGTCCTCTAATCTGGCACAGAGGGGGACATACGTATGGGGAAAGTGCTGCTATGATCATGATTTGTAATTATTACATAGGGTCGGTCACCTCTATCGAAAGCTCAGGTGGTTTTATCATATCACAACCAGGCAGATACTTGGGTTTTTCTAATGACAGTGGGTACTAGAGGCTCAACAGCTTTTGCAGAGTGATAAATTTCCACAAGGGCAGATGCTCCATTCACTCATACCATTGTGCGAGACAGGCAATTATAGAAGTATCCACTTTACCCAACTCATTTGCAGTTATACCACCATAGGCTCCTTCGAGAGTGCTGGGGAAAAGCTCCTGAAAATTCCAGCTTAAAGCTCATCTAAACTTATTTTAAAAAGAGAAATCCAAAAACAGTGCCTATGTCTGTCTGCATCGATGGCAGAAGGAAACAAATGTAAGCAAGCCTATCCATTTCTTCCTTCCAAGGCTCTGTTAGTTGCTGGATGGCAGCCAATGTTCAAATCATGGCTTAAGGCGGTACTGCTTTCTCTCTCTCCCAGACCTGCTAACAGTCAAGACATTTGTATACTATTGAACACTGGAGTACACAATGTGCTTGCAACTGGATAGTCCAGGGCACTTAACAGAGTTGTAAATCTGCAATCGTATTTTTCATAGTGGGGTTCTTGGCTATTGTCAGAAATGTTCCCTTGTGACCTGCCCTAGATTTTAAGAAAATGGTCCTCCCCTCCATACACACCAATAAAGTAGGTGGGGTTGCTGTTGATACAAAATGTCCTGTTAGCCACAAAGTGATCGCAATAAACTGGTAACCTCAGTGATTGAGTTGTGTGTGTAGTATCAGCTCTGTGACACAGGGGGAATGCCAGGTGTTTGTCAGGTTCTGTACTGTAACGCCTTGATGATTTCTGTCATCGAACCAAAGTCTTATGCCAGTTTGATGATGTAAGGAAAGTGATTTTAATTCCATCCCACAGTTGCTGGTGGGTTCTTCCCCCACCCCACTTTCCCTGGAGGTTAATCACTGTGTGAGGTGACTCTAACCCTGGCACATTCTGTGATCTGAACATTTGGATGCTAATTACTGCTGTAGCACCAGGGAAGGAAGTCCTGCCCTGTGAGCAACTGCACTGGTCCATGATTTGAATTGCAGGACTTTTTTGGCTTACTGTGAGTTTAATGGCGGTTGACCAGCTGGTTTCTGGAGGAAAAATGGACTCCCTTTACAGTCTAGAGTGTATATATAATACCAATAAATACTTAGCACTTCACAAGCTTAGCACCACAAGTAAGGAAATACTTGTCCCATTTTAGGAAAAGCACAGCTGATTTTTCTTTTGACTTTTCAAGATTTTTTTTTTTAGGGGATGGGTGGAGAGGGAGGTTATTTGTGTAAAGTGGTCCGAACCTCCCTAAAAATCTTGGTTGGAGGATGATTTTTTTTTTCCTTTTCTCTTTCTGGTCACGTTTTACCTCTGAAGTTACTCAGCGAATTAATAGGTATAGAAATGCAAAGCTCTTTTCTTATTACACGCCATCGATCTGATTGCAGTGTCATTAATTGAAAGACTCGGGAAATGTGATGGATGATTCGGCTCAGGATTCCACATTCATTTTGGCATAGCCCTTCAGGAGAAAAGCTGCATGAAGCTGATTGAAGGGCACTTTTTGTCTGACATGAATTATTCTTTCATTGTCAAACCTTGTAACAGCAGTCAGACATAGGGGAGATTTACAATGTGAAACCCTAAACTGGGTCTAGTCTTAAAATAAAACTAGGAAAAAAGGGCTTTATCATCTAACATTGAAAATAGCCATACACATACGCGGACACACAGACACACATACATTTAAAAAAAAACTATTTCTACTAATTAAATCTCATCTGCCAAATCCAAAGGGCAAACATTTCTTAATTTTGAATTGGTTCAATGTTAAGGCCACAGACAAAAAAGATTGCTTTAATCAGGTAACCACTGTCAATGTTTTTATTACAGCCAAAACTGTTTGCCAGTTTAGAAGTGTGTCTTTGCCGACTGTCCTTTACCTACTATACCGATTTGCTCATTAATCTGTGGATCCTGGTTGTCCCTTAAAATTAGAGTTGAGAGTTATTTTTATTATGGCAAAAAAAGTGGGCAATATTTAAATAATTAATTTGAAATGTGAAAAAGTTGGAAAATATACAACATCCCTAGTGCTATGAAAATTTCAGATCTGCATCCAGCTTGTTTCTGAAGTCAAATTTTTTTGTCACATGTCTTGTGGTTTTGTTCCTAGCTGATAATCCTGGAGAGTTCTGTTGCCTAAATTCCTGTTGCTCTTTTGTCTATTAAATATTTGTGTCATGCTGCTGGGAAATGTCTACAGTATTACCAAATGGTACAATAAAAATCCTGCACAAAGGTGCAGTTTATCCCTTACCTGTAATTGATGTTATTGGTTACAAAGTTACTTAAGAATTTTTAATGGAAAATAACCACTCAATTTGAGAATAAAATACTGAAATAACATTACAAATTATTTGATTTGGTATAATTGGTGTTATAAGTGCCTAGGTAAGATGGTTAGGTTGATTAGATGAAGGAAAAAATATTCATTTAGATTATCGGTGTTTATGCATTTAATTTTTTTTAAAGAAAATGTGCTTGTTTTATCAGCATACACTTTGTTTTAAGGACCAAAGGTATTTTAAACCAGGCTGTATCCTCAATATGAAAATTAGCCAGGAAATAGAAGACTCTAACACAGAAAATTTTCATTATGATGTTTTATTTCAACCTACCTACCTATCTACCTGTCTAAGCAGTAATAACCCATCTATGACAAGGATTCAGCTGTCCTACTCTTCTGTTTGCCTCTTTTCCCCCTCAAATAAGACGACACATTGTGTGTGATTATTTTGTGTTACAAATTCCTAAATAAACATTTCTTTAACTTGAGATGTATATTTGTAGGCAACAAATTGGTCCAGTAAGGAAGATTAGTAATTCAAGGAAACAGCCTCTTCACGTACTATGAAATCAAATGAGCTGCTAGGAATTGGTGGTGTGTCCCCCTCCCTATTCTGCATATAACACTTTCACGCATGTATATTAAGGTCTCATTCTTCAGTGAAGGGTGAGATTATTTTGTAGTATCTGTTATGCTTTTGTCTGTCTGATAGGACCTTTGGCAAAGGGGCTGAGAGCAAGGTTGTTTTAGTGGGACTGCAGATCCCTGCTACAGCTCTCCTCATTGTATTAGTCCTGTGGTGTGTCTTTCTTTCAGAGAGCAAAGAGACTAGGATAAACCCTGCACTTGGCATATTGGAAATCTGCTGTCCACACAGCGACTGCAATTCCCAACAGCTAAGTTTTGAAATGCAGTGCATGGTGGGTGAGCACCGTTTAAAATAAAAAAGCCTGTTATTCCTTTACTTTGTCTGTAAAATCTGGGCTGGGATTCTTTCACTCAGTACTTCATTTGCTAAAGAAATTTGTTTTACTGAAATTTCCCTTTAATCTTCTTCACCGAGAACACCTGCTGTGTGGTTAGCAGTGACTAGTTAGTCACTACTTGTCTAGCTGTCTGAGTTCTCTTATTGGGGAATTTCTCTTTGGGGGGTGTAATTTTGCTGCTTTGGTTTTAAAGAGGATTTTGGTTTTTAAGCATTCTCAAACTTAATAAAATTGATGACTTTTCAGGATCCTGGGGAGGGGAAAAAGTGGGCTGGTGTTACTAAGCAGCCTTCCAAGGCTTGTGATTTAAGTAGTAATAGAGCTAACAAGATAGTTAGCCAGTATATGTTTCCATGTAGGATTTTGTGGGCATGTTACACGTGAGAAAAATGCTATTTATAAGTAATAAACTATTTCCATCAAATAATTTTTTTTAAATTTCTGACGTTTCAAAACAGGTGGTTATTCCTTCATATTAAATTGCGGTTGACACCAGAGTCATTTTTATGAAATCTCTGGACATGATATTGTCCACAGATTACAGTACAGCAGCATCTCTTATTGTGGGTGCAGAGTTGTGTTGGATTTTTTTATTTGGGTGATGGTGGTATTTTTCCTTCTTCTCCTTGATTAAGTAGCAATTTGATGGTTTTCCTAAGGTAAAATTTATTTATCGATCTTAAAAATAAATGTGAATAAGAGGTTCTATATTTTACTCTTTAATTGTTAGATTAACATCTAAAAAACATTTGGAAAACACCCTTTAAATGTCTTTAAAAATAACAGTTGCTTTTAAAAAAAAGTTTCCTTTTTTAAGAGGGCATAATTTATTCATTTTTTGGACCTATCTTCAGTACAATCAACCACCCTTTTTATTCGCGTCTGAAGAAATAAAATTTCAGACTGTTTACATATTAATGATCAAGTACATATCCATCAAATAGATGTTTAACTCCAGAACAGTTGATTTAAAAAAAAAATAGAACCATAGATCAGAAAATCTCTTTTGTCAAAATCTTTAAGTCACCATTTATTTCCATCTGGTTTAATTTAATTTCTTTTTATTATGTTGCCCAAAGGAAAATATACAATAATATGTCTAATTATGTTAGTATTCACATTAATAACCTGTAACTTTACATAACAATGGACACTAAACATTGAAAAGACAAAAACAGATGCAGTTATTTGTTGCTATCTAAGTTACTGTACGTGACCCAGGTGCTGTAGTATTATTTGCATGTGTTTCCCACCTTTGTTCACTCAGACACATGGGGATCTCAAGCTATTGCTGACTAATTGATAGTTGTAGTAACTGCTATAGGCTCCTTAGATTAGAAATGCATGCAGACGTGTGTCTTGATTCGAACATTAAGGAACACACACTCTCACTTACTTACATGGGCAGAAAGTCTTCATACTAATAGAGGTGTGTGATGGAGATAGCAGGACATAAAACAGAAGAGGGAGAGGGAGAGAGAGAGACAGAGACAGAGAGATGGCATGCAGCATATATACCCCTACAAATAGTTCTAAAATGCGTTTGCAAATGCAGAAGTCTTCAGAATCATCCAACAGTTCAGAACACCCTTTTTATCTCTTCTCCACGGGACGTCTCCATCCAGATTACTCGAAAAAAGCGGAAAAGGTGAGAGCTCTGCCATCTTAGCTCTGAATTCATCTGATTTCCTTCCCCCCAACCCCTTGTATTCCTCATGCCATTGTCCATTCTTATGATGGCAGCCGCCCTTGCTCTTGAATGCAAGTGTCACAGCGGGAGCAAAAAAGGTTCAGGGCTGCATTGTCAAAGCCATGGTTGCCTATTGTTTCTCAGCCTTTCACTGCTCTGCTTTTCCGAGCCTCTTTCCCTATCAGTGGCCCCTGTCAAGGGGAGGAGTAGGGAGAAAATTGCAAGTTAGTCGTCCTTTTTATTGCACACTGTTATGATAAACAGCCCGGCAATAGATTCGACAAAATTAGGAATTATAACGATGGGATGGGTGGGGGTCGCAGAATTCTTTATAGGTTTGTGGTTGTTGCTGTTCATCTGTCAAAAGGTTGGTTTCTTAGGAAAGACTTTTGTACTGGTGTTCTGGCCAGCAAAAAGTAGAGGCAGCTGCAAAGTGAGCAGTGAGCTATTTAGCCACAAGGTAAAAATTTCCTGTTGCTATACAGATACTGAAGCTTTTCAACATTAACGGGGAGAAAAACCATGACTGAAGGCATTTTCTCTAGTTGTGTGTCCATCCATCCATCTGTCCGTCCATCCATCTATCCATATCTGTTTTATGTATAAAAGCAAATTATGATGATTGCAGTTTGTCTTTGTTTGAAAACAGCTCAACAAAGAACAACATTTGTGTTTTAGAACATTGCATATTGCACTGAAAAACGAAGAGGGAAACAACTCCCTTGTTCTAGTCGCAAGAAAGATGCTGTGTTGTCAGTTCATCTAAAAGTAAAATTGTGTTGTACTTTTTCCTCCCACAACAAAATCTATGCTCTGGTCTTTAATTGACATTTATTTATTGTCAGATTTTGTTTTCCACAAATAGGCCAGCTTTTCAGGAACCCAGAACTTCAGGGAGGTTACAAAGTCATGACCTCAAAAGTTTTTGTTTAACTATTTCCTGGTATATTATATTATATTATATTATATTATATTATATTATATTATATTATATTATATT